>CM053754.1:31733741-31920870 GCA_028658305.1 Pachyuromys duprasi | reverse complement strand
GTCCCACCATTTGCTTGCAAATTTCATGATTTCCTCCTTTTTAATTGCTGAGTAGTATTCCATTGTGTAAAAGTACCACAATTTCTGTATCCATTCCTCAACTGAGGGATATCTGGGTTATTTCCAGGTTCTGGCTATTACGAATAAAGCAGCGACGAACACAGTTGAGCAAATGTCCTTGTTGTGTACTTGAACATCTTTTGGATATATGCCTAGGAGTGGTATAGCTGGATCTTGAGGAATCACTATTCTTAATTGTCTAAGAAAACGCCAAATTGATTTCCAGAGTGGTTGTACAAGTTTACATTCCCACGAACAATGGAGGAGGGTTCCTCTTTCTCCACATCCTCTCCAGCATGTGTTGTCACTTGAGTTTTTGATCTTAGCCATTCTGACAGGTGTAAGGTGAAATCTCAGGGTCATTTTGATTTGTATCTCCCTGATGGCTAAGGACGTTGAACATTTCTTTAAGCGGTTTTCTGCCATTCTACAGTTTTCTACAGAGAGTTCTCTGTTTAGCTCCATACCCCATTTTTTAATTGGATTACTTGATTTGTTGCTTTTGAACTTCCTGAGTTCTTTATATATACTGGATATTAGCCCTCTGTCAGATATAGGGTTGGTGATGATCCTTTCCCAGTCTATAGGCTGTCGTTTGGTTTTGATGACAGTCTCTTTTGCTTTGATGTCCTAGTTTTTGTTGACTGTGTCCTTATGCTAACCTTAAGTCATCTGGTTGTCATCTTTGTTGAACCTGCACCTAAGACTGAATCCTCCCATCTCTGGTGTATGGAGTAGTCTTCAGGTCCAGGAGAACACAAATGGATGCTGGTGTTTCAAACACAGCCACACTGGAGTGCATGTTTCAGAAGGCAGGGCATGGCCACAGGTGCCTTGAATGGCAGCGGGCATCTCAGTTGGAAGCTTTGGGGCTGGAGGAGGGCTTCTGCCTCAGGTGGCAATTGTAGGGGATCCAGTTCCTCAGAAGGCAGCTGACAGTCAGCTTACAGGCCTTTCATTTGCTGCACTCCTGGGACTCAGACTTGTCTGGGCTCTGCCATCTTGGATCTGGGATCTGCATGATTTTATTGTCCACCTGGTCTCCATAGGGGTACCAAAAGAACTGTGGTTTGAAGACACTACACTCGGGGGAGTAGGAGTGATTGGATGTTTGGCTGCTGGAGTAGAGGGTCTCTGGACCTAGGGGACTGCACTCTCTTGAGTATGGGGAAAAGGCAGGTCACACTTCATGACCCCTGGACCCAGAAGACTGCCACAGGAGGCCTGGATCCGATTGCCCCCAACTCCCTGGATGTCCCCTGCTGTCTGGGAAGCACCAAAGTTAGTGTGCTGGATCCAGCTGCCAGTTTATTCACTGGTTTCACAGTCTCTGATCTGCCCCTTAGATATAGTGGCTACCCTCTTGGAACTCCCTTACTAAATATTTTTATTACTGCAAAATAATATGTGGATCAATAAAAATCTTAGTTTTCTTAGGTCTGTAAGTACTTTCCAGTTGCTCAATAGGACTTTAGATATCTTTCAAAATAATATTTTTCAGTTACGAATTCTTCTCTCTTCATTCCATTCTACTTAAAAAGTAAACACAATATATTCCTGGCTTGATGGCACACATCTCTAATCCCAGCATTGCATAAGTAGAGGAAGGTGGATCACCGAGGACAAGGCCAGCCTGGTCTACAGCGTAAGTTCCAGAATAGACAGGCCTATAAATAAATAAATACCCTGTCTTGAAAAAAAACCAAACAATTAAAAATAAAAAACAAGAAAGAAACGAACGAAAGAAAGGAAGCAATATATATTAAAGTGCCATGGAGTCATATTGGCATTTTTGTTCTAGGTCACACACACGTTTTAATATTGGTTTTCTGGATTCTTTTTAAGTACAGCTTTACAAAACACTGATTGTAAGTGTGTCATCACTGAAGCTGGACTACATTCAGAATTGTGTTTGAAGTTTCTGGTAGGGATCCAGGGAGCCTTTCTCACAACTAATGAAAATGGCTTTCCGTGGATAAGCTTGGGAGCACAGTTAATGGTGATTATGACAATGCTTAACATACAGCAGCTACTGTTTTAAACAAGTTACACGAAAGAATTAATCTGAGCTGGGCATGGTGGTGCATGCCCACGATCCCAGTGCTCCTGAGGTGGGGGCAGAGTGACTAAAAGTTCAAAGTCAGCAAGGGCTCATCGTGACGAAGTATGGTAAGAAGGCAAGAGCGGCTACAACAAGGCAGGGTGGGGACGGGCAGGTACTCGATAGAACAATGACTTTTAAAATCCTAATAAGGGTTTGCAGGGTGAGGAAGACTGCTGAGTGGGTAAAAGTGCTTGTTACACACCCCTGACAATCTGAGTTCAGTCTAGTACCCCTAAAGGAGATGGGAGGCAGGGACAGGAGAATTGCTCTGAAGCTCACATGCCAGGTCAGAGAATGCGGCAGGAGCAGAAACAAGGGAAACAGAAACAAGTGAACAGTAGCAGAAATATGAAAATTTATGCTCAAAAGCTGCCCTCCGACCTCCACATTCAAGCTGTGAGACTTGAACATGCAGAATCTAAGTTTAAGGTTTTGGGGTTTAATATAAAGCATAACAAGAAGCAAGTAGAAATTCAATTTTTCTAAATGTTATTTAAATTTCCCGTTAGATTTTGAACAGTGTTTTACAAGGGGGAAATGTAAAGGAGGTCATGACCTCATTGGCATCTTCAATTACTTTGTAAGGTACATCTTCTAATTTGGAAGTTAATATCTGATAACAAGTAGGTTTTCTTAGTGCTACAGCATGCAGAAGATGTACTAGGATTGGGGGTATGCTTACAAATGATGTGATTTCATTCAGGACCTTAACAAATCTCTGTTTTGAGGCTTCTCCATGTGATGATGTGCATGTGTGAGTGTATGTACATACATATATCTTTCAGAGTAAATTGAACACATATGTTCATTTTAACTAAAATGAACGGATTAGCAATCATACATAATCAAAAGCTAGAGATCACCTACACCCCAGAAACCCTTACAGTATGACTTTTAAAAAAAGATCATACTTAGTACCTATAATGTGATAACTACACATATAAATGTCAAGTGAATCATGTGACCAATATTTTTATGGGCAAAAGGAATGTTCCCTTAAGTCCATATTTAATTTTAATATGGAAATTGAGTATCAACTTGAAATCTATTGAGATTTTCATACAGAGATATGAAAACAAACATAATATTAATAGCTTTAGAATAAAATCATTTGGTTAAATTAAAATCAAAGACACTAAAAACAATATTTTTAATAATGTATTTCATTAAACAAAGTAGGTAAAATGAGACCAATTTTTGTATAGATTCTAGTATATGCTTAACATCCAATAAATGTTAAACAGTAAAATATGAATTAGGTTAGTTATGGCATATCTAAAATACATTTTACTAAATTTGAGCCTATTTAAAATTTTATATTACAGAGACTGACATGTCACTGATTCATGACCTTTTACAATATAAAAATATTAAACATATGAAATCAAGACCTGTGCCTTTAAATATAGATCTTAGCAATAAACTACTAAAGAACAACAAAAATATATGTCAGAATTAAATGAAAAATATATTAAAATAATTCTTTTATAAAAAATTAGGGTTTTTAAAACAAAATACATTATAAGGAAAAGCCATGAAACACAATAAATGTAAACTATATAAGCATATACTAAATGTAAGTAAAGCTAAGTGGATAATATGGATAAAAATAACATTTAGAAGCATCCCTTTTAAACCGCAGTGTGGCAATACCTGAGTTATGTGCCCTTTAATTTATGCACATGATGGATAGCTTGTTAAGGGCATATCAGTAACCATTATAATTGATAGTAGCTGAAGGCAGTCAGGCCATAATTTCTATTTAATGAATGGGACAGTAAGGGAACAGCAGTAGCATTTTAAAATAAGTGCCTACGAAGTTTACATTTATGTCCAAAGTAACATTTACATTCTAGCCCTTTCTATGTTAAATTCCTTGAGAAGAGAGAAAAACCAGCTGCAACAAGAGCTATATATTACTAAATCAAAATCCTGATTTAACCAATAACCAGAAAAATCTTATCATAAGTGAAAAAGAATGTTCAACTAACCATTTGATGGTCCGTTTCTGTGCTCTTGTTCTTTGGGGTTTGTGGGAGAAGAAAATGGGCTCAATTGATAAGTTCCAGTAGTCGGAGAATAAGCTGTAATACTTTTCTTCCTTGTGATTTTTGAAGGACCAAATGGCTAGAAATAAATAATAATTTGAAAGAGAAGTACTTACATTTGGTTACAGAACTTTGAAAATACCTTAAGTAACCCAGGAAAACTCAAATTAATACCACTTTTCTTGCTCTTTGTTTTAGATTTTGAATGTATTTATCACCTTCAAAGTGAACACTATTCCTTTCAAATGAGGTAGCTATTTCAGATCTCTATAATAGCCTCAACTTGATGCATTGAGGTTATTAAGCTTATTTGCTATATCAATGTGAAACATTACTAACTGCTGACATGTCCCAACAGTTTTGGAGATGTGGAAACTGGCCAGCACAGTCTCCCTGCTAATATGCAGTATGTAATATGACATGTAATTCAGAGCCAGCCTAGGAAAACTCGCAGAGGTGCTTGTTTCTAAGACCTACAAGGAAGTTCTAGGACAGCTCGTTGCTCCCCTCACCTACTTTTCTGTCAGTGTTCTTTCTGCCTTAAGGATAATCAAGTCAGTATCTAAGCAACTGAGCCTTAAGATTTGTCTTGAGCTACACAACTCCCTGCAGCTTTCTCCTTCGTATTCTAAGTAGTATGTACCTTGGTAATAGTTTATATTTTTGTCTAACCCATCAGAATTTGTTCCTGAAAATATGATTTATCTTTATAACCCAGAGAACAAAACTTGTATAAGAATGTCTGACTGAAAGGGCAGTGGCATCCTCCTCTACACTCAGTTATGAACTAGCGCCTACAAGATCTGTGAGATTATGCCCATATGGGTCTCGAATCAGGCAACTCCTCAGAATGTTATCTATTATCTTCCCAAAGGGGCTCCAATTCATCACCCACTTTCTCTAATCATCCATTATCACACTATTAATTGCTTGTTCTTGAATTCCTCTAAGCCTTGCTTTCTATTGTGCTTACTGATCACTCAACTAATGTGTATAAGGAAACATAATGAGGGGCGAGGGAGATAACTCAGCTCAAGGGCTTGAATTCAGGTCTCCAGAACCCATGTAAAGCCTGTTGAAATGAAATCCATCTGCAACCCAGAACTCTTACGGCCACGATGGCAGATAAAGACATGAGAATCCAGCAAGCAGGAGGCCCTAAGTTCAGATCCCCACAGTACACATCAAGTCAGACATGGCAGCACATGCCTGAATTCTCATTCTTCTACAGCAAGAAGCGAGGCAGAGATAGAGAATCCCTGGAAGACTGTGGGTCAGCTAGCCTGGCAAACACAGTCACAAACAAGAGTATCTGTCTCAAGGCAGAAAGGTGAACACCCAAGCTTGTCCTCTGATGTCTATAAGTGTAACACAGCATACATGCACCCACATTCTCGCTTCCCCCTTCCCTTTCCCTCCTTCTGTCCTACCCCCAATCTCTCATACACACACACACACACACACACACACACACACACACACACACACACGATTTTAAAAGAAAAAGATAAATTGCTATGGCCTCAAAGATTGTCAAAAATTAAACAACCCAGAGATGAGGTTTTAAGTTAATATGCCTGTTAGAGAAGTTCATGAAGGAACAATCACAGCGGGTTCTTGTGAGTGGGAAGGATGGGGCTGAGGTAAGAGACCAAAACAGGCAGGAAGGGGGTTGGGGATGTAGCTCAGCTGGCAGAGTGCTCGCCCAGCACGCCTAGAGCCCCAGTTGCAATCCCTAGCACTGAATAAACCGGTCCCAATGGTGAATGCCTGTCAATCTCAGCACTCAGGAGGTGGAACCAAGAGGATCAGACGTTCAAGGTCATCCTTAGTTACACCCCACAGATGAGGCCATCTTGAGAAACACAAAACCCTTTCTTGAAAAGAAAAATTAAAAAGGCACAAGAATCTGAAACCAAGATTACTGAGTATACAGGATGAACTCAGAGCATTAAGGGAAGGTCTCAAGGCTCAGTCAGATATTGTCAACACTGTGGAACAACTAGCTTGGACGCTGTCTTCAAACAGTTCAATGGTCAAGCGTCCTTCAATACACCCATGGTGGTGTCACCTTTGAAAGTAACCTTGGTGTTTATTCTAAAAACTATAAGTCAAAAATGTTTATAGTTAATATTTTAAATGATATATATTTGTTTACGGAAGAACAAAAGGCATTTACTTTATATATCCACAATTGCTAAAATTGTAAGCAGACTCTTGTAAAAACATCTTTATAAGTTCAACTATTATACCATTGTATGTCTAATGCATCCCTGTAGGATGAAAGCATTGTGCATGTCTTTATCAGGTAGTTACCATTACCTTTCCATATTGAGTTTTCACCTGTTTATATGTTTTCAGTCATAAACTATGACATTTACTCAAGTCCTACTCAACTTCTCCAAGAATTTATTGCTGAGAATGTGCTCACTCTGCATGTACAAGAAATGAAAGTTACTGCCCTATTGTATGTTTATGTCCATATGTTTTACTATTTCACCAAAATTATCTTATCCAAACTCCCAAATGTCTAAACATTGCAATGGAGATAATATATTTTTTCTTGGCGACAATTCTATAGCTGTCAGAAACTGTGTGTACTCACTTGTGTGTGCACACGAGTGTTTTAATACCATGAATTCCCTTTTCTCCTCTCCCTTCTTCTTGGTCACTTCTGTTGTTTAAAAAGAAACATGTTTATCCGTAACTGCCACATACAGAGAGACAGCTAAAACTCTACTTTTGCCTACTGTCTCACCAAAATATTCTTCAGCAATCATGTGAGTTTATTGCCCTATGTGTGCACGAACTTCCCCCATGCTTCTCTCCTCAGTCTTACCACAGTCCTCTAACTTTCAATCTGTGAAGATTCAGAGACAGCAGCCCAGGATTCTAGGAACTCCATTCTGCAACCTGCCAAGCTCTGAGGTACTTACACACTACCTCCCCAAATGGGAAGAGATTAAGAGACACTGAGTTACTAATTAAGAGGTCAGCAAGGAAGAGTGCCATTTATTGATCCCTTTAGGAAAAAAAAAAAAAACACCAACAAAGAAAAGGTGAGAGGATTAGAGTCAGCTAGAAATGGCAAAGGATTCAGGATGCAACAGAATGCAGTAGACACTACACCCACTTCTATAATAATTTATGTCTGCTTCAAATATTTACTGACACCTTAGAAATGTTTAACACTATTACTAAACAAAGAAAGACTGTCCTAAGATTTAGTCTATTATCAGCCCAATCGCCACCACTGTACTTTTTGTTAAGAGGTCAAACCTTTTATCTTAGCAAAACTAAAATTTGAGCATAGATCTTTCTGCTAAAAAAAAAAATCAATGCTCTCTCTATAATTTCAAATAGCTATGGCATTTGCCTTTCATATCCTTCATGAATTGTAGCTTGCTTTGTCACCTTGTTTAGAGCATGTTCAACCAAAAAGGTGCCTACATTTTATTGATTTTGTACCTCTTAAAAACAGTCTGAAAAGTACTAACTAAGGGTTCTTTTACAGTGAAATATGGGATATAAAATTATTATTATGAACTGTTAGCTGCTATCACTAGAATACTTAAAACAGGTACTGTAGGTATCCAGGTAGCCAGAAAAGGGCAGCTGAAGAAAGATCAGTCTTTTGTGTCTCTTCTTTTTGTACAGGATCAGCTAATAACCAACATTGGTCTTGAATGCATGATCCTCATGCCTCAGCCTCATCAGTGCTGGGACACATGCGTGTCATCATGCCTGTTGGGATGATTATTATTAAGCTTACTCTAGTTGAAAAGGTTATTGGATTGTCCCTCTATGATATAATTATGGCATGTTATCAGTACTAGTTTAGAATTTATACTTAGATATTCTGAAGATTAACTGTGATTTTCATTTTGGACCTCTCATTTCTGAGCTGCCACAATTATCATTTTTAATGGTACTGAAGACACTGGGATTTTGTTGTTGCTTTTACAGTAGCTACAGGGAACAAAATAACCTTGTATACTTATGTAGTTTTATTTTGCAGGGCTATCAGGGAAAGAATATGAGCACACTGCACACAAAGGGAGGGGCTACATAAGGCTACATTTTCTTTTATAAATTTTATGTCTTGAGAAAAAAATTAATTTATTCACTTTCCATCCCAGTGAGAGCCCCTCCCTCCTCTCCTGTCAGCCCTACCTTCCCTTCCCATCCTGCCCCCCCTAGTCCTCAGAAAAGGGGAGCCCCGTACCCACCCACCAGCTCATCAAGTTGCAAGAGGGCTGTAGTCTGGTGAGGCAGTCCTGTCAGGGGGAAGTGATCATGAAGCAGGCAACAGAGACATTTTTGGCTCCTGTAAATTCACAGAGATGCTTTCTTATATTTTCTTCTAAAGGCCTTACACTTTTGGCTAACTTTAAGACTATCATGTTGAGTGTGGTGGCACACACCTTTAATCCCAGCACTTGGGAGGCAAAGGTAGGCGAATCTCTGAGTTCAAGGCCAGCCTGGTCTACAGAATGAGTTCCCTGTACTACAATGAACAGCCCACAATGACTTGCAACTCCAGCTCTCAGATGGTACTGAGGCCTCTGCTCTCCAAGGGTACCTGCCTTTATATGTACACACCCCACACATATACATATAATAATCTTCTAAAATATTTTTCATGTGGATACCATTTATTATAGACTTTTTACATAGAACAAACACAATATTTTGAAATGTTTATTAAATTTAGACAACTTTTAAAGATAACATAAACTAAAATTTTCAAGAGAATAAAGGGTCAAGCAATATTTAAGCCATTATACCAAAGGAAAATAGCCACAGTCTATGCAAAGCATACTTCAAATCAGTATACCAGGGATCCATACAGTGGTTCCGTTGCTCTGCAGTTTTGCTATCATGGTCACGAGTTTGTCTGGACCTGAGTTTCTACCCTTACCTCCCATGGTAAATAAAGTAGGACGGGGAGATAGGAAGAAAGCAGATGGCAATGCCATGTGTCTCAGGATAAATGGTATCACCCTCTCTTCCATCTTGGTGAGGAGAAGAGGTGAAGGCAAAGGAATTCCAACTGTGTGATTCACACATAGGAGACAGTCTAAAGAAAATCTCCACAGAACCTATACACTTTGGCTGAGGTTCCACTCTGATCATCTTTAGTGATCTCTCTCTCTCTCCCTCTCTTTCTCTCTGTGCGTGTATGTATGTGGCTTGAATTGTGAAGTTATTTTCCCTTTTTGGGTTCAACCTGCTATGCCATAACAGAAAAAGTGAGCTTTTAAAATTTACACATGTTAATGTACATTCCTGTATGACGTACTCAGACATAAAAGTAATCATAGATAATCTGGCAGCAGGCACACTTCTTTGTTTTCTTACTATCACAGAGAACAGGAACGTGACACATATACTTCACTGAACTGCCACTTTCTCCAATAAGGATTCTCTACCAGTATCATTTTGAAACTCCTTTTGTTTAAGAAGGTTTCATGAGAGCTCTTGTTTTCATTTTTTATTATGTGTGAACATGTGTGGTGTGAGCACATATGTAAAGGTCAGAGGACAACTTTTTGGAGTTGAATCTCTATACCTTTACATTAGTTCCACAGATCAAACTCAGCTCGTCATGCTTATGTGGCTAGCACCTTTACATGTGGAACCGTCTCACCAATCCAACATTTGGTTTTGGCAGACAGAAAAAGATTTTGTCTCCTTCTCCTGGGAGCCTGGAAATGAGTATAAATAGGAAATGTGGTAGAGAGAGGTTATAGCCTAGCCCAGGGCAGGGAGAAGGACCTAGAGAGAAAGGCAGGGTGGGATGGTATGTAACAATTAGGATCCCTCCTGGAAACCACTAATTCTAGGAAGCACAACTTGCCAGAGTCATCCCTCACTGTGAATCAGTTATAGCTGCCATGTACAGTGATTGTGTGTGTGTGAAAAAACAATCTGCGTTGGTAAGCACAGGTTTTTTAGAATGATAGCTGAACATAAAGGAGAATGAACACAGCAAATCAACCATCAAATAAGCACATCTTAGTGACAGTCCCCTAAGTACCCGTCTGTGCTCCTATCCAAAAGTGAATGCATGAAAACACTTAACCTTTCAAAATTCTGGGCTTTTGCCTTCTAAAACGACCCACTAGTGAGGATTTTCCACAATCTCTGCAGCCAATGACCTTCCCTGCTGTAGAGGTCAATGTGATAGCACAGGAGTTAAAGCAAAAGGGAGGAGATTCATTTGCATATTGTCACACCACTATGAACTTACAGTCCTGAGCCCAAACAGGACAAGTGCAGTGAGCACACTGAGGGATGTGTGTATGATTCCAGATGGAAGGCCAAAAAAGGGAAGATAGAATTATCCATGTTGTCTATGTAGGAACCTTTACATAGACACACAAACACATTATCCTAAGAAAGTCACAAGATTACCAGATGACAGAGAAAAATTCAACTTCATGTTTATTGCTAGAAATTCTAAAATTAAGAGCATTTCATATTTTCTGATTAATGATGCTTAAGCCACTGACTTTGGGGAAATAAAACGAGGCTTAAAGAAATAGGATGAATGAGTCTGTGTAACAGATTAAATAGTTTGGAGGAAATGGACAAGTGCCCTAAGATACAAACTTGCCCAGATTAAATCATGAAGAACTAGAAAATATGAATAAATCAGTAGAGGAACTGAATTGATACACACCTAAGCCAAATGTAACAACAGTGTGTCTGCCAGCACACGGCAGTGCCTGTGACATTGACCTAGATGCACGCTCATCTGAAGAGAGCACAGAAAGAACAATATTTCATTTCAAGCTGGACTACCCATCTACCCAAATACCACTCTGAGCAAAGAAACAGATGCGAATCACAGGCACAGCCGCACTCTGCACACACGTTGGACAACGGTGCTCTAACCGCTAATTGACCCTAACGCTGCGTTTGAGCCACCTTTGCACGATTTTTTAAAGGCACCCTGAATGGTTTTTAAATGTTGACTTTCTGTGTTATTAAAGCCAGTGACTCTCCCAAGGAGAAATCACACTCACCCCACAGCCCTACCCCTGCCAAAGACAGGGTTTCTTTGTGTAGCCCTGACTGTCCTGGAACTCCTTCCACAGAGCAGACTGGCCTTGAGCTCAAGACATCTACCTGCCTCTCTCTCAGAGTGCTGAGACTAAAGGCACGCCCCACCATGCCTGGCTTAAAACTTAATTCTTGAAGTGGCAGTCTCAGGGGATTTGTAAGAGCCCATTTATTAACTAGCAATTTGTTTTAATTTGCTTCCTTTCCAATTATTTACACTTAAGATTAGAGAAATAATAAGTATGGCAGTCAGTGTTTGTATCTAAATCATACTCAGGATGAAAAGTGTTTGGGAGGGATTGTGTCCCTAACCCCCTCATCTGTCCACACCCTCCCACCATTCCCAAATAAACCTGCCCTTTTAAAACCTTTAATCTGTGAATTGGCTTATTTCGTTGGCAGAGATAACCTATTAGAAAGACTATTAGCTAACATATGTTGTGACATTTTGGCACTGGGATATTCTATGACTAGATTTAGAAAAGTTACCAACAGTACAATTTTGGTAAAATTTATTATACTGCCAATACTCTGCATTTACTCTATGCCAGCACAGTTGAAGCAAATTATTACTTTTTGATATGACAATGTCACTAATGTTTTAGTATTATTTTAATAGATTACAATATAAATACTTCTATTTCATATTGTTTCTTGTACATTTAAGTGGCAAACCTCTATAATTTCTACTAAATTATTTTTATAAAGGTTACTAAATGATTTGCTTCTCACATGTCTATCTTAAGCTGACTAGAAATTTTGACATACTAGATTAGGAAAATACTTTCTGTGAAGACAACACTGTGTCAGTGACGACTTGTGAAGCTTGTGCTTTTGATAAATGGTATCCTCAGCAAGGTAAATCAACAGGCAAAAGTTAAAAGCACAAGTGTCACAGTGGAGCCACAGTGCTTATCCCGCCTCATTCTCTCCCCCCCCCCCCCCTTCCTCCCTCTCCTACAGCGGAGGTGAGGGAGTAGCTGAAGAGATCTTGGAGACTCAGGCCCCGCCTGCCCCCATCCACCATGCGCCAGGGTCACAGGCGCTCGCTCCCATCAGGCCGCAGCCACCGCGCTTAAACTAATACTCACATTTTCTTCAACCATATCATCCAGCTTCAGCGATCTTTTAACTCTGCAGACAAAATATTTAAAGAAAGTTTAGATTTGGCATGATTTATTTTAGGCTGATATTTTTGGATAAAATAGAAATAACTGAGTATGTTATTTTTACATTGCTTGGTAAAGCTAAACGCCACATTAAAAAAAAACCCAACTATAATGATAAATTTGGATTTCTTAATGTTTTTATTTGATCATTTCTAGTAGCATATTTTAATATGGGATCCTAATTAAAAATTTACACACATTACTTCTTCAAATATGTAACTTATATACAAGTACTACCATAACACACTGAAGTTGTATTCTCTTTTGGTGGAGGTAGTGGGTACTGAAACCAGGCCTTTGTGCTTGCTAAGTAAGAGCTCTACAACTGATCTGTATTCCCAGATCAGTTTTCATTATAGAAAATTTTCATAAAAAATTAGTTGTCTGCATTAAAATATTATGAGGAAAAATTACATATTACAGCAAAATAATCTAAAATATTTTTTATAGAGACACTGAAAAAATCCACCATTTGCAGGAACATAGTGCTAAGTGGTACAGGTATTTGTAAGGCAAAGTTTTGCACATTAGCCTAGCATTGGACATGATTCAGAGCAAACAGACTATGACTGAACAGGAGAACAGATGCTGCATGTCTTTATAAGTCCCCAGTCCATAAGAAACTATTTTTTGTTTCCTTCACTACATTGATTCAGGAAAGTGCCAGGCTCTCTAAGTGTAAAATCTGTTCTGCTAATCGGGATGCCCAGCTGTTGGTGACAATGCTTAGAAAGGAAAGTTGAATATTTATAATACTTTATTCCGTACAGCTGCCTTCTAAAGAGCAGTCATCAACATTTTATTGATTGTAGACTAAATGCTCAAAGGAGAAAAAGGTTAATATAAATTAAAACTGGTTTTCCAAATGCAGTATTAAAAGTACTTCTTGATCTGAGACAGAAATTACCTCAAGTATTAGAAAATTAGAACATTCTGTAAAAGATTGCATTATATACTGTTCTATAGAACCTCTCCTAAAAATACATATAGGTCCTAAAAATTACTAAGAGCATTTTTCTTTGTTTTTAAATTATGTGACTATTTTTATAAGAAAGGAAAGCTCGCCCTGATACCGCTCAAAATATTTTTCTTGTATCACTGGCTAATTCTTAGAAAAAGTAATTCTGTGTTCAGGTTTTACAAGGTTTCAGATTAGATAATAAGTGGACTCATGGAACCAAGGAAATGTTAAACTTTCAAGAAAGTGAGTTGAGTTAAAATAGGCTACAATCTGTTTTATGCTTGGTTATAACCTAACAATGGTATTTACTGAAGGTAATGTTAAGACAATTCAATAGACAACAGCAGAAGACATCTGAGAAATGACTTAGTTCAGGCTAGAAAGAAGTTTGTGTAACATGCTCAATGTCACGTTTTCAAAGAGGGAAGCTCAGAACTATGGTAATGCATTATGATAGAAACATCTCTCCTATGATAAAAGACTGGAATCATAGCTGGAGCTAGTACTCCATCTTGAGGCCTGCTTTCCTACTGTGTACCCCGCCTGTTTGTTTAGTTTGCCAGTGCTTTAGATTTCCCATGTAATCAATTTGTACAACTAAGCTAATGCATAACTGTAATCTTCAGACCCAGAGTTGTCATGTGTGTTCTGACAACCTATTTGCTGGACATGGCACATAGGCTGAAAGCAGTCTTATAAATGAATCACAAATGTTGAACACAAAATTTGGGTACTGCTTGATGGTGCTTGTAATGTTTGTCCTCTGGGTCAGCTGGGATCAGTGGCTTAATCCCTTGTAAAACTGTTAAAGATTTCTGCAATATATCCTTTATTCCCTCCCCATTTAATACTTTTTGTGCTGCTCAATAAATACAAAGCAAAGATCTCTGTTAGAGACGGACACAGATAACCAAGACAGCCTTCAGGCAGGCACAGATTCAGACTCACAGACAGCCAAGAAGGATGGAAGACACTGGGAGGGCAAAGTGGAGAATTCTAATCTAGGTTTGATGACATGAAGGAGAAGTGCTTTGATTTCTTTCCTTAAGGCAACACTGATGCATTATTGGTGTCGCAGAGTTTATTACTAATACATTTAAACCAACCACACAGGTCTTCAATTGAGAGAGAAAATTATAGACCACGTAGAAAAGAACAAACGTACTAGAAGAATTTATGATAATTTATCCTTACCTTTGACCAGAATTGGGCACACTGTTACCAATTATTAAACTGAGTATCTACTGCTTCCACCAGTATTCCTTTACCCATGAACTGACATGAGAGGATGAAATGAGAGTAAGTCGATTATTCTGAAGTCAACAAGAACAGAGCAGAAATGCGTAAGACATATCAGGAAGCACAGGTAAAACCCGACTAGACACAAGGATCTTTCTCAAAGTTCTAAAGTTGTAACTGGCTCTTAAGGCTATTTTCTTGGTGAAAAAGTAAATACATAAGCCAAACAACAACAAAACATATAAGCAAATAGGGTGATATATGCCTATATCTGCAGCATTCAGGAGCCTGAGGGAGGAGAATCCAGAGTTTAAGGCTAGACTGTGTTACATAGCACACTTCAAGACAGCCTGGGATAGGAAAAAAAAAAAAAAAAAAAAGCAAGCAGGGTTATTTTAAAAAATGGGCAAAGGATTTGAATACACATTTCCCCAAAGGTATAAGAATGAGCAGCACGAACATGAAAAGGTGGCCAATAGTCACTAGAGGACCCACATCAAACCCATGAGGTTCGGCGTATTACAGAGTACTACTAGTAATATGGCATTATAGAAAAACAACCAACATAAGTGCAGAGAAACAGGAACCCGGGCAGACTGCTGACAAGAATGTAAACAGCAGGGCACTGTTTAAACAATATGGTTCCTCAAAGACTTAAAGACAGGATTACCATATGATTCAGGGTATTCCATCTCCAAAACAAACAAAAAGCCAGTATATGATGGGCATGGAGAAAACAATGCTTATGGCTGTCAAAGGAAGTTTTATTTGCCCGTTTCAGTGGTTGTCTAGGAGGTTTACTGGCTCTGTCTGCTAACCTAGGCCTAGTCCTGGAAGCTTCTAGCCTCCCTAAAATCTATCCTACAATGTTTGCAGCCTCTGAGACTTACTGCTTAATAAGCTCACTCTTTGTTTTTACTGAGCTCTGGGCTGGCTGGTTCAACTCAGCTGTTCTGGCTCAACCTCCTCTTCCCGCTGACATATTTAATCTGGCTTTTCTCTCAGCCTCTGGATGCTCTGCTTGGCCTAACTCAAGCTATCTGCTCTAATCTCCTAGCTCCTTCTTATTCTCTGGCTTATTTGGTCTTCCCCTGAGTTCTCTCTCTGCAACCCGTCTATTACTGTCCCGGTAAAAACTGCCTTCTCTCTCCATTGCCCCTTAAGTAGCTTCCCTTTCCTTTTTCTTTTCATGAGAGTTGGGCATATCCTATTCTGTCAAATCTTTCTCTGATTCATCATTTTTTCTGCCACTCAATTAGACATCACTTTCAAACATGGGTGCTGCCTTCTACAAACTAACGTCACCTTCACTGTTTGGGATTAAAGGTGTGTACCACCACACCTGGACCTAAGCTTTTCTTTACCTGAAACTTGTTCTACACTAGGCTGGCTGTGGTTCTCTCGCCTCTGTCTCTTGGATTAAAGGTATGTTCACACAGACCTAAAAGGTCTTTGGATGTGATCTCTTGCCAGAGCAGCCATGTTCTGAATTAACATTCCTCTGCACATGGCAGCATTGTTAAAATGGCTAAAAAGCAGAAGCAGCTCAGGTTGCTGGTGACAGATGAATTAACACAAAACATGGAATGTACATATGTGGGTATTGGCTTTAAAAATGAAATTTGATTTCAGGTCTGACTACTTTGTATTAGATAACCAATTAGGGTGCTCTTTCCTGGGAGAAGCTAATTTTCCCTCTCTTGGTGGTAATTAGCTGCACGTAGTAAACCACACTAGACAGACTCAGCAGGTTGTGTTTTTACATATGTGTGTGTACCAAGAAAAATCAAAGAGAGCTGGAGAAATGGCTCAGAGGTTAAGAACACTGACTGCTCTTCCAGAGATCCTGTGTTCAATTCCCAGTACCCACATGGTGGCTCACAACCATGTATAACCATAGTGCCATAAGATCTGATGCCTTTTTCTGATGTGCACACAAAACACCACAGACATAAATAAATACAGCTTTAAAAAAATAATAAAGAAAAAGAGGCCATCAATTTGAGAGTGAAGGGGGACATAGGAAGGGTTGAAGGGAAATGGTATAATTATATTCTAATTTAAAAAATAAAAAAATAAAAAGAGCAAAAAAAGAAATTTGACACCTATTACAATATAGACATTAATCTAAGTAAAACAAGCCATTTACCAGGCATGGTGGCACATGTCTGTAGTATCAGCACTGGGAAAGCAGAGGAAGATGGATCTGCGTGAGTTCGAGGCCATCCTGGTCTACAAAGTGAGTCCAGGACACAAGGCTACACAGAGAAACTCTGTCCCCCAAAACAAAACAAAACAAAAACCAAGCCAGTTACAAAAGGATGAACTGTGAATATTTTATTCATTTGACAGTAATCAAATTCAGAGACATGGAAATAAAAATGGTGACTTTAATTGGCTAGAGGCAGGAAGTAATGGGAAATTATTATTTAATTAAAGTAGTTTTAGTCTCATAAGATCAAAGTAAATCTAGAGATGGACGGTGGTGATGGATGTACTCCCACCACCCTGAACATGGCAGGCAGTACTTCACAGAGTAGGGGACCAGATGGGATGAAGAAGACAAAGGAACGCTGCTTACACAGGCGTAACTGGGTCAAACCACAGCTGCTGCTAGAATTAAATGCTGTTACAACTTTATAAAGATAAGTATATTTGGTGTGCAACATTTCCAACACGTAAAATTATATAACATTCTTTAGGAATGAATGCTCCACCATTTTATTTAGGTTAACCCATGACAGTATCTTTAAATAGGATTCTCTTCTTCATCACAATGAAATGATTGGATAAGTTTTACTATATAACATTACTAACATCAGTTATAATACTAAATAAATGGTTGTAAGAAGGAAAGCTATCACTGATTCTTAACCAATAATTCCTTAGAATTCCAAGACACCCTAGAAGCTCACAAAGCTGTATGAGGTTCTTCTTTTTAAATAGAACTTTAAAAAGTTAAACATGATTTTTGAATGGTAGGGTCAACGGTGGTAGGAGAGGGTGACGCATAAACTTAGGAAAGCAGATAAGACTAGTGGGGAATCTTTGATGCTATGCCAGATTCTTCCCGAAGGTTAGGCAAATCATACAATCGCACTAAGCTTCATAAACTTGATAATACTGGCCTGTAAAATGGTAAGAATTTCAGAGAGGAAGATAAAAATATCAGTTAGTATTTCAGTGCTTCCATTACTCCTCAGTATAATGGATATGATAATGCTGCCAGCCGCCTACTTCACAAGAGAGTTTAGAGGACTTGTGAGCTCCTGAGATGGTTAGAAATCCTTTGACAAAAAGCAATGGCCAAATTCATAACCCATGTGACACAATACAACTTGAGGTATATAAAATGGTTCACTTCCTATTTTGCATATGATAATAAGGGATAAGAATCTTCAATGTCTGTTCTACGCTGTTCTTTTCTTTGAAGTCTATGTTTGTTTGAGTTCAAAACTTCCTGCACACAAAAATCTCCATTGCAGCATGGATGAGTGGGAATTCTACCCATCACATAAAGTGTGGATACAGTGGAAAAGCATCTAAAGGGGTCACTCTCTAAGATACTTCGTGAAACAACCCACCAAAAACTTTGGCCAATTATTAGATAATGTGTTTTGATATCAAAACCTTCCTCATCAAAAGATTAATACTGGGCCAAAAGAAAATCATTTTACAAAAGTTAATGGGTGTATTTGGGAATATTAATTATAGAACATAGCCAGTAGTGAGATGTTCCAGGGTTTAATAAAAAGAGAAACCACATTAAGACCATTTCACTCCTAAATGATATTCTCAATACAAAACAAATATAAAATTTGTACATGTATCTGACATTAATAAGTCCTTTAAAGGAGTCCTACCAAGGGCTTACACAGGTCTATAGAACATTAAATAGCAGGTAGGTGAAGTGATATTTTTATGTACTTTATGCATTATTTTCCACCACATACATACACATATAAAATCGAAACAACAAAACATCTAACTGCTACTGATGTCTACTTACAAAACTCTGACAATCATCTCCATGAGATGATTCCCACAGATGCTGTCCAGTTCTCAATAAGTATCCTTCTACTCTCAATAGCATTTGTACATGACCATCTCACTAAGCGTTTTATGTCAAAGTAATATGTATGTTTTCTTCTCTATATTATTAGGTTATATCTGTTATTTAATAAGCAGTAAATTGTTTTTTGAACTCTCTTCCATTAAAACTCAAACCACTACATAGTATATATTTCGATTCTCAAAGCCTGAGAGTAGCTGGCATATTGTTGTTATATAAGTTATTGATATGTTCAATCAATTGTAATTTTTGTCATTAAAATGACTCAAATAATTATTTCAATTTTCTATGGGGCCCAGTTTTGTATATGAAAGACAACTAGTTTGGTTGAAACGCCTACATCTTTTTCATGATATATAATGTACAGATGTATACTATGATACACGTTATATATAAGCACATATATATATTATATATTTGAGGGCAGTACTAGGAGTTGAATTAAAGGTCTCTTGCATGCTTGGCAAGCATTCTAACAATAAAGTAACAGCCCCATTTGCCTCTCAAAAGACTGATCAAGCATACTGAGGGTACTTTGACGTATGTTTCATCCATTCTAGAAAAGCTAGAATGTCCTCAAACATTGCCTCTCTTACGTGCTACCGTTCTAACCATGAAGTTAATGAAAATTAATTTTTAACTCCCTCAACACATCTTCCTAACCTCTGAACTCATTTTCATGTGCATGCCTGTAAAACCAGCGTCTGGGACATGGTGGCAGCAGGATTGGGAGTTTATGGCCAGCCTCAGCTACGGAGTGAAACTGGGCTACACTAGACAGTCGTTTTCTAAAACAAAATTAAGAAATAGTATATTTTCTTTCCAGAAAACTCTCAGACTTTGTAGGACCATCAGCAGAATTATCCCACCCTAAGAATAATGTCACAATCAGAAACTTCAATACTAATGCTATTCTAATTTTCTAACTTTGGAACAGAATTAAGTTAATTCTCATAGAAATTGATTGTCTTTGGCTGAGGCAGCATGATAATACACACTGATTAGAAAGACTAGGCAAACGGTACTGGGAAATTTATCAATGAAAAGATGGAAGATGTGAGGGATGGGGAAGACAGTCAGTGGAAATGTCATAGTAAAAGCTGTTACATTGGCCATTAGTAATAAATAATAACTAATTAGTAATAAGTAAACACAGAGTTGGTGTAAAATTTCTCCATGTAGCCTAAAGCAGCTGCTATGACCCCGTCTCCTCCCTTTTAAATTTGAGTCTTATTTTAGCCTTAAACTCCTGATCCCACTTCTCCTGCCTCTAGTTCCCAAGCACTGTGGTTACAGGTAACATTTATCATAGGATATATTTTTTTAAACAGCAGCTTTATCATTCACTTAATATTTGTCAATCAACTATTTTGTTAATGAGAACTCAAATCCTGGTGTGTTTGAGTTCAAGTGGTTTTTCCACTTCCAGTCAAGGTTGCAAACTAGGTGGGTTACATTGCCTCTGGCTGTAGAGCATACATAGGAAAACAAGAGTACATTTGCTTGGGGAGATGAAAGAAACTAGGAGCAGTAATTAGTGGATTCACCCGTTTCTCTTTTCAAGCCCGGGCCAAAGGATCTAACAGATGGTAGAGAAACTATACTTACTAAGAACATAAGATAGGTACTCTCTAACCCTAAAGCACAAAAGCCAAAGCAAACGACTTGAGTTGGTAGGGATGCATACTACTAAAAAACAAATAATGTTCAAATTATAAAAGCAAGCAGTCAAAGGCCCATCACACAATTTAAGAAACCAACATGACTGGGCACATCTGACTGCTCCTTCCCTAGCCCACCTGCTTCCCCCACGAGCCAACCATTAAAATGAATTTGATGCCCGGTGCCTGCTTTTTCTCTACTGTAATCCTAGCACACACATATATAAGCCCAAACAACTGTTTATTTTTGCTAGCCTTTAAACTTTAAAGGCTGTATGTAGTCTTCCACAAGTTGGTTCCATCAGTCACTCTTAAAATTTCTATCCATTCTATGGTTGTTCATTATTTGTTTTCATATTTATTTTAGATTCATTCAGGCCACACATATTTCCCCACCTATTCATTTAGAAAAGAAAAAAAAGTATTTTCCTGTCACATTTAAAGAAAATTATAAATGGATACAGATTATACCTTTCCATAATTACATTATAAAAATAGCCTTGCCAATGCATACCAAAAAGTCATCATTCAACATCACTGAAAAAAAATATACCTTCTGGGACTGGAGAGGTGATGGCTCAGCAGTTAAGACACTTGCTGCTCTTGCAAGAGGAGACAGAGGTTCAGTTCACAGCAACTATATGGCGGCTCACAATCACCTCTAATTCCGGTTTCAGGGGATATGATACCCTCTCTGGCCTCCCTGGATACCTACATACGTGCAGGCAAACCATTTGTCCATATAAAATTTTTCTTTAACAACTACCTTCATGGGTCTGGAGAGATGGCTCAGAGGTTAAGAGCACTGGCTGTCCTTCCAAAGGTCCTGAGTTCAATTCCCAGCACCCACATGGTGGCTCACCACCACCTCTAATGAGATATGGTGCCCTCTTCTGGTGTGCAGGTGTTCATGCAGGCAGAGCACTGTATACATAATAAATAAATAAACAAATAAATCTTTAAAAAAAACCTACCTTCATGAGAACTTTCTAAGATTACTATTTGTCCAATTCCTCCTTTGACTTCATAGTTCATCACATTTGAAAACAAAGCATCTCACTAACAAAGATGGAACACACCTACTAAAGCAGCAGTTCTCAACCTTCCTAAAGCTGTGGCCCTTTAATACAGCTCCTCATGTTGTGGTGAACCCCAGCTATAAAACTATTTTCATTGCTACTTCCTAACTGTAATTTTGCTACTGTTATGAATCATAGTGTAAATATCTGTGTTTTCTGATGGTCTTAGGTGACTCCTGTGAAAGGGTTGTTCAACCCCGAAATGGCTCATGACCCAGTCTCAGAACACCTGTACTACAGTGTTACTATGCTTCATGCATTCAAATTGTTAGGATGTCCTTTAACAGCAAAATTGGGTTTAGAGTGTACTCAGCATGTAGAGTGCTTACCTAGTACACACAAAGCCTTAGGTTGGAGCTCAGCACTGTATAAAAAGGGAGTGGTATGCATGCCTGCAATCCCAGCAGGAGGGAGGTGGAAGAATCAGAAGTTGGTCGTTTTCTTCAGCTACAAGTGAGTTTGAGATCAGCCTGGGTTACACATGCCTCTGGGATTTTGTGTTTGTTTTCTCTTTTTTAAAAATAAGAACCAACCAACAAAACTGCGACACATGTGGGATGGCAATGTATTTACTGTCACATACATTTTCCTCAAACTCTTCTCATACAACAAACATCTAGTGGTATACTAAAGTTGACAGTTGACAAAAAGATCCACTTTTAATAGATTTTGGTTCTCATTTCTGTAAACAGATCAGGAACATAGTTCATACACCAAATTTGTTTTCATTCTTTCCCTGCTTAGTTATTTTCTGTGACATTATCTTTGCCAGCGACGTGATAACAGAATTTTTCTAGTGCAATAAAAGGGAGACAAGTCTTTTTACTTGTTTATCATAAAAATGATTGAGGACTCAATAAATATAGGTTGTTATTCTGAAGGTCCTCCTTTTCATGTCAGGTCACATCTAACACAAGTATCTCCCCTACTGTCTTTGCATTTTACTCAAACAGCAAAACGTTATCCTAGCAGGCAGAAGCTAAATCAGCCTGGCACAGGAATTGGCCACAGAAGTATTACAAGTATTAGCCCTTCCTCCTCCCTCAAATTATTTAATGACATTTTAAAAAAACTTGTTATACAACGTCCAACTGTGCTTTATTTATCCTATATGGGGTAGATAAAGGGTGGAAGAATATAAGATTATCCAGCACAATACCCATTCCAATTATGGTCATTTTCGGTTATATTATTGGGGTTGGACAGCAATTTAAAGATGATCCAATACAAACTTATTTTTATAAGTGATAAAAGCAAATCACTTATTACTGAGTTTGCTAAGTGAGAATCTTAAATCCAAGCACTGAAATCCATTGTCCATGAACTCTCTCCCGAGTTTATACGAACTCTCTACACAAATAGTTAACAAGCATTAAAACGTTCTACAAATTACAGAGACATATTTACTTAACCTCCTGTTTCATTCTCAGGATGTTAACCCTACTTAAGTTATTTCAAGTTAGACATTACTCAGATTTATTCCGCAGCTTACACAGTGTTGGGACGTTTGAGGAGTTAAACTAGGACTGGAGGAGTAGGGGTAGGTTGAGAGTACCAAACATCCTGACACTGTCAACAGAGAGGTTTATAGAAAACAGAAGACGGGTGATCATGGGGAGGCATAGCATACTCCTTTTGCTCACAGAGGGCTCTTTAAAACAGCAACATCCAGGGAAGCAATACCTACGGCATTTCGGGACTCTGGGAAGGGCCACCGTTGCAGGACAGAACCAACTGAGAAACCGCAAACTCGGAAGCATAAAAAATCCCGCGCAGTAGGCAGCGAGTGAGGTGTCACACCTAATGCAGCCCCCCGGAAACAGTCTCCTCACGGTAAAGGGCCCGAACGTGTGCAAGGAAACCGGTGTGCAAGGAGTCTAAGGCCAGAGCCCTATCTAGTCCCTGCCGGATGCAGCACACGACCCTCTCTTACTTGCTTTCAGGATTTAGCAGTCTCGTAACAGACAGCTTTCAATGCCAAGGCTGTTCTCTCTGGGTCAATAGTTCAAAGATCTCTGGTCGGACCGTTTGGAAGGTGCTCTGCCCCTTACTTCCGGTGGCGGAGAGGCGCAGTTGCTATGGTAATCTTAAAAAGGCGGAGGTCTGTCGGGTTGTGCCGAGAGGTTCGCGGAACTACTAAGGAATATTGGCTGCTCTTCTTGGTTTGTGAGCTGAAACTAGGTAGCCGCCAGCTCCCTCTCTCGCTCTCTCGCTCGCTCTGCCTCTGCCACCTGCTTCGTTTACGTCTGTGTCCTCCCTGAAACGCGCGTAGCAGCGCTGTGGCCGGAGGAGCACACAAACGGACAGGGCTTGTCGCCGATAACCGGTGACCTTTACTCGGTGCCGCAAAGGTGACTGGGCGCCTCTCCGTTTTCACGCGGCCCTGTAGGTGCTGTAGGCGCTTTTAACGGTTTATTTTTCCTGTTTATTGTGTGCCTGGTTATTTATGGAGCCGTTTGCTACAGTGTACTCTCCAGGCCCCTGTCTCAGTCTTGGACTAGAGTTTTAAATAAAAGGGGGTTTCCGGTCCCTTAGGGGTGCAATACTACATTTATTTAAGCTTCAGTTTAGACTCTCTTCACAGGAAGGGAGAGAATAGAATTCTGGAACATGTCTGCCCAGGGATTTCCACGGGAGAATAACCCTATTTGGAAAGAGCATTTGAAGAAGATCCTTTAAAAATATGTTTTTAAATTGCTTGCTGTAAAGTGAGTGTTCGTTCTTCCCTATTGGAACAGCTTTCTTTCACATTTGTGAGATGGCGTGCACGCGTATGTGTTTAAAACTGATGTTTAATTACGGTGATACCAATTTGCAGTAACCAGACTGTGACATCACATCCCTATGGGGTCCTTCTAAATCTGGTGTAATATGAAAGTGTCAGGCAGGCGGCCTGTGTATTATAAATAGGGTACTTCATCCATGATAAGCGATTATTATCTTTCTTTCCCAAGTGTAAAAGACCTACATAATTCAAGAAGGTGCCAGTGATTTAGGCCTCCTGAGTAAGAATCCAATGAGTCCTGAAGGGGACCCTACCTGTGTCATCTTATTGTTCAACTTGAACTATTCAATTTATTAGCTTGGAATGTATTTTTAGAACTCAACGCAGGATAAAGTAATATTGGAGGCCATTAGACCACCAGAACAATTTAGTACCTCATCGTAGCCTTTGTTGAATAAACCTTCATCCACATTAAGAGAAGAAACTACTGAAATTTCACAACTTACTCAGGATAACTGGGTGACATCTCTCTCCCTCAGTTTCATCATCTGTAAAACGGACAAAAAATGCCTAGTCGGTGTAGTAAAGGATGAAATAAGATGTGTGATTGTGTTAATGTCTAATGAGCAGAGGTGCTGTATAGATCTCAGATTTTACTACTAGTGAAGGAATTCAGTAAAGCCCAGTGGTCATAAAAAAGACTTCAGTGATTTGACATATGCTCTATCATTAAAATGTGAATGAAACGACTTAGTTAATCCTGCTATGGATGGTGGATGTCAGCTCAGTTATTTACATAAGAGAGTGTTGTGTTAGGGAATTTCACTCCACCTACAGTTTCTTTAGCATTTATGTGCCCTGCAGTATTCTATCTGACTCATATTTGTGAATTGATACAGTCTTAACAATGCTCTTAAGTCTCCCCTGACCTCTTATTTTTGAGATGGTGGGAGTATGCATTTATTTGTTCTGATTCTTTTGTATTATGCTACATCATTGTTCTTTGGGATGTTATTATATATTTGAGAAATTACATATGTATGTGTGTGTATGTAATTAGAAATCAATTGTTAAGGGCTTATTCTATTTAATATGAACTGTTGAGTTTACATAGATGCTATAACATTTATCTTTATATTTTATGTATAAAAACTTTAATACCCTAATATCCTACCACATATAGTGGCACATTTGCAATTTAGGTGCTTTGTATCCACTAAAATAAAAATTTTAATTATTTTCTAACAGAATGGCCAGCAATTCTGGAAGTGATGGAGCTTTGGGTATTCAGAAGTCAATGCTTTCAGGGAGTCCTCGAACGAAGAAATTTCCACCAACTGAACAGGAGGTATTTTATATGAATTGTAGAGCCGCCTACTTAACTATCTTCAAAAGCAGCTTGGAAAATATTATTTCTAAAGATCAACTTTACCTAGGTAATTTTTTTAAGTTGACTATTTCTTTTAATAGAATAAAAGTCTGAATTTGAATTACATCATTGAATCAGCACAATTTCACAATGAAACAAGCAATATAATTTTAAGAAACAATAGCTGTTTATATAGTTAAATATTCTAGGGACCTCCAAATTTTATAGGTATCTCTCTATATTATCTATAATATACTATATTATACATTAAAATATATTAATGTTACTATAAATATATAAATATATTTCTGAACTTTTTAGGTATCTCTCTTATATCCCGATCTCTCTATGTAGAGAGAGACGATTCAAAGATTCCATTAGTTACTACAGAAGAGTCATTATTGTTCTGTTTTTCTTTATCGTTGTGGTACTTTAGATTTATAATAACAGAATCAAAACACTTTGTCATCTGACTCACTAGTCTGAATTTTTACTATAAATATAAAGAATATGCAAAACTGGGTTAAATGACTGTGAGAGAAAAATAACTAGCTATAAATGAAATTTTAGAAGAGAATTAAGAGTTGGGAGATTTTGTTTCTTTAAGATTTATTTCTTATTTATACAACATTCTGCCTGAATGTATGCTTGCACACCAGCAGAGGGCACCAGATCTCATTATAGATGGTTATGAGCCACAATGTGGTTGCTGGGAATTGAACTCAGGACCTTTGGAAGAACAGCCATTGCTCTTAAATTCCTGAGCCATCTCTCCAGCCCAAGGTTTTTCTTCTTATTCTACCCATTATCAAATTTAAAATTCTTTTGGTAGCAGAAGTTCTCCAGATCACTGAATTTGGTCCATAACAGGCTATCAAATAGCTTGGAGGTCTTGATTCTGGTGGTTTTTAGTGGCTAGAGGGTGGCAAAGATGATAGCAGGTAATGCTGACCACTCATGTCAGTTTTATCAAGGCTGATGTGATGAGCAGAGAAACTGAGTTTCTTTATTATTTTTAGTAATAATTTTCTTAAGTTAAACTTCTTCAATTTCGTGCCGAAATGTCTTGGGTTTTATGCATATGATCTCTTTCTGAGAAAAACCATTTGGAGGAATGATGAAAATTGACAATTGGAGTGGGGCGAGGGGTCAGTGGTGAGGGGGTGTCTCTGACTCTGTTGCCTGCCCTTGGAGCCCTTTCCCTTATCTGGCCTCCGTAGGAAAGGACGTGCTTAATGCTGCTGAGACTTGATGTGCCAGGGTGGGTTGGTGCCCATGAAGGGCCTCCCTTTCTCTGAGGTGAAGGGAAGGAGAGGTGGGAAGAAGGGGGTATGAGGGAGAGACTGGGAGGAGAGGAGGGAGGGAGGCCTGCAATCAGGATGTAAAGTGACTATATAATTCATGGGAAAAATACACGTGTTCGCCAAATAGAATGCATTTATTAAATAGTTTAAGATCAAATGCACGTGATGGAAGCAATTTAAAAAATTGTGTAATTTTACTTGGACTGATATAATTTTAAAATAGTAAACTTTCATCTTGAATTTAAAACATCTGCATTTAATTGGCATATATTAAATAGTATAGATAGAAATACAGTTAATTAAAACTCCAAATTGCTGCTGTTGCTAAATTTTCTGACTTTTTTTCTTTAGAGCTAGTGAGTTTGCTAAATTAAGCCGGGCAATAGTGGTGTATGCCTTTAATCCTACTACTAGGGAGGCAAAGATAGGCAGATCTCTGTGAGTTCGAGGCCAGCCTGGTCTACAGAGTGAGCTCTAGGATAGCCAAAGCTACACTTAGAGAAACCCTAGCTCAAAAAACAAACAAACAAAAAGAGTGTGCTAAGTTAAAAAGTTTAAGCCTTTCCTCTGGCACAGTACTTTAATTGTTAACCAGTGACTAAGTATTAATAAGTACTGTCAGTCCTGCGAAATCTGGGTAGAAAACAAGGCAGTTTTTGCATCTCCAGTGCTGCATGTAGCTTGGATTTAAGGTGGAATATTCCTTGTAGTACTGTTGTGCTAAAGATAGTTTTTACAAAGGAAGAATGAGCATCAGTGATGTCTTTCTTACTCCTCTTTTTTGTATACGCTTCTGCCCTCAGCGTATAACATATGATCTGAGGGTCCATTTCCGGGTCAGACACTGCAGGACTGCAGATGTCACAGACACATGGCAAAGCTTAAGTAAAGCACAAGCAAAAGACAGAATACGAAGTCAACTCTTAACCATCTGCACTTAGCAAAAGCTTGTCTACTTCTAAGTGCATATTTGGGCATAATTAACTTTGTTTTGAGATAGTTAGTTTTAGAGAAGCTGGTGATGTAGCTTAGTGGTAGAGCTTGCACAGGCCTGGAGATCGATCCTCAGCACTTAAAAAATGATGCTTCCAGAAGATTCTTAGGTGGTGAGCACAGTAGTCGGGCCTGAAGGCACAAGCTCATCACCCCAGCCCTTATAAGGGAAGCTGAAGCAGGAAGATTGTCTTAAGGTTGAGGCCAGTCTGGGCTGGAAAAGAGGCTGTCATCTGAAGTGAGGAGTGAGGGACTGGGAGAGAAGGGGAGAGGTGGGAATGTGTGTGGAGGAATTTTTCGGTTATTGAAGATAGCAGCAAGTGTTTGCCGAGCTGGTATTTTGGAGAGTTGTAAGATAGTTTTTCTAAGTCTTCCTCCATGGATTTTTAACCTTCAAATGACAACTTCATTTATGTTGTACTTTATTCTCTCCCATTCTAGTCGCTGGAGTTGTCTAGGGATATATTGATAACTAAATGCATATGCCATTTCTCTAATTCTGTTGCCAGATGACTTACTAGGCAAATACTTACTCTTCATTCCGAGGACAGCATGGTAATCAAGGACTTTTGTCTATATCCACATGTGAAAAAAATGCATGTTCAACACCATACATTTCTATAAAGGTTTTATAAGTGGGTAGAAGATCGCAGTTACGGTAGTGAAAACTGCCGTCAGCAGTACCGTGACAGCTCAGTGGTTAAGGGCATCTGCCACCAAACTTGACAACTGGAGTTGCATTCCTGGGACCCACAAGGTGAAGGAAAAACACAAACACCCTAAATTGTCTTCCAACCTCCATGTGCATTGTGCACACACACACACACATGCAAGAATCGATGTTAAAAAATTAAATCTATTGACTGAAGTTGTTTTCCTTCCTGTGTCTGTTTCAGTCATCTAAGTCCAGTGCATTGACACAAACTGGAGGATGGGAAAGTGTCTTTAGTCTTTCAAACATAAGTCATGACCATAAGTACACTTAACAGATAGACTTTACATGGGCCAGCGAGACGGCTCAGTAGGTGGAGCTGCTTGCCACCAAGCTTGAGGGCCTGCGTTCAATCCCTAGAACCCACAAGACAGAAGGATAGAACCAATTACAGGTGGTCATCTGATGTCCACGTTTGCACCATGGCCTGCATTTGCAGGCACACACATTAATAACAATAATAGGAACGGTAATAATAACAATATGTAAGATGTAACGTATTTTGAAAGATGTAGAATTTTCACTTATATCACAGAACAACTCTGGGCTCCAAAAAGCTTGCTCCTCTGAAAAACAAAGTCACCCTATGTG
Source organism: Pachyuromys duprasi (assembly GCA_028658305.1). Classification (NCBI taxonomy): domain Eukaryota; kingdom Metazoa; phylum Chordata; class Mammalia; order Rodentia; family Muridae; genus Pachyuromys; species Pachyuromys duprasi. The sequence goes on along the minus strand of CM053754.1, from coordinate 31,891,715 downwards.
AGATTGTGTGCAACGGGTGCTTAATCATTGATTCAAATGTTTGTGTTATGTTGATTTAGTTTCTATTTCCTTGTGGATGTTTCTCTAATTTTTTTGTATTTACTAATTTTATTATATTAAGTTGTAGAAAATCCAAACAATCATTTATGTGTTGATTTATGATACATGTATATTATATATTCCCACCAAAATAGTTGGAAATGTCCAACATTATGTTTTGTAATAAAAGTTGGTACCTTAATTCAAGACAGATACAGCTTACAAATTTAATGATTTCTTCTCTGGTAGTTCAGAAACTTACCAGTTCATTATGGACAATTATAAAGTAAAATGTAGAAGTTTATTTGCAAATCACATCACTTGTATTCAACTGAACAAGGTGTCTTTAATTGTTTAAAGATGTTGTCTTTAGTGTTGTACAACATATGCAAATACACAGAGCCTTTCTGAGATTGTAACTCTTACAGATATAAAGATATAATTAGAAATGAAAACCACATGACGACTGTGTCTCCGTTATACTTTTTCAAGGTTTATCAGCTTGATTTTTAACAGAATCATGACTACAAATGGATGCTTCTTAAAACTTACTATGTCACTTGGAGAGGGGAACAGGAGGGGATGAGAGAGGGAGGGTAAGATTGGGAAGGGAGGAGGGAGGGGACTACAGCTGGGATACAAAGTGAATAAACTGTAATTAATATAAAAAATAAAAATTTAATTAAAAAAGACCACTTCAACCAAAAAATTACTATGTTTAATTAGGTGTGTGTGTGTGTGTGTACACACGCTTGTTCACACATGCCTGTGTGGTGCCCCATGAACGCACATGGCAAAGCATGTAGAGGTCAGAGCACAACTTGTGGGAATTGGTTCTTTCCACTGTGTGGGTCCTAGGGGTAGAACTGGGGTTGTCCGGTTTGGTGACAAATGCATTCAGTTGCTGAGCCATTTCACTAGCCCTACAAATAGATACTGCACATATTTGACATTTGGAACATGTTTGATGTTCTAGAGCCCCTATTACCAAGCTCTTATGAACATTTTAGATATTACATCTTATTGATATTAAAATTCTCAAAAAAATGAGTTCTTCCCTTCACTGAAATATCTGTCAAGACTGAAAAAGTCATTTATGCTTTTTATATTTACCCCTGTGTTCTCAAAATCAATTTAGTCAACCTTGTTTTCCCTAAGAGTTCTTAGATAAACCAGCTGGGTGTGGTTGCTTGTTCCTATAATCCCAGCACTTTGTCAGCAGAGACGGGAGGATTACATCAACCTCAAAGACAAACCAGATCTACAAAATAAGTTCCAGGCTGGCTTGGGATACAGAGTGAAAACCTGCCTCAAAAAATAAAGGTCTTAAGTAGACCCGATAAGGACAGTTATGTAGGTTGAAAACCAAACAGATATAAGAAAAAAAAAAAAAGTCAATCTTGCCACAAACATATCGAATGTCTTTGGCTGATAGGCATATGTATTTTTTGCTTTAAAGAATGAAGCATACATTGATGTAACTATATAGTCAACATCAATGATGATATACTGAATATATTAAATTTACTTAATAATAGAGATTGAAGAAAAAGAATACTCAAATATCAATGTTTATAGTAATATTTGATACTTTGTTTGCTTGTTTGTTTTAATTGGACAGCTCTTCAGCATGCAGGAAGAAGTCCATCCCAAAAGACCATTAATAAGTATTGGACTCCTCAAACTGCCAAACTGAATTTTGATGATTTTTGTGTAATTTTAAGCAAGGAAAAACCTATTTCAAAAGCAAAATTGCTAGAATCATTTAAACAATTAGATGTTAATGATGATGGCTCTATTCTCCACTCTGACCTTCATAAATACCTAACGAAGGTAAGATCCGTGAGACTTTTATACTGTGTGTGTTTGTAAAGCAAAAGAAGTTCAGCTTTGGCTACCAAAATCCATTTTTAATAAGTATTCTTCCAACAGCTGAAATGAATGAAATACAGTATTTATAAAGTATTTGCAATCCTTCTCCATGAAAAGTGCTTTATGAATAAAAGAGAAAATATAAGGTTGAGCCCATGTTTCAGTCTCCCTTATGCAATTCTTTACTGCTCAGAACTCTGAAAATCCATGATAGCTCTTTCAAGTAATTTAGTGAAGGAAAATTACTATGAATGTGATTAGAAGTCATTGTCTCGCCCTCTTTCTTCTTTCTTTCTCTCTCTCTCTTTCTATTGCAGACAGGGTTTTTCTGTAAAGTCTTGGCTGTCCTGGAACTGACTTCATAGACCAGGCTAGTCTTGAACTCAGAGATCCACCTGCCTCTGCCTACCAAGTATTTCACCAAGCTCCACTCATTTTGTTTAGAAGATCTTATTACTATTATTTCAGTATTCACTATTGCAGACTGTAATACAAATTTTTAAAAATTTGAAACTGAAATTAAGTATATTTTCATAAAATTTAATAGTTATGTGAAATTTTATTTAATTTTTGCTTAATATAATTCTCATTCTGACTTACAATAAAACCAGATTTTCAAACTTATTTGTAGAAGAGATTAAAACATTTCCAACTGAGCACTCTGTTGTTTTAAAATAAGTCTTATTTAATTTCAGAGAGGTGAGAAGATGACTCAGGAAGAAGTAAATGCTGTAATGAATTTGGCTGATGTAAATGCTGATGGAAAATTTGACTACATTAAGGTAGAGAAGCCCATATTGCTGGAAACTTGTATGCTGTATAGGGCATTACTTTTAATTTTTCTAAACACTGCTAAAATATATTTGTAGTGTGTAAAAGATGCTTTTGACATATGCATACACTGTGAAATGATTAGCTCTTATCCAACAAGCGGTTTATTATTGTTGTATTGAACCCAGGGCCTCATATATGCTAAACCCTGTATGGAAGATCAACTCCAGACCCTCACAACTATTTCCTGATATTGACAAGGGCACAGTTGTGTATTGTTACCCATTGTACTTTTAATTTGTCCTCTCCAGTTCCACAATTATGATGAATATAAAATATATTAAAGATCATATAGGGTAAGCATCCCGAATCTGAACATCCAAAATATGAAGTGCTTTATTCCTGTTCCATTCCATGTGTAAACTCATGTGAAGCCTCCTAAAAATAATGCGTAGAACTCGTTCTGGGTTCTTTGTATAGGCAGTATGTTAAATATAAATGAATTTCTTAACTAGACTCAGATACCACAAAATACCCTACACTGTATGTGCAAGTGCTCCAAAACCTGAAGCCATCCAAATACTTTTGGTCCCAGCATTTTGAATAAGGGTTACTCAGCTTGGATTACCAAGTTAATTCTTACACATGTGCAGAAGCAGAGACTCCCTTCAGAAATGAACCTTTCAAGGGTAGAACACTCAAAAACTATTTAGAACAAATGCAAGTCTATGTGTCTTGTAAAAAATAAATAAATAAATCACCTCTCCTGGTGTACCATTCGTTTTCACTTGGAGTGTGACCTCACTGATTGATGGCTGCGTTTCACTAGGTCACTTGGGATGGGCAGCCTGGTTCAGGAAAATAACGTGAGCAGCAAGTAAAGTAGAACTGCATCTCAGTGACCAGCCTTCTCCTTGCCTACTAATGTGCCTGTGCCTCCCTTAGCTCCCAGTACGGGACTGCTCGTTTCCCACCAGCCAACTTTCTTCTATTTCCTTTAGTTTTGTGAATTATACATGACAACCAGTGAGCAGTGTCTCAAGACTACACTAGAAAGACTGGAGGCCGACAGTAAACTGAGGCGCCAACAGTTTGGAAGCCACATGGAAGGGTCCCCTGAAAGGGATCCATCACCAGCACCAAAACCGTCACCTAGAATCAAAAGAAAAAATGACCAGGAAACATTCTCAAGCAAAGGTATTTACTTGTAATACTAATAATTTCTTGATCAGAAATGACAGATCATAATTCAAACAAAAATTTCTTTTCGTCTCAGGTTATTAATAATTAGGTAACTGAGAATCCAACTTTTAACCACCATTTCTAGACTTCCTTAGCAGTAAAAATGTACTGAAGTAAAATTTTATTATGGAACTTCACTTGGCTATGCTCATTATATTTTATTAAAACTAAATTTTCAGACTAACAGGTGACATATTGAAATAAAGAATCTTATATTGGTAGCACGTAAATTAAGGACTCTTAAAGACTGATCAATATAAAACCTCTCACTGCATTTCAATAGGAAGAACAAAGAGTGAAAGTAATGCAATAGACGGTGACACTGTGTTTAGAAATAAACTGTTTCTGTTTTTCATATATGAGACCAAGTAATGATTACTTTTTACAGGTGACCCAGGCCATTCCTTACTGTCAGCAACTAGAAATTTCAAAACATCTGTTTCCTTCATAATTACTATGGGTGCTAATAGTAAGCAAGACTCAATGTTAACTGAGCCAAACTTAAAGGTACAGTACTTTAAATGAACAAATACAACTTTTTCTGAAAAGTATTTGACTTAATTAGATTTGATCTATCATCTATCTATCTATCTATCTATCTATCTATCTATCTATCTATCTATCTATCTCTATCTAATCTATTTATATCTATATCTATCTATCCAATCTATTTATATCTATATCTATCTAATCTATTTATATCTATATCTATCTATTTATATCTATATCTATCTATCTATGTGTGTGTTGGGGAGGGGCATGAGCATGCAATAGTACGCATCTGGGAGGTCAGAAAACAACTTGTTAGAGTCAGTTTTTTCCTTCCACCGTGTGGGAACCAGAACAGAATCTGAATTGTTTGCTTTGTCTGTAGACACCTTTGTCTGCTGAGCTATCTTGCTGACCCTGGTTGTGATATTTTAAAATAAAAATAATCAGTAAGAATATTATTGTATATAAGGCCTTTATTTTGAAAATGGTGACCCTTTAATTTTTAATTTGATGAATAGGTTTAATTAACTATATACATTGGCAAGTAAAATTTTTTTGTTTGACAAATACTTTCCCTAGGTGTTTTTTAAATAAATCATTGATCCAATATCAATTCCTGTGAGAGAAAAACCACAAAGTCACTTTGCTAAGTCAATATTTGTAGAGTGTTAATATTGATCTTCTTCCTTTGTTTTCCCTTTCTAGACTCAACTTTTACTAGTTTTCTTTCAGGAGAAAATAATAGCCACAGAAATATAAAACATTAACTGGAAACTGCTAGGATACATTAAGAATGTGCACCTGGAGACCTCTGTAGAGGGGGGAAATGGTTATGACCACACACTATAACTGCTGCAGGAGAACTGAACTGATTGTTCTCCAGAGCTGCATTCTTGTTTCAAATAACAACTCTGTATTTGTTATTGAACTCTGAAGTCCCTTATATCTTTAAATTGCTAGACAGTGACATTTGTTCTATATTAAAATTTTAAAACATCACCTCTGAGGAGTTTTCCTCTGGCTGTTTAGGAGTCTGTACACCCTCAGCAATTTGGTGTGCATGTCCAGTGTAATCATACATATTTTGTGTCCCAACAATATTATTTTACACCAGGAACTTTTTTGTACTTTGTAATTAAGTTAAATGTTAAAATATTAGCCTAGTTAGTTATGATTTACCTAATTCTAAAGTGTTTAAAGTAGTCATCATGTAGAGATATAAATACAAATACAGTTTGTTTAGTTTAATTTTATCCAACAAATAATTCCTTCTTTCTTTCCTTCTTTTTTTTTTCTTTAAGTTTTTGAGACAGGATTTCTCTTTGTAGTCCTGGCTGTCCTGTAACTCGCTCTGTAAATCATGCTGGCCCCAAATTCAGAGACCTGACTGTCTCAGCCTCCCAAGTGCTGGGTTTAAAAGTGTGCACCGCCACCACCTGGCTAATAATTTGTATCAGTTATTTTGCTTAGTGTAAAATAATTTAATTGAAAAATTTCCATTTGATTATTAGCTATCATATGCCAAGGTAGTAGTATAGCATAGTATTTCATCGTTAAAATAAGTAATTATTGATAGGATACTGTGGAAAGAGTCTTCTTGGAACTGATAAAGAGCTCAGAATAAATATACCTGAGAGTGACGCCTAACTCTTCCCCTAATAATTGTGTAACTGTGGGCAAGTTTAACAACCTTTCTTCTGAGTCTGATTTTTTAAAACTACGAATTGAGAATATTTTTATTTAATGTATTTTAAAAGATCTAAATATTTTTCAAAGCATTTAGTTTAGTACTAGGGGCCTAGTCACCTAGCTACATAAAGGATTACAGAACTAAGACATGACTGCAGTTCTTCACATGGAAATGAGATAGTGAGTCTAGTTGAAGGAACACTGTTCTGGCATTGGGTTTTGAATGGAGATGACAGAAGGACTTACTGAGAGGCTGGTAGAGTTATCTGCATGTGTTGTGGTGCCAGCTTGGCCTGTGGTAAACTAGGGTCAGGAGGGTCTGAAGACAATCCCAGAGTTAGTGAGCAGGACTTTAGATTTGTTTTTGTATAAAAAAACAAAAAATAGTCCACCTGTGTTTTGCATCTAGACATCAAGAATAAGAAGTGAGAATTCGATTTTTAAAGTACCAAGAATTTAATTACTAAATGAAGTTGGCATATTGTCAACTTCAAAAAAGTTGTTTCCATTTATTTATTATGTGTATGTGCATGTGAAGGTCAGAGAACAGCTATGGGAGTTGGTCCTCTCCTTCCACTGTGTAGATTCCAGGCATTGAACCGAGGGCATGGTGCTTAGTGTAAAGTGCCTCTACCTGAGCCTGAACCTGATGTTGTCAACTTTTTAAACCCGTAACTTTAATATAAATATTAACTTCTTTTGGAAATGTCTGCCTTCCATTTATTTTTTCTTTTTAAAAATATTATAGTTTATTCACTTTGTATCCCAGCTGTAGTCCCCTCCCCCAACCCTCCCAAACCCACCCTCCCTTCCTCATCTCCTCCCATGCCCCTCCCCCAGTCCACTGATAGGAGAGGTCCTCCTCCCCTTCCATCTGACCTTAGCCTATCTGGTCTCATCAGGACTGGCTGCATTGTCTTCCTCTGCGGCCTGGTAAGGCTGCTCCCCTCTCAGGGGGAGGTGATCAAAAGAGTCAGCCACTGAGTTCTTGTCAGAGACAGTCCCTGTACCCCTTACTAGGAAACCCACTTGGAGACTGAGCTGCCATGGGCTATATCTGTGCAGGGGTTCTAGGTTATCTCCATGCATGGTCCTTGGTTAGAGTATCAGTCTCAGAACAGACCCCTGTGCCCAGATTTTTTGGTTCTGTTGCTCTCCTTGTGGAGCTCCTGTCTCCTCCAGGTCTTTTTATCTCCCCTATTTGTTCATAAGATTCCCTGCACTCTGCCCAGAGTTTGGCTATGAGTCTCAGCATCTGCTTTGACACCCTGCTAGGTAGCATCTTTCAGAGGCCGTCTGTGGTAGGCTCCTGTCCTGTTCTCTGTTTTCTCCTCCTTCCAATGTCCATCCCATTTGTCTTTCGGAGTGAGGATTAATCATCTTACCCAGGGTCCTCCTCCTTGCTTAGCTTTATAGTTGTGCAGATTTTAGTATGATTATCCTATATTATATGTCTAATATCCACTTATAAGTGAGTATATACCATGTGTGTCTTTCTGCTTCTGGAATACCTCACTCAGGATGATTTTTTTTTTTCTAGTTTCCACCATTTGCTTTGTTTACTGTCTGGCATTTCTTAGATGAAGTGATCCAGAATTATTGTTATTTTGGCTTTTTGAGATAGCCTGTTCTAGGCAGGGCATGGATTTCCAGTATAATCTAGGATGGTCCTGAATTCTTGGTCCTCCTGCTTCCTGAAATAATGTTTTTAATCTCAGGCCTAGTTATTCAGCAGGTGTCAGCTCTTTTTGTTGTTGTTTTACTTTGAAGCAGTTTTATTTTTGTAGGTGTTATATACCTTTGTGAGGTTTTATAACCATTCTAGTGAGTGTTTGGTTATGAAAATACAAAATAAATTGCTAATAAGACAGCGACATTAATTTTCAAGTAGTATAATCCAGTTAGTTACCTTAGTCTGTGTACAACAGAGATGTGTGGAATTGCACAGAAAACTGACAGTTCAGAAATGTGAACTTGTCGCAGTGGGGCATGCACAAAGCAGACATTCTCCCTGTTCTGTCTGCCCGCCTGCATGCCTGCCTACATGTCCTCCATCTCTCCTCCCTCGCTCACTCCCTTCCTCCCTGGCTTTCTTCTTCTTTCTGTGCTTTTGTTCACTCTTTTGAAGACAGGGTCTTGCTGTGTCTGCCCAGGCTGGCCTCCAGCACACACACTCAAACAGTTGTTTTCTTTTAGTCACCCTGAGTAGCGGAAACTATAGGCAGCATGTTTTAACAGCCAGATTTTAAAGATTTGAATTATAGGAGGAAAAGAACCACCTCCCAGTGACTGTACATATCTGACTCCTATTGGTCATACTTTGACACTATATTACCATTCTCTTTTTAATCTTGAATTCTGTCTCATTAGGTTTTGTAATGTTCAAGAAATGTCAAGAATTTTCTTTGAAGAAAGAATAGGTTTAAGTTCCTTGCTATAAAGCCAGTTGCAACGGAAATTAAAGTAGGCCACACATCTCAGTTGTAAACTCCAGAGATGTAACACTGCTTGAATTTATGCTCCTAATTAGGATTTGCCTAAATAGTGTCTTATAAGTGTATTTTGTATAATATGTACATGACACATGTATCTGTCATACAGCACATATATAGTATACATACATATGTTATATGGTATCAAGCTATACATATTTACAAAATGTTATGTGTTCATAAGCCATGTACATGTGAAGCATATATTATATACAAGTTTCTCTATAAAACAGTACAAATATATCATACAATTATGTACACAAATATGTCATACAAATTGAAAATGGTTCAGTCTTAATTTTTGTTAAAGTATCAGTTATGTGTCTTTAAAAATGTTAATCAATTTAACCTGTCAATTAAAATATAATCTATATTAATGTTTTCCTTCCTAAATAATCTATTTAACCTTTTATTTTTATAACAAGGTTCACAGTGCCTCTTATCTACTTGTTCAGCACAGTGAATGCAAATAGCTCCCTGTGAGTGTGATGTGGGCTGTCTTGTTAAGGAGTGATGAAGATACTGAGCACCCACACTGGCGTCTGTGGCATACCCACTCACTAACTCTTGCTCTCAGACTGCTGATAGTGTGGAACTGTGTGTGAAGACAGGCTGAAACACAGTGACCTGGAAACGGAACATCACTGATATCTTTGCTTTGGTCACAGTTTTTACTGTAAGATTGGTAGTTTGCATCTTTAGTATTTCCTGTTTTCTTATGAGTGAAATAAGTAAAATCCGTGACTTACAAGTGAAGTTAACAGTTTGCCTTTACAGGAATGGACTCGAATTGGTAGAATCTAGCACCACCTCATGCCCACTCTAAGAATTACAAGCTGCTTTATTTGTCAAAAAATATATATCACACATGGAAATTGTTATTCTAAAAACATTTTAAAATTTAGTGTACTTCCATTTTCTTATAAAACTCAAACTGTCAACCCATTATATATTTTATTCAAATTGATTTATTTGAAAATTTTTAGGTTTACAATTTTTTTTAACACGTTAGCATGTTAGTCTGGATCCATAGCCATTAAAATGAAATAAAATAAAAAATATAACCAAAACCATCCAAACACAAAAACCAAAAACCGTTTGTGTAATTGGAAGTCCTGTTTTAAATAAGACTTCAGTTGGAGAAACATTATTTGTTTAATAAGGTGGATGGATCTTAGGAAACAGCTGCTTCACTTTAAGTGGCGCTGCTCCAGGATTTGCGAGCGGTGTTGTGTGCCGCCCAGGGCAGTGACGCCCACTTGCTGTCAGCCATGCCGCGCTCGCCTTTTTGGTGCAGCTCTTCCCCGCTGTTCCCAGTCCTGTTAATCCGTGTAATTTTGTGCTATGGAGTTTGGCAATCCTTCATGGAAACTTACAAGTTATTTACTATTATAGCATTTTTACCCCCCAGACTAGAACTTAGTAAAGATCTCTGCTAAAAATCTGCCTTCTCAGCTAGATTCTTAAAGTCATCCATCTATCAGCCCACAGCACTGCCCCCAGAAGAACTGTCTGCCATGACAACTTCTATCTTTAGTTTCCCAAATGGCACAAATCATATTAGCAACTAATATACTAATCAAAGTGCATGTGAAAAAATAAATTCCTTTAGGGTGGCGAGAAGGCTTAGTAGGTTAAAGTTTGACAACTTGAGTTCAGTCCTCAGATCCCACAGTGGAACGAGGGAGCCAACTCCAAAAGTAAAGAGAGTTGCTACACACCTGATTCTGACGCACATATCAAAAATGTTGCCAACTACCAAAAGCTTCACTTTTTAAATTAAAAAGGTAAACACTTAAGTTTGTTCTAGCCCTTAAGTGTGTGAGTAATTCAGAATGATACTGCTCCATCATTGTATTAATTACTATATATATTTTATGTTATATATTATTGATTATAATATAAACATGAAACTTATTTAAAATTCACTTTAGAAAATCATGGTAGTTTTTTGTTGGTGGTGGTACCTTTTATTTTTGAGAAAGAGTCTTGCTATGTAGCATTGGCTGGTCTGGCTCTATTCTCTGTTCTCGGTGTTTCTAAGACATACCCAATGAAATCGAACCGCTAATTCTGTAATTGTAATTAAAACTTATTGAAAGGAAAACATTTCCTATCAGAATCATGATTCCAACTTTCTCAAAGGATAACTTTTCTAAATACTAATATGTTTATGTTTCTTTGCTTTGTCATCCCAAGTCATGTTGACTATGCTAAGAAAGGACAATTTGCTCTGAGCCCTGTATCTGTTGTGAGTCCATATGTGTTCCCATCTCACAGATTTACAGGAAGCTAAATGACAGTCTGTGTGTATGCTTTTCATTAATAGTTGAGCTTTTGGCCCAAGCCCAAGTTGGAACTTCATGGTACTAAAGCTAATAAAAAGTATTACTCTATATTTCCCCATTAGGTTATTTAAATATCACGTACAAGAACTTGTTTCTGCCTTTGGTGATATATTTAAAAATATTCCAATAATTTAAGGCCTCATTAATTTCTCAATATTAAAAATACCAGTATTTTCTGTGCCTTAATGGTGTGACCATGCATATAATTGATGACTGACTGAGAGCTTGAATGTTTGTTTAATATTGATAAGATCTTGAAAATCAGTTTAAAGAGGCATCCATTAAAAAAAATGCTAGACAGGTATGGTGCTTTATGCCTATAATATCTGTATTCAGAAGGCTGCAGCAGAAGGATTACTCTAAGTTTAAGGCCAGTGTATAAAATGAGGTGGTGACTCAAGAAAGGGGGTTGTAACAATTGAGAAATAACCAAATTAAAAAAAGTAACCAATACATAGATCAGTGCGTACAAAGGGTATTAATATCTAAAATAATGTATTAAAATATTATAAGAAATTGCTAAATTTACAATATAGGTATGAAACTAGGAAATAAATAGGCAGTTCACACAGAAGAAACAAAAAATTATAAGTACATGGCAAAGTGTTAATCTCTGAAAGTATAATCAAAAATTCTAATAATGTAAAAGTTATTAAAATCTTATTTTTTTGCTGTTAATTACCTCTGGGACATAAAATAAGCATAACAGTATACAGAATGTTTTATGTACCCATATTTTGATTAAGAAATAATTCCCTGCAACCTCCAATTTTTTCATGGTAACATAGTTTGACCAATTCTTATATAAAATTATATATTATATAATATAACAATATAATATAATATAATTAATAATATGATATAATGTAATAATATAAAACCATTGGGGGGTCTTTAAAATAAATCACTGATTTATAATATCAAACGCATATTAGTAGGTCTATAAACCATACTTTTTCTCTAAGGTTTTTATTTTTAAGGAAATTATTTTTTTAGGAGAAAAACTTTTAGATAAAGTGGTATTCATGTTAAGAGTATGCTGATGAGAAATTAGAAATGAACTGAATGTCTAACACTTTATTCTTTTTCGGCAGCAAAAATAATTTTGATGTAAGATTAAATTTTATAAAGCAAAAGTAGTGTTTGTTAAAATATAAAAATATTTTTTAAATACTGTGTTCTGCCCCCATGCAGGCCAGTAGAGGGCACCAGACCTCATCACAGAGAGCTACAAGCCACCATGTGTTTGCTGGGAATTGAACTCAGGACCTCTGAAAGGGCAGCCAGTCCTCTTAACCTCTCAGCCGTCTTTCCAACCTAGCCCTGTGATAAAAATAAATTAAAAACCTCTGACTAGAAAAAATTAGTTACGACTTAAATAAGAAAATGTTATATAAATATATATGAGGACAATTTTGTCTTTAAGAAGGAGGGAGAAGCTCGGTGAGGTGGTACATGCCTTTAGCCTTTAGTCCTAGCTGTTGGGAATCAGAGTCAGGCAGATGTTTGTGAGTTCAAGGCAGCCTGCTCTACACAGTGGTTTCTAGGTCAGCTGGAGCTGAAAAGATAAAAAGAAAGTGAGCAATTATTCTTGATGGAAGCAATTTTTAATCTTGCTTTTTCATAGAACATAGTACTTACTGTGATGTTATTACTATAGGACTAATGTATATTTTTGTATAATTATCAATATTATTAAGTCCTTAAACTTCATATCTAAATATCCTTACAGAGAAGTAGTCAGAATTTTTTTATAAAGATACTTCATTCCTCATTCATACTCTATTTTTGGAGATCGTTAGGAACAGTATAAAAATATGTCTTCTGTTATGGCGGGCGAGTTCACAAATGATAGAGTGAAAAGCATTTTTCACACACCCACGCTAATGACAATTTCTGGTAACTTCAGTAAATGGTCTTTTACTACCTGCCCGTGTGCTGTTTTCACACTCACTCAACTTCTGTGACAGGAAGAGATTGGCTAGCTGACAATTTTACCAGCTCCCCTTCCTTCCTTTACTTCAAAATTGTTAGGCAAGGTTATGTGAAGCCCAGAGAGGTCTTAGACTTCCAGACCTTCTTTCTGTCTTGGCCTCTGAGTGGCAGGGTTACAGGGAGCACATAACTATAATACTATGCTCACACAACCTGACAATTATGATTGATTTATTTCACGTCTGTACTTTATCTCCTATGGTTGTACACTCCCGGAGGGCAAGAGCTATATCTGACATTTCCTTCACATCGTCCCTCGATTTCTTCTCATTAGTATGCATGCTGGAACATGTAATAAATACTGTTTGAAAGCATTTCCCTTTGTTTCAGGACTGGCAGTGTGCACAATCAAAAGGCTGCTTCTTTTTAGAAGAAGATGGTGAAGTTGTTAGTCATCAGTACAAAATGCACATAGCTCAAAGATCCATGCTTCATCTAACAATTAAGCCATTAAATCTGAGTCAAGTTGAAGGCAAGTTCAAATTTTCTTTTATTCACTCATTCATCTACATCTATTTGTCTGTCTATCTGTCTGTCTGTCTATATCTATCTGGCAGGGTCTTACTGTGAAGCTCTGTCTGTTCTGGAACTCAAGACCAGATGGGCCTTGAACTCACAGAGAGCCGCCCGGGTGTAAAAGCATATGCCACTACTCAGCTACTTTTGCTTTCAAATTTTATCCTTTTTAAAAATACTTTGTATTTTTTAGTCCTAGTTAAAATATTCTGCCAAAGAAATGTATAAAATTTTTAAATTTGTGTTTATTCTTCATATATAATGTTTAGTTACATAAGTACATTTTTATATAAATATACTGTAGTTGAATAAATCCTCTAATTCTTCTTTTCCTTCCCATTTTTCTGTAGTCCCTTTTGTTGCCTTAAGCAGTTTGACTTCTACTTGTATGTTGTGGATACATACAGGTTCTTATGTATCCACATAAAATCTAAGAGCCTGTGTTGCCAAGATGGCTCAGCCTGCAAAGGCACTTCACACATAAGCCTGATGACCTGCATTCCATGTAAATTTCCACCATGTAAAGGTGGAAAGAGAGAACTGACTCCATAGAATTGCCAGTAACCTCCACACATGCTCAAAACCATGTGACCCCCTCCAAATCTTTTTTTCTCTCTCACATACATACAAACTAATAACATCTTTTTATTAAAATCTTAGCACTACAATTGAGAGGAAAGAGATGATAATTTACTTATGATTATTTCTAGTTATGGTTATCTTCCTGCAGACAACATAATCTTGTTCTTTACAGCTAAAAATGTTTACATCTATGTGTTTACATGTGTGTTTATACCACATAAATCTGGTCCTGTCAGTGAGCACTTACATAATGCTGCTCATAGAGTTTGATGTGAAAATATCACTATAGTAAGTGGAATAGGAGTCCTTTGGGTAAATTGTTATCTGGGTCAAATGGTAGTTTAGTTTGGGATTTTGGAGAAACATCACGATGATTTCCATAGTGTCTGTCCTGGTTTCCGTCTCCCACCAGCAGTTTATAATTGTCTGTATCCTTGTCGGGAGTATTCTTTTTGATCAGGTTTGGCTGTCCTGGGTATTTTATGCTTCCTTCTGCGTCTTAAGGTCGTGTTTTCTGTGTTACAAAGAATGCCACTGGGAGTCTTGAGTCTGTAGATGCGCCTGGTAAGATACCCACTTCACAACAGTGATTCTTCCTGTCAAGGACTGTGGGAGGGTGTCAATGTTGTCTTCAGTTTCATTTGTTTTAAAGTTGTAAAGATGTTTTTATTTATTTGCAAGTTTTTAAAATAATATATTTCATTAAAAAAGAAAGTTTTCATTGTAAAGATCTTTTGCCTCCTTGGTTGGGTGTATTTTAAGGGTTTGTTGTTCTGAGGAAATTGTGAATTTGTTGTCTCCTTGATTCTTCTAGGAGCATGTCTGTTACTGGTATAGAAGATGGCTACTGGTTTTGTTTGTACACTGCCACTTTTCTGATAGTGTTTAGATTTGATAATCTTAGATTTTCTGGTGGAGCTTTTAGGGTCTCTTATTATAAATTTTTACCTGGAAATAAACAGTCTTTTATTTATTTTATTTTTTAATTTTAAACACCAAAAGTATTGCAAATTAAAAAATATCTCAGATTTGAAGACTATACAACTCTGCAAATCTCTGTACAGTTAGAATAGTCATTCAGTTCTTCCTCACTCCTAATGCTTAGCCATCCCTTTTCTTTTTTCTCCATGTTGTACTACATCTACAAGTACATTTGCATATAGCTATATAGCTCTATATAACTATATATGTACAGATATTATTGCCAGGATTCTGCATATGTGGGAGATGTATAGTTTTTTTTCCTTGCTAAGATTGTATCACCTTACTTAATAAGGCCATCTATTTTCCTGCAAGTTTTGTGATTACATTTTTCTTTAGAGAAGAATAGTTGTGTGTGTGTGTGTGTGGGTGGGTGGGTACCCAGCATATATTCATTATCCATTTATCTGTCGATGGACTTCTAGGTTGATTCTAATTCTTTGCAATAGTGAGTAAGACAACAATGAACATGGGGTACACGTATCTGCATGATAGGGCGTGGAGACCTATGGGTATATGCCTGAGAGGGAAAAGAGCAAGCCCTATGGTAGTTTTATTTTTAATTCTTTTAGAAACATTGAAATTAACTTTCAGAATGGCTATATTATTTGCACCTGGCCAAAATGACGAAAGGATTCCTTTCTTGCCACAAACTCTTCAATGTGGGTGATAGCCAGTCTAACAGGAATGAGGTAGTATTTCAAAGCAGCTTTAATTTGCATTTCCTTAATGGCTAGGGATATTGAACAGGTAGCTGGAGAGATGGCTCAGTGGTTAAAAGCACTGGTTACCCTTCCGGAGGACCTAAGTTCAATTCCCACCACCCACACAGCAGCTTACAACTGTCTATAACTCCAGTTCCAGAGGACCCCACTCCCTCATATAAATATACATATTGGCAAAACACAATTGTACATGAAATGAAAATAATTATTAACTATTTGTATTTCTTTTTATTTTTGAAAACTATTAAATCCATTGCCTATTTACTGGCAGTTTTATTTCTATAATTGTGGATGTTGTCTGAAGTATAGCTGGTTAAGATTTTTCTCCTATCCTGTAAGCTGTTTGCTCTGCTGCTTGTTTCTTTTGCCGTACAGAAACTTAATTTTGATGTAGTTCTGTGTTGTTGATACCGGGGTTAGTTTTTGTGCTATGGGTGTTCTATTCAAAAAGTTACTGTCTACTTCAGTGTCTTGAAGGGTACTCCTTATATTTTCATTCATAAGTTTCAGTGTTTTAGGTTTTAAAATAAGGTCTTTGATCCAATTTAAATTGATTTTATACTAGGTGAAATATAGGAGTCTAACTTTATTCTTCTGCAGGTAGAAGGCCAGTTTTGACAGCAAATTGTCAGAGACTATTTTTTCTAACGTCTGGTTTTGCTTCCTTTGTCAAAAGTCTAATGACCATAGCTTTATTATTTTGTTTCTAGACCCTCTGTTCCCTCCCATCGATCTGTTTTAGACCAGCAGCAGCCTGTCTGTGTGACTGTGGCTCTGAAATGCAATCTGAGTTGGGTCTCGTCAAGACCTCCTCCAGTGTTCTCACTCTTTACGACTCATCTGACTGTTCATGGTCCTTTATGGTCTCATATGAATTCTTGTATTGCTTTTTCAAAACCTGAGGAATTTTGATAGGTGTTAAATTAAATCTGTAACTTATTTTGATAGTGTCGTTTTCACACTAGTAAAATGCGAGACTGGGAGCATAGAATATCTTTCCATTATCTAGCGTCTTCTTTGATGTCTCCTTTCAATGTCTTGAAGTTCTCATTGTAGAGAATTTTTTTCACCTTTGCCTAATTAGATGTATTCCTAAATACCTAATTGTTTGGAGTTATTTTGAAAAGGATGTTTTAATTTTTTTCTCTGAAAGTACACCATTAGTATAAATGAAGACAACTTTTTCTTTTTTAAAAAAATAACTTTATAATCTACAATTTTACTGTTAAGTAAAATTTCTAGTAGACTTAAATTTCTAGAAGACTCAATAGGGTCTTTTAAGTAAATGATCATGCCATTTGCAGATATGTATAGTAGAAAAGTAGAAATGAACACTTTGACTTTTTTATAAATTCGTATTTGCATGTATTTCTTATACTGCTTTAGCTAAGACTTCAAGCAGTATATTGAATAAGAGTGAAGAAAATGGTGGTTGTACTTAAAGCATTAGTTCAGACAGTTACTGTGTTACCATTTTGCAAAGCAAGTGAATGAATTTGCACTTAAATCATCCTCCCTACCCCTGAGGCAGGGTTTCTCTGTGTAGCGTTGGCTGTCTGGGACTTACTTGGTAGACCAGGCTGGCCTTGAACTCACAGCGATCTTCTTGCCTCTGCCTCTCTGAGTGCTACTAGAGCACATTTTAGTAAAAACAAAATTAGATGCTGTTTGGATGTTTGTTTGTTTTTTAAATGTAGCCCTGGCTATCCTGTAACTCACTCCGTAGACCAGGGTAGACTTGAACTCAGAGAGATCTGCCTGCTTCTGCCTCCTAAGTGCTGGGATTAAAGGTCTGTGCCACCATGCCAGACCTATAGCCTTTCTATATATAAACCTTAAAATTAGTTTGTTCTAACAGATATTCTATACAAGCATAATTTGGATATGAAACTGAAAGTATTTTTTAACATCTTCAGTGTCCATGTCTATAACTGATGTCTTTATTAGTAATCTTCTCATTCCTAGGAATATTTATATATAAAATTAATAATTCTATATACTATTTGAAACTGCTATTTTGTATGTGTGTGTGTGTGGTACTGAGAATTGAACCCTTGTCCTCATGCATGCTGGCCAAGCATTCTACTATAAGCTATATTCCCAGCTGCTTTGTCATTTTACTTAGTAAGAATTGTCTACTGTGATCTCCTTAGATATTTTTTAAATAACAATTGTTCTAAATCATATATCAACCTATGTTTATAAATGTCTTGCCTAAAGATCCTTTCATGCCTTCTAAAGTAGATAATTTAGAAGTTTTATTTCATAAATTGCAGGATAGCTACAATGTTTGGAAGTCATTTTGTTTTGGATTGATTTTGGGTTTTGAGGCAGAGTCTCACTGTTTAGCCCATGGTGTCCTCAATGATCATCCTACCTTACCTGTCAAGGAGTAGACCAGCACCACACTGGGCTCAGCAGCTACAATGTATTTTATTTATTTATGCCCATGTGAATTATGTCTATCGTGTGTGTCAGATACCTGACGAGGCCAGAGGGCACTGGATGCATTGTGAGCTGTCATGTGGGTCTGGGAACAGAATTGGGGTCCTCTGCAGAAGCAGCAACTGCTCCTACCCCCCTGAGTCAGCCCAGGCATTGATACCTTTAAATGATGATGGCATCAGTTGAAGAGTGAAGTAGATGGCTGTGCAGAGTCAGTGTTATTTCTCTATTCTCATGAAAATAATTTCTCTGTTAATTTATTCATCAGATATTTATTGAGATTTTTATGTATTAAGCCTCATTTTATCCAATTACATAGAAGTACTTACTGTCAAGGACTTAGATTTTAGCAGAAGAAACAGTAAAAGAGTAAACAGTGGCGCAATGAAACACTCAGAATCTCTGCACTGGGGACGTGAGGCAGGAGGATGAGTTCCAGGGTACAAGGTCTAGAAGGGGAGGGATGGTGGCAGTACACATGCCTGTGGTCCCCGTGCTTAGGAGGCTGAAGCTAGAGCATGGCCCCGAGTTCAGAGCCAGTCAGCTCCACAGTGAGTTTCAGGCCCCCAAGGCTGTGGCGTCAGCCCGCCTCTTCCTCCCTCTCTCTATCTCAGTGTATATATGTGCCCATACACACATAGATTCATACGTATATAATAAATAAAAGAGGAAATGAGATAAAATGAAAGGCATGGAGAAAGAATGGATTCTCCATTAAAAATGGAATCATTTGAGTATAGGATTCATTAAGGAGGTGACATATGGCCAAAGAATTTTAAAGAAAGTATATCAGTTATCAACTGCTATAAATCAAAAGACCGCAAAATTCAGTGGCTTAAAACAATTAAGAATTTGTTCGTTCATGACTCTGTTGGGATGCTAGCTAGATCTTTTAGTCTGAGCCAGGCCTGGCTTTTGTGTGCAAGGTTCACTCATGCTTGCAGTCATTGACAGGTTAGCCAATGGCTGGCTTTATGTGTGTTGTCCTATATGTGCAGTCTCATCTGAGACAATGTGACTGCCTCGTATGATCTTTCATCTTCCAGTGAGCCAGTGTGTACTTTCTTATATAGTTAAAGGAATCTGAAAGAAATTTTTTTCCAAAGAGTAGAACTGGCACGTTACTTCTGTTACATTCTGTTACTCATAAGTCACAAAGTCCAAGTCAATAAGACTTCAAAATAAACTTCATCTCCAAATGGAGAAGCTGTCTAATTGTATTGTAAGGCCTGTGAATCCCGAGAAAGCGGCCATTTTCGATGCCCTTTCATAGGAAGCAAGGAGTAAGCGTATTGCTGTGGAAGGATAGATGAAGAACAGTGGAGGTGGCAGATTAAGTGCCAAGTATGGGGCTCTGGTGTGGAGATTAGGGTACAGAATGGGAGCTGTGGAGTAGAGAGATGGGGTAGTAGTTATGAGCACTTACTGCCCTGGCAGAGGACCAGGTTTCAGTTCCCAGCATCCAAATGGTGGCTCACAACAGTCTGTAAGCTTAGTTCCAGGGGATCCAACACACTCTGCTGTCCTCTAGAGTTCCCTGGACACTGTGGTACATAGAAACTCATGCAGGCTTTCATCCTAATAAGTCTTTGTGGTTCATTCTCTTTTTCTTATTGGCAGAACAAAATACCTCAAGTTGATCGCAGCAGAGGATTTTACATAGGTACAGCTTGTGACCTGAATGTCTAAGCACATACATGGTTTCTTCCTCCTGTAACCACCAGGGCAGTGTCAGTGCTGAATCCCACCTCTTTATGCAAGTTTCTGCTTTTGCTTAGGTTTTGACTTGGTTGTCTTATACCTTAAATGATTTTTTTTTATTGTTTTTTGCTTGTTTGTTTATTTTTGGCTAGGACGGGCATATTGGGGATCAAACTCAGGTCCTCATGCATGCTGGGCAACAATTCTGCCATGGAGACATGTCCACTCCTTGAAATGCAGATTTGATAACTTCGAGAAAAGTTAGGCTTTAAAAACTGAGTATTTAGGCTGGAGAGATGGCTTAGAGGTTAAGAGCACCGGCTGCTCTTCCAGAGGTCCTGAGTTCCATTCCCAGCAACCACATGGTGGCTCACAACCATCTATAATGAGATCTGGTGCCCTCTTCTGTGTTGCAGGTATACATGGCACAGAACATTATATACATAATAAATAAATAAATCTTAAAATATTTTTTAAAACCTGAGTATTTAGAGGATGTTTTTCATAAAATTGAAGATGGTGGCACATTATAGATGTTAGGCTTGTTTATAAAAGTGGAATGTATAAAAAAATGGAATGTGTATTTTAAAAAATTTACTCAATAAAGAACTTAAAAGCAGTGATTGCTTCTTCTGCAGTGGGTTTTGTTGATGTTGATGTTGTGTGTTTCTAGGAAAACATTCCCCCTGGTTATCGGTTGACACAGCCTTATATATTCTTAAGGAGAATGAGGATCAAGCAGACCCACAGCTCATGTGTTTTACCGAACTACGAAATAGAGAAGTATATATATTTTTTTAATGTTTAAGAATGTACTATAAAGTCAAGTTGAGGGAATGAATACTTTTCATTAGTATTTTATACTCAGATGTTCTCTATTCTAGTGAAGGTATAGGCACTATCTAATTATGCTGTTATATATGTTTTATTAACTGGAAAGGGCTTTTTCTTTTTTTGAATTTTTTTATTTTAATTTTTATTAATTACACTTTATTCACTTTGTATCCCCCATAAACCACACTCTCCTCCCCTCCCAATCCCACCTTCCCTCCCCCTTCTCCACACATGCCCCTCCCAAAGTCCACTGATAGGGGAGGTCTTCCTCTCCTTCCTTCTGATCCTAGTCTATCAGCTCTCATCAGGAGTGGCTGCATTGTCTTCCACTGTGGCTTGATAAGGCTGCTCCCCCATCAGGGTGAGGTGATCAAAGAGCAGGCCAATCACTTCATGTTGGAGGTAGTCCCTGTTCCCATTACTATGGAACCCACTTGGACACTGAACTGCCATGGGCTACATCTGTGCAGGGGTTCTAGGTTATCTCCATGCATGGTACTTAGTTGGAGTATCAGTCTCAGGAGAGACCCCTGTGCCCAGATTTTTTGGTACTGTTGCTCTCCTTGTGGAGCTCCTGTGGGCTTTTTCTTATATTCTGAGGGTTTTCTTAGGGATGGGGGTGGGATTGAGGATTGAATGACATAACTAAGTGCTGTTATGCATCTCATGTACATAGTTTTGGTTGTACTCAATAAAAGTGGCTTGATGCCATTAGATCCTCCCTACCCTCCAAAGACATGTTTCTGGCCACTAGAAAGGTTGCTTTTGATGTCTGCCTTACTTATGCTACTGTAAAGTTCACTGTGAACAGTGTCCTCAAGCTTGCCGCATGTTGCAGGGTTCAAAAGGAGTCTGATGGGAAGAAATTATTTTAAACGCTTTATACATTGCCCTTGAGGTTTTTCTGGCCTTTTCAAATTATATATTTACTCAGAGGCCAAATATGTGAGCAGATACATATTTGTGACTGTTTATTTTATGAGAACTACAAAATACAAACTACTACAAAAACAGAAATTATATATTCAAGGTTACTGCAATATTATATTCAATATTCATATCGGCCCAGCAACAGACAGACATATCCCTGATGGGATGTAATATGGAAGTCTTTATTGGAGGCTTCCTAACAGACAAGGGTAGTTATCGCCAGAACCAAATAAAATGGCAGACGTTAACATTTTTACTAAGCTCTTCTTCAGAGCTGACTACAAGTTCAAGATAAAGCAGTGTCAGAAACAATAGGTTTTCCCATTTGGTTTTGGGTAAAATGACTTTCTTATGAGATTGCATGTATAAAAGCAGTCAGTCATAGGAAGGCTATATTTGAACTGAGTTTCTGTGTACCTTTTTATAGGCTTCAGTTTATCTGTAATATATATTTATAAAGGACTTTTACTAGTATTTTTAGCATCACAATTATTTTCCTTAAGAAGAGTTTTGTAACCATGAAAAACTTTCTTACTTACCATCCATCATGACACCTCACAATTACATGTGGGGAATAAAGAAAGTTCATGAGATAAAGGGATCAGGAAGTAGCACTATTCTCTCGATAGATAGATAGGTAGATAGATAGATAGATAGATAGATAGATAGATAGATAGATAGATAGATAGATAGATAGATAGATAAAGTTCATGAGATAAAGGGATCAGGAAGTAGCACTATTCTCTCTCTCTAGATATATCTATAGAGATCTCTCTATAGATCTCTCTCTAGATATATCTATATCTAGAAAGGAAGTAGCACTATTCTCTCTCTCTCTCTCTCTCTCTCTCGATATATCTATATATCGAGAGAGAGAATAGTGCTACTTCCTGATCCCTTTATCTCATGAACTTTCTTTATATGTATGTAGATATTTATATCTATCTATCTATCTATCTATCTATCTATCTATCTATCTATCTATATATATATATATATATATATATAGAGAGAGAGAGAGAGAGAGAGAGACAGGGTTTCTTGTTGAAGCCCTGGCTGTCCTGGAACTTGCTCTGTAGACTAGGCTGGTCTTGAACTCACAGAAGTCAGTCTGCCTCTGCTTTCTGAATGCTGGGATTAAAGGCATGCACTGCCACACCCAGGTATTTTTTTTAACTCCTATATGTTAGCCTACATATTGCCTGTCTAAAAAATTATTATTTCCAAAGCATACAGTTGGTAGTTCAGTTTTCAAAATGATCCTCAGTTGTTTTGAATTGTTTATGCTACCAAAATAGGGCTTGATGCCAATCTCAGGATGATTATGGTCCTTGGATAAATAGAAAGAATCTAGAGCTGAACTGAGCCGCTGGATAATCAGTCAGGAAGAGTACTGAATCTAGAACTCAGATGAGCAGCTTGCCTTGTTTATGAACCTCCAGGATGACCTAAAATATACATAGGTTTTAAAAAGAATATTTGAGTACAATACCTGATACAGTTTGGTGCCTAGTCTGTACTGTAGTACACGTAACTGATACATACGTTGGAATATATAGAGTTAAGATAGTTAAAAGATAGCCCCTGGGTTTTTTCTAAGAAATGTTTAAGCTCCAGATAGTTCCTATGAGGTACATAGAGGGATAACATTTTCTTTCTCTGTTGAACAGGTGAGTAAAATATTTTCTGTACAAATGTCTGGATATTCATGATGAGCACCCAGCATTTGTTAGGAAACAGTTTCAGATAAGCAGGTCTGTCCAGGACTGTACATCTTGTTTTATAGTCCATGTCACATAAGTAATCTTAACCACCCGCTTAAGTGTTTTGCCAAAAAATATAAGGGAGATTCACAAAGATCAACACCTCATGATTTCTCACACATATAGAGACTCTTAAAGAGTCAGACTTACAAAAGCAAAGATGTATTATGTGACTTTCCTACAATACCAGCACTGGGGAGTCAGAGGCAGGTCTACAAATTTGAGGCTGGCTTGAGCTTCCTAACATGTTCCAGGCCAACATGAACTATATAGTGAGACTGTATGAACAATTAAAAACATATGCTCCTTTCAACAGCAGAAAAGAGAGTAACATTATAATCTATATAATTCAGCTTTTGAAAATGTGTTTAACTCATGTAAATGATGAACTTAAAATATATTTAACTTTTTTATATCATTGAAATGTTATTTATAAATCATATATTTATATTTCAGTCACAGTAGTAGATCTTTACTACCTTTCTTGAAGGAGCTTAGTATTTGCATTTAAAAAATCCTAAAATTACTCTCTGCTTCCTATTGAAAACATTGGCATCACTAACATTTTAAAAGATCTTTGGGGATGACTTAAATGATATATAGCTTCTTCTCTATTTTTGTTTTTAGGTAGTTTTGAAAACATAAAAAAATCATAATCTGTGGTCTTAACTAGGGCTATCCCTAAGAAAAGAACCCCTGCACAGATGGCAGCTTAGCCTCCAAGTGGGCTCCCTAGTAAGGGGAACATGGACTGTCTCTGACATGAACTCAGTGGCTGGCTCTTTGATCACCTCCCCCTGAGGGGGGAGCAGCCTTATCTGGCCACAGAGGAAGATAATGCAGCCAGTCCTGATGAGATCTGATAGGCTAGGGAAGGGGAGGAGGAACTCCCCTATCAGTGGACTTGGGGAGGGGCATGGGAGAAGAAGAGGGAGGGAGAGTGGGATTGGGAGGGGATGAGGGAGTGGCCTACAGCTAGGATACAAAGTGAATAAACTGTAATTAATAAAAAAATTTTTTTAAAAGAATTTGAAATGAGTAAAAGATTAATAAACTATAACTAAACTGATAAATGTTGATTTAAAATAAATGATGACTGAAGTTTTCCCTTCAGAAGAAAGATTTAAAGTCATTACAATTTTTGTTTTTTTATTTTGTTTCATTCTTTTGATACAAGGTGTTTGGATGGACTGGTGAACTAGGACCAGGAATTTATTGGTTAATTCCTTCCACAACTGGCTGTAGGCTAAAGAAAGAAACAAAGCCAGTAACAGAAGAAGCTCAACTTGTACATAGAGATGAAACAGGGGAATTATTTCTTACAAGTGAGTTTAGGTAAGTTTTGTTTATCAATGCTAGAACTGTGGCGTGCAACATAAAATACAAATCAGTCATCTGTCTGTGCCCATTTTCCTTGGCCAGCTCCCACCCCATCTTTCTATTTTATTTCAGTGGCTTACCACAGAAAGATGGGTAGTGTGCTAAAACATATAAAAGAGGTACGAAAAACCCAGGAGCTCATGATTTTATGTATATAAGGGATCTAAACAGTGAAATTTACAGAAATAGACACCAGAATGGTGATTACCAGGGCTTGGTGGTGTAAGGAAATTTGGGGGCAATATTGTTTAAAAGAGAAATTTCCATAGACAGAATAAATTCAATTATATATTGCATAATATGATGACTAGATTGTAGCTAATAGCAATTTATTATATTTAATAGAAATATATTTGAAATTGCTGCAAGATTAGATCTTAAGTGTTCTCACCATAAAAACTATATATGTGAGATAATAGATGTATTATTTAGCTGGATTAATTCGATAGTATATTAAAAGTATGCTATAGTTAATAAATATATATATATATATATTTAAAATTCACTAAGTAACCAAGAGTGACATTGGGATTGTCATTAATTTCTAGGTTCTGTGCACTTGGCCGTACTTCAAGTACATCTCTGCCAGGGTCTTCTCCACTAGACATTGCCTTTAAAGGTAGATGCTGGTAGTTGCGCACTTGATTTTGACAACTGTCGAATTTGAAATCTCAATCTTAGGTTGTTCTCCTACGTCTTAGATATTCACGATGAAATTTGGCCACAGGTCAAGATGTACTTGGATATAATATAGCTCAGAAAAAAATCTTCAATGACACTTACTTCCTTTGAAACTTGTCTTCAAAAACTGCTTTTAGGAGCTAGGGAGATTGCTCAGTGGGTAAGAATGCTGGGTGCTCTTCTACTTTGGTTCAGTTCCTAGCACCATGTGATGGTTACACCCATCTGTAACTTTAGTCCCAGGGGCTCTGTTGCCCACTTTTGGCCTTTGCAGACACCAGGAGTGCATATGGTGTACAGCCATATATGCAGGCAAAACACACATACACATTTTTTAAAAGCCTATCTTTAGACTTTTTGTTTTGAAAATAATAAATTTTTAATTTTTCTAATTCTAGGTCAACTTTATCAGAAATATTTGAAGTAATTGACTTAGATGGAAATGGTCTTGTTAGCCTTGAGGAGTACAATTTTTTTGAACTGAGGACGAGCGGTGAGAAATGTGATGAGGACGCTTGGACTGTCTGCAGAGGTGAGTGCTGTTCTGTCTCTCGATGGACGCGGGGAAAAGTATGTATGGCGTCCCTTTAGTTCCAGAAATAATAAGCTACACTTGGCCGTGTCATGGCACGCTAACACTTAGAATAGTGGGAACCCATACATGGGCTAGAGGGGTAGCATAGGGCTGCAGAGAGCTCACTGCCCTGCAGGAACTGGGGCTTGGTCCCAGCAGCCACATCAGGTAGTTCCCGGCCACCTGTAACTCCAGTCCAGGGCATTCTGCGCTATTTTTTCTGGCTTTCACGGCCATCTGTACTTACTTGGTGTACATAAACTCATGCAGGCATACACACATAAACTAAAAAGAAAAGAAAAGAAAAGAAAGTAAATCTCTTTTATTAAACCCAAACATTTATTTTCCTTAAAGTGATAGTTGGTAACTTGCTAAGAGATGTGAATTACTTAATGATTATTTCAGCTTTGGAGGGCTTAAAATATATCTTTAAAACTGTTAAAATTATTTATTTAACAATTTCATGCACATATACAATGTTTCTCAGTCATATCTACACCACAGACACTCCCAGCATCTACTTCCCACATGAATTTTCTATCCTTTTTTTCTATTACTTCTCTTCTCTACTTCCTTCCTCTCTTCTCCCCTGCTCCTCTGCCTTCTTTGTTTTCCTCCTTCTCTTCATCTCCTGAGTCCAGCAAGTACTGCCTAGTGAAATATTGACTAATCTTATTGGGTTGACCATGTATTAGTCTTGTGAAGGTAAGCGTGTGCAATGAATTAATGAGTATGAGAGCCATGTGTCCAGAAGGCAGCATTTCTCCTCATCCTCCTGTTCTTAATTCTTTCTGCCCCCTCTATCACCATGTTCCCTGATCCTTGGGGTGAGAATGTTCCCTGCGTGCTCAGTAGTCACTTATGTACTTTGAGTTCACTTTAGTACTTGAATCAGTTGTGAGTCTTTGTATTAAGTACTGCTGACTACCGATGAGCTTCTGTGGCCAGGCTGAGAGCAACACTCATCTAAAGGTAGAAATAGAAATATTTAAGAGGCAGTTTTGACAACTTGTCCATTTACTAAAACAACAGTAGCAAATTCCCTGCTAGGATCTTTGGCTTTACCTTCCAAGCCATGGACTTTTGACAAATTTATAATAACCGGTGAATTCCTCCCTGTGGAGCAGGCCTCAAATCCAGTCATAAAGTGGTTGGTTACTTCCATAATGATCATTGCCATTTTTGTGCCAGTGGGCACATCTTGCCTGGCAGGTTGATATTGCAGCATACGATGGTACTACTGGGTAAAACTATGGATTCTTTTTTCCACCTCCTAGTCGTCTGTGTAAGACCTTCTAGCACAGTACAAGCTAGCCAGGAGGGGAAAAATTTTCCAAGTCAGTTCCAAATTGATTGTTCTATGTCCTGTAACCAAAGCAGGTTGTGTCTTCAGAAGAAGGGTCTTACCAGCTAGCTTTGATAGATAACAAGTAGCAATGCATCCTGCTTACTTCTCTGTTCTATGGTAAGACACCATGACTAAGGCCGCTTATAAAAGAAAGCATTTGATTTACAGCTCGTGGTTCCAGAAGGTTAGAGTCCATGACCGTCATGGCAGGGAGCTTGGCAGGAGACAGGTAGGGCACAATGCTGTAACTATAGCTGGGAACTCACATATTGATCCACAAGCATGAGGCGGGGAATGGAGGCTGAGGGAGGCATGGCTCCAAACAGTTCCACCGATTGGGAGCCAAGTATTCAAACATGAGCCTAAGGGGGACATTCTCATCAAACTACCATAAATGGCAATTGCACATGTTATTTTAGGGTCCTCTAGAGCTTGCCCAACTAATAACTCATAAGAAGGTACCTAACACCTGTCACTGAGATTTCCATTAAAAATCCATGTCTTCTGGGGGAATCATTGTCCATCCACGCAGGGTACTTTTAAACTCAAACTCATTTTTTAAAAAAGGAAGCTACTTTTCCAGCACTTGGTATCCCTAGGCTATACACCGACTCTGAAAAGGACAACAAAGTCAATAAGTTAGTTTCACTTAAAACAAAAGGTTTCTAGAATGTTCGTTATACGTGATAAGAATTCTTAGTTGTGCAGGGCGGCCCACACCTTTAATCCCAGCACTTGCCAGGCAGAGGTAGGAGGATCTCTGTGAATTTGAGCCCAGCCAGGTCTACATAGTGAGTTCCAGGACAGAAGAATTACATAGAGAGACTTTGTCAAAAACCAACCAACCAACCAACAAAAACTCCAAACCCAGCAACAACAATAATATTTAATGTTTCTGTATTTGTGCTTAAGTAGGAACGTCAATCCATGGAGATGTAGAAGCCAAGAACACTACAGCAGAACATCACTGAGAATGAGACAGAGTCAGTTGTCACTTAGGTATCTGAGTTTAGAGTTTAGGGTTTTTGCGTTTAAGCTAAAGGCTGAAAAGTCAAAGGGGAAAACCCAAAAGCCATAGCCACCTACTATATTCCACAAAAGGAAGTGTGGAGGCCAGAATGTCATCAGGAAAACAAGGAACTCTCCCATCATTGCAGTGGTAACGTATGTTTCTTAGGATGGTGTAAATTTGTAGAATAAGTGAGCTAAACAAGAGTCTGATAAACCTGTTTCTCCATACAGTAAGTAGGATAAAAATAAGATACTAATATGAAGGGTTCTCATACTTCTTTTTGTAAGTATTTTCATATTTAATATTAAACTTATATTAAGCTTGATAATATATACAGTACAGTTTTATCGATAAGATATAATTATATTGTAGCCTGGCATGATGGTGCACGCTTGTAATCCCCACACTCTGCGAGGTGAGGCATGCAGATCTCTGTGAGTTTAAAGCCAGCCCAGTCTACAAAGTGAGTCCAGAATAGCCAAGGCTACACAGAGAAACTGTCTTGAAAAATAAAAAGGAAAAAAAAGATTTTGTTATTTTCTGTCTTTGTGTGTGTGGAGTGAACAAATCCACGCCTGTGCCTGCACATGAAGATGTCAGGTATGTTGGGTGTCCTTTTCTCTCTGTTCAACTTACTGCTTTGAGGTAGTCTGTCAGTGAGCCTGGAGATAGACTGGAGAGCAGAAAGCCACAGCGATGCTGCTGGCAGCCAAGCCCTGGGGATACAGGCATGCACACAGCCACACTCAGAGTGTTTATGTGGGCACTGATCCAAATTCACCACCTTCATGCAAACACTCTTACCCGCTAACCCATCTAGTGTGCAGGGTTATAGACAAACAAGTTTGTAACTCATTTACATTTCAGTTCATTAACTCCTGGGCTGTATGTTGAGACAGTGTTTAGCATTGAAAGCAATGCTCTTTTACAAGTGGTGTGACAGTTATGAGCCGCATTATTAGCGTTCCTGTTGTGCCACAGGTCATCAGTGTTCTGTGTTGTGCAGTTTCATCTGTGGCTCATTAGAAGTTACTGTTTGTGAATGGTTTAAGGTCTAGTCCCAGATTTATTTATTCTTGGATATGGATATCCAGGTGTTTGGGTACATTGTTGAAAAAACTTCTTTAGTCATTGTATTGCTTTTCCATTTTGTTACATATCACTGGTACAGATACGTTCTGTTACATTGACAGGGACTCACTAATACCATTCTTGGTTCTCATAGCTTTATGTAAGCCTTTGGTCAGAGGTTATTAGGGAATCCACTTCCTTTTGGTAGTGCTGAGGGTTAAATCCGCTTGAGAAGTGCTTTACCACTGAGCTTTAGACCCAGCCCTTTAATAAATTTTAAAAATTAATAAGGATTAAGAATTTTAAGTTTTAAAGGTCATTAAGTTATTGCTGATCCACATAGTATAGTATTAAAGACACATTTTTCTTTAATACTTTCTTTGTCTTAGAAATCAAATATTAATTTTTATCTTACTTTACTAAATAGTAGTACATTACTATCATTACTCTCCCTAATTTAATTTGCATATTTTTCTTGAAAACCCTGTGAATGTTTCACTTATAAAACATTTTAAAATATTGGTTAATCAGGTGTGCCTTTGGGGTTTTTTCCCATAATAATGCATAGGCCAGAGGTGCTGTCTCATTTTCCTTGAGTATAATACAGATAGGAGTTGGGAAATAAAATATTTCTTGTTGTAGGAGGTTGCCAAAATATAATCCATTAATGGTATTATGTATCTGTTAGATTCACTTCAGGACAATCATAATATGACATATAGATGGAGCTATTAGACACACACATGGATATGTAATACATACATGCATGCATGCATGCATACACATACATACATATGTCTAGATAGTTGTAAGTTTAGTTTTTAGGCACCAATAATGTTAAATGAGCATATTCAGACTTCCCTTGGGAAATACAGGTTTCCATTATCAGTTTTCCAGGGACCTACCAACAATTTGTTAGATAAACCGTACATGCAGAAGCCTCCTTAAGCCTGGCCCCATCGCTTCTCTCTTTTTTCAAACTCCGGTAGTCCGGGGCGCATCATAGCAAGTGCATTCAGGCCACTCTTAGTGAGTGGTCAGACTGAAAAATGAAAGTTTCCTCTAACTTTGGAATGTGTTTGCAGTAGTTAGTTAGAACTTGCCAACATCTTGAAGAAAAAAAAAATCACATTTTGTGATGACACTGGTGTTAAGCTTTAGAAAAGGAAGCAAGTTTGGGGGGATTCTTACTCCTCTTGTTATTGCTGACAACTAAACATTTATGTTTAACAGTGTAGACATTTTATTAAGCACAAGAACTTTTAAATAATGTATGGAAGAAATGGTGGTTGTTTTCACAGAAAACTTTGACACAAAGAAGAATGAATTAACAAGACAGGGGTTTATGGACCTGCATCTGATGGAAGCAAACGACCGAGGAGGAGACCCTCTGGACCTGTGGGTGACCGTGCACTCGATGGGCTACAACAAGGCTCTGCAGTTGACAGAGGTACAGCACTAACGTGGACGGGAGCTTTGTCTGTCAGGATAGTCCTGAACATTCTTAAACATTCTTCTGACATGTGACTTTAGCCACTCAAATACTTGACTTTCAGTGGTGTAAGATGAATCCTGGCCACATCAGTGTGTTTCTTGTACTTTACTGAAGCTCATGATCTCCACTAAAATGTAGTTACTGTCAACTATAATTAATCAGAGACAAAAAATGTTGAGTTTTGATGTACAGAGGGAAATTAATAATTACAATGTGTATATTTTTGTTGGAACACAGTCCAAGAATGGAGTTGTTTGAGGTTAATTCTGAGTGCTTGTGAGAAAACTCCAAGAAAACAAAGCAAAAGTCTTGTGACTTCAGTTTCTTCAAAAACATGGAATTGTTCTTGGAATGCGTTTTCATGCCCCTCCCAGGTGTAGTGGACAGGAGGAGTTACTTCAGAGTGTTCATTACACTGCTGTTATTCATTCATGCGCCTCTGTGGAAAACATGTTTTTGCCACGTGTGGCTTGTCCTTGTGATTAAACACCATTCTTAAGTGATTCTTCTCAACCCTCAGAGTATAAATTGCCTGATGCTCTGAAGTTTGCTTTTGCATGAGACTTTAGTCGGCCTCATTTTTAGGTGCCGCTTTCCCAGGTTTAGTCCAACAACTTATTTTAAATTGGAGATGTCTGTTTGAATTGCTGAAATCTTATTTATAAATAGGGAAACTTCATCCTAAGAGAAAGAAGGTTCTCTGAGAATGAGAAGATGTGTCTATAGAGAGTTGGGAGTGTTTGTCTTTTTAACGATGGTGCTTCTTGGGTTAGTGGTTTGGTTATAAGACATTGGAAGGAGTGACTGGCTGATTCCAAGCACTTTGTGTGTGCTGTACCTGTCACCATCATATTGGCTGTTAACATAGTGGAACAAAGTTAAACAATACTTCAAGTCCAGGGGAGGAGGAAAATTAGGCCTTTTAAAATCTGTGTCATGTTTAAAATACAGGATTTAGGAGTTTGAGCTCAAGCCACATTTATTCTCTTAAACTCACCATTTTCTCATAAATCAATCAACTTTTTAAAACATTTAATGTGTGCAAGGGTTTTGATTGCATGTATGAATGTGTGCCACATGCATGCCTTGTGTCCAGAGAAGTCAGAAGAAGGTGTCATATCCATTGGCACTAGAGTCACAGGTGACTGTGAGCTGCCAGGTGGGTGCTGGGAGATGAATCCAGGTCCGCGCTTAACCACTGAGCCGTCTCTCCAGCCATCTTTCCAGTTGACTTGAGTCAGCTTAAAAAGGCAGTACTAGTAATGACAGATTTAAAATGCAAGTGCGTTGAGACTTTGACTAAATCCCTAGCTTAGATGTCATTCAGTATTCTTCAGGAGTGTGCTTTCAGGAAAGCTCTCCCTCTCTCTCTCTCTCCCAATCCCTTTTCTCCTCATCTCATTCTCCCTCTTGCCATTTTTAGTAATTTCATGTGAGGAGTTAACCATGATTTTTTTGTTTTATTTTTGAAGACAGGGTTTCTCTGTGTAGCCTTATCTGTCCTGGACTCACTTTGCAGACCAGGCTGGCCTCGAACACACAGAGATTCTCCTTCCTCTGCCTTCCCAAGTGCTAGGATTACAAGCATGCACTACCCCACCTGGCTTCCCATAAGTTTTTTATTCATTATTTCGTTGTTGTTGTTGGTTTTTGAGACAGAGTTTCTCTGTGTAGTTTTTGCTGTCCTGGAATTAGCTCTGTAGACCAGGCTGGCCTCAAACTCACAGAGATTCACTTGCTTCTGTCTCCTGAGTGCTTGGATTAAAGATGTGTGCCACCACTCCCTGGCCGAGTTACCGTAATTTTTAAATATCCCTCTTTAGCCTAATATTTTGTGAATTATACATTTTAACCATGGTTGCAAAAGCTGCTTCTAGTCTATAAACAATAATGATTCTGCTATACATGTTTTTATCTAAAGGAAAAAACTTAAAAGAAATAAAGCAATTTGAAAACATTTAAAACCACTTATTATTATTACAAGAAAGAAAAACTTTTGAGGTAAATTTTAATTTGACTTAAAATTTATTTACAATTTTGAATAGATACTGTGTCCCCATTATTTGAAATTTAATGAAACGGGGCTGAAGATGGTGTTTAGTTGATAAGAGTGCTTCCCTAGAATACTTGAGTAGAATCCCCAACACCACATCAACTGGACATGGTAATGTCTACCAGTTCAAGGTCATCTTCAATTACATAGCAAGTTTGAGGCTAGCCTGAGCTACCTGAGTAAGAAAAACCAAACAAACCATATAATAAAATAAATTTTAACAGGAAAAAATACATGTATCAGAAAGTATCAAAGGATAGTGTCCTAGTTTGCTTTCTGTTGCTGGGGCAAAAGTCATGACCAAAAGCAACTTGGAGAGGAAAGGGCTTATTTCAACTTAGAACTTATGGGTAATAAAGGGAAGTCATGGTAGGAACTCAGAACACTCAAGAGCAGCACTAAGAGCCTCCAAGACTGCATGATATGGTTGTATATGTCTGAAATCTTAGCATCTTGGAAGGTGCTAAGCTGATGCAGGAGGCCTTTGAGTTTGACACCAGCCTGAGCTGCATAGTAAACTGAGAACATTCTGGAAAATATAGCAAGCTCTGTTTTGAAAAAATAAGAGAGAGGGGCAGAGGTTGATGCAAAGGCCATGGAGAGGTGCTGCTTACTGGCTTGGTCATGATGGCTCTCTCAACCTGTTTTTTGTTTGTTTGTTTATTATTTATTACAGTTTATTCACTTTGTATCCCAGCTGTAACCCCCTGCCTCATCTTCTGCCTCTGACTTTATACTCTGTTTGAATTCCTGTCCTGCTGTCTTTCAATGGTGGACTACTATGTAGAAGTATGAGCCAAATAAACTCTTTCCTGCACAAAGAGACAAAAGGAAATGCAGCAAAAACACTAAAAACCTCTGAAAAAGCAAGACATGCTATAAGAAGTGACTCAAAGACCCTCTGCAACCATGTCTCCCCCATTGCCAAGAAGACAAGTTCCAAGGATGCTCTGACTTTACCTCATGCAGCCTTTTAGTATGTCTTTTAATTGGTAGAAACCCATTTACCTGTAATGTTAACCCAGGTTTATCCAGAAGTGTGAGCTTTGGTGCAGGCTCTGCCTAAGTTTGTCAAAAGAAAATCCAGGGCTTGCTTGATTCACTTGTGTGGATTAAAGAACCTAAGCTGGTTTGCCGTGTCCTTATGTCTTAGCCTATTTGTTGTTAATCACTGTGTCCACAAACATGAAAGAACACTTTAAAAATTTTTTTGTGTGTGTATGTGTACGTGTGTGCGCGCGCACGTGCACGCAAGCATGTACATATTCGTGCAAGTACCCACAGAGAGCAGAATGCTTTAGATTCCATAGAGCAGGAGTTAAAAGTTGGTGAGAAATAACCAACATGCTTGCTTGGAATCAAACTCTGGAGTTTTGTAAGAATAAGTGCTCTTAACCACTTAGATTGTCCAGCCCTGAGTGAACGATTTTTTTTGAGTGGTGTAACTCCTGAAAATGGGATCACTGTCTTAAGATTTTTGTTCAAAAGAGTTTATGGTTGGTTCCCTTTATCTATCATTTCAGATACTTGTAATCTGTTATAGTTTGGAGTGTTAAATGGAAGCATCCAGAACTTAAGAACAAAATGAAACAGATTGCGTTCTAAGTTACGTTCTACCCTGAGTAGCATGATAAGATCTCAGGAGCCCCTGCCATCCTCAGGCAGGATTGTCCTTCTGTCTAGGCTCTCTGTCAGTCTGGTGGCAAGCACTTCTACCCAAGGAGCTGTCTTGCTGGCCAAATGAATCTCAAACAAAATGATAAGCACTTACAGTAAGTTGATTTATTTAAAATTTTACAGAAGGCTAAACCAAGATTTTGTTTGCTTCCCCATCAGGCATGCCCATTTGTCATCAATATCTATGCAGAAAGATGCAAGCCAAGAATTAAAGCTGTCCATATGGAGGCGTGCAGTGGGCAGCTTGAGAAAGCCATTTGCAAATATGTCCTTGATAGAAGTGATGCTAAAGTTATGAATGGCTATGAAAATATAATTGTACATACTTGCAATTTTGACACCTGGATAACATCAATTATTGAAAATAAGGTATTTGGGGGAGGCGGGAGGGAGGTACAGGGGGGATACAAAGTGAATAAACTGTAATTAATAAAACTAAAAATTTAAAAAAAAGAAAATAAGGTATTGAAGCTTTGTGCAGTGGCAGTATCATGGCCAATGAGGTTTATCCGAGGCACAGTTATTGCTGATTGAAAATAAGGTATTAATTATGAGGTAATTTTCCTTATTTTGATATAAAGTTTAATAATAATGTTATCTTCCTTTTTACATTGCAAATATCCTACTGTATTTGTAATATTTATAATGGAAAATTACTCTCTTTAGTATTTATAAATCAAACTTGGCATCTTATTCTTATATTACTTACAACAATTCAAGACCACAGTCTTTATTTTAAAATGTGAACATTAAAATTTGGAGATCAGTAAGGAGTCAGTGTAATTCAGGTACAAAATCAGGATTTGATTTTTGTTTATATAAAAGAGTACATATTTTTTAAGATCTTTGTTTAGTTTGTTATGCTGCAGGACCACCAGGAAGTATGAAACATGCTCTCTCTTTCAGGTTGTGATACTTAGACAAATTTAATACTCAGGGAGACTAGAAATGAGTAAGCATGAAGTCATGTAGTACTGTTCGCATGCACAGCAGTTCCCTTCTGCCTGTGTCTCTTGCAGTGGTTTAGATCATAGAACCTGGGACAATGTGTGACGTGGGGAAGAGGACAGCAGAGGAGGATTTGAGCTTTGTCTCAGTCTAGCGTGACCAGCGCCAGGTTCTCAGGGGTGGATAGTGTTCAAAGAATGATAACTGAACTTGACTTCTTGCCTCCACATGTGTACATGCTAACATGTTCTAAACATGTGCACACATGCATACACATGTACACACACATGTGCATGGGGGAAGGGATAGTGTGAGGGATTGCATGGAAGGTCAGAAACAGTGATGGAGTAGATGTAGATCATATGTGGTCTCTTGAATGCTCTTCAGGGACCTAAAACATACCTGGCATGCAGTTCATGTTAAAGAAACATCTTCTTACTGAGTCCGTGAATAAGAAAGGAACCAACTTAAATGGATGTTTCAGGCGTATTAGTTAGAAAGTAGGATCTAAGTGAATGGGTGTTAGAGAAAGAAGAGAAAGACATTGCTGTAATAACCCAAGGGTGAGCTAACTTGCTATTACTGTCCACAGTGGTCTTGGAATGAAAATTAAAGGGACAATCCAAAGCATATTTGAAAGAACTGCTTATATCATTAGTGATTAGTTAGAATGAAATGAATGAGGAAACCCGTGGCGCCAAGCAGAATGGGGCAGCTGGTTTGTGTGAATTTTTTAGTGGACTGGATTCTATAAACAGATTTTCAGGTTTTATTCTGAGGTTTATATTTGTATTTATTTTTCAAAACTAAAGACTTATAATTTTCTACAGTCAGACAACAAAGTGATTATTCACATCAACAACGAGCTGAGTAAAAACTGTGTCAACAACAGAGGACTCAACATCTTTGCAGTAGAAGTGGCACCAAGATCTACAATGGTAAATGTTACTCTCTGACTACAGCCTTCTGAAAAAGAAAATTATTCACTATTAATGCTATGAATAAGCAGGGGGCATGAAATGAAGTTGAGAGCTACTTAAATGTGGCATTCATAGCACTGAACACCCTGTTTCTTCTGTAGGAGAGTTAGCGGGATTTTTGTTTAGTTCTGGATTCTCATGTAGTGCAGGCTAGCCTCAGACTGTAGAGCTAAGGCAGATCTTAAACTGTCCTTCCGTCCTCACCTCCCCAGTGCCAGGACTGCAAGCCACCATGCCTGGTGGAGGCTTTGCTTTTCACTCAGTCCTGTCACTGTTGCTTGAGCAACTGTAGGCTGGTCGTTTAACTTCTCTGTTCTAGTTTATTTTAAAATTTGTTTTGCATTGTGTATGTGCTTGTGTGCATGCATACATGTACATTCATGTCACAAAATGCATGTCAAACTTAGAGGGCACTTTATCAGCTGAGCCATATGCCAGCTCTGTTCCAGTATAAGGGTAAAATTAAAGTAATATCACAAGATTAGTTAGGTCCTTCACAAGATTACTATAAAGATTAAAATTAAATTACATGAATGAAAGCACTTTCAAACATCATATGGAGGTATGCCGAATAATGTGACTAACAATAGTTATTTTAATAACCCAAAATACACTTATTTATACTATTAGGATTGTACAGTATCACATGAGAAAAGAAATACCTTTTAAAAAATATGTCAAGAGCCAGAGAAAGCTATAATTTTGGTATTAGCAAGCTCTGTATTTCTGATGAGATCACAAATTGAAAAGCAAGAACAGATCAGCAGACACCCAGGGTGTGGTGAAGGAACAGAGAAAAAACTTACTAGTGTATTTTATTTTTACTCCCCCTCTCACCCCATGTTTTCTGTGAAATTCCAGAACCGTCTTAAGTGATTTAAAAGTAAAGAGTAAAACCAGCTTATTTTTTAAGTTTCTCCAGTGAAGTCTTAGGAAATGGAGTGCAGAGCAAACTCATTGAGTAAAGTACGTGCTGTGCATCCTCAGATCCCTTGTGAAAGCCAGGCACAGTGTGCACAGTGGTGCACAGCACGTAAACACAGTTCAAGGGAGAGAAACCAGCAGACCCCTGAGTCACTGGCCGGACAGTCTAGCTTCATCAGCAGGGTACAGGTTTCCAGAGATGGATAGTGTTTGAGGAATGACAACTGAGCTTGACCTCTTGCCTCTTGATGTGTAGGTGCTCACATGTCACCCACATGAGCATGTGTACACACATGTGCACACAAACGTGCACACACACTCATATGCACACACAGACAATTTTGGACAGCGTTCTAGGCTTGGTGGAGAAAGGCAGTTTATGTCTCACTGCCTTCTCTCACCCACTGTCACACACAGGAGAACTGAGACTGGGTTATCCCCTGAGTCCTCAGACCATAAACTCTCAGTCCATGCTCGGGGAAAATACTGAACTTTTGTCTGTGCGCAGCTTCTTCCACCCCCTTCCTCTTTTGGTTCTTGAGACTGAGACTCATTGTGTATCCCAGGCTAGCCTCAAACTTGGCCTTTGCCTCCTAAGGTTATACCAGTAGGTAGTATATTGTCACACATACCTTTTTTTTTAAATTGTAATCATCACTCTTTTACTAATATATACTTTGTGTTTCCCAGGCTAGCCCAGAACCTGTAAGCTCAAGTGATCCTCCTGCTTAAGCTTCCCAAGTATTTTCATTCATGCACATTCATGACACATGGCAAGGAGCGCTGTCCCTGGCTTCACAGGTGTGCTTTTTTTCTTTTTGGAGACAGGGAGCCCTGGTTGGCCTAGAACTTGTTGTGCAGACCAGGTTTCCCTTGAACTCACAGATATCTGCCTATTTCTGCTTCTTGAATGCTTGGATTAAAGGTGTGTTCCACCACACCTAGTTTCATAGGCCTAGAAATGTCCTATTGAAAAATTAAAAAATAACAATAATTTACCAAGAAAAATGAAAGCTTTCTATTTTTATTTGCAGGTTTGTCAACATGTAATGCCCCTGAATGAACGACAAGATTGGATATATTATTGTGTGTATTCCCTTATATCCTAAATAATTCCACTTGGAGCTATCAAACTAAGAAGTATTTTAGATCGAATCTGTTATTTATTAACTAAATGCTGTTTCATGTAACTGGTATACTTAATCTGTTTCATTTCTATGCATTTATATTTTATGTCCATGTTATATATTTTATTATTAAAATACAAATAGTGTTTTAAAAATGTGTGACTCTTGTTAATTTAGTGGGAAATATAAGTATTTTTTAATAAATGAAAAAATATAGATAAGATTTATAAAAGTAATATTCAATGACTTATTAAAATCTATACACTTTTGGTTTGTCTTGTAAAAAACAATACAAAACCCACCATTTAATGATCTAATTATTAAAAGGATGAAGCAGAATTGAAGAAACCTGTTTCTATGTTAGGAAGCCAAAACCTGTTGGCATTTGCTGGAATAGTCTGTCCTAACTTACTAGCAAATCTGTTGCTTGCTTTTCACAGAGGGTACGTGAAAACAGTTGAAATTAAACCTATGTTGCAGTTAAGGAAATAGTATGTAACATGAAAAATGACATCAAGCAATTAAAAGCTGTGCAACAGAGAACGTGGCCAAGGTCAGCTTTTGAAATATGAATACCATCTGACAGATAAAATTTTTTTCCTACTATATGCAAGCATCTATTGTAAATGTTATTTGGAGTATCTGTAAAATAGGTTGTCATTACCTCACTGTTTGAACTCTTCATATGGCTGTCTCATTAAAGGTAGTGAAATGTACAATTATTTTATTTATCATCAAATGCTTTATAAGTTCAGCATTGGTGGTCATCCTGCTCATTTCACCTCACACCGAGTTACAGAAGATTGTGTGTGGTACTAAAAACATGTAACAAAGTTGTTATATTTTCCTAAAGTAGTATAGGGCTTTTATAGTCAGATGATGGGTCTTATGATATTATCTTACAAACATGGAGGAGACTCAAGAAAAACAAACAAACAAACAAAAAAAACCACAGAGCATTGGAGCTGTGCTCACCACATGGGCACAGCCTGGCTACAGAAGCCTCTGTATGCTCCGTCAGGGCTTTGGCAGCTGGGGTAGGACTCACTATCTTAGAATTCTCATCTCAGTTAAACTTTCTTTTTCCTTCTAACTTTAACATTGATGTTTTAAAATTAATTTGTTAGGTTTCAGATACAACTATTAAGATCTTCTTAAATTACTGTATTTAATCACTGCACTGCTTTTCTATCAGGTCTTGGCACAGATAAGGTTTTGTTTTTTTTTAAGCTAGTGGCCTTCTCTTAGATCTATTTTTGTGTAGGTTAAATATGCAGCAGAAATTTGATAAGCTACATTTAATTATAATTTGGGTATAAGCCAGGAAAATAAAACTGTATTTCTGATTTTGGCCACTAGGAGGTGAGTACATACTAGAGGGGGAAGGTGGGAGGAGCAGGGAGAAAGGGAGCAAGCTTTGGCCTGCTTCAGTGCATCTGTATGTGCTAACCGTAGCTGTTCTAAGGAAATCAAGACCAGCTAGCCTAAAGTCTTACAAGCTGCCTTTATTTGTAACCAAAGTCAGTGTGGACTTTCAAATGGGCACTCTGGGACTGAGTGTGCATGGGCCAGGCTCCGATCTTCAAAACCACGAGAAGACACAGAAGGGAGGAGATTTTTTCTTTATATACTTCTTAAAATAATAATTAAAGATAACACCATAGATTATAAAGGACTTGAAATATCGTTCCACTCTTCAAAAATTAAACTATGTTTCCCATTTCTTTTAGATGTAACTCACAGCTATCTAGTATTTTCTTGTTCTTTACAATCAAATGCCAGATTCACCAAATTAAATTGAAGGCCACCTGAAGTGTAATACTTTAACCGAGGCTTAGTAAGGTGAGCTCAGTGGTGCTCCGCTCACCTCCCTGCTTTCTGTCGTATCTTTCCATACATGTTTGTATTCTTAATTGGGCCGTCTCTACTGTTCTTCCAGACTGTGGCCATGATTCTAAAGATCCTTAGTAGGTGTTAAAAATAGGGGCCTAAAGAGCTAGCTCAGCGATTAAGAGTACTGGTTGTTCTTCCAGAGTTCCTGAGTTCAATTCCCAGCAACCATATGGTGACTCAAATCCATCAATAATGGGATATGATACCCTCTTCTGGCTTGGATGCATATGTGCAGAGAGCTCATATAAGTAAGTAAGTAAATAAATAGTTTTTAAATTTGTTGTAAACATAAGTTTAAAAATGGATCTTGGAAATATACATAAGCAATACACCTTTTATTGGTACATCATGGAAATGAATGGAATTCTAATTTTCATCTCGTATTGACAAAAACAACATAGGTTTCTGAAAGACCTATAGAAGGATTTCATAACTTTTCAGGAAAATGTTAACTTTTGGGGTTTTCTTCATTTAATTAAATGGTTGGGATATAGGCAACTCTGTTGGCCATTTTCTTGATTAATGATTGATGCTGGAGGTCCAGGTCACTTGGGAGTGATGGTCCTGGCTGGTATAAGAAGCGGGCTAGCAAGCTAGGGAAAGGAAGTCGGTAAGCAGCAGTCCTCTATGCTCTCTGTTCTGGTTCCTGCCTCCAGGCTCCTGCCTTGAGTTGTTGTGCTCACTTATTCTCAGTGATGGATTGTCACCTGGAAATGTATGATAAAATAAACTTTCCTACCAAACCACTTTTTGTCGTGGTCTTTGTCACAGGGTTAGAAACCAGTGTTAGCACAGGAGGGACAGCAGACTTCTGTGAGTTGTTGGCATTCTGTCCTGCACCTGCTCAAGTATCTACAAGGTGGGAAGTTAAGTAAGCAAAGGACTTTGTTTATGTAGCTGTGGTAATGTCATACATGCTGGGGTGAGACTTTTTGGTTGTGAGGCTGTTTGAGGGGGTCACCTATGTTCCTGTGAGTAACCCCTCACCTAGGCTCTGCAAATAAGCTCCAAAACTCTCTATCACATATTGGTCTGTTATAGGTGCCCTAGCTAGGGTAAGGAGGGCCTTGTTCAAGGAATAAATGTAAAAAGTCAGGAGAAAGCCAGGTGCAGCGGTTCACACCTGTGATCCCAGCACTCAGGGAGGCAGAGGCAATTGGATCTCTCTGAGTTTGAGGCCAGCCTGGTCTACAAAGTGAGTCCAGGACAGCAAGGCTACACAGAGAGACCCTGTCTCAAAAAAACAACAGAAAAAAAAAAAGCCAGGAGGACAAGCTATAACTTTTAACTGACATTGAAGAGATAGGAAAGCTTTGGAAAGGGTGGGGAATGGAAACCCAAGTTTCTTCTTTCTCATTTTTCATTTTCCCTAGAGTTCTCTGTTATTTTATATCTCTGAGTATTGGTATCATATGCAATAGATCAATTAATCTACTTACTGTGTATCTAATATGTGCAGAGCACTGCTTTAGATACTGCTTCTGCAGAGGTGAACAAGTCAGACATGATTTCTGATTTCTATCCTCACCTCACATAGCCTATCAAAGAAGATGGATCGTGAACAAGTATTGCAGGCAGCACCTCTCACATACATTTTTAAATGGCTCATTTTTCATGAAGCCTTAGTCCTTTCTCAGCCCAGGAGACTGTGTTCCCTATCATGAGTTTCTATTTTAATATCTCTTTTCCTGTGGGGTTTTTATGTCAGGTGTTTAAATGTAACGTTTTATTTAGGAGAGAGCACACCAGTGCACATGTTGAGATCATAGGATTACTTTGGGGAGTCAGTTTTCTATCCTGTGGATCTTGGTAATTGAACTTGGCTTATCAGGCTTGGCAGCAAGTACCTTTATAGCCAGATTTCAGACTTTTAAAAATTATTGTACTATATCTTTCATTTTCCTAGGTTTACTAAAAGACTAAATTTTATGAAAAATGAAGCAGATAGGTAAGTAAGTAGGTAGATAGGCAGGTAGGTAGATGGATGGGTAGATGGATAGCTGTTAGGCAGATATAAAATTGATGGTTTAGTGATATTATATAGTTGCATCGCAATTTGTTCACTTGTTTATCTGATGGTTTTGTTTTCAGTTTTTTAAAACAATCATTAATATATTTGCTGTAAGTATGCCTGTGAGATTTTTATGTAAACACAGGTTTTCATTTATCTCATAGATTCCTAGAGATGAGATTTCTGGGTCACATGGTATATGTACCCTTTTATCTACTCTTGTCTTGTTGCTGTTGCTATAGTGTTCAAGCACTATGTTGAACAGGCATTGAGAGAGTGTATTTTTACCTTGTTCCCAGCGTTAGTGGAAATGCTGTGAGTTTTTCCCTGTTTAACGTGATGTTGGTTGTGTATTGACTTTGTTATGTTGAGATATACCCTCCATCCCTAGTCTCTCCAAGACTATATTATCAGTGGAGGTTAGATTTTGTCAAAGGCCTTTCCTGAATCTAGTGAGCTTATTACGTGTCTTCTGTCCTTGAGTCCATTTATGTTTTTACATATGTTGAACCATCCCTGCATTTTGGGGATGAAGCTGATTTGAATGTGGTGGTGATGTCTTTTTGATATGTTCTTGAATTTGGTTTTCAAGTATTTTATTGAGATTTTCTGCATTTATGTTCATCAGGTAAATTATTGTTTCTTTTTGGCGGGGGTCTTACCTGATTTAGGTATCTGTGTATTTCTGAATTTCTAAAAAGAATTTGGAAGCATTCTTCCCTTTTCTATTTGATGAAATAGTTAGAGAAGCATCTATTTTAGTTCTTCAAAGGTATGGTAAAAATCTTTTTAGTTGGGAGACTTCTTATTGCTGTTTCAATCTTGTTGCTGTAATTAACCTGTTTTCAAAAATTAATCTCTTTTTTTTTGTTTAACTCTGATAGATCATCTGCATTAAGAGATTTATCCATGGTCTCATTAGTTTAGAGGACTTGTTGCACTTGCAGAGGTCTTGGGTTGAGTTCCCAGCCAGCATCCACATAGCATCTGTAACACCAGGTTGAGAGAATCCAGCACCCTCTCCTGGCCTCCACAGACACCAGCACACACATGGTGCACATACATTCATGCAGGACATAAAGTAAATAGATAAATTCATCCATTTCCTTTAGGTTTTTAATTTGTTAGAATACAGAGTTTTGAAGTATTTCTCTAAAGATTTCACTGGTATCTATTGTAATGCTTCTCTTTTCATCTCTGATTTTATAAGCTTTTGTTTTCTCTTTCTTTGGGTGAATTTGGTAAAAGTTTGTCAGCCATATTGATCTTTTCAAAGAACTAACTTCATCCCATTGATTCTTTTTTATTGCTATTTCATAAATTTTTTGTCTGATCTTGATTAATTCTATTTGTCTACTTTTGAGTGTTGTTTGGAAGTTCTTGTTTTTCCAAGGTCTTAAGGCACATCTTCAAGTTGTTTATTTGGGTTCTCTTTGATTCTTTTGATGTGGACACTTAAAGCTGTAAACTTTCCTCTTAGGACTGCCTACATGTTTGGCATGTTTGTACTTTAATTTCTATTCAATTCTAGAAAGTTATGTTTTCTTTTTTTAAATTTCTTCAGTGATCCACTCATCATTCAATACTGTATTGTCAGTCTCCATAAACAACATAGTGTATATTTTCTGTAGTTTCTATTGCTGTTCGTAATCTGGCTTTATTCCATTGTGGTCAGATAAAATACTAGTTATATTAATTTTCCTTTATTTATTGAGACATGTTTTGTATCCCAACATGTGGTCTATTTTAGTGAAAGTTGTGTGGGCTTCTGAGAAGAATGTTTCATGTTTAGGTATAATTTCCCATAGATATGTTAATATCTGATGTCTGATCTGATCTGCTTTATTATTTCTGCTTATTTTTTTTATCTGTACAGTATGTCCTCTGGTGAAAATGGGGTGTTGAATTCAACTACTATTACTGTGTTGGTGCTGATCTGTTGATTTGTGTCTAGTAGCCTTTGCTTCATCAATTGGAGCACCAAGTTTGGTGCATATATGTTTAGGATTGTAATGTCCTTTTGGTAGATTGTTCCCTATATCAGGATGAAATGACCTTCTTTATCTCATCTGATTAA
The DNA here is from genome assembly GCA_028658305.1 of Pachyuromys duprasi. Classification (NCBI taxonomy): domain Eukaryota; kingdom Metazoa; phylum Chordata; class Mammalia; order Rodentia; family Muridae; genus Pachyuromys; species Pachyuromys duprasi. The sequence goes on along the minus strand of CM053754.1, from coordinate 31,847,047 downwards.
TTTTTATTTGAAGTATATTTTGTTGGGTGTTAATATATTTTGTTGCTTGTTTCTTGGTTCCATTCAGTTGAAATACCTTTGCCCATCATTTAACTCTATGGTAGTTTCTTTTTTTTTTTTTTTTTTTTGGTGGTGAAGTGTTTCTTGGAGGCAGCAAAATGATACATTCTGATTTTTAATCCAGTCTGCTAATCTGTGTCCTTTGATTGGGGAGGTTATCAATAACTTTGATGTTACAGGTATGTATTGATTCCTGTCATTTTTTGGATTTTATGGTGTTTATTTTCTTACTCCCTTTTTGTTCAATTATGATCTTAGCATTGTTTTGTTTTATTTTGTCTTATTGTCACCTTTGGGTATGATTATCCTTTTCTTCAGTCTGAAGTATCCCTTCCAGTATTCTCTGTAGGGCTGGCTTGATGGTCCTAAATTCCTTTAACCTGCTTTTACTGTAGGAAGGATTTCTTTCTCCTTGGATTAGTAGTCTAGGATAGCATCTATATAGACTTTGAGAGCATGTAGTACATTGGTTCAAAATATCAGCTAATTCATATGTAATTCCTATATATCTGCCCTTAAATGTGACTTGCTCTTTCTCTGTTACAACATTCAAAATCCTTTCTTTGTAGTGTGTGTTTAGTATTTTGGCTGTTCTATAATGTGGGGAATTTCAATTCTGGTCCTGTTTATTTGGTGTTCTACATGGCTTGGGAACCTGGATAGGCAACCTTTTTCTTTGATTTGAGGATTTTTATCCTATGGTTGTGCTGAAAATATTTTCCATGTCTTTGTGTAGGTTTCTTCTCCTTTTTCTTTGCTTGTAGTTCTTGTGTTTAGTTGTTTTATAGTTTCCAGAAATTCCATTCCTTTTGTAAAGTTATCCTTTTCTTTGATTGGGTGATCCAGTTTCTCTACCTTGTGTTTATATGTTGCTATCACCCCTCCCATGTTGTCTGTTGAGGAGGCTTTCCAAGAAGCTTTTTATGTAACTAACTGATCCTTTAAAGTTTTATTTTGGTTTGATTTTTCTTCAAAATTTTTATCTTTTTATTGAATTCTATTTTCATATCCTGAATTGGCTTTTTTTTTCTTCCATTCAACTATTGTGTTTTGGAGGGCATCATTCTGGCATTTATCCTTTGAATTCCTTGAACATACTTATAATTTCCATTTTGAGTCTATTGTCTTGTCATCTAACTTGCTTTCCTCAGGGAATATTACCATGGGGATACTGATTCTTGGAGGAGGTGTCTTGGTTTTTCATGTTGATTTTACTGTTGCATCTGGACCTGAGTATCTGGAGGCAGGTCTTTGGTGTTCAGAATCTCAGAATAGTATGCAGAATACTCTCTCTACACTGGAGCCAATTCTCCTTAGGTAATAAATTGAAAGTTTCTTTGTAGACATTTCGGGGGGGGGGAACTTTTGACCCTATTCACATATTTTAAGCAAAAGAATCCTTTAGAAACAAGTGCCTCTGTGGTTTTCTTTATTCTTTTTTGTTGTTTTTGTTGTATTGTGCTACATGTAATTCTTGATTTACATTTCTTTGCTGTTTATTCATTGCTAACAGCTTAGCATGGCTTTCTTGGTGGTGGTGGTGGGTAGTATTTAGTTACTTTTGGCAACCTAAATTCATAATTTTTTATGCTGCTGGAGAATTAGCACATATGTTTCTTGGCTTGTATCCCTTCATAAAACTCAATTATTCTTGCTAGTTTTCTTATGGTTGCTGTAACAGTTTTCAGAAATTCTGCCCTTTAAAAACAAACCAATCAACTTTCTCATGGTTCTGGAGAATAGAAGTTCAAAATCACTTACACTGGGAAGATTTCAATGTCCAGCAGGGCTGTGTTCCTTTGGGAAGTTGTGGAGGAGGCTTCATTCTTGCCTCTGTCAGCTTTTAGTGGCTGTGTATATTCCTTGGTCGGTGACCACATCACTCTAATCTGTCCCTATGGTCATGTTGCCTTCTCTTATAGACTTGTTATGGTTTGAATCTAAGCTATCCCCCTGAGCTCATGTTCTTTTGAACAGTGAGGTCCTCCAGTTTGGGATACTATTTGGGGAGGCAGAGGAACCTTTGGAAAGTGGGACCTAGCTAGTAATTCACTAAGAGTGGGCCTTCGAAGGTATGTCCACTGCTGGTTCTGGCTAGTTATCTGCTTCTTGTCTGCAGTCTTGCTGTGAACTCCAACACACATCCCCTGAGCTCAGCCATTGCTTCCTCACCAGGATGGAGCAGCTTCTGAAACAGGAACCAAAACACCTTTCCTCCCTAAGTTTGTTGTCAGGCATATGGTCACAAGAAGGCCAGTGTAAACAACTCCACTTGGGTTTCTCTAGGGATACTTGGGATTGCACTAAGTCCTCCTGGGTTATCCATGATAGCTTCCCCACCCCTAAATTTTTAATCTAATTCTATCTGTAGTCATTTTGCCATCTGAGCTAAAACTCATTTGTTCTGGGGCTGCAGACTGGGATCACTCTGGGACAAGGGAATGAACCTGCCCTGTGATGTAACAAAGAATCCAAACTCATTCATTACATCTTGAAAAATGTCCTTTACAATCTGTATTCTTAAAAATCTTATCTTTTCCATTTAAAATATTAATATTTGTACATCAAATATTTATGTAAATTAATTCAGACTAATATGCTTTATAGAAAGTTCCAAAAATGAATTCAAAGGAACAAACCCAATTCATCTTTCAGTTCTCTTCACATATAGCCTTATAAGTAATCTCTTGATAGTGAAACATGAGTGTAACTGTTTTGGCAAAGAAAAAGCTTCCATGTAGAATCATGGCTTCTAAACATTGCTAACTTCATTCAAATTAAAACTGTTAAGTACTGCCAGGAGCTTGTGGTGCACACCATTGATCCCAGCACTCAGGAGGCGGAGGCAGCTGAGGGAGCTTTGGTTTCATGCTAAAGCCTTTTTGAGTTCGAGGCCAGCCTGGTCTACAGGGTAGTTCCAGGTCAGCCAAGGTTACACAGAGAAACTCTGTCTTGGAAAAAAAAGTTATTCTTTAATTTTTTACAAATAATTTGCATTCCTAATTTTGTGATTTAAATAAATTTATTTGCTATGATTATCAACCTTCATAACTAAAACAAGTCATAACTAGTATGTATACGAAATTTATAATGAAAAAGATGTATACAGAAGTATAGTGAAGTGAGGTTATTTTATGGCATTAGCCCTTCAATATTTATTTAATACATGGCTCACATATTAAAACTAATTATCAAGATTAGAAACACTGAAAAAGTAATTCATTAACATGCCAATAAAGCCCTAGAAGGCACTTGTGTAAATAAAAGCATGCACATTATTGTCAGAAGCAAAAACAACTCCATATTGTGGACATTATTGTTCTCTGAGGACACCAAGGCAGGATAACCACACTGAAGCATACTGGAATTATCTCCCACTTAAGACGAGAATGATGATCCCTCGATTCTTTTCCTACTCAGCAGCTCTACTAGGCCTGCACAGACTTCCCTTAATTAAAACACATACACACAAAAAAAAACCACACACCAATGACAGGACTAAGTTATCACTTTCTGTAAGAATTTTCAAGACTTTCTAGCAGATATCCAATTGATGATTTTACATAAACCCAGGTTAGTGCTGAATTGTTGCAAATGTCATTTTACTCAATTTATTAAGTGTAACATTGGTTGTTCCTTAATTCAGGTTTAGTTAATTCATTCCTGTCTAATGTATCTGAACTTTTCTAAAATGACTACTTCATATGGAACTGCAGACTTCAATGCAGAAGTATATATATATATATATATACACAATATATATACACAATATATATATTGTGTATGTAAGTGCTGGGATTAAAAGCATGTGCCACCATACCCAGAAAGAAAAGTATTCGTTAATGAATACTGTATAAGGAAATGTTTGGACCAAGTGTTATATTTTTGTCTATCCAACATTTAACATGCCTTACATGTGCATACATTTATATGTGTCAGCAGAGGAATTTTGAATTGCTTATGCTTTCACCGACTGGACCTAACTAAATCTGGGAATTCAGCTTATAAGAATATTTCTAAGTGATGTATTAATAGTTTACTCAAAAACTAGATCTCAGAATTGTGGAGAGGTGGCTCAGCAGTTAAGTGGATATCCTCCTCTTGCCGAGGACTCAGTGCTATCTCCAGCTTCATTTCAGGGGCCCTACAGTGAGCTTTAACAGTAGTTTTAGGGGATCTGATGCTCTCTTCTGGCTTCTGTGGGTACTTGCACAAACATGGTACACATACATACACTCACATAACACATAAATAAAAATAAATCTTTAAAAAAAAATTAGGTCTCCCTTGCCTTTGAATATAACCTAACCTTGAAAGCTTAAGTTTTAGGCTTAATATTATATTGAGAAACAGGTTTAGTTCTTCTTGATGCTGGTTCAGTGCTTCTGAATAATTTGTTCTTCAGGGCTTGTGGAGATGGGAAATGTGAGGATCTGAGCTCTGATCCCAGAGCCCATAGTGAGGTGCCATGTGTTTGCAGTCCCAGCAATGGCGCAACAGGTGGAAGAGATAGGTGGATTCCTAGAAGTTCACTGGCCAGGTAGCCTCACTTACTTGGCAGTGTTCTAGGCCAAGGAGAGACCCTGTCTCAGTCAAAAAGCTAGAAAGTACCTGAGGACCCTCATCCAAAGTTGTCCTCTGACCTCCACGCATGCTCTGTGCAGTGAACCCATACACACACACACATACAAACATACACACTCCACACATACACCATAATCAATCAATCAATCAATCTCTTTCAAAAGTAAAAAAGCTAACTTTTGAGACTTTTAAGTAGTATAGTTTCTTTGAGCTTATTGGGATTGATGTTGGACCTTCCCTCCAACCCAACACTTTACAATGCGTTCTCTTCTGTCAGAGATCTCATCCATTCCCGTGTCCTCAGATGTAATTTATATGCTGTATGGTGATGTGCTATAAATTTATATCACTTAGCAAAGTCTTCTTTCCTAAGTTCTAGACCTGTGCATCTAATACTTTGTTATGTCTGTCTCCTTGAGTGCATGACTCACAGTTCAAACTTTATACGCCCCAAAGTTAATTTAGGTTTATATTATATACAACCTATAATTCTATATTTTTAATATTCCTACTCCCAAGTTGCTGGCAGGTGCCATTCAGTTTTCACTTACCCATTTCATATCATCATATCTTGTTGGCTCGTTCTAAAAATATCTTGACTTCTACTCACTTCAGTCATTTCTGTTGTCTTCAGTGTAGTAGCCTCACCAGTTTCCTACCTGCCTAGCTGGTTTCACTTAACCTACAGTTTCCCTTTTATTCATCCACAGTAGCCACAGTGTGCTATAAAAGTAATGCTAATATGATCTCAGCATTTGTCTGCTTACAAGCTTTTGCCATATTACAACAAAGATGAACTTTGTTGGCATTATGCTAACTGAAATAAGAAGAGAAGAACTGAGACAAGAAGAGAGATGATGTGTGATTCCACGTATGTGAGAGTCGAAGGGTTACGTTGCTAGAAGAGAAAATGGTGGGTTCCAAGAGGATTTTGGAGGGCAGGGGGAATGGGCAATTATTAGAGATCACACAGGTCCGTTTGTGATGGGGAGGAAGTTCTAGAGACATTCAGATGTTGCTTAGTGCTAGATTGTGTTAGCAAGCTTAGCAAGTTCAATCACTTAAATTCTATAGACATGTATGGTGGTGATGAAGTTACTTAATGCCACTAAAGTGTACTTTAAAAATAGTATGCCTTCTATCAGTGGACTGGAGGAGGGGCCTGGGTAGAGAAGGGGGAGGGAGAGAGCTACAGGGGGGATATGAAGTGAATAAATTGTAATTAATAAAAATAAAAATTTTAAAAAGTATGCCTTCATATATGTGGGTGTTTTACCTGTAAATATGCATGCCTACTGCCCACAGAGGCCAGGGAAGGACATCAGATGCCCTGGGGCTGGAGTTACAGGCGGTTGTATGATGACATGTGGAAGCTGGGACTTGAACACTCTTAACCACTGGGCCATCTCTCTAGCCCTGAAGATGATAACTTTTATATACATTTTGCTACAATAAAATGTTTTTTTTTTTTTTGCTATTCTGTAAAGACTATACCACTTGACACTGTCTGGGAGGTCAGTGTGACAGGCCTACCATTCCATTGCTACAGTGGTTGCCTAATAAGTTCATGAGGACACTGACCTCCACACCTTTCTTTAGACCTCTCCCCATGAAGTTCCTGCTCTAGAATAAAATGTTACTCTTCACTTGTCAGCTCCTCATCTTGTAGCCTTTGGTTTCTATGTCATGTTCTGTAGGAGCTTGTTCTCCACTGATCTTCTCATCTACAGCATTCCTGTACCTCTACCTCATTGCAGTACTCGGTTACAGGCCTGCACCACCACACTCATCTTCAGAGTTTACCTTGATCCCTATTTTGTTCACCGAGTCTGTGCTTCCTTGGGCTAGGATTAAGTAGTGTTAGCTTGGATGACAAAGCATGGAGGAAGAACATGTAGATTTCGATGTTCAATATCTACGCAGGCACATAAACAGCCCACTTACTTCTTGGTCCACACTGCCAAGAATCATTTCATTTCTGTCTACATGGCAGACTTCTGACCTACAGAACTTTGACGTAATAAATAGGTGTTTTCATGTACTACTTTGTTACATAGCGCTAGAAAAGTAATACAAAGGGATTACACAAATGATTACCAGGAGGCCAGGATCATAGGAAGACATGTTAGACTCCAGAGGGCTCCTCTACCCCAACCAGTACCCAAATAATTGACATGGGAAAACTATAATTTATTTTATAAGATTTAAAGACTGTGATTTATTTTATAAGATTTAAAGCACAGTAACTGGACAGATATCAACCCTCTAAGCTATTTTGCTATTTCCCAGATACGTACCCCAACTTACTTGCCATAATTGTTCCTGCCTGGAGTGCTTCTGTTCTATCAGGCCATCGTCCATGGCCATGGGTTCATGGCCCATACTGCCCTATGGTGACTTCCTTCTCTCTGGCTTCCTTTCTGTTCCTCCCTCTCTTACCTGTGGCCCTCATCTGACACCAGGATGGGGAACCTAAGCCCTGTCTACTTCTCTTCTGCCCAAGTATAGGCTGTCAGCTACTTTTATTAACCAACCAACTTTAAATTGGGAAGCAAGGTTTACACATCACTAGGTGTACATGAGAATGTGCTCATCTAGATAACAACCAGATTTTGGGGGTCAGTATTTAGCATTACAATACATAGCACCAGACCAACCTCCAACACATAAGGGCTGTAAATGAGACACTGGATGTAGCCAAGATTGGCAGAGTCTTGCTCAGATCAACAGAATGGCTGACCTCAGTAGGGTAAAAAGTTCAAGCTCAGTTCCAGGTTTTGAAAACCCACCAGTTCCTAACCTTGAAATCCCACCAATCCCCACCCTGGAAATCTCTACCCTGGAAAACTCCACCCCCAAGAAACCCTATATAAGCCTGCTTCTTCATTAGTTCTCTGCTGTTTCTTGCTGAAGCAGAGGCAGCCACCCTCTTGTGTGTCTCCTATTAAATTTCTCATGTGGGGCTTGTTCAGTGTGACTTTGTGGTATTCCTTGGCTCCTGGCTGCCAGGATACCTTTCCCTTCAGATCTACAATACTTGCACTGGGAAAGCCTTCCCCTCAGAGCTGTAATACGTACATAACCCACAATATGAGGGATAATGAGTGGAGGATGTGTTAAGCTATAAGTTATAGATGAATTTGTTATGCAGTTGAAGCTAACTGCTGCGTGTTCTGAAGTGATAGAAGCACAAAGTTGTTCTTTTTGTTTGTTTGAACAAACAAACTTTTATTAGTGGACAAACTACATTCCCAGTTTAGGCTCGACCAAGTCTCCAGGTGAAAAATGTTGAACTCCATCTGTAGGATCAATCGATGACCATGATTCGGTATAAACCCTCAATCTTGCCAGTGTGTGGATCCTCACAGACCCAGCTTCGTTCTCCCCCAGTGTCTTCTCTTGGAGTTGTAACTGGTTTAGTTACCAGTTTTCATCCAAACCCACTGAGGAATAGGATGGTTTTGCTCTTGTTTCTTGGCCAGGAATCACTTGACTCTCAAAGCCTTGTGAGAAGACAAGTCACCGAGTCAGGTGTAGGGCACAGGATTGGTGGAAGAAAGGAGAAGAGGACACACAGAGCCATTTTTAAGCAAAAAGCATCACTACAATTCCAGAGAGAGGAAAGAATGTGGGAAGGGCATGGGATCTGAGTTTGAGCCCCCTACTTTTTACACTATTCCATTTGTTGAATGCTTATTATGAGTACCATGGCAAACCACTAATGTAAACTATATAATTCTAAAGTAGATATTTCTAAGACTTGTGGATTCGGTGCTATATTTTCAGTTTTGAGTTGGGTCATCTCAATCATATTCACTATGCCACCCTCAGTTTTCTCATCTATTTAATGGGTTTGTTCATACAACTTAATTTACAAAAATATGTGACTATAAATTGTAAACTCTTAAGAAAATACTAGAAATTATGAGCTGCAGTCTAGAATTCGGTTTCTACATATTTACCACAGAAGTTCACTGACACTGATTATAACAAGCTATGCTATATGTACATACACTTTGTAGCTACATTCGTATTAACATTTGTTCTCGGGGCTGGAGAGATGACTCAGACATTAAGAGCACTGGTTGCTCTTCCAGAGGTCCTGAGTTCAATTCCCAGCAACCACATGGTGGATCTATAATGAGATCTGGTGCCTTCTTCTGGCCTGCAAGCACACATGCAGGCAGTACACTGTATACAAGATGAATAAATCTTAAAAACAACAACAACAACAACAACAACAACAAACATTTGTGTTCTGGGACAGAACTCACATGAGTCAGCCAAGCTCCCTCCTTGCTCAAGACACACCAATTACCCACGATGAAAGCGTGACTACAAGCTGAATTCATGGGCTGACAGTGTGTTCTAGTACTGGGACTGGGGCGGGGAGCTAATAATTTTAGGCCTAATATGTTTTAGATACAGTCTGATCACGGAATCAACTGATTATAAGGAATTCGCGTGGACTGTACTGGGCTGGGGCCTTTTCAGCAGTCTGCATAGGTGTGTGCACCCATGGTGTGTGTGTGCGGGTAAGAACGGAGGCACACTTGGCACCACAGCCTCACTAAGTCTTGCAGAGATCCTTTATGAAAGGCTTTATGTTCATTTAAGACGGATACCCACAGACATCAACTCTCTTAAGGTTTATTTTATTTAGCAAAATGACACATTTGCCAAGCAGAGACTCACAACAAAGCAAAGGCACTACCAAAACCACAAGAAAAGGTTTCTACTGAATAATCAATAGAAATCTATTTGGCTGCCTTAGCTTTTGCTGTTTTCACTGTCACTGAGTTGTCACGGTAATTATATGCTGCCTAATGTCTGTACTTCTGTTTATCTAAGCTGCCCTGTGAGTTTCCAATTCCTAGTTGTCAAACTTGGTGGATAACTGGCAGGTAAATCCTGATAAAAGCCTGGTTTAGGCCCAGTCTGAGTTGAGCTTCCTCGCTCTGGCCCAGGCAAGCTGTGAGGAAGGATTTTATTATCGAAATTTTGTAAGCATAAGCCTTACTTTTGAAAGACTTAGAAACCATACGCTGGCAAAATCAGTTCTTTGGATACCCAATATCACTAATGAAGTTTCTTGTGGTCTACAGCAAACACGTAAAAAGTAGAAAGTCAAATTTAACTTTGGGGTTGATTCTGCCCTTGCAGAGAAAAAAAAAAGTCGTTGGATGGCATTTCTGTCGTTCAGACTGGCTTCTTGAGGTTTTATACGTGGAACTCTAGCCCAAACACGGGAACAGTATTGCACTCTCTGTTCACGCACTGTGACCCGGTCCCTACACCAAGCTCTGCCCCCTCAAATTAGAGAAAAGCTAGTTTCTTTATATAGACCATTGGCTCAGGTAGGGCAGAGGTGTCGGTCAGGGAGACTCCGCCCTCTCGACCCCGTGACCCTTCCCCCTTCCCAGGCAGCTGGACTTTGGCGAAGTGGGCGGGCCCTGGGCGGGCCGTCTCCAGGAGGAGGGCCCGAGCTCAGGAACCCCTGAGCCCTCTGGCTGTTGCAGCAGCAGGAGCCGCAGCCGCTGTCGCCCCGTAGCCAAGCGCCACCATGGTGAAGATCGTGACAGTGAAGACGCAGGCATACCCGGACCAGAAGCCGGGCACCAGCGGGTTGCGGAAGCGGGTGAAGGTGTTCCAGAGTAGCGCCAACTATGCGGAGAATTTCATCCAGAGCATCATCTCCACCGTGGAGCCGGCGCTGAGGCAGGAGGCCACGCTGGTGGTGGGCGGGGACGGCCGCTTCTACATGACCGAGGCCATTCAGCTCATCGTCCGCATCGCCGCCGCCAACGGGGTAAGGGACGCGCGGGCCGGGCCGGGCGTGCGCGACGTGCGGGCTTTGGGGCCCGCGCTTCCGTGAGCGCCACCCTCCCGTCCCCGCCCCGCGCACGCTCCCTTGACCTTGGCAGTACCCTCCTTTCCCTCCCCCGCTTGCCTTAGAGCCCTCTTCTCTTCCCCGGGCCTCCCCCCGCCCCCACCCCTCACAGCTCCGCCGTGACTCTGCCGGGAAAGGTGAGCCGGCAGCCCTGCAGACCCCGCCCGGCGCTGTGCTATTCTAATCTGGGACTGGGGTGCCTCCCGCTGGCTCCCGGCCTGGCGCTGGGAGGGCCGGGGTGACCCGAGCGCTCGTCTGCCCTTCCCCTCCCCCGGGGCGCCAGGGCAGCGATCTGGGCGGGCAGGTGCCAAGCCTCTCTCCCTGCCCTCTAGTTGGCTTGGGGAAGACTCTTCTCCCCCCTCTGCTCGGCCTGCTGCTCAGCCTTTTGAAAAGTCCAGTCTCTGCTGGGTAGTTCACTGGACCTGTTCCAGCAAGGGGGCTGGAGCTGAATTTTCATTAAAACAGAAACAATACACCCAAGGGCTCTCTTATGCAAGATGTCCTGACAGGCCAGGAAATTAATGCAACGCCCCCGGTTCCGCCCCCTGGTTAACTGTCTTAATTGGGCCGGTCCACTAGAGTGAAACTTTTTTTTTTTTTCTGTAAAGCTGATGAACAGAAATGTGGATTTGTAAAATTGGAATTGGTTGTTTCCATAAGATGTTTTTCTAAGGAATTTTACGGAGTAAGATTTAAAACACGTTTCTAACATGTTTTAAGGAACACGTTTCCTTTATGTATTTAAAGTAACATTGGACGTATTCTCAGCGCCTCTCGGGCTCATTCCCTTTTCAGCAGTTACTTGTATTCTTTTTAGCAGTGCTCCGTTGTATTTGATTAATGACAAGTTAACCGTCTTGCCAAGCACCATGATAGACACTTCACTGGTGGGCTTCAAGGATACTCTTGAAGCCCTTCAAGGAAGATGTTCTTATGGTTCTTCTAAGTCACTGGTGAGAGTCGTAACGGCTGGACCGGTTAACGAATTGAGCCACTATAACGGGAGCTGTGAATCCAGCACAGACCTGCCAGTCCCAAGAACTTGAGCAGCTTCTGAGAACTAAGGGACTCTTAAATTGCAGGACCTTCCCTCTGCCCACACACACACACACACACACACACACACCCCGACTTTTCAAGCTCTAAACTGAGCTCTGTTGGCTTTCCTGCCTGGGTCAGACATTTACAAATAGAATGAAAGGAGCCAGGACTTCTTTTTCTAAGACACCTGAGTTTTCAGACCACCGCAGCTTTTCATGAGAGGAGCGAGGACAGTAGCTATGTAGGGAAAATCCTTTCATCCCCACCATGCTCAGGGGCTCCTCAAGAGTTCCTGGCCTGTGCCCTGTACAGAGAATGGGTGGGGGAGTGGGGCTTACTGGGGAGCTTTCCGCATAGTTTTGAGTTTTAGGGTTCGAATGGATATCTATCACTTTGGGGGTACTGTGGAGTGAGAAGAAAAGAATTAGTTAAGACGAAGAACACACAAAAAGTTAGTAAACACCATCACCCTTTAGCCGCTCGCTTGTTGCTCTTTTCCCTTTAGCCAGTAGGTTTCTGTAGATCGCTTTGCTGATTTCACTCGGAAAATCTGTCACAGATTCTTCCCGTACTTACACCCTAGCCATGCCCTAAGTTTTTGTCCCCAGCTTGCTGCTCTGATTTCCTCAAATGCCTCTACTTACAGGGGTGTAAAGGTGTGATTCAGTTCAGATATCATCCTGAGAAAGCAACTGCTCCTTTCCCATAGATACCGCCAGGATAGGTTAATCCAATTCCAGTGAAATTATGTTTGCAGGTTGTATGTGCCCGCTGGAAAGTAAGCTTATGGCACGGCTGTATTTTACCTGTTAGTCTGGCCTTGGTATACTCAGGGGTGTTGGTCCAGGACCCCTGCAGGTGCCAACTTCTGTAAAAGATTAACTCTTTAGGAAATAAATTGTTATGGTCCGTTTTCAGCACGAGGTGCAGTTGGAGCTCATCAGAGAGAGCCGCAGATAAGCAGGGGTCCTGGGCCCCTCTGCTAGGCAGGCAGCTGACAGAGCTGGAAGTTCCAGGCTATTTGACTGAGCCATGATCAGAACAGGGGGGAGGCCCCAGAGCGTTCAACGGGAAAGACTGTGCATTCTCAACAGGAGGATAGAGAAACTAGGAAGGCAGCTATGCTAAAAGAACTGACAGCTATATCTCTCTGGAGTACCGTCCTGTGGGGGAAAAGGACAAGAAAAGCTCACGAGCAGAAACTTTCAAAACTACTGACCGCACCAATTCACCACACCAGCCTTTTTTTTTTTTTTTTTTTTGGCTTTTCTCTCTGCTGTGTCTCTGTCTGCAGAGTGGAATATTAAAAACCTGTTCCCCATTGCTAGTCTCTCGAATTTTCTGTTGTATAGTAAGGGTCTTGTTTCTCACAAAGTCCCTTTATAAGATGAGATGGCATTTGCTTGTAATTCATGCATTTTCCTTAAATCATCTCTATATCAGAAAACCTGATTATGGCATAAATACTGTGCTACGTGAGAATACAATGTAGGCGTTTTAATTTGCCTTATGTTACTTTTTAGTGTTTATTTGTGTATGTGTGTGGGTGCCTGTGTCACAGCAAGCGTGGAGGTGGGAACAGCTGTGGCATTTGGTTCTCCCTTACCATGTGGGTATTGGGACTTGAACTTAGGAACTCATGCTTAGCAGCAAGTGCTCCTTCCTGCTAGGCTACCTCACTGACCTCTGTATTATATTTTATTACCCTTTTTCATTATTTTTGTTCTTTCTTAAGATTATCATCCCTTGATTGATTGAACCCATGGGTGTGGAGCTGGTGACTAAAAAAAAATCAGATTGTACCTATAGCATCTGAGCCAAAGGTAGTGTTTGTTGACTCCTTGTCTGGTTGCTCTGAATTGTGAATCACTAACGTAGACAACATTGCAAGCACAGTGCCAGATACAAAGCAACAACATGGAAGTGGATTTCTTGTCCACGGTCTGTATACTTGGGAAGGAGCTGTCTAAGCAGGCTGGGTCAAGAACCTTTACATTAGGGAATGAACCCTTTCAGGGACAGGTGTACTCTGTGCCAGAATAGGCCCGAAATATACTGACCTGGAAATGAAGGCTTTGGTCACAGATGACATCAACAAGGATTTGAGAACTCTGATGTCTCCCGTTTGGGATGACTACCTCTGCCTGGATGGGGGTAGGGTAAAGGTTGGTGCATATGTGTGTACAGGTGTGCATGCGTGTCTATGTGTATAGAGACCAGAATATCATTCCTCATGTGCCATCTAGATTTTTCCTTGAGACAGGGTCCTCTCACGGGCCTGGAACTCCTCCAGTTCCTCTGGCTGGCCAGCAAGCCTCGGGAAACTGTGCTGTATCTTTGGGGTAGGATTGACTTAGCCAAGACACTTCTGTAAATCACTTTTTAATACACCACCTGTTTAGGAAGTTTATAAAATTTTTTCTGCTTCAAAAAAAATTCTTAATTATCAGCAAACTTTTGAGTGGTTCTTCTGTAGTTCATACTGTTTGATTTTGAATCAGCATTAAACACCAGGCCAAAGAAGATAATATCTTTTTCCACAGCCACTTAGGTTGTCTTGGCCTCTAGGAGAGGTAGAACAGAAGAGATACATACACGGAGAAATTAGAAAAGAGAGAGAACATTCTTGATTTGAAAGAAGTGAGCCCTGAACTGACACACACACACACACACATACACACACATACTTGTGTGTGTGTGTTCATCTGGACACATGTACACACGCATGTATGGTGTTCTTCAGGCACCATCCCCCCTGTGTTTTGAGATGGTTCTCTCTTTGGCCAGGAGCTTGCCAAGCCCTCTCAGTTGGCTGGCCAGGGGGCCCAGGGTTGTTCTTCTTGCTGCCTTCCCAGAGCTGGCATTGCAAGCACACTCGCCTGGAATTTTTATGGGGAGTTTCTGCTAATTGAACTCTAGTCCTGATGCTCACACTTCAGCATTTTATGGACTAATCCATCGCATTAGGGCTGGAACCCAGGCCACAGCCTTGGAACAGAGGCTATGTGCCCACCTCTCAGGAGGGGAGAAAAGCAGGGAGGGGAGGGAGGAGTAGCAGATAGAGACTGATACTTTGTCGTGAATAATTTTTGCTACATATGTGTTTTTCCCATACTAGTCAATCAGTGTACCATTGGGCCTTATCTTGCTGTATCTCCAACTCAGGGTCACATAAGACTTTGTAGTACCTTGTTTGGGAGTTTCCCTTCCTCAGTTTCACAAATGTTCTTTCTAAAAATAAATAAATACATAAATAGATTGAGTAGCATTTTCTTTCTAATGTGATCTATTGCTAGGGCATCAAAGACTAAAAAGGAGGTTGGAGAGATGGCTCAGTGGTTAAGATCACTTTTTGCTCTTTAAGGGGACCCAGGTTCGATTTGTAGCACCTACAAACAGCAGTTCTAAAGGATATAATGCCCTCTTCTGGCTACTGGATGCCAGGTACTCAGATGGTACACTGACATACATGTATGCACACAAAACACCATGAAATTAAAAGGCAAAAAAAGTGTTCTCCCTGTTTAAGAGAGTAAGTTTTGAATATATAAATAAATAGACATATGTTCAGGATTACATTGGGAAGAGTAACGTTGTGTTGGGACCAGTGACTTATTAAATATTTATTGGCTACCTACTATGTTCTTCATACTAGGGCCACAGCTGTGAATAGAGCTCTGAGGTTCTACTTAGGGAAATATGAGTGTCGAGTGAAGACAAATGCTCCAGAAAACAAACAAACAAACAAAAACACTGGTAAAGGGAGAACATTTTAGGGGTGCTGCTCTTGGTGTGGAAGTTGGGGAAGCCTCCCTGGTACTGGAGCAGAACTCTGCAAAAGATAACAGTGAGCTAGGCAGGTGTTTGTCAAGAGACCCCCAGCGAAAGGAGGGCTGTATGTAATGGCTAAACATGCTTAATCATTTAACATTAAATTACGCACCCAAGTAACTTGTATGAGAGGCCCCGGGGTAGTTTTTGTTTCTTTATTTTGGTAAGGCAAGGTACTAAAGAGTCAGTCCTCCCCAGTTGTGAAGCTTCTGGAGAGGGAAACTGGACTGAACTGCAGCTCTCATACATGTAGGAAAAGTGCCCCCCATGACAGGCCCAGCCACACATGTGTAAGGAAACGAGGCAAGGAAGTTGGAGTTGCCCCATCCATTCTCCCCCCAAATTCCCCAGAACTCTTGGTCACACATTCAATCACAGCCAGCTACTCAGCTGACTTCAGAGCTGAGCTCATAGTTGAGAACCCCTTCTGTTGTTTAAAAATCACTGCCTAGCCTGGTAAGTTTTAAGGGTTCATGAAAGACCTTAGGTGGAGAATTTGGAGAAGGCTTTTCTCAACTGCTGCCCCCAGGATAGAAATGAGCACAGAGGGTGTCGTAGTTAGGGTTTCTATAGATGTCATGAAACACTGCGACCAAAAGCAAATTTATTTGACTTAAACTTCCACAGCACTGCTCATCAGGGAAAGAAATTAAGGAAGGAACTCAAGCAGGGCAAGAACCTGGAGGCAAGAGCTAATGCAGAGGCCATGGAGGAATGCTGCTTACTGGCTTGCTCCTCGTGGCTTGCTCAGCTTGCTTTCTCATAGCACCCAGGACCTCCAGCCTAGGGATGGCGCCACCCACAGTGGGCCGGGCCCTCCCATATCAGTCACTCGTTAGGAAAATATCCTACAGGCTCACCTACAGTCCAGTCTTATGGGAGCATTTTTCTTAATTTAGGTTCCCTCCTCTCAGATGACCTTAGCTTGTGTTATATGACATAAAATGAGCCAGCACAGAAGGGCAGCCCTGAGAACTGGTCTGAAATGGTGGGGAGAACTTGCTTCAATTTCATAACTTCATGCTCCCTCAATCTCTTTTCTTTATATTGTATTCAACTAAAGCATTTCATTTTAGTAACAAAATTAATATAATCAATACCTCAATGCATTTCTTTTTTGTGATTATAATGTAATTATATCATTTTTCCTTTCCTCCCTCTAACCTCTTCCTTACCTCTTCTTTCTCAAATTCATGTCCTCTTCATTAATTGCTGTTACAGACATGCATAGATATTCCTAAACACATACACACAACCTGCTTGGCCTGTGTAATGTTACTTGTGTGTATGTGTTCAGGGTTGACCACTGGTATTGGATAAACAATTGGTGTGCTTTTTCCTGAGAAGACCATTTCTCCCACTGTTGGCATTCCTTAGTTGCCTGTGGTTCTTTGCACAGGGTCGAGGCTTCCTGAGCTTTCCTTATCCTCTTTGGCATGCCTGTTGTAGTCTTGGTTCAGCTCACATTTAGGCAGTCATGTTGGTGAGGCTTTTGAGTGTAGCTTCTAACATTCCTAGGGAACACAATCTCGAAGCAAACTCCCTGATTCTCTGGCTCCAACATTTCCTCCCCCGACCCTCCTCCTGCCAAGATCCCCGAGCCTTTGTCAAAGCTGTTCCATTGGGACTCGGCTCCACATTTTGATTGACTGTATTTTTTCCTACAATGGTCTCCATCTGTTGCAAAGAGGAACTTCCTTGATGGATGACAGTTGTACTCACCAGCCTAGACCTAGAGAAGGCTATGCAGGGTGCATCTCTTAAAAGATGAACTGTGATGATGAAACGTGGGGTCACTTGTCCAGCTCCTGGGTGGCATTGGAACTGGAACTTTGGTCTTCTAATATTTCACACAGTTGATCTTTTCTATAAATAAGTCTATCTCATGGGGCACAGCAGCACACGCCTGTAATCTTAGCAGTCAGGAGGCTAAGGAGGTTTAAGGCCGGCATGGACCATAAAGTGGAAGGCTGGCCTCCTAACAGCAAAAGCCAAACAATACACAAAAGTGAGTGTATGTCAGAGAAAGTGGTTCCAGGGTTGCAGTGGGCATCCTTGTTAAAGGTTTGAGGACACTGAATTAGTCAGTGCTAATGGACTTCCATATTTTTGATGTTCAGATGAGTGCATTTACAAGAGGACCTGACTAGAACAATTTGGGGAAGTACCAACACATATGTCATTGGGTGTGTTTGGCCATCTACAACATAGAGACTATCTTCCTAAATTTAGTTGGCTTCTTCCTTTTCTGCTCTCTCATGTCATGTGGTAAGTGAGAGCTGTTTTCCTGCAGAACAGCCGACGGTTCACTCTGGCAAGGAATGCTTGAATTTTTGTTTGGCTGCTTTGAACAAAACTGACTCAGCACAAAATATGTTTTCCTTCCAGGTCATCAACAGGTGAAGTCAGGGGCTGGGGGTGGGGGGAGCAACAGAAGCCCCTTTGACCAGATATCCTTCCTCTACTAGACCCAGCAGGCTCACACACTCCTACTTTCAGAGCTGTGTTCTTAGGACAGTGTTGTAAATGCCAGGTTCCCCCTGGGGGTGGCCGAGAAGCACCTCACACAGGAAGGGCACCTGGAGTGAGAAAGTTCTAGGTGTTAGGCCAAAGCTACCTTCCCCACTCCTGGATCGAATCAAAACCAGTTTTGAAGCCGTAGTGCGAAAAGATTAAAACCCACAAGTGTTTTTGTTTTATTTTTTAAAAAGGAAGCTGAGCTAGATGCCTATAATCCAAGGACCAGCTGACCTCCATGGAGTCAGTAGTGACAGCAGTCAGCAGTAGTTCATATGGGAAGTTGTGTTGTACTCCAGTGTGCGTTTCAAGTTAGAGTGGAAGATGACACTTCAGTATAGCCAAACCAATCCAATCCTTTGCACAAATACACAGGAAAACATGTAATCTAGTATATTTGATTGTAGAGGCCAACAGGATCAGGCTAACACTCAGGGTTGGGTAGGGACCAAGACGAAGTGACGGCTTGTGTCTGTGAGTGAGATGGTGGCAGAATTGCCCATGCTTTTTAAAATCTTCCTCTTCTCATTGTCTATGAGTCAGTTTTAGCTAGCTAAACTTCTACAAAGGAAATACTCGTGTGCTGTGACTACATTGCAGACTTTTGCTGTCACCCCTAGTTGCACCTATGGGAAGCCTCTGGATTGTGATTTAGCACAGATAAATTGGAGCATGACGGCTCTGGGGCTTTCGGCCTGCCTTATGTTTGAAATATGTTAGACTGTCTCAACAATGCTTGCCCCTCCCACCATAGCTCACTGGCTGCTTTGGAGTTTACACTTTGAGTTGGCCCCCAAAGTGAACATTGTGTATACTGTATGGTAATCCAAGTAATTTGTATGACTCTATAGGTTGAGGTATGGTAACAGAGACTCAGTGGTAGTGAATTAAACAAGATAGAAATTTTACTCTTTTGGAATGGCCGGTGCAGGCAGGTTGGGCCCGGCCTCCTGTGGTCTTGTGGCTTTGTCATCCTACTCATGGGGTTGTGCCCATCCACCTGATTGCAGATGGTTCCCTGTACACCTATCCTGCTCTTATTTGGGTCAGCAGGCAAGGGAAAGAAATGTACCTATGAACCAGCTTTCCATTACAGCAACAGATGCCCAAGTATAGTCAGCGTTAAAGGAGGAAAGGTTTATTTGTCTCATCTTTGAGAATTTTCCATGGATGAACCATTGACCCCACTGTTTTGGGCCTGCAGTAACACAGTATATCATAGTGGGTTCTCTGGTATGGTAGAGGAAGTCCATGCTGTTTATGGCCTAGTGCAAAGGAAGAAGCTAGATCCTGCCATCCCACTCAGGGGCACCAACAATAAATACCAGTAGGCTTACCTCTTAAAGTCCCAATAGCATTCTGGGCCCAGAACTAAGCCAAACACATGTACTTTTGAGGACACTTACCCAGCATATTAGGAGGAATGGGGTTGGCTAAAGTCGTTCTTTTAATTAAGAGAAGGAAGGGAAAACTCAAAATCCCCACTTCTGTCCATTGCTTTGTTGTCCACATAGACTACCTCACCCACTGTTTGCACTCTTCCCCCCCGCCCCCGGGAAAGCAGTCCGGATGCTTCGAGCAATGCAGTCAGTTCAATGTCCACAATCTCAGGCAATCTGGTGTTCTCTGGCTCCTTGTAGTGTAGCATTCAGTAGCTAATACGTATAACAACCTAACTGTAGAACCACTTGTGTGTGTACAGGTGGGTAGGAGGGTGGGTAGAAGAGTGTCAGGTTGGAAGAGAAGAAGAAAGAATTAGTTGTGTGCAGTTATGTTAGACATGTGCTCAGCAGCTGTCAGTCATAGAGATGTTCACTATACTGGCCAGTGACACAGATCCCCTGCCCTGGTGGGCTCATGGGGAGCCCTTTTTCTCGCCCTTGGCGAGAAACATTTTCCCCCCTGTCCCCTCTACACCTTGGATAGTGGGCAGTGTTGAGCATGCCTTGCACCCTTTTTGGAGGCTTTTTTTTTTTCTTTTTTATAAAAGGTGAGGCTAGGAAGACAGGGTTGCCTTTGCAGGCTGTGGTTGCATGGTTTCTTACAGACTCACCATGGTGCTGGCAGGCTGTGCTCACTTCCTTGGGCTGGTAACCACAGAGAACATTCTTACACGCAGAGAGTTTGGAAACCCCAAAACTTTGATTTATAGTTGTTGCTGTGTGGTCTCCCTCTGCCCTGACTTGTCCATTACTGATGGCCACCTTGGATGTGAGGAAGAAGCAAGCTGCGTAAGGAGGCAGAGCCTTCGCCCGGCTGTGCTGGATTCCCATTGTCTCACGGAGAATCCTAGGATAGCCTTGAGGCACAGTTTAATATTTTGGAGTGGTATTTTTGGGCTAACCTCACTACCTCAGGACTCACGACTAATCCTCCTTCAGTTTCTCCCGTTGTAGGACTGCAGGCTCATGGCACTGTGCCTGGTAACATTTTTTTAGTTTATTTACAGAATTGTGCAACCATTATCCCAATCTAGTCTTTGACTCTTTTTATGGCACTAAAAGAAATCCCATTAATTAGCAATTAACCACCCTTCCTGCCTTAGCACCTTCAGCGTTAAGCAATCACTAACATACTTTAGTCTCTTTATATTTATATATGGACCAAATGTCTAGTTTTGCTTATACATTTGCAAAGTAAAGCTTCAAGAGCTTCATGGGAAGCAGAGGTGAAGGATTTCTGTCAAGAACAGTAAAGTGTATGCCTCTAGTAGCCAGCTTTCTCATTGGCTGTAACAAAATACTTGAGATGGTAACTTATAAAGGAAAAATACTTATTTTGACTCGGGGTTTTAGAGGCTCCTGTCTGCGCCCAGGCACACTTGGTGCCTCTGGGCCTGTGGTAAGACAGCTTGTGGCAGGGACACATGGTCATGCAGTGAAGCAATATGGCATGCTCCACAAGCCGAGGACAGAGAGCTGCAGAAAGAGGCTGAAGTCCACTAGCTTTGGAGCACATGGCCCCAGTGAGAGAGGAGCCCTCCTCAGACTCTTCCTCTTGAATTTCCACATCCTCTCCCAAATACCACATGGCGGCTTTTAGCTTTTAGCACACGGGCCTTTAGGGACACTCGAGATCCAAACAGCATCAGTGACCACACAGCAGCATGCAGTGTCCTCCACACTAAGGCACAGTAGAGGTGATGTCCTTCTTCCCAAGGGCCGTCCTGATGACTGGGGTAGCATGATACGACAAAGCAATTACCATGAGGTGTGGTAGGTGGTGATGCTGAGGGAAAGTGATGTCTGTGGGAGTGCAGGGTCAGCCTGGGGCATGGTACAACTCATGCCAGTTTGTAAGGGCATAAGGCTGGCCAAGACTTGCTGCAGGTGAGTGCATCGTTCTCAGCCAGTTCCTGTCCAGAGCAGACAAGGCTGTCAGGAAGAGGCGGGCCAGCTTCGGTGTCTCCAGGAGAACCACCTCTCCCCAGTTCTCATGAGCATAAGCAATGGATTTCTTTTGTAACAAACATGTCTGAGCTTCCACATCCCAGCTGGGATTGTTCCCCAGCACACAGCCACTCTGGGACCGTGTGCTTACTCTAGTCACACGTCCTGTGCTCAGAGCATTTTGAAACACCTCTGTGGGAATTATTTTTCAGGCCACTGGTTTATGGGCCACGCAGGAGAAGCAGTCACGCTATTTTATAGTCAGGCTTCATTTTTCACTTAAAATGATGTAATGAGATTTGAACACCCACTTTATTCATTAGGCATGGCTCCAGCCAAGTATTTGTCTCTTTCCAAAGTTCAAATCTATTCTCAAAGGATGAAATTTGTTATGACTGAGGACTTTCAGAGGAAGTATCACAGACAGGAAAGACAGCTTTCCCTGAAAGAGTGAGTGTGATGTCCGTGTCATTGGGAGGCCTTGCCGCTCCCTGAGGCCGCTGAGGTGAACATGCTCTGGCAGAGCTGGGACATGAGTTACTGTGAGTGCCCTCCATACTGTAGAGAGGATCCTGTAAGACAACTGATGCTGAGGGGAACCTGCTGTCTTGCTTTCCTTGTGTGTTTTGTCACAGAGACCACGCTATTCACTTACCTCATGTGGTCTGTCACACGGACTGGGGTGAGCTCCCTTCCACTCTCATGAACCCATAGTGTGCTTTCTACCACCATGCCACACTCTTGGCCCTCTTCTGTTATCGGGACACTCATCATTGGGTTTAGGGTCCAGCTAGGTGATCCAGGATGCTCTCAGCCCAATCCTTAACTTGCAAAGTCTCTTATCAAACAAGATTGCCAACCATCACAGGATCAGAGTGAAGAGTTCTGGGGGTTAGTAGAGACCTCCATTTAATCCACAGCCAGCGTGTGTTAGGAACCTGGAGGAGAGCCCCCTCCACCTGCCCACACACTGCTGCTGCCTTGTTGGGACCAGACCAGGAATACCTTTCCCATAGCTGAGCACTGCCCTGCTCAGGCATATCCTAGGCTTCAGGGCTTCATCCTGCACAGTGTCCCTGTGGACTACCTGTGACATACTGCCAAAGAGAAGACAGGCCACAGAGTGGCACTCTCCATCGCACAAAGAAGCAGTTCAGACGATGAATTGGAATTGACTTTGGCTCGTGCTGAAGTTTTCATTTACTGTAAAGTGTTGTGAGCTCTGCTTAGCATCTAACAGCGGTTAATTCTGATATCTGACAAAAAGTATTATGGGAATTGAATGAGCTAATAGCACATGTACGTTTGAGGAACTCTGGGTGCAACCTGAGTGTCAGTTACCACTGTTGTCATTGAAATTGCACTTTTGATTCTGGCAAGTCACTCCTTGGGTTGATTCAGTCCTGCCCAAAACAGAGCTCTCAGAGCGCACATGGTAAAAGCCTCAGATGAGCTGGAGAGCCACTAAACTAGCACAGACTTCGGCATCTTGAGGACCGTGGTAGGATATTTATCATAGTCACATCTTCCAGGCTCACAGGTAAATGTGCTCACCACCACGCGTGTGACCTGGTTCTGATCCCTGGGACCGAGAAGGTAGAAGGAAAAAGCTGATTCCTGAAGTTATCCTCTGAGCTCTACACATGCTCATGCGCGTGCGCCTGCACACACATGCACACACACATACACACACACACACACACATATGCAAGCACCACACACACTAAATATAATAAAAAAATCAGATCATTTCTTTCACTTAGGATTCTATTGTAGCATGACTTCAGAGTCAGACAAACATGACTTTGTTTCCTAGATACATTTATTTCTTGCCCAAACTTTTATTTAGAGCAAATTTAAATTTTCCTTTTTGTGAGGAGGGATGGTGCTGGGGATCAAACTCAAGGCTTTTGCCTACTGCACAAGCACACTGCAACTGATTACAGCCCCAGCCCTTTGGCTTCCTGATTTTTGAAATTAGTATGTCATAGCGTGAGTTGAGGGGATGAGATGTGTACCATGGCCCACACAAGTCACACACACAGTCACACCGTGGGCTGCCCCACTGGAGTAAGGCCAGGATTCCATGGGAAATACACTTTACACCTGCGGAAGTTTTCCGCCTTCCCAGCTTTGAACCTTTTCCCGGACTTGCCAGTGACCACACACCATGCTGCGAACCACTAACCTTTTTATTTCAGAGCACAGGCGTGTTCTCAAGTCAGTGCTTTGTGCGCAGCCATCAGGGTGGCGGGGGAACCTGTTCTGAGACACTAGGTTTTCAGTCGGTCTTTGGTCTGACACTTGGCAGTGTTTGGTGTTGCATACCAGCTCTGCATTCGAGGACAGTTGTAGAGAGTGGTCGGATGGATCCATTTCCTGGAACCTCTCTTGAGCAATGTTGGAGGGCTGCTTTCTGTCTCTTAGACAGTTATCCGGTATAGCCTCAGCGCTTGGTAATGCATTATCCAGCATCGCTTTGGGAACACTCAATTCTATCCATGCTGCCACGAACAACAGAATTTTTTTTAATGACTGAATAGTCGTCCATTTTGTATGTGTGTGACAGTTTCCTGTGCACTCACGGTGGACTCAGCTGATTCTGTATCTTGGATGTGGTGTACAGGGGCAGCATTGAGCTGAGACTGTTCTCTTTGCACGAGCAGTGGGGTAATTGGACCATATTGTTCTACTTGCAGTGTTTCAAGGAACCTCTATACTCACTCAAGATGGCTGTACCAATGTGTTTGGGCACCTACATGGAGTGGCAGTTCCCCCTCATCTGCAGCTTCGCCAACATTTCTCAGCCCCTGGCCCTTCAACCTGGTCCAAAAAAATTGCTTCATGTCTCTGAGGGGAAGGGAGAATTTTAATGACTTAGGTCAGCAAATCAAAAAGGCTGTTTGTATGTGGGGCTGGTCACAGTGTTTGTCCAGTGACACTGAAATTCCAGTGGCGTGCTGGAGCTCTGTGTTTAACTAATAGGTTACAGGACACGGAACAGGTCTTCGTGTCACTGGATGTCCGCAATAGTGCAAGCCTCTGAACTTGGGTTCATGGTCCAAATTGGTATTGTAGAATGAGTACTTAAATTATGTATTTTACAGATGCAAAAACACTGCAAATATATACAATGCAGCCGCTTTTTCTGCAGCTGAGACATGTATATACGCATTATATAAAAACATATAAACATGTGTATATAGTGTTTTTGAGACAGTCTTACTATATAGCCTTGGCTGGCCTGGAACTTGGTATGTAGTCCTTGAACTCATGACAATCCTCCTGCCTCTGCTTCCCAAGTGCTGGGATTCTGGGTATATGCTACCACACCAGACTTTCTCTGACATTGTTTGTCAACAATGTTAGTAGTATACTATGTCTGCTGTGACCCTTCCCCTCCCCTCCTTTCTGGTTTGCTTTGGTGTTCTCCATCTACTTCATTTTTTCTACCTTACCGAGAAAAGAACCATGAAAGCCACTTGCCATATCTACCTGAGGCCCTGGTCAGGAGCAAAGCAGGCTTCCAGTCTGAGCCACGCAGACCAACTGGCTGTACACTTCCCTACCCTACTGCAATTGTAATCTGTTTTCAGTTGTTAGTGTGCCAGTGTGCTGTGCTCTAGAAACTGCTCACATGCCAGTTCTCAGGCAGGGTGCCCTCTGCATTTGCTTGAGCTGTCGGTCATAGGGGGAGTTTCATAGTTGTGGTTGTTCTAAGAAGGGGAGATTGTTCGACTCCCTAGGAAGATGCCCATGATCATCAGCACCCCAGTCTTAGGGGGCTTTTGATGCTCTTCTGTCAGTAGTTCAGTCACTCAGGAATTTGACAGCCCAGCACAAGCCTCTTCCAGGTACTGAGGTAAGATGCAGTAAGGTGCATTTCCTCTCCATATGACTGAGTAAGAGAGGGAGCTTACCTTTATATCCTCAGGTACCATCCGGGCTGATACTTGGTAGTGAGGAGCAAGCATCCTGGAACTAAAGGTATGTGGGATGGAGCTGGAGGACCCCAGAGTATCTTCACACCTACTGCCCACCCTAATGCAGAGAACTCAGCTACCCCAGAATAGAGCATGACTACTAACTCATCATGTCAATTTCCGAGGGTTTCCAGAACAAGGTACCATGCTGATGCTTAATGGGACAGATAGATACTCAGTCTTGTCATTTCAAAGGCTTGGAATTCTGAAATCAGAGTAGCAGCCCTAAGGGTAAGCTGTTGTTTCTTCTTCACTGTTCCTTCCTCTTTCTCTTTCTGAACCCAGCTCCTTACATATGCTAGGCAAGCACTCTTCCACTAGTGACATCCCCAGTCCATGCTCTTAATGACCCTAGAGAAGACTCTGTCCTTGCTATCTCCTAGCTCCCATCACCTGGTGCTGCAGCGTAGATACCATTCTCTCCATCTTGTCTCCATGAGGTACTCTTCCTGGATGTCTGTATCTTTAAATCGTCCTCTTCTTGTAAATATGGCAGCCGCCGATTGGATTTAGTGCATGACCTAATAGAATAGGACTTCAGTTTCCTCATTGGGAGTAGTAGAACACCAATACCATGGGATAGTTATTCTGTCTGCAAGAAAGCCTGCATGTACTGTTAGGCATAGTGCTAAGCACTTCACATGAGTTCATATGCTCTCAGCAGCTTGAGAGAAAAAAAACTGTTGGGCCACTGTGTAATAGGTGAGGAACCAGACTGATTCACTCAATAACTACTGAAGTACTAAAGCCTGTCAAGTTCAGGCTCTTACTTCCATTGTGCTGAATTCCTCAAAGACCGTGGTCCCTAAGCCTTATGCTCACTAATCCATTATGGCCCAAAGAAGTCATTCAAATAGGATGATGATGATGATGATTTCCGTTGCTATGATAAGACACCATGACCAAGGCAACTTATAGAAGAGTTTTTTGGGACTTACAGTTTCAGAAGGTGAGTCCATCACCATCATGGTGGGGGACATGGCAGCAAGCAGGAAGACGTGGTGCTGGAGCAGTTGCTGAAGCTTACATACATCCTGATCCATCAGCACAAGGCAGAGAAAGCTAACTGGGAAGGGTATGGGCTTTAGTAACCTCAAAGCCCACCCCTGGTGGCACACCTCCTCCAGCAAGGCCACACCTCCTAATCCTTCTCAAACAGTTCCACCAACTAGGAACCAAGTATTCAGACATTAGCATATGAGAGCCATTCTCATTGAGACCAGCACAGATGCTGCCCACTCCAGGAATTTGTTTTATTTTGAGACAGTATCTCACTCCTAGGCCATGCTGGCCTCAAACTCAGTAGGCAGTCCAGGCTGGTCAAATTAATGGTGACTCCTCAGTCTTAACCTGTTGAGTTCTGGTGTTACAGGCATGTAGCATTGTCCCTGTTTCACAAATAAATTGAAGAGATTACACAGCCGGAAGAGGGCAAAGCCAGACTAGTGTAATCTAGAGCCCTCTGGGTAGAGCAAAGACTGCTTGGTTTACTCCTACACATCCCTTCTTCCTATGTTCCTTTGCATTTTCCTTCCTCCATGTTTATTCTCCATACCTTCATGTGTTTCTCCCCCAAAGAAGTTGAATTAGTGTTTACCCACAAACCATTGCTTCTCTTCCCTGGCTCACATCAGGAGATGAGTTAGAAGAGTGAGCTGAGGCCTTCTCAGTACCTCTCAATTTTTGTTGTTACCATATGGCTACACAGCTGTTATAAGCTCTTCATATGCTTTTCCTTATTTGCTTGAGCTTCCTCAGGGGAGTTCTGCTCCCTTCCTTCACAGTGACCCCCACCGAAAGTCATTTTCGTTTCTTTGTAGCAACCTTTCTTTAAAGCTGGCGGTGTATAAGCATGAGACTGTCCCAGAGTAACACTGTTTCTCCCTTCCTGTTAAAATCCCAGGAGTCCTGCCACATCTTAATGCAAGGGGCCCGGTGACGGGGACCCTCCTAGATTTAGACACAGCAGTAGTTCTGGAAAAGAGAGCGGACCAGACCCCTACCCACAGGCTACAGTAAATTTGCCTGATTTTTCTTTTTCCCACCACAAGAGGGAAACACACAACCATGAATGATATGAAAATAAAGCAGTCCTGTAGCTAGACTTTTTTTTTTTTTGGTGGGGGATGTTGGTGAGGTCTCATGTTTTAAATGGATTCGTAATAATTGTACATCCTTATGGGTCACAGTGCGGTGATTCAATGCTTACATATAGTACTCCTTACGATTGATTATTTCTTTGTAATAGGAAGCTTTGGAACTTGGTACTCTTGTCACCAAGGGATTTTAATACTTAACTCCAGGTAATATCCAGAATGTGGACAGTGCTTCTGTTACCTTCAAATGAATGCTCTTAAGGTACTTCAGGGAGAATTTTCCTTGAGAATATTCAAGAAAGGAAATAAAAGATCCATATGAAAACTATTATGAGCCCTATTAGTTGCTTCAGGCTTGAATATTGATTGTTTCTGATTGTACGGGCATCTTACTCACATGTAAGATCTTTACTAAGTAAAGACCTGGTGTGTCTGTAAGTTGGAGGGCTTGAGTTCAGCCACTCCGACTAGGAATGGCATCCCTGCAGTGTGGGACCGGTGGCCATCTTCTTCTTTTTGAGCACGCAGCTCCAGCTAAGTTTCCACTCCAGCTTTTGACGTATCTTCTCTCCTCTATCAAAAAGGTCTCAAAGAAGAGAGGAAAGAGTTGCCTCTTTCCTTCTTCCTGTTTGCTTGGAGGCAGTGGAGACAGACTCAGAATAGCCAATAGGTCCAGCATCACAGAGGAGATGTAGGTGTGTACAGGTGACCAGCCCAGTGAGACTCCACTGAGCAACCATGGCAACCACACCTTGATGCTGGGAGCGGGGGCTGCTGGGAGCCGGGGCTGCCGGGAGCAGGGGCTGTCGGGAGCGGGGGCTGCTAGGCCTCATGGTAGATGTAGGATGATCCCAAGCAGCAGCTGTCTGTTTCTTGTCTCTGTATCTCAGCCCTTCTGCTTCATATTCCTCACCCTCTGTGGGCTCATTTGTCCATGTAAGGTTGTGTGTATTTGTGATATTTTATTGACAGACTCCTGTATTTTGGATTTATAAATCACATGTTTGTATTCTTTTAAAAGTTTCTCCGACAAGCAACACTAAAAACATTCAAGTTCTTCGGTGATCTAATAAAGGCAGCAGTAGTCACGGCGTCTGCACACTAACCCTCTGTTTTAGAGCTTGCTGCACAGCTCAGCTCTGCCTCTGCAGGTTCTGCACTGCCATGCCGTGTTCCAATCCTCCTTGATAAGTAGCTACTGTGTGGCCAAGCACTATGATAAACATTTCACATGCTCTCCTTTATTGACTTTTAGAACTTTTCTTTCTTTCTTTCTTTCTTTCTTTCTTTCTTTCTTTCTTTCTTTCTTTTTTCTTCCTTCCTTCTTTCTTTCTGTCTCTTTTCTTTTTTCTTTTCTTTTCTCTTCTTTTGTTTTCATTGAAGCAGAATCTCATATAGCCCAGGGGCTGCACAGTTAAGCATGACGTTAGGTTTCTGGTTCTCCTTGCCTCCACCTCCAAGCGCAGGCATTACAGCCTTTGTTTAGGCAGAACCCGGCAACTGGACCTAGTGCTTTGAGGATACTGAGCTGAATCCCCAGACATAACTTCTAGAACTCTGAAAAGGAGTTTCTCTAACCTGGGTTTGCACACTCTCTAAGTAATGCAGTGTTAACTTGGAAGCACAGAGGGATCAAGTTAATGTTGTCCAAGGCCATTCAGCCAGAAACTGGGAAGCTAAGGGTCAGATCCTGTCAGTCTGGCCGTGAAGGCCATTCATTTAAGTAGTATAGTGTATCTAGTGGGAAAAAGTAGTGTATTCTAAGTTCCTCTGAGTGTTCTTTTAATGTTTATAATTCTGATAAGTCCTTTTTTTTTTTTTTTAAAGTTAGGATTGTGGTTTTAAATAGCCTGTTGTCAGCTGTGATCACAAGGCTGACATTTAGATGAGGTAATAGCCCACCTTCCTTAATTGCATTTAAAATACAAAATATATTTACATTTTCTATAGTGGCTCCAAAAGTATTAATACTGATGGAATATCTCTAATTTTAAAAACACTAAAATCCACCAGGTGAGGTGGTGCATGCCTGTAATCCCAGCACTCAGGGAGGCAAGGTTAGGTGGATCTCTGTGAGCTCAAGGCCAAGCCTTATCTACAAAGTAAGTCCGGGATAGCCAAGGCTACACAGAGAAATTCTGTTTCAAAAAAACAAAAACAGAACAAACAAAAAAAACCCCACTAAAATATAGAATACTCAAAATCTGATACTGATTGAGCACTGATAGAAAACCACATATGGAAAATTCCATATGGCAAATCACAGTGAAATCATAGGCACACTAAAATTTTTGCAGAGTTTCCCTTAGGCTATGTGCAAAAGATGGATATGAACAAAATGAATTTATCTAGACCTAGATTCCATTCCTAAGACATCTGATTTTGTATTAATGTAAACATTCCAGAAATCAGAAGAATCTGAAATCCGAAACACTTCTGGTGTAGAGAATTTTGGATAAGAGATATTCAACATGTACTGTAAACTTGATTGTCTCTCTACAAGGTGTACTTTGCCGTTCTATACTTAATTCTAAATGTATGGGGCTGATGATGTAGCTCCGTCTGTAGTGCTTGGCTAGCAGGCTCAACTCCATGGACTCGATTCCCAGCACATACTCCCCCAAACCAAATCCGCTGAATCACTCATGCATTCGCTTACCTCATGCACTTAGGGAGTTACTTTCCTAGTTGAACGAGGGTGGTGCTGTGAGCTGGTTAGCGCACGCTGGCCAGGGATCTGGATGTGCAGCCATCTGGTCCGGAGCGCCACCGCCACAGAGAGTCTCTGTGATCTCTGCCTCTGGCACATATTTCCTAATAGTGGTGTCTGGTGTCCTAAACTCCTACACTGCACAATTCAGAAGATACAGCTAATCCACTTGCTGCCTGACTCTGTTTGGGATTCTTTTCTTTTTTTTTCTCCTGGCATATAAAGGCCCCAGTGCCTAGAGACATGTAACTGGTGCCATGGTAGTAATATTTGAGTATCCTTGTGCATCCCTGTCTGTTGGAAACAGTCCCGCTGATATGCTCATGACGTGATGGGTCTTGTCCTTTAATCTGCCTGAAGGGCTGAGTGGCTCTGGTTTCTGTAATTTTAAGTCCCAGTGTTGGAGTTCAAGAACAGAAGACACAAGTGGTTCAGCTTTGTACCACTGCTCGTCATGGATTAGAGTCAGAGTCCTCTCGGGCAGGGTAAGGGGCAGTTCTCAAAGAAGAGCGAGAATGAATAGGAGATGATCATGGAGAAGGGGTCAGGAAGGAAATCTCTTCTTTCTAGAGGACAGAAACCGCTAGTAGACTCTGGCTCAGGGACTCAAAGTTGAAGGTGTATTCAGCCAGCAGGGACTCAGTGCTAGGCAGATTATATCCACAAGGATCTTCAAAGCCACCCCCAAATACCAGCTTTGCTTGTTCTGCTTGCCTTGGTCTACCAGCTTTCATTTGCTTGTGTCCTTCCTACCTTAATACCACAGTCCTCTGATACCTACAAAAGGAGGTTCACACAGCGCCATGTCTTAGCCCACGTGTTTTTCCAGCCTCGTCCTTGGCATTGCTACTGCTCAGAGCCCTCAGCTCTGTAAATGTTCCCCCAGGACAATACGTTGGCCACCACACCATGATGGTTTCCTCCCGATGTGACTTCTTTCCGGCAAATACCCACTCAGCTGTGTTTCTGTCCCTGACCGCACCCAGAATGTGAAAATGTGGTAATTAATATCATTACATCATTTCCTAGTCGACAGAGGGTTACCTCAACATTCAGGAGGAGGATGACCCTGGCCTTGTGAATGAGACTGGTGTTAGGAGCTTACTTTAGAGATAAACTGAGGTTCGGAACAGGGAGGGGCTTGCCTTTACTTACAACTTCTTGGATGCCATGTACAATACATCCATGATTTACTGCCCATTTCATTTGAGAGCTAGCTGCATTTTGCAGGCTCAGTTCAATGAAATTACCTGTTCATGAGTGGACTCTCATGCCTTTTAGAGTTACAGATTTGGGGCCTAGTTGTACCTATCTCCTATTTCTGTGCATGTGATATATTTCAGTGCTGAGCCTGTGTTGGCTTCAGAAATTAATGGGCTTTCCCCACCGCCATGGACAAACTCTCTAGGCTCTTAGTGGTAGGCATTTTGGGGCCACGGCAAGAGTAGAAAGCTGTGGGCCAATAGTTGGGTGTACCCTGTTGCTTGTAGCTGAATAAATAGATGGCTTCCTGGCTTTGTACCCGAATCAGGGTTAGCACTTCTGTCCCTTAGGCCCACTTCCGTGTCATTTCCTAAAACTGAACCCCATATATGGAAACATGAACCCACTTGAGTCCTAGGTCCAGTGCTTATATGGGTATAGTCATAGTAGTTAGCTGTCCATTAAATATGTGTTAATGGAAAGAGGAAAGGAAGGAGAGGGAGAAAGAAAGGGAAGGAGAGAGGAGAGGGGTTTCCAGCTTGCTGATGAGAAAGGGATCTGAGTCTTTGGGAGGCTAGGAGTGAAGGGGTTCATAACTCTGCCATTGTGAAATTGATTGGGCCCAAGACCAGTATGAAAGTTCCTTGTCTGAAGGGAGCAATCCTTAAATCCCCCATACGGTTTAAATGCAGTCTGTGTCATTGTGAAAGAATACTGGCAGTGCAGGCGAATTCATTAGGCCAAATTGGGTTCGCTCTGCTCGACAGTAGCATTTCTAAAGATGAAGTTCAACCTTTTCTGGAGAGCTAAAACGGATGAGTTTCTTAATAGCTGCCCCACTTAGTCCGAGCGGCTCAGGAAGCTTAATGTTTTTAATGCCTCTTCCTTTTTACCCCACTTCACAGTCCATCTAACATTGCTGCTTCTGGTAATATTTTTATATGAGGTTGAGCTCTATAGTGTCTGTAAAATTACGACCTATTCTTTTTTTCTTTTTTCTTTCTTTCTTTCTTTCTTTTTTTTTTTTTGAGAAAGTAAGCTTTCTGCAGTAAGCGTCTGCCATGTGTCCCTCAGACCCCTTTTGCATATTGATAAATGAGAGACGGGGCACGTGCAGTCAACTAGATGGATATTTTTGTAATTCCAACTTCAGAGAGCACTTTACCAGCAAGTGGCCCAGCTGGAACAGAGAACACGCTGGAGTGTAAATGTGCTAGGTGGGCAGAAAAGTTGGGTGGTTATGCCCAAGCACCCTCATGCCCATGTGCTCCTGAATGTACCCTAGGACATCAAGATCTCATTAGGACGGTCACAGTGCCTTGGGTGGCTGTTCTGTTAGTGCAATGAAGAGAGCACTAGAATAATATTTCATAAATCTAGCTCTGTGGTTGCATATGCCAAGACACATATGTTGGTCTAATTTGCAAGGCTTTAAGAAATGAAGGGAATCTTGGCACAGAACTTAAAATAGGTGAATTAAAAAAATTCCACTTGTAATAAGTCAAAAGAGTTATGGTATATAGCCATGAATAAAATAAGCTTTTAAAATCAGTTTCAAAGAATTTCACTTTTTAAAACAGGAGCCCTAAATAAGCTATAAAAAAGTGGTTGACTTTTGGCTGTCTGGTTCTCAATCTAAGACATGTGCCTCATGAGCTGTTTCCGCATCTGCAGATTCTCTTTCTCTTTGCTTTCAATTGGCAAGGCCGGCATTATACCTTTACAGTTTGGCCTCAAGGGTATATTAACTCTCCAGCCCTGAGTCATAACTAAATTTAAAGGGATCTTGACCATCTCTCTCTTCCACAAACTCTCACACTGGTCTACTATATTGACAACATTGTGCTGATTGGTCCAAGTGAGCAGGAGGTAGCAACTACTTTGGACTTGTTGGTAACACACACGTACTTCAGAGGATGGGTAATAAATCAAATTCAAGGGCCTTCTACCTCAGTGAAATTCCCAAGCATCCAGTGGTATGGGGTGTGCAGAGATATTCCTTCTAAGGTGAAGGATAACTTAATTGCACCTGCCTCCTCCTACCTCCGAGGAAGAAGCACGTTTGGATTCTGTAGACAGCACATTCCCCACTTGGGTGTGTTACTCTAGCCCATACACCAAGTGACTCAGTAGGCTGCTAGCTTTGAGTGGGGCCTGGAATAGGAGAAGACTCTTCAGCAGGTCCAGACTGCTGTGCAGACTGCTCTACCATTTGGATCTTATTATCCAGCAGACTCGATGGTACTTGAGGTATCAGTAGCTGATAGGGATGCCCCTGTCTGCTATGTGAAGGGGACAGGCTTCCCTGCCACGTAAACTGCTTTTCAGCCATGGGCTCCTTAGCTCTGCTGGTCCTGTGCTATGCAATCCCCAGAGCATGGGACCACTCCTGCCCCTGAGAGGATAGCTAGCTGCTTGCAGAGCTTCTCTGCTGTCACACTTCGACTGGCAAAATATGAGAGACAAACTACATTTTGTCTTTGAAAGGTGGCAATTCACTGCTCCCTTCAAGACCTTGCTCCCCAGTTTCTATCAGACTCCCCAGACGTGTGGTGTGACCAAGCCTGGTTTATTGCTTTTTGAGCATCTTTAACAAGTTCAAAACTTTGAAATAGATATGGCTTCTTAATTGGTAACTTCTGCTGACCCTGATAAGAAACTCACAGGTATGTATTTAAATAGATTATTAAGAAAATGTTGGGGATCAGAGGAAATTAGGTACGAAATTTGCTGAGATAAAATGTCTTAAAACATTATAGGTTCTTGTAAAAGACAGTTTGCTTCATTAAAAAAAAAAATGTTTTCTTGAAGGGCCTGGAGAAATGCTCAGTGGTTAAGAAGAGGTCCTATTCTTCCAGAGTTTGGTTCCCTCCACCTACACCAAGCTCACGCTTCACAGCTGTCTGTAAGTCCAGCTCCAGGGGATCCCTGATCCACTTCTGGACTCCATATAGGTACCTGCAAACATGACTCACATGTACCCAGACATACCCGGATACACATAAATTAAAAAAAAAATTCAAGTGTTTTCTTGAGACTAAAGTCTGTTTAAACCAGGCACGGTATCACATGCTTGTATGCCAGCACTTGAGAAGCAGAGGCCAGCAGGATTTCAAATTGCAATCCAGTGTGAGCTATGTGATCAAGGCCAGTCTGGGTTGCATCATGAGACCCTATCTAAAGTAGTTGATCTTATTGTTCTATTATTTGTCTAATTATTAGGAACAGATTCAGCCTTATACATGGAGGAAAATACAAATATCAGCTCCTCATTGTTCTGGATTTCTCAAAGCTTTGGAAGATCCCTGAAGTCTTTTGTTTTGTTTAATGAATTTAAGGGAACTGCTTAGCTGTTGGTCGGTGGATACTCTTGCAACATCACTTTTAGCCCCAGGGTCCCGGGGCTGTGCCTGTGCTGACGGGCCCATTCCCAGTAAGCTGTATTCCAGCCCTGTTTGGTTAAAATCTTAGTGGCCAATGAGCGCCAAGATGATTATCCCTCATGTACCTGGGATTGCATGTGGGAAGGATGTAATCCTGTGGGCATCAGAATGGCAGTGAAATGAAGAGACCAGAGGTAACTGAGATCCCTGTCTCCCATTTTAAGCTTGACCTTTGCTTTGCTCAGTCGTTCCAAGCAACTTTAGCTGCAGATGGCTCAGAGGCTCCAGTTCAAGGGGCAGCCCGAAGAGTGAGAGCCACACCAGGTATCTTGTCCTAAACTGCTCTAGGGAAGTGCAGTTGTTCCATCTTCGCCTTGGCTTCAAGAGTGGAGGCTGGCAGCTGTCTGGTGTCTGAAACCAAAATCTGCAGTGGGCAGCGCTCCGGAGCGCTCTGCCCTAACAGGAAACAAGGCAGAAATAATTGAAGGGTGTTCAGCTTCATTGTGTGGGCAGGAGAATCTTCATCGGAACGACTTTGAAGATCTGCTTGGTGTGGGGATATGGGTGGGTGTGTGGCTTACAACGTTTTTTCAAGAGACAGCCACGGCAGGGAATAACCAGGCTTTCTCACTGAGAGTGATGGTCCAGGAAAAACTCTTTTGTTATTTACTCAAAGGACAGTGTGGCAGCTTCAGGTCCGATAGACAGTTCGGGGGACCCTCAACTACTTTCTGGACATCCTCACGGAGTCAAGTTTTGGATGTTAAAGATGAGTGACTTTGAAGAGTGGATTTCTGGGACATACAGGAAAACAGAAGAGGGTCCGCTCCCGCTGCTGACTTTTGCCACAGCCCCCTACCATGACCAGAAGCCGGGGACAAGTGGATTACGGAAGAATACCTATTACTTTGAGGCAAAGCCTTGCTATCTGGAGAATTTCATCCAGAGCATATTCTTTTCCATAGACCTAAAAGATCGCCAGGGATCATCACTGGTGGTCGGTGGAGATGGGCGGTACTTTAATAAATCAGCAATAGAAACAATAGTGCAGATGGCAGCTGCCAACGGGGTTGGTATACAATAAGTATTAGTATATCTCTGGCCTTCCAAGTAACTTTTAATTCTGCAGAAATGCTCAAATACATTGATGTGTGTATATGATCTACACCTCAGTTCTAACACCCACTTAATTGCATTGTGACCTCAGAAATGGAATGTTGTGAAAATGTTCCAGAATGACAGCAGTGATACAGGGATCTGGGATTAAGTTCAGCTTTGTATGCACTGTGCTCGGTTCTTGTAGTTTGGAAAGTACCTGTTGCTTTGTAGACACGAAAAGCATGCTCCAGCGCCTAAGCTTTTGTGAGTGTTTGCTAGCCAGCTTCTAGAATTGTCCATGTCCAAAGAGAGCTGTCATAAGTGGTGGCAAGGGGAGGATTTTCTGTTCGTTCAGCGGCTTCCTTGCTAAAGTTCAGTCATTTGTCAAACAGGAAAACAAAGGCAGGGCATGCTGTTGTTTGTGGATCTTGGTAGTCATGTAAAAAAGTATTGGGGGTGGGGGTTTGGATGTTAGGTGTGAGCCTTCAGGGAGGACCATTACAGAGGGATCTGCTTATAATGGCTTGGGACCCAGAGAAACCCTTTATGAGGGTGACTTTGTGCAGCAGGATAGGGATA
Organism: Pachyuromys duprasi; assembly: GCA_028658305.1. Lineage (NCBI taxonomy): Eukaryota > Metazoa > Chordata > Mammalia > Rodentia > Muridae > Pachyuromys > Pachyuromys duprasi. The sequence continues at coordinate 31,810,683 of CM053754.1, read as the reverse complement.
GCAGCTCTTGTGTGGTGATAATCTAAGTTAGGTTCTGCCAAAGCTGCGTCACAGGTGCACGTTGGCCAGATTAAGCAACTTAGAAGAAAAATGGCAAAAGCACTGCTCTTGATAGTAGAACAACTGTACAGCTCACTTTTACCGGAAGGTCTATGTCAGGACAATGCTGGTTTTCTTTTGCAGCTTACTCTGGAGGCCCAAAATCGTGTGTGTGTGTGTGTGTGTGTGTGTGTGTGTGCTTTAAACAATACTTAGCTAAAATTTGAAACACACATTCTTTAATTATCTAAAAAGTTTTAAAGTTTGTTGTACTTTTTGGGGGGAAGAAATCCTGGTCTGGAGAACATAATATTTAGCACTGCAATCAAATGTGTTGGGCATTCATTTTCAGTCTGTTTGAATACGTACCAAGCAGATGTTTGCAAAAACAAACAACAACAAAAGGCAAGCCACTAGGGTAAGCTAGAAGTGTTACGTGCTATTGTCTTTGGTATGGGGTTTCCTTTGAACTCTGGGTTCAGGATCTGAATGCCTGTCATGTAAAAATTGCTGATAAAGAACTCAAATATGAAATTATTATGAAGCATACACATTTTAAAGATAAAATGTGACATGCCGTAAATTTCTTCTTTGAGGAACGCTGCTCAGGGAACGGTATTAAAGATGCTTTAATCTTTTGAGAGGGACAAATGGAACATTATTTCTCCATATATCTAGTCTGTTGAGCGGATCTGGTACACTGTCCCCTCTGCTCTGATAGATTTGGCTTCATTAAAGGTTTTTTTTTTTTTTTTTTGGTTTGAAGCTGAAGGATGTGGAAGAGGTGGTAGGAATGTGTAATTCAGGCAGACTCTACAGACATTCTCTGATTGACTGTCTGAAGGTTTGCTAAATAATACATTTCAGAGATGATAATTGATTAAATATGGTAACTACCTATTTTTTAAGGCTGTGGCTTGGGCAATATTTTCAAGGACATTCCTTCTTTAAAAATAGCACTGCATTGAGAGTAGTCACGCTGGCTGGCTGAGTCACTTTAAAGACACTTAGTAGACTGATAAAGTGCTTTAATCTGATAAAAATCGTGAAATTCTAAAGACCTTGCTTAGTTTCTTCTTTTCTAACGTAGCCCCACATTCTGGCGGCTTTAACCTCTCCGGTTGTGGTAGGATGCAGGAAATCTAAAGGAAGGATAGTTATTACCATGGATTTTAGCAAAACACAGTATTGCTCACCATTGTCAGTAGCCACTCCCCCTATGACTGCTCTGTGGAGGACTTTTTAGCATAGTAAGCTAAATGGAGCCTGTGTACTCATGCATCTGTATATTCCTTTTCTATATCTGGTGCATCTGTGAAGTACAGGATATAATTAGGCTTCATTAGATGTTTCTCTTGGTTCTTGTTTGCATAGACTGTGTTTTCACTGGACATTTTAATGCACAAAGTGAGTTTTTGGTGGGCCCCATGTAGACTGTGGGTGTCTCACTTTGTCCTAAGAGCTTTGAACCTGGAGAAGGTTCAGGTTAAATAAGAAAGGACTGTGTTTGTGGCTAGCAGGACAAAGAAAATGAAGGGGCTTCCTCCTCCTTCCTCGCTACTGAAAGGAGCACCACCACGCTCTGTTTCCCCTTCACTAGGGAAGGCAGCACACAGCATCATCTTTGTCATTCCAAGCATTTCCCGTGCTGCCCAGAGATTACCACTGTCCACCGCCAGGACCTTTCCATCATCCCAAACAGAAACTCCACACCCATTTAACAGTCATTCGCCATCCCAGCGTTTCCCAGCCTCCGGTATCTCTAACTCTGTCCTCTGCCTCTGTACACCTGCCTGCCCTGGATTCCTCATGTAAGTTTTGTTGTCCGGTGCTTGTCTGTTGGTGTCTGGCCTACTTCAGTTAGCACAACATGACCTGCTGGAGCATGGTTCAGAATTTTATTCTTTCCTCTTCGAGTTTTAAAAAGTTTTTAAGCCAGGCATGGTGGTCAGATCCTGTAATCTCAGCCCTTGGGAGGCTAATGTAGAATGATTGTGAGTTTGAAGCTAGCTTGGGATATATAGCAAGACACTGTCTCAAAATAGAAAATAAAAATAATTAATTTTGATCCTACAGATGTTTTTCTAATCACTTCCCTATGCATAGATAGCAATGCCATCTTTAACCAATACAATAACCAATTTAACCAATACAATAGCCAATTTAATTGTTTTTTTTTAAACCTAACATTATTCACCGGCATAGCCGTTTCAGTTGTATGGTTCAATAGTGGTTACCTGTAATACATCTTTAGGATGATTTTATCTTTGATTCTTCACCTGTTGAAGAGCTCTTCATTTCTTCACCTACACCACCACCCCCCAACCCCGGAAGCTGCCATTCTTCTTTCTGTTTCCCTGGTTCTGATGATTTTTAGATACCTCATATAAGTCTTTGAGGTGTCCTCGGGGTTCATCCATATTGTAATGTGTGACAGGAATTCCTGCTCTATAATGTGCTTTATCTCTACTTTTCTCCACCCACTCATTCTCTGTATTACACCCTCCAATCTGGTTTCTTTCTATTTCAAGGCTGCGTAATACTCCATTTTGTGTGTGTGTAATGCATTGTATATCCATTCCTTTTTCTCTAGCAGGATACTTGTGTTCTTCTCCCTTTGGCTGTTGTGAGTCCTACTGCTACAAACAGTGCCAAGTGAGCGTCTGAGTCTTGCTGGGTCTTCCGGGATAATCAGGGGGGAGGGAGGGGCTTACGGAGCATGTGCAGCGGGACTGGTTTTTAACAGGAGAGCGAGCATTGTGTTTAAAGCTAAGCTGGGTGAGCTGCACCGTGGGACTCAGCATGCTGGAGCCAGGAAGGGTAGCTGGGAGGCTGCAACAGTTCAGGCATCTTTAAGGATGAGGGTAGCAGCACTGGCCTCCCCAGGCAGGCTGAGGCGGTCAGTGGGCACCTGCTTTAGAACCTTTAGCCCCTCAAGAGAGAAGCAGCCCTGGGTTTTCTTCTGTTTCAGCTGCCATTCTTAAGCTTTTGCACAATCCCTGCAGCCTGCAGTTGTGGCTGCCCACAGTACTCACCATTAGGAATGGGAGAATGAAGGGTGATTTGCACGGCGTAGCTTTTTGTTTACCAGACCCTCCTTCCATCCCAGTCACATCTAACATCACATAAAAGTTGGTGTGTTCAGCGTGAAAGGACATTTTCAGATGACTCAAACAGTGGCTCATAAACCACCACTCCTAAGTTCCTCTCAGAGTAATGTAAAATTGAAAGTAATCACACACAGAAACCCCTGGAGGAGTGAGATGTCCTCATCCCCCGTTCTTACCCAGGTTCAACTAACGTGCGGTGTGACGTTCTTCCCCATGAGTGCTTACCAGGAGAAGGAAGCGCGATAGGGACAGCTTTGGGAATGTTCACCTGACAGCAACAAATTCACCTTCAGGGACCAAAAGTGCCATGGGTTGCAGTGTTGATTCCATGCCTCCCGCAGGCTCTTCTTAGGGGTAGACACGAGAATTAGGGGGTGTATGGGAAGAGTTTGGTTAGGGGGGAGAGGTGTAATACAAGGGAGTTGAGCCTTGGGTAATCTCTTGTGAGTCTAGGAGTCACAAAGCTAATGCTTCCCAGGACATATTCTCCAGGGAATCCAGGCATCTCATGACATTTTTCACATTAGCAATACATCGTTTGGGGTGGAGAGGCATTGGTGATCAAGAGTGTGTACAGCTCTTGCAGAGGACCCAAGTTAGGTTCCCAGCACCCACACGGGGCAGCTCACAGCCTCCTGGAACAGCAGCCCCAGGGAATCTGACACTTCTGGGCTCTGTGTGCAACTGCTTTCATGTACACATGTGTGTGCACACATGCACCCACACACAGACCTGGACACACATAAGCATAATGTAAAATAAAAATAAATAAAAAAAAGAAATACATCCTCTACCACCAAGTCTTCTCCACTACAAAAAAAACAAAAAACACCATAAACAAGCAAACAACAAACCTAATGGAAAATTAAAAGCAAAAAGCAAAATACATTCTTGATCCTTTCTTCTTTCAGAACAGTGAATGGAGACAGCACAAAGTCCCCATGATCTAATAATTCTTAATATGGCAGTCCCATTTCCTCCAAGGAACGGAACACATGTCTTTCCAGCCTGGGTTATGTTAAAACAGTTTTCACTTTAGCAAAGGGAGTTTCAAGAGCTGGACTGACACCATCTGTGAGAGATGAAGGAAAATGAGTTGGAAACCCAGTAAAAGTTCCAGTGTTTGATTTCCTTGGCAACCACTCCTCACGTTCTTGTCTTAGGCTCAGGAAATAATCGAGCTGTATCCCAACATGATGCACCTCATGGATCCCACTATGTAAAAGCCAACCATGCCTGGAAAGAGAAATGTGTAAGATACATTTTGTGTTATTGTTGACATCACGTACAATCCTTTTGCTTTTTACGGGTCTTAACTGCACAAGCCTTTTCTCTGGCTAGAGTTCCTGTAACAAGTAGTCAAGCCTATGTTCGGCTTTCTCAGTCCTTCAGTACATCCACATTGAGAACCTGACCTGAATAGGCTGTTACGCTTGCACTGAGTTTTCTTGCTTTACAATACCGCAATGCACTATTCCAAAACTACAAAATTCCACAGGAAAAAAGAAAGAAAGAGGTGGCTTTGCTCAGCAGCTTTGATTCTATCTCAGAAATGTGGTGGCTATCACAAAGATGCTGATATTTTCTTAAGAAAACAGCTTTGCTGGTCCACCAGTGTCCCCTAGCATTTCTTTGTGGCAACTTTGGACTTATATATTCTGGATTTCTTCTCCTAGATTGGTCGCCTGGTCATTGGACAGAATGGCATCCTTTCTACCCCTGCTGTATCCTGCATCATCCGAAAAATCAAAGCCATCGGTGGGATCATTCTCACGGCCAGTCACAACCCAGGAGGCCCCAATGGAGATTTTGGAATTAAATTCAATATTTCTAATGGGGGTGAGTATTCTCTCATCTGGAGCACAGGCAGGTACGGCTGGATAGGCTAGTACCAGGAAACCTGGGCTCTGGTTCTCAGCTTAAGAAGGGCTCTGCTTCCCTTTGGAGATGGTGAAGTACTTCTTAGTCCACTGTGCCTTCTTTGTAATGAATTGCAGCGAACATGGTATTTTGTCTTAGAAAATTCTAATTGCTGTAAGCTGACACATGCCTGCAATCCTAGCACTTAGAAGGCTGTGGCAGGAGAATTGTGAATTCAAGGCCAATCTGAACTATATAGTCAGAGCATGTCTCAGAAACATCCAGGAGAAAGGAATCCCGGTGCTTCGTGATCTGGTCGCAGTGTGCTGGGTGGCGGGTTGTGTTTTCACACGAGCTACACACAGTGACCCTTGCTTGCTCTCTGATTTGTAGGCCCTGCTCCCGAAGCAATCACTGATAAAATTTTCCAAATCAGCAAGACAATCGAAGAATATGCCATTTGCCCTGACTTGAAGGTGGACCTCAGTGTTCTGGGAAAGCAGCAGTTTGACCTGGAAAACAAGTTCAAGCCCTTCACAGGCATGTTTACCTCGTCTCCTGCCCTCCACAGCCTGTTACCCTCCTCCTCTCCCTGCACACTCCCATTTCCAACCTGAGCAGTTTTCCCTTTGAGGTTTTATGAAAGTGGGTCTTCAGCTTTGGACAGTGGTGGACTATGAGCATTTCCTGGATCCTTACTTAGCAGAGCTGGGGTTTGTCTGGGGAGTGTAGAGAGCTGGGCCGCTGGCCTTGTGAATGGTGTGAAGAAATATGACTCAGAGTGATTAGTTTCCAACTCTCTCGGCCTCAGTTTCCACAGCAGCCTTGACGAGAAGACCTGTCTGATCAATCTCATAGGGCTTCTCCTACTTATGTTTATATATAGTGTTCCGTCTTAACCAGCCTGTGGGGACAGCACCGTCACTGCAGACTGTCAGTGGAGGAAGAAGCAAAAGCAGACAGAGGTCAAGAAATGGGCTCACTACCAGTAAAACCAGCATTCAGAGTATTTGTGAATGGTTCTCAAGCCTGGCTTTTCAATCTCCCTCCCCAACATTCAGTCAAATCCATCCGACTGTTTTTTGGGTTGCATGAAACTTCCTGAAAAGGCAGTTCTGGGTTGCAGTCTGTTGTTGAATGTCAAGGCATTGCAGGATCTATGCAATAAACGTTTGTAAATTCATATTAAGAAGATGAGAGGGCTTCCTTTTGTCGCCTGCGTTTGGCCTAGCTCAGCTTGTATTTTACTCCCCCGCTGGATGACTTTAGGGATTACATGGAGGGCTGACAGTTGTACGAAAATAAACAAAGAGCCGCATGCTCTTAGGGTTTGGAAGCCACTGCTAGAGAGTTCCAGAGACTCCCCATGCCTTGAAAATGTCCAGAACTGCTGAGCAAAGACAATACTAGTCTTAGCCACTAGCAGTACACACAGAAAGGGATTCGTTGAGGAAGCTTCCCTGCCTCCGGCTTTTACTGAACCTTGAAAAAGAAAATTAAAGAAAAGTAGGTATTATCTTTTCTGTCATCCATGATGGCAAAATGAAAGTGATTTGGGCCACATGTAGGGACAGCGGGTGACAATATGGAGTTCATCTAGCCTCTGCTGGGAATGTGAGTGTCCCACCCTACCTGTGCAAGTTCCTAAATTCCAAACCTTGAGTTTCCTTGTCAGCAAAATTACATGAATAACATTTATGTCCAAGGAAAATTGTTAGTATGTATAGGATGACATTTAACAGCCATCACAGTGGCCCTTTTGAGTAGTTACTGCAGGCTTGTAGAAATAGAATTAGTTCAGAGTAGAATAAGTCTGGGTGTGTCTTGCTTTTCCCAATGTTCCCTGTTCTCACAGTGGAGATTGTGGACTCGGTGGAGGCCTATGCCACAATGCTGAGAAACATCTTTGACTTCAACGCACTGAAGGAACTGCTCTCTGGCCCAAACCGACTGAAGATCCGAATAGACGCCATGCATGGAGGTACAGACGCATGGATCTGCAAAGATGGGGGGCGGGGGAGGGGACATTCTCTGCTGTGTGTGCACGATGCCTTCACAACCCTCTTCCTAAGCCTCTTAGGTAAACACAGTTACCTCACAAGCATTTTAGACCTGTATTTACACAGTTACCAAGTTACACTGTAGGCGTGCAGATCGGTAGAGATGTCCCTCATGGTAGGCAGGTGTGAAGGTCAGGGTTTTCACATTAAGCCCCGGGCTTTGAGTCCCTTGCAGCTGCTGTGGATCCTCTCTGTCCCTCAGCAAGTCACTCACGTTCTTCCGATGCACCCCCACACAGTCTGAAGGGTGACAGCGGCTTGCTCAAAAGCTAGCTGCAGTGGCCATGTTCTCGGACCCCATCCCCACTACTCCCAATCCCCCCCTTTTCTTAGCTGAGGGCCAGAGCAAGCTAAGGATTAAACTCAGCAGCAACAGGATAGATATGCATTTCCTGCCCATCTTCTTCCGTGGGCTGTCTGACTAGGGCAGCAAGGACAGCTATGTCTATGAACTGAAGCCATGTGACTTTCCCATATATAGATCATGAAAATTCATGACTATATAGGTTTTCTGCCTATTCCGCAGCAATTCAAAACCATAGCATATTTGAGTGGCAGGAGTATGGAACTCACGCACTTGTCTGTGTGGTTGAGGAAGAATGCTTGTGCCTGGCCCTTTTATGGGCCTGGGCAGAGCTTCCTGATACACTGCAGACCACCCTGAGGAGGTCTCCTGCTGGGCTGCGGCCTTCCATTGGGTCCTTGTTGGCTCTCTGGTCTCGATAGAGTCTTCCTCCTTGTTCATGTGAAAGGCTTGTGTCCTCAGATAGTCAGCAGACATGGCAGGGCTCATCTGCACGTGCTTGGGAAATGGACAAAACTCGGCAAACGACTCCCTTCAAAGACTGTGATGGCTGGGGATCCCAAGTTGCCCTTGCCCTTCTCGTTCCCACAGTATGTGCCTCTCACCCTCTAGCCGTCATGTGTTTTAGTAAGTTTTACGTTTTGGCCATTCATGCTTTAATTTGTTACAGTTGTGGGACCGTATGTAAAGAAGATCCTCTGTGAAGAACTTGGTGCCCCCGCAAACTCAGCAGTGAACTGTGTTCCCCTGGAGGATTTTGGAGGCCACCACCCCGACCCCAACCTCACCTACGCTGCTGACCTGGTGGAGACCATGAAGTCAGGAGAGCATGATTTTGGGGCTGCCTTTGATGGTGATGGGGTGGGTATAAGTACATTTAAATGATTTCTCTTGCAAGCTGGGCCTTGCAGGCGGCGGGTTGGGGGGTGGGGGGTTGCAGTTGCTAGGAGCCTCCTGAGTCGCTCTCAAGGGCCTTCTATTGCACCAGAGGCCAGGGCCAAATCATTCAAAGACCTTCTTGAGCAGAAACAAAAGTCTTTGAAATGTAACCAACACGTTTAATTTCAGGCACTCGTATTTGCTGAGTGGGGGGTTTAGGTTCCAGATAGCATTTAATGACTATACTTCATAAGCTGCAGAAGTTGTAGATGCTGGTCCTAAGGTAGGCCTCAGCTAGCCCCAGTTAGTCATTTAATCTCTACAGAAGGCCTCCTGTTATACCATACCCATGCATTTGTTAATACTAGGTGAATAGTGAAACTATTTATAGACAGTATAATGACCATGTTAAGAGAATTAACACTTTATTCTTTCTCCAAAATGAAAATTCTGTATATAAATTTCTCCTGACATTGGTGACCACGTGAAAACAAAAGAGATTATCTTGGCTGTGTAACCCCTTGTGTCGCCAACAGCAAGTGCCCTGTTTATTACACTGATGTTTTATTTTTTGCTGCTTTACCAGCGAAAAACTACTGCCTCCTGAAGATGAATTTCCCCCACATCAGAACTTAGGAAAGTTAAAGGGGCTCAGAGCAGACATCTGATGATGGCGCATCTCCCAGTGCTGTTCTGACGCTGCCCGCACATCCTCAGGTGCCGGAGTGGGGCTGTGTCTGGGCACCTCAGAAACAGCGAAGGTGGCAGCCACCTTTGTTGGACCCAGTGTCGGCTGGAGAGAACCGTGATTTAGAAGTCCTTCTTTAAAGAAGTCTGCCTTTGTTCCTTAAAGGATGCCCAGTAGACCTGTCAAACCGCGTAAACAGCCAACATTTCCTCTCTTGTACATCCTTTCTTGTCCTTTGGGAGAGACATGATTGGTTCCAGAGTTTGGAAAGGTCTAGGAGGTTAAAGTTAGTGGCCCCTGGAGGGAGAACAGAGGGCTTAGCTCAAAGGAGGTTTGTACTTGCACTTTAATTGAAACCAGTTCTGACTCTTGGGCACAGAATTACCTTTGGTCCCACGGTGCTATACAAATCCACTTAAAAAAAAATCCAGTGTTTAAAACCCAATGTGAACATAAGATCCATTTTGAATTTTATAAAACTGCACAGATGGTCATTTCCTTTGTTTACTGTTTGATTAAAAGGTCTTACTTTGCATCTCCCTTCTTCTAAAGGATCGGAACATGATTCTGGGCAAGCATGGGTTCTTTGTGAACCCTTCTGACTCTGTGGCTGTCATCGCTGCCAACATCTTCAGCATTCCATATTTCCAGCAGACCGGGGTCCGTGGCTTTGCACGTAGCATGCCCACGAGCGGCGCCCTGGACCGGTAGGTCTTCCTTCTTGGGCCCGCCTGTGTCAAATCACACTGTTGTTCATTATGCTTGTCACTGTGCCTGGAGCATGTGTCATCCCCTCTCAGCTTCGCCCCCGCTGCAGCCTTTCCAGAATGAGGTGTTTTCAGTTTAGGTCTTTTCTAAGCTTCGTCAGTGTTCTGCACTTCTCCAGCTGGGAACTTGCCACATTACGTTCTGACAGGCCATTTGCTTGATGGGCTCCACAGCAAGGCCATCACTTTGGCAGAGAAAACACTTCTTTCCCCACAGTTCTAGATTCTGCTTTGCAGTGTTCCTAAATATACTAGATATACACAGATTTATTGTTTCCTTTTTTATGAATGAGTAAATGCATGTTTGTGAATAAATGAATGGATGGCACCTTCTTTGTATTCAAGACATTGTTCTTGATGTATGCGGGATTATTTTGCCGAGCAGTGTGCAGGCACCATGATGGAAAACGTAGTAGGAGGGGGCTCAGTAGTTAAAAACACTGCTCTTCCAGAGGACCTGGGTTCGATCCCCAGCACCCTCATGGTAGCTCCCAACCATAGGAAACTTGAGTTCCTGGGGAATCCAGTGCCCTCTTCTGACCTCCAAGGGCACTGCCCCCATGGTACATAGGTACATGTAGTCAAAGCATCCACATGCATAAAATAAGAATGCTTCTTAAAGAGTTATTTAGAGTAACTTCAGGCTTTATTCAGAACTGATTACCCTTGCAGGCTTAAACGCAGTGATGCCTGATTTGTCCAAACTCTAAAGTAGAAAGTTCAAGTAGGTAAAATGGGGGAAATGCATGTTTTCCAGCAGAAGAAAATCAGTGGCAATAAACAGTGTTCAGATTTTCTAACGTCTGTCCACTTATGCATTTTTCATTTATAGAAAGTGAGCTTATGCAACCTATGGAAAACAATTAAAATTTAAAAGGTAATAAATAACAAATGGGTACTTTTAGAGCATGTCAGCTGAAGAGCAAATGAGTTAAAGGCCATAGCCAAGAGACAAGAAGACTATATTGGTCTAGGCACTGGCAATAGTAGCTAAGCTTTACAAGTGGTCCCTTAACCAGGTCAGTAATAAATATTTATTAAAGTATTAAATAAATAAAACAATATTTTATATGTTTGATTAAAGTCATCCAATTCTTATTAGATGCTGGTAATAGCCCCACTTTACTAGTGGATGTCAAAAGATCAAGAAGGCTGTTAAAACTCAGCCAGCTGGTAAGTGGGTATGTCAGGATTCGAACACAGAGCCCAAGCCCCCAACCAGCAGACCATACAGTGTTTCCCTTTTGGAGATGAGGTTGTTGTAGAATTACTACTGGCTTCACTTCAGTTAATAAGGGAAGAAGCATTAGTGTCAGGATGGTGAGTGAAGTTCTTCATGTTTTCCATCTCTCTGTCCTCCCCGGAACCCTCACTTCAAGAGAGGAGCTGAGCATCAGAGTTGCAGCCTTGGCTAAGACGCCACAGCTGACCCAGAGCAGCACCCAGAAGCCGGTGTTTCTGCCTCCAGACCTGACATTTGAAGCTCAGAGCTAGCTGATGGCCCTGAAATGCCTTCTATGTCTTTCAAGACTACTTTAGTTACTTTTCTTGGAAAAATTGATAGCCTGTACAGACTCAAAGCTGAAACACCTTATCTCAAGCTTCTTTCCTTATTCATTTATTTATCAGTGCTAGGACTCTGGTGCAGGACCTTGTGCATGTTAAGCATGCTCCCCCCCACTGAGCTACAGATGCAGCCCTTCCCAGAGGTCTTCAGTAGTCTAAGGCTCTATAGGAAGGAGTAAAAGATTTGTTGCAGGAGATGGAGACTGCTTATCAGAATGAGTGAGGCTGTTCGGAATGGGAGATCCCACAGGTAGGGGTGATAAGAAAGAAATACTGGCTGGAAGTTGAGTTTGGGTTTGTGGGTTGTCTGACTGTGTCACTTGCTCTGATCTGCACCTTCCTGGTGAAATGCTGGCCTCTGCGATTATTAATGAGCACATCAAAACACCATTGTGTTGCTCTTTATAGAATGCTTGTAGATGTGTTCTGTACCCAGACGCATGGGTTTAAATGCCTCAAGCCTGCTGTTTTACTACTGTTAAACCTCAAGTCCTAAACTGATCTGAAAGAATCCTTTCTTCTTCCTCTTCTGCACCTTCCTCTGAATTCATACAGAGGAGCCCCTTGTGCCCAAGTTTCCCTTACTGATTTTCCACCAATCGTAGAATTATGTCTGCCTCTAAGAAATATTAAATGGGACCCTTGATTACAATGATGGTTGATCTTTTCCATCCTCACTTGGCCTTGCTCACAGTCCTGCTGTGATGTAACTTTGATTTCATGCCTTTGAAGGGTAGCAAATGCCACAAAGATCGCTTTGTATGAGACCCCAACCGGCTGGAAGTTTTTTGGGAATTTGATGGATGCAAGCAAACTGTCCCTTTGTGGGGAGGAGAGCTTCGGGACTGGTAAGTTGCACTTATGCTAGCATTTTTTTTCTCCCACAACTGCTGCCTTGGGGGAAAGTTTAGACTGCCTAGATCCTAGAATAGCAGTGGGAGCTGATGAACCCTAAATCAAGATAGGATTTATATATGACAACCTGGTGAAGTATACACATTCAAAAGCAGTGGGTACATTTGGACAGGAGGGCTGGCTTTACTTTCAGAAGGCTCACAACTGCTGAGACAGGAAGTTTGGGGGCCTTCTTGGCAGCATTGGACATTGAGTCTCTAGGGATTAAACACATGATAAACACAGTTCTCTTCCCTTAGTGGCCAAGGAAACCTTAACAAATGTTTTCATTTCTAAGAAGAAATATAGTAGAACAAGTCATTTTTTTTGTTTTGTTTTCATGTAAGAAAAGGTTTTGGCATGGCATTAAATCTTTCCCTTTCATAGAGCCAAGTTTTCTGTAGCAACAAAGTTATGATTTATCAGGGTTAACTAAAGGAGACCTTGAGGGTGAAACTAAGCTGATGGGTGATAAAAATGTAAAATTACAGCCTTGGCATGAGGGTCTAAGTGTGGACTGTAGTTGAAAAAGGGTGGCATGGAGTGATCTGCTGATCTCTGAGCCCCATTTCTCTGCTTTCCATCCTCGCCTCTGCCAGTCCGAATATTGACCCGATCTATGGTTTCCCTCATGACTTCCCTGCTGCCTCATTGCACCCACGTCAGTTGCTCTTCCAGACATCTGCATAAGCATGTGCTTGTTTCTAGGCAGGCTACAGGACTCCCAAATAGTCCCACCTCTTACATTCTCTCTGTCTAACATTTTAAACTAAAGGGGCTCATCTCTGGTCCTTTATTACTGTCTGGTCACCTTTTAATAGAGAAAAGATCAAAACCAAGCATTTTCCAGGCCTTACGCTTGAGTGCAGTTTGTGCTGTGTTAAATCAGGACCAAATACTGATCTTTCCTCTGAACCTAGAGTTTGTGGTGGGAGGTCTGAGCTGATAGACTCCAGGCATATGTTTTTATGAAGTTCTAAGTGGTTTGCCGTTCTTGGGAGAACGGCAGCACTTCTTGATAACAAATGCACCTGATAGAATTGGGATATTAAGGATAGGTGAAGCCGTGGTTGCAGTGGTTGCACAGGCCATTGATCCCAGCACTTGGGAGGCAGAGAGGCAGGTAGATCGCGGGAGTTTGAGTTCCAAGACAGCCGTGTCTATGTAGAGAAATACTGTCTCCAACAAAACAAAAAGAAAGACAGATAGAAAGGTGAATTGGAAGGTTGAACAGTGTCCACAAAGGATTCTGGATTTCCCAGAATTCCGGGCCTCTAATAAGAGAATATTAGGGGGCTGGAGAGATGGCTCAGAGGTTAAGAGCACTGGCTGCTCTTCCAGAAGTCATGAGTTCAATTCCCAGCAACCACATAGTGTCTCACAACCCTCTCTAATGAGATCTGATGGTGTGCAGGCATACATGCAGGCAGAACATTGTCTACATAAATACATAAATAAATATTAAAAAATAGGAGAGTATAAGACAACTGCTCATTCTTGTCCTGCTTCACCAGATGAGGGTGGCACCACTTGATTCTGTGAGCTACATGACTGCTGACTATGAGGTGGTCTTCTCCCGTGGGACTCCCGGTGTCTCCAGCCGGTCCAGCTGTAGCACGAGCCATCCTCGTGGCCCTGCCCTCTTTCATTTTCCACACTGTTGAGGGTGCTAGGTAAACACTCGGCAGCAGAGCTCGGTTATGCTTTCTCAGGGAAGAGAAGCTCTTCCCGAGGCAGACACTATCTCTAAACGTTTGGTTTGTGCCCCTAGTGGGCTGTTTCAGTGCTGAGCCTAGAGAACAGAGTCAGGCTCCCTAGAGTGTACATATGCGGAAGAATGTTAGTTTCTTGAAAACTACTTTGGAAAACGTGAATAATCATAATGATATTAGCATTTGAAAGTTCCAGAATATTCTTGTGTAAGAGCCCTATTAACATAGTTTTACTCAAACACGGTGTGCCGACCTCCTCCTCACACACACACACACACACACACACACGCATACACACACACACACACACACCATGCATTAACGTTTTATACCACAGTTCCATGTAGGAAGCATTGTGCAGGATGGCTCAGAGCCAAGCAGGGGCCTGTGGCGTTGGCTGACTGAGAAGAGGCCTGAACACTAGATAGCGCAGCTGCTGTCTTACACAGCAGATCTGCAGGGGCTGGCAGCAAAACTCAGACCCTGTCTTCTCCAGGCAGCTCATCACTTCCTCCTCCCGCCGTTCTTCACCCCACATTGTTGGTAGGCACCCCTCACTGGCTTCTAGGGGCCATCAGTGCCTCTCATGGAGGTCATGCCCGCACTGAGCTTGGGGCATTTGAAGAGCATGGCAGTTGAAGAGTGTGGGAGCCTATTGTTTCTAGTGGGCTGGACACTGTTCTTCCATTGGTGCAGCTCATTAATGTTAGCTTTTAGGAAGCTCTATAATGCTATAGAGCTTATATCAGGTTGTGTGTAATGTTTTTACCCTTCTGTCAAAGAAGATCAACCGTATTATATTTGTGGAGCTGATCGCCTTGAATGAGTGTCAGACTTCAGACTCTTTTTTTAATTTTTTAAAAATTTATTTATTTTTATATTAATAGACTTCTCTTGATTGATCAGGTTGGTTCTTAGTTACTAACCCATTCAACCAAACCTGGTGCCAGCTATGATATTCCCTTCTCCTTGATATTTTATTGATGTTGATGTTGTTGTTCAAAAAAGGAATATCTCATGAGACAAACCCGCAGCTCCTTTCATCTTTGAGGAAAAAAGCTTGTAGGACATAAACAAATTATTAAATTGCTAAATGTGGTGAATATTAGCCTGCACACTTGGGTCTCTAGTGCTGTGCCTAAGTGCAACTGAGCTCATGGTCTGAACTCCAGGTCCCTTAGTTAGAAGCATCTTGTCCACCTACCACATCCCTTCCTAGTCAATGTTCAAAATAGTTCTTCCACAGACTCCCTCAGGGTGGATGTGAATGATCCTCTAAAATGTTTGAGTTCTGTGATTTTGCCAGTCGGAAGGTACTGTGTTTCTGTGTTCTTCTAAGCGATGACAGGCAGTTTCTCAAGAAAGCACCCATGGCCCTTTAACCCTAATACGTAGCCTTTGCCTGTTCACCCCAGTGATTTTCTTTACTGCTGTTTGTGTTGGCTGCACTAGACTTTAAGTTCCATGAGGACAGGGGCTTTATCTGCCGCAGTTTCCATCCATCGTATTCAGAGAGCCTGCCGTGAGGCCCAGAGTGAAAGAGTTGTTAAGTAAATGCTGCTAAATGAAGGAGCAAGAATACTCCTTCCTTGGCACCCTCCATTTAGACAGGTGGATCCCTGGTAAATCTTGGAGATTTGCCGGTCAGTTGGGATCTTTCTACAACTGGAGACTCACAATTTTTTTTTCTTATTCCATCTAAAAATTGCTAACATCTCACACAGGTGTGATAACTTGAATTAACATATCCTGAGATTTCATTTTAACCTTCCATGTTTATATTTCTTTGCACCAACTCATTCCTTAATTGCTTGTTGAATTGACTGTGTCTTGATGCTAGTAGCTGGTGGGCATTTGGTAAGGAAGTTGTCCTCTTGGAGGGCTCCATGTTTCTACCTTTCAGAGAAGCCAGACCCTGGCTATATAATTACAGTGTAGAGTGATGGGAAGTGTTGGGCCAGGTGCTCAGAGACCTGACTGATTGTATGCTATAGAAGGTCAGGCTTTCTCTCTTCCCGTTCTATTTGCATAGCTTTGAGTATATTTCCTGATATACACAGAGCTTCCAGGGAAGATGGCAGCATCCCGTGTCTGGAGATATTGCAGGCAAACTACCCCAATAGGACTAGACTTAGGCCTTAGTTATATTTAACTCAGGTATACCGTTCCCTTCATGTCTGCCTCATCACCTGTGTCTTGGTGCTCATCTGCAAGGATGGGAGACTTGGAACTTGGTACTTGGAACGTGCTGGCATTGATTCTCTTTTGTTGGATACAAAGTAAAGTTCCGTTTACAAAGTAAAGTTCCGTTGAGACAGTCCTCACTGTCCAGGCACTCAGTGTCTCCCTCCAGAGGCACTCTGTAGAAAGGAAATCCAGTTCCTAGGCAGTCATGAGGCTGTGCAGAAGTGCTAAGCACAGAGCAGAGAACCTTGGAACAACCCCTTGAGTGTCGGAGTGGGCTGGAGAAGGCTTTCTGTGGAGCCAGTTCTTTTCAGTTGAACTAGTTGAGCACAGAAAGGGAAACAGGATGGACCAACATCCAGGCAGCTGGCAACTGGCCATTCTGTGGCAAGCCCTTCTTGAGAATGTCCCTTAGCCAATGGTGGGTACATCACCTAGTCAAGGGTAGGGTATGATCATGGGGGATAGTAGCAATAGCACAGAGGGGTCAAGGGTGCCATCCTGAGTGAGGGTGAATTGAAAGGAATTGCAGGAGAAGTTAGTCAGGCTACTAATGGTGTATGGAAATTTCCAGAGAGAGCTGCTTGTTCAAGGGAATGGGAAGAGAAAGAGGGAAACATGGGCAGAGAGACAAGGCACTGATACTTATGAGAACTCCATGTTGCCATTTTCCAGCTGTCCCACCCCTGTCTCAGGCTGTCACCTGGCAGAGGCAAATGCCAGTGCAGCTTTTGGGATGCCCATGCTAGTAAATGTAACCGAATCCCTAAACCGTTAACTTCTGGCTCCCTCAGCAAGGGTTGACATTTTTCTTGCCTCTGACCCAGAGCACGCTCTGACTAAGCCCAGTTTGTCCTTACCACAAGGTGCTGATTAAGCTGAAGTGCAGTGACAGGTGTTGCAAGATGCTGAAAGGGCAGATTTCCCAGGGGCTCAGTTAGGCCCTGAACTGGAGCAAGAATGAAGAGGCTCAGAGCAAAACTCAGCACTATCTTTCTGCTGTGGCAACAGTGGCTTCTCTTCCTTACCTTTAAGTGAGCTTGGCTTCTTGTGCCTTAAAAAAACAAAGTAAAAGGGTGGGGGTGTTTCTACAACCTAGAAGAGAAAGGGTACTGAGCTGTACTTTTTCACTGTATTCCCAACATGTACAATGAAGGGACATTATGTTTTGAAAGCTTAATGTGGTGAATGGAAAACATTCCTTTCCCCTAAGAATTCTGTTTTTCTCCTTATTCCTAATAGCATCTTGCATTTGTATTATAAAACAGTTTGTAGGTTCCCACTGGATGTCTCGGAGCTGTGTGAGAGGGCAGCTCCACACAGCTGCCCTCCATTTTTGCAGATGAGGAAACAGAGCCTTTGAAAACAGTGAAGCAACTGATTTAGACCCAGCTGGCTCCTAGGAACAGCAACTCAAGTGGAGAGTTTTCGTCTCCTTCTGTGGAAACACAGCCATGAAAGCTGCTTAGTGTCGCAGGCACCACGCCTTGTCTCATTAGGAACCATTCCTAGTCACTGGAGCACCGAAGGACTCTGGCCTTCCTGAGGATTAAGCTGGAGTTTTCTCCCATCCAAGGTTAATACAACAGTTAGACTGAAGACCCCACAAGTAGACTGGAACGCATGTTGATGTCACCCAGGGGAGGTGCTTTGTTTATGTGAGTGCACGATTTAGTTAGTTCCAAATAAATTAGTCAAAGTTGGTATGATTTTTAGGTTTCATTTTCATTTCTCATAAAAGGAAAAAAAAAAAACCACCCTAAGTTTCTTATTTAGAAGTGGAAATATCTCCATGCATTCAGTCTAGCACCCACCAAAAAAGGAAAAAGTTTAATGTGCACTTTTTATTTGTTCATTTCTTTTAATCGGAAAGGACATGCCAGGTGTGTTGGCACACACAGTTATCATAGCACTTGAAGGTGGAAACAGGAGAGCTACAGGTTTCCGACAGCGACACACAGGGAAACCCTGTATGTAAAGCACAAAAGGGGCTGAAGAGATGTTCAGCAGCCAAGGACATTTGCTGCTCTGGCAGAGGACCTGGGTTCAATTCCCACTACCCATATTAGATGGCTCACACCCCCTATAAGGACAGTTCTAGGGTGTTTTATGCCCTGCATGAGTGTGGTACACATAAACACACACAGGCTCAACACACATACTCCTAAAAGTAACAGAATGGAGCACAGATAAATAATTCCAAACTGTGATGAATCTCCAGTATATTGGAGAAGTTGCCAGAATCCTCAGGATGAGCTGTTCCAAAACATTTCTTTTGTAGATCTGGTAAGAGGAAGGGAGCTTTTTATTCCCCAAAATAGCAATAAAAATAAAATTCTATGAATAATGAAATTGTGTAAATATTTCTAAAACATAAAGCCTTATAATGCACTGACTCTAGTCTTTAGGCTTGCGGCATCTGGACTTTGAGAGGTCACATCTTGTCCTGGTTGGTTTTTGCCAACTTGATGTAAACCTAGCCATATCTGGGAAGAAGGGAGCATATTTGGGTAAATGCCTGCACTAGATCAGCCTTTAGGCAAGTGTGTAGGCCATTCTCTTGATTGATGATTAAAGATTGGTGTGAGAGGCTGAACCCACGGTGCCCACCCCGGGCAGGTGGTCCTGGCCGCATACAAAAGCAGACTGAGCAAGCCACAGGAGCAATCTAGAAAGCAACATTCCTCCAAGGCTTCTGCTCCACTTCCTGCCTCCAGGTTCTTGCTTTGAACTCTTGATCTAACTTCATGGTGGACTACAGCTGTAAGCTGAAGGAAACGCTTTCTTCCTTATAGCATGATGTTTATCAGAGCCAGAGAAACCCTAATTTCTAAAAGTTGCATCTATCAAAGAAAAAAAATGATGGGATGAAAAAGTTTATTTTTTGGATAAAAAAAAGAGAAAGCATTGCAGTAGATGAATTAATTTACTTGCTTACTCATGTACACATTTATAGTTCCTTGTTAAATTTCACATGCTATGCTGGTCACCAGAACTAATTAAAAAGGTAACAGGTCTGTAAGAAGTACATGCTTAGTAGGAAAAACAGATGGGTGGGGCTCAAGAAATATGGTTATCAGAACAGAGGTCTTGCTTGGGTTGCTATGGGGTAAGAAAAACTGCTCACACTGCTCAAAGAAGTTGGGACCTACTCTCAAAGAGGAGAGGATATTTGAGCTGGGTCTAAAAGGAAAGGAAGAAAATATACTCCTTAACATGTCTACAGAGTAGACATCATTCCAGATACTCTAAAGCACCAAGAAAAACAAGACCAGGTGCTGAGGCAAGGAGAGCAGTCATACAGAATTAACTATGTCAGGCATGGTGGCCCACACCTGTAATTCCAGCACGCAGGGAGGCAGGGGCAGGTGGACCTATGTGAGTTAGAGGCCAGCTTCATCTACAGAGTGAGTCCATGACAGCAAAGGCTACACAGAGAAACCCTGTCTCAAAAAAAAAAAAAAACAACAACAACAACACCAAAAAGAATTCACTATGTGGCAGGATGGGAAACATGATTCCAAAAACCACATGGAATCCTCAGAAAATAAAAAATTAGCTCACTGTGGTGTATACTTTGTCTTGACATAAAAAGTTAAAATGATAAAAGTGTGTTTTGGCCCATGGCAGGCCTTTTAAAAGGGTCTTTAAACACACACACAGTGAAGGGGGGGGAGGTTCTTAATTTTGGCGAAGACTTTTTGTTTGTTGTTTTTTGGATTGGTTTGGTTTTTTGAGACAGGGTTTCTCTGTGTAGCCCTGACTATCCTGGAACTTGCTCTGTAGATCAAGCTGGCCTTGAACTTGGATATCAGCCTGTCTGTGCCTCCCAAGTGCTGGGAATTTAGCAAGAACCTCACAGCAAAATGAAGGATGTGTTAAGCCCTTACTGGCTTAAAGAAAGCTGTCCTAGAACAGGCTTGCTTGCCAGGTAGTAGCTTCCCTTAAGACTGTGATATTTTCTTCTCAGTGGCTTTTCAGAACAATGGAACCAGTGTGCACATCAACCGTATTGTATTAGAATCTTATTTCCTCTATGCTTCCCGTAATGCCCAGGGCTCTAATTTAAAACTTATGGCTCTTTGTGAAGCAAGTACCAGTTGCTCAGCGTGGTTTATCTTCTTAAAAATGTCATCCCTTTGTTACATTAGTTACAAAATAATTGTTTTTTTTTCTATGAATTGCCTGTTAATCTTTGGTGTATTTTTTTATTTAGATTCTGCTTTCCTCTTATTAATGATATTCTTTGTAAATATCTGTTTTATAATTGTAAATATGTAGATTTTTTAAAGTGTATCAATGATTTTTAATTTTATCTGTAGTATAATGCTTTGTAATAATAGGCATTTTTAAAGTAACTAAATATGTCAGTTGTTTCTTTTTTATAAATAATGGCTTTAGCTGTATTTATTACTCTTAAGAGTAAAGAGAAATGTACATATTTTCTAGTGTTTAAAGGCTTCCAGTTCCCCTCTCTTTTTGTGTTTTTGAGACAAGGCCTTTTAGAGCTCAGACTGGCCTTGAACTTCTGATCTTTCTGCCTCCACCTCCCAGAGCTGGGATTACATCATTCCTACCAGGGTTTGAAATTTCTGTATTTGAACTGTTTTCTTTTTAAGGAACAAACTCTAAAGTTTCTTTATAGCAATGAGCCAGTTACGTTAACATCATTAAAAACAGTCCACCATTTTCTCAGCGGCTCAAAGTGAGACTTCATTAACTGGAGTCTCATTTGTATCTGCATCTCTATCTGGGTGCTGTATTTTCTTCCATGGAACTTCAGGCTGTTTTAATTACTGAAAATTCACTGTCTTCCCATTGTCTGTTTAAGATTGATATGGGCCTTTTTTTTTCTCCCACTCTAATACTTTGTAATTGATACACCACAGATGCTTATTGACATCTGCCTTTGATTCCCAAGTTGTTTTTTTAAGTATTGGCCACTTTATTGAGCTCATGAGCCTTTCCATGTCCTGGAGCCCGCAGGAGAGCCCCCTGACTGCTTTAGTGGCCTGCTTTAGTGGGCTTGTCCTCACGGCCTCTTGAAAAGCCATGTTTCTTTTGCCACAGGCTCTGACCACATCCGTGAGAAAGATGGACTGTGGGCTGTCCTGGCCTGGCTCTCCATTCTGGCCACCCGCAAGCAGAGCGTGGAGGACATCCTCAAAGACCACTGGCAGAAGTTTGGTCGGAACTTCTTTACCAGGTAAGCCACGGTCTGGATTGGGATTGAGGGAGGGCAGGGGAGTGAGCAGAGGGAACTCTCGGGCAGGCAGGGCTTTTCCTGTCCATGATGGTACTGACCCAGGTTCACGAAGCTTCTTTTACTGGGGACTTTGAAAATGATTTGACCAGGGTTAAGATGAAGTCAGCTCTTAAGCCAGCCATAAAGAACATGAATTAAAAAAATATATTAGCTAGCCTAATCAAAAGAATAATGCTTTATAAACATTTGTAAATTTACCCATGGGGTTGGCAGGATAATTACATCAAACTTAGATTCACAGAAGTAGATTTGAATTTTATTTTATTTCTTTTCTTTTCTGAGTTAAGAGTTCATTTAACCTTTGTGCTCAGTTTTCTCATTTGTTGAGAGAAGAATATTGGCTATTGAGAGACGACTAAATGAAATCAGAGTCTGTAGAGCTCAAAAAGCCTGGAAATGTTTCTCCTTAAATTCTGGAAACGACTAATGCTCAGCTCTTCTGATTCATTAAATAGGACCCCAGTGGCTGTTTATCAACATCTCATTCATTGAGCCGACATGTATTTACTACCTACTTTTCTTTCCCCCAGGTATTGGTTATTATAAAGGAAACAAAATATTTAAGTATGCTTAACAGTTCTTCTTTACCATATGTTTTTATTTTTTTCACTTAATTTTTAAATTTTTTAAAATTTATTACAATTTATCCACTTTGTATCCCAGCAGTAGCCTTCACCCTTAACCCCTCCCAATCCTGCCTTCACCCTTAACCCCTCCCAATCCTGCCTTCCCTCCCTCTTCATGGGGCAGCCTTACAGGCCACAGAGGAAGACAATGCAGCCAGACCTGACGAGACCTGATAAGCTAGGGTCCGAGGAAGGGAAGGAGGACCTCCCCTTTCATATGTTTTTATTTTTGAGAAGTATTCAAATGCAGGGCTAGAGGTATAGATGAGAGTAAAGCATCTGTGTGGTCAGCATGTGGGAATCTTGAGGTTCAAGTCCTAGAAACCCCCAATTTTTTTTTTTACCAATTTTTACCAGTAGTGTTTCTTACTATTTCTAATTTGCCTATTCTTTAATAAGTGTAAAAACTGAATAATTGTTTCCCTGAACCTTAATATTTTTATGAAAAGGGATATTAGATAAAGCATTTACATGTACGAAATTTATGGATATAATTTCTCTGGACCTTAGTTATTTTTTGTGTTTTGTTGTTGTTTGTTTGTTTGTTTGTTTTAAATAGGGTCTCACTGTATTGCCTTGGCTGGCCTCAAACCTTAAATTCACAGAGATCTGCCTGCCTCTACCTTAACCATAAAAGACATGTGCTATCATGCCTGGCCTTCCTTCCTTCCTTTCTTTCTTTTCTTTTCTCTTTTCTTTCTTGCCTTTTTTATAAAATGGGTGCCTTAGACTAGATGTTTTTAAAGGAAATATATATATATATATATATATATTCCAGAGTTGATGGTCCATGGTCTTCAGAAAGTCAGAAAAGAATCCAACCTTAAACAACTTGAACTTACTAATCTTTTAAGAGGATTCTGATTAAACTACTCTCTTGTTGAAAGCATAAAGAGGTCTTTCAACATGAAGATTTCCTGACTTCATGAAGAAGTCTTGGAAACCAATCAGGAATGTCCTCTCTGAGAGCAAGAGCACCTGGTAATTCACAGTAGCCTTCATGGACTTATTCTCTAAATCCAGAGTTTCACAACAGCAGTGCCGTGTCTGTTCTTATGCTCTGTGGTGTCACTTGAGTCAAGCAGGCACTGTGGAAATAGCCCTTTGAATAGACCAAGGAATGAGCTGATGAATGAACAGTAAGCACCATGGAACAAGGTTGAGTGGCGTTCAAAGCTTCACTCTTGACACATAAACACACCTCCATACTGGAAATGTGTCATCAGATTGTTACTACTTACTAAATACAATTGCCAATCAAGGACTACCAATCCGGACTCCAGAATCTGCATTTATGATTTGTTCAGACTCCACTGTACCCTCTGTACACTGAGCAACACTTTTACAATGTTGTCTGTCATAAACCTCAAGACAATTAGTTGATAAAAATCTCCAAGGATTCAAGAGTCAGGACAACTAACCCTTCTGTGCTGGAGCCGAAGCTTGCTCTGTCTGGTTACAAAGCTAGGATTCCTTCCATTCCAACCCTCTGTGTTTGGGACTTAAAAATCTTCTCTCCCAAACACCTAAAGGTCACAGGCTTAAAGTGCAGAAGCCTGGTTGTAATTTCTTGCTCTTTATCATTTTAACTGGGGGAAAGTGCCAGATTCAGCAGGGAGGGGACTCTTTTGTCTGAGCTTCACGGCCGCCTGGAGCCAGCATATTGGCTATATTTCTGCAGTATTCCTCGTGTCTTGGAGGTGTTATCTTGCACATCTTGTATTTGTTTCGCTATTGCAAACAAATGGATTCTTCCATCTTGAACCTCTAACTGTTTCAAGAGGACATGTATTGCCATGTTAAGAAAAGCACAAGAGTGTCTTTAACTTCACAAGAAAGAGACTGAAAACCAATCTTGAAAGAAAAATAATAGTCACAGAATTTCATTTGTGGTACAGCTGTTTTCCTTTCTTGACCCCTATCACCCACTTAAGGCATCCCTGCAGGCTGAATTTAAAGCAGTCCCCACTGAAGGAGGCTGGTGTTTGAAGCATAGCTTGTTAGCTTTTGGCTGCTTTTCTAGTCTCTGAAATTCTGGCTTCGCTTGAGGAAATTTCTGTGGAGACTGAAACTCTGTTCAACCACAGTCTCATAGCTTCACACAGGTCTGAAACCAAGGGCAGGCCCAGCCTTCACCTCCTAAGATCGATGGGAGTTTGGACAAGAAGGGCCTGAGCCATGCACTGTTGGCCTAGAGTCCTTTTTGTTGTTGTTGTCTTGTTGTTGTCGGGCCTGAATTTTGTTACTATTATTATTAATTAGAGTTTATTCACTTTGTATCCCACCTGTGGATCCCTTCCTCTGCCCCTCCCGATCCTGCCCTCCCTGGCCTAGAGTTCTTTGGAGGTAACGGTTCATGTTCCCTCC
This sequence comes from Pachyuromys duprasi, assembly GCA_028658305.1. Classification (NCBI taxonomy): domain Eukaryota; kingdom Metazoa; phylum Chordata; class Mammalia; order Rodentia; family Muridae; genus Pachyuromys; species Pachyuromys duprasi. The sequence goes on along the minus strand of CM053754.1, from coordinate 31,786,361 downwards.
TCAGGATGTAGGGGTGTGGCAGTAGGTAGTTTCTCCTGAAAGCCTTTGCAGCATCTCAGAGCCTCTTTCTGTAGAAAAGCGGAGCCAGTTCTCTGGCATTTGGAAGGCCCTGCCCCTTTCTTCTGAACTCTCCTTTCATCCCCAGCCCTCTCCATCCCTGCTAACTGACAAGCTCACAGCCTTTGCTAGCCTCCTGAAGGTAGATGGCTTCCGGGGAAGGCCAAGGATGGAGGCAGTTCTGCTTACCTCGGATGTTCTGAAGTCAACCGGGGTCTTAACTACATAACCTCTTCCAGGTATGATTACGAGGAGGTGGAAGCTGAGGGTGCAAGCAAAATGATGAAGGATCTGGAGGCCCTGATGTTGGACCGCTCCTTTGTGGGGAAGCAGTTCTCAGCAAATGATAAAGTCTACACTGTGGAGAAAGCGGATAACTTTGAATACAGTGACCCGGTAGACGGAAGCGTGTCAAGAAATCAGGTAGGAGCAGATTGTGAGTGTGTGAAAGAGGTACCCCAGAGTGTCATCTCTGAAGCCTCAGGAGAGAAAAAGAAAAAGGTCCCCCGGTCATGCTTCCTTGGCAGGCATGTTTTCCTAGGGCAGCTGTTCTCAGCTGGATTTCTGACAAGTTACATGTGACTCTCATACATACTCATTTTTTTGCCATAGTTCTTTGCAGCCCTCTGTACCTCCATGCCAGATCTGAGCCTATATGCCAGAGGGATTTTTGTAAACTCTAAAATTATATTCAAAATGCCATGTATGGGAAAGTCTTGAAGAAATGTAGGAAAACATGACTGTGGCCCTAGATAGCAGCTCCTCTCTCCTCAGACATCAAAGCAGCATGACGTCATGGGCGGCGTTGCATGTACTAGACTGAGAATAAGAATATGCCTTTCTAAGGAAGGCTTCCTGGTTAGAAATTCCCGCTGTGGCCACCTGACAAGGCAATGCTTAGTAGGACAGCACAGCTGAGCATCTGGACCTTGCTGCGTGGTGACAGATGGCCGGGGTTTCTCAGGCTACAAGCTGCTTGCCCTTCCCCCTCCTTCTCACAGTCACTCCGCACCCAGGTTCCTCTCACTTCCTCTGTTGCCTGTAGTCAGGGAATGTCTGGGGATTCGGAGCAGAGACCACAAAGGGGATGAAGGCGCCACCACACTGCTACCTCCCTGCTTGCTCCCTCTGAGGGATGCAGAGCTGTGGCGTGCCTTTTTACAAGGCATCTGCCAGGTTTTGGAGGAGATGGGTTCAGGGAGTCACTGGAAGCCCCTCTGTAGAGAGAAGGTAGTGGATGGACACGGGCCGCCTCACAGCCATCTTCAGTGTCCAGTTCTAGCAAGTGGCATATCCTCCCGCCTTCACCAAGTAGGAAGATGCTGGCTCAGTCTGGACCATTGTAACTAGCAGGAAGGTGGAGACAGCAGCCCAGAGGATGGCAGGGCTGCACAGAAGTTGTAGTAAAGCCTTAAGAGAAGTTCAGAATACGAGACATCCAACTCTGCAGGCACCTCATCCACGAGGGAAGGGAAGGGTGAAGGCACAGTGAGAAGCTGGAACTGTGGTCTGTTTCACAAGGAAGAAGCCAGCAGTGCCTCTCTGTGAGATTAGGAAACCAGGGCACTTCACAGGAAGATGGGGTAGGAGAGAAAATGCTCCGAAGTAAACATAGGGAGATTTTAGAAGCATCAGGCTGAAACTTGGGGATGAGGGCAACCCTAGACTATTTCCAGAAAGTAAAACATGCTGAGTCGAGGTGACTGTACCCTCTGCATTGACTAGCCAGAGAACACAGCCTATCTGCTGGCCTCACAGTGAATCTAGAGAATGGCAGAGTTGGAACTGTGAAGTGGTGGCAAACACCAGGAGAGTAGACACTTTCCTTCTGGCGAGTCTTTGGCATCATACAAAGCCCAGATAGACTCATAAAGAATGAAGGGCTCTTTGGCAAATGCCTGCTATAGCCATTCTTCCTTACACTGAAAAAAGAGTCTTCAGTCTCTCCCTAAGCATGGCATAAGATGCTGGAAGGGAAGGAGAGAAAGGCCCTGCATCCGCACAGACCTCACTTTGAGTTATCATCATGATTGACCCCTTGATCTTACTGGGTTAGTATGAGCATCCGCTCCTACTGTCCAGGGCATTTGGCCCCTTTTCCAAGATTCCCTACCAGTGCTTTATAAAGAGCCCTTCCTCTCAACTGCTGGAGTTCCCTCCAGAGCCATGAGTCAGATTTCTGCATCTAGCAGCTTTACTTATTTATTAAGCTTCAGACTGAAATGACCAGTCCATGAATCACAAGGAAATGGGCAGGGGAAAGAGCCTCATGGCATCCAGCATCTGGGATTGTACTTCCCAGATGACCCTGGAGATGCTGCCGCTGCTTCGTTAGTTAAGCCTCTTCGTCTGGATGCAGTGAGAGGCTGATAGGACGCAGCCTCACAGGGCTCGATTGCTGCCATCTATCAAGGATCTAATCCTCCCGCGGATAAGATTAGGTCTCCAAATGGACAACTCATGGTCTGCCAGGTTTCAGGCTCCCCTTCAGCATTCAGGGGGGAAAAATCCTTTGCTTATCTTTTTCCAGGGCTTGCGGCTTATTTTTGCAGATGGTTCTCGTATCATCTTCAGACTGAGCGGCACCGGGAGCGCCGGGGCCACCATCCGACTGTATATTGATAGCTATGAGAAGGACGTTGCCAAGATCAATCAGGACCCCCAGGTAATGGCTAAGCCCTGCATCCTGGTCCGTTGTTTTGGTTCGAGGTGTGGTTGTGGTCTCCAGGACCCATCAGGTCACCAGCTGTACTTGCTTTCTCCTTTGTCCCTTTTAGTATGTTAGAGCAAAAGTGACTGATACCAACCACAAGAATGATTAGCTTTTCTGAACATTGGCTGTTTACTAAGACCATTGCATAAATATACTCAGTTAACTCTCTTTCTCCCCCCCCCAACCCGTGTGTGTGTGTGTGTGTGTGTGTGTGTGTGTGTGTGTGAGAGAGAGAGAGGGAGAGGGAGAGGGAGAGGGAGAGAGAGAGAGAGAGAGAGAGAGAGAGGAGGTATACATATGAGATATAGACCTGATGTGTTCCTGGAAGCCAGAGGAAGACAGCCAGTGCCCTGCTATCACTCCCTACTATATTTCCCAGAGTCAGGGTCTCTCACTGAGCCTGAAGCTAGGCTGGCAACCAGCAAGTGACCCTTCTCTGTCTGTGCCCCCACACAGTGCTGGCGTTCTAAGTATGTATGTTCTTGTTTTATGTGGCTGCTGGAGATTTAACTCATGGTAATGCTTATGGAACAAGCTCCCTTACCTGCCCCAGCCCCTATTCATTTAATTCTTACATTATGTAGACTGTTGTTCTCCCCTGTATTAGGCCGTGGAAGCACAGAAAGGCAGCCAGCACTTACTAAGCTTGTGCTCTATGCAGAAGCAGTTACATGAGAATGGTTCTTTTTCCTTGTATGATGTCTGGCCAGTCACTGATCATGCAGTGCATGATCATCTGCTCTGACAAAGTGTTTACTGGTTCCAGCTTTGTGGGGGTCACAGACATGCAAGAACAGGCAATTGTATGTGTCTTCATGGAAAAGCCTACTGACTTGCAGCCTGGTGGGCTGGGTGCCTATAGAGTATGTAGGAATGAAAACGGATCATGGATTTGAGGATAGTCACCAAAATGGAGGCGCTAGGAGGGCCAGTGGTGCACAGCTGAGTTTCCCCAAGTGTGTTCTTCACAGCACTGGTCTTGACAGATGTTCCTGAGTCAGTGCTTAATGTCTACAAAGTGTGTGGGAAACAAGGCACGTTTGCTATGTTGGTGCCTCACAGCTCTTGTTGTACCATAAATGCCCAGGAAGCCATAGATACTCATTTAAACAGCATCTGCTGAAGAGTTCAGCAGACACTTTTCAAAGGCATACCAATGCCCAAGAGGTGTATGAAAAGGAGGCCATGTTTATTCACAGGAGAAGTGCAAATGAAAGTCAGGATATGCTGCAACTCACTCCAGCAGATTGGCTGTTGACAAAAAGACCAACGATAAGTGTTGACTCTGGGGACAGGAAGCACATTGGTATGGCAGTTTCCCAAAATGTAGGAACCCCCTCACAAACAAGAACAAATTACAGAGAACTTCCATGCAGTCAACAGTCTTTGTAGGCCTGTCTCCAGAGAAACGAGCTTTTGTGTTGAAGAGACAGCTGCACCTCCGAGCCTGTGGCTGTGCAGCCATGCTCGCAGTTCCACGTGTGGGTCCAGCTTTCCTAACTGTCATCCGATGAAGGGATGAAAGTGTAACGAAGTCAAAGCATGCAAAATGACTCCATCTTAAACCTAAGTGAGCCCTGCCATTTGGAGCCACATGGTGAACTTGGAGAACACCATACTGAGCAAAAGAGGCCTGGCCCAGAGAGTCAGCTGCTATATCAATGTATTTATTTGTGGAAGCTAAAAAGAAACAGTTCAGCTCAGAAACAGAGAGCAGGGTCATTAGCAGGGACTGGGCGGGGGCAGAATGTGTTAGTTAAAGGAGATGTACAGTTATGTGGGGTGTAGGAGTTCTGGAGAGCTCAGAACCACTTAGTGTCTATAGTTAATGTAGTACTGTACTACCTCCGTAAGTTTTTCTCAGAAAACATTGCTTATGTCTTCACTTCCACCATGACCAAAAAAAAAAAAAAGCATGTGAAGAGATTGTCTATGTCAATTAGTTTGGCGGTAGTAATCACTTCACTGCATAGGTCGTGTTGGGAGCTGGAAGTTTGGCCTTGATAGTAGAGTGCTTGCTTAGCATAAGCTTCACCATCCTGCAAAGAACCAAATTTTTAAAAATTACACTCGATACCTTAAATATAAACCAAATTTTATGAAAAATGAAATAATGTGTTGTCATATGTACTTTGAACAAACCCTCTTTTCTTTTGGTACCTAATAAAATCTGTAAAACGCAAAATTTAGTGTAGTGGGTTTAAGCATAGGGATTGTAGAGTTCGTGAGGTCTTATTTTAGTTCCTATCACTGAAGACGGTGACTTGTGGCATGTTTGTCTGTCTTGGTCTCCTTGTTTATAAAATGGTACAGTGCTAACTTTGCATCGTAGTGTGGATTTGGGGAAATGCTTCAGCACTGAGGCTGGCGCCTAAAATCAGCTCTTAAGAAAGAGCAGGTCGTGGCTGGAGAGATGCACAGAGGTTAGGAGTACTTGCAGCTCTTGCAGAGGACGCCTGTTCGGCTCCCAGCAGCCATGTGGTAGCTCTCAACCATCCATAACGCCAGTTCCGGAGAATATGATCCAGAGGCATACATACATACATACATACAGGCGAAACACCCATATGTATAAAATAAAGACATCTCTAATTAACAACGAAAAATCAAACAAAGCAGTTCAAGGTGAGGTGACAAAGCAGGTGAAGGCAGTCGCTACCAAGTCTTATGAAAGTCTGTTAGGACCCCAGCAGCCTCATGGTGGAAGAAGTGGCTCCTGTAAGCTGTCTTCTGATCTCCACATGTGTGCTGTTGTATGCCTGTGCCTGTGTGCTCACATATGCTTGCCTACACATACACACTAAACATATTTTTAAAAGAATGATTCTCTTACAGTTGCTCATTTTCAAATTTTTGACGCCAAGTTTTTCATTGTAAAAAAAAACAAACTATATCATCCTGTTTTTTTAAGTATACAGTTTAGTAATAGATTTGACGGAAGAGGTTCTTCCCCTTGTGTTTCTCTCAGGTCATGCTGGCGCCCTTGATCGCCATTGCTCTGAAGGTGTCCCAGCTCCAGGAGAGGACAGGACGAACCGCACCCACTGTCATCACCTAGAGAGCTTGCTGGAACGTGGCACGTCCCTCCACCCAGGACCCATCCACACCACCTGATTGAAGAGCGTGGACAGAAACAGTGTATTCGCCTGGGCTTTTTAGGACTTGACTTTTTTACTTCCCACTTGATAGACAGCCATTTGTGAGGCACTGCCACTGTGTGTGGGAGAGGGAAAGCGGACCTACGGTTCACACCAGTCTGCTGCTTCCCTGGTCCAGTTGAACTGCCCCTGTGTGAGCCTTTGTCTCCAGCACCAGGAACTGTTTACACTACAGTGTAAAGTTCTGGAGGCTGGGGGTCAGCAGAGAGGCCACCCCCTGTCTGCGGGATGTGCCTGTAAAGTGATATTGAAGCCCCCGCTCCACTGTGAAAGCCTCCCCATTTACTGTTTACAGGTAACCCAGCATGGCGGTTTCCGGTGCCTTCTCTCTAATCAGTTTTCCTCCGAGTGACATGGGCTTACCTCCAGATTTCTGCGGTACTTGCAGCACTGTCCCGTCTGCACAGATACCTGGGATATTAAAGCAGAACGTGCTACTGTTGCTTGTTGTCTTCCTCACTCTTAACTACCAAGAGAGGAAACAGACTTTTTGGGGGTGGGGAGAGAGTGTATTTTGTTTAAGGAGGGAGGGGGGTTGCATTTTGTTGATGTCCTAGCCAGAAAAACTTGATTTCTGGGTAGGTTGAAAATCCTTAGAAAGAGAGCTTGGTGCAATGACTCGGGAAAGAGGTGATTGTCAGATCTGGTGGATCTAGTAGAGGAAAGCCATATATATATGGTTTTTAGTGCTGGCCTTCCCAGACCCGCTGAAGGACAGAAGCAGAACCCTCAGACTTCCAGCCCACAGGATAACACAGAAGTTAAAGCATGGACTTTGAAGCAGAGTGGCCTGGGTTTGAATAATACCTGAGACTTCAAGAGACCTTTGGATGTCTGACCCCTTGTCTTCACAGTGGGAGATGAGACTAGCTCTAAGTTTGGTGGCCTGGAGACCATTAGGTGCACAAACCTGTGAAAGGCAGTGAGCACAGCATCTAGTCCTCCTATCTAGTTGCCAGACAGGCGGGATTGTATTGAGGAGCTCTTTCTAGATTTAGAGAAATACAAAGTTATTTATTTGTAACTGATTGTAACTAATATTTACAATTCATTTTATGGTTTGCAAGGATCTTGCAACACTTGGCTGCATTGACTATTCCAGAAAGGGCTCAGCTCTGCATCCCTCTACCTGGCAAGATGGGCTCTCCATTAGAGGGGACAGTCTTTACCCCTGTATGAGACTTCCAAGATGACCATTTACAGTGGGGTCAGCCAACAGCTGACCTTCCCTGAAGATGCTGGTGATGGATGCGTGGTTCTGTAGCATGGACTGCGTGCCAGGCACTGTTTGAAGTACTTCCCATGTGTTTTGTAAATGCCCAATAATTCCATGAGAAAGGTGCTCTGAATAATCCCCATGGTACCGGTGAGTCCCAGTTCCCCACCAGAGTCACATCTTGGAAAAGCATGGGTGCCCCCAAACAGTCCAACTCCACAGTTCACCAATGCTTAGCATTACCATTTCTAGAACATATCTCACAGTGGGAAAAGGTGTGAAAACGTTACTTTACTTATCAAAGGTTGATGGAGTGCACCCAGGTTGTTAAGAGACTGTTAGACACTACTGTTCTCCCAGGAAATCTCAACATCTCTGTTGGGCCTGGCCCCACTTCTCCAGCTGTAATAGTGTTACCGTTCATGATCACAACTGGTGGATGGGGGTGGGGGGCAAGACAGGAACAGCCTGGGGATGGAGACCTCAGATGGCCGAGAGATGGAAGAAACAGACTTCTATCAATAGCTTCAATGAGACAGCTCATTTAATTGGGAGGACTAAAAGCTATTTAAACCTTTGGGGGGGGTGAATACGGTCTTATTGGGGTGAGCATACATCATTGGCTGGGGCTAGGGTACTGAGGATGCCTCATTTGCATAAGGAGGAATTCCAGGTGCTGCTGCTGGACATTACCTTATAAGGGAAAAGGAAATTTTAACCTGGCTGCCAAAGCGGGCAAGGGTGGGGCACAGGGCTATGTGCTCTGGGGCATGCAGGCCCAAGGTTGGGGGTGGGGGAAACAGACCTACTCCTGCTGATCTCAGGCTGAGATTTCTGGGGCTTGGATATGTGGGCATGCCTGACCCCACCTTTTCTCCAAGCCAGCTCCTCCACCCCCAGCCCCATGGATCCCTGGCCCCACAATCTGCATGTATCAGTCTGCCAGGTAATTAGTACTGGTTAAGGGTCAGAGGAAAGAAATGGTGCATAGCATGTATCAATGCCCTCACACTGCCTGTGGGATTAGCTGGGAGATCAAATCCACCACAAGCAGGATGCCATGAGTTGGAAGAACAGTGCCTGCTGTTGGCACAAATATTTTCCTAGCAGCTATTCTATTTCAAATGTTGAGAGGCATGCCATCCAGAAAACCTCCAACCAAGAAGCTACTATCCCCATGTTAGCCAAACTTAAACAGATGTTTAAGCACCTCGCCTCGGGTTCTCACCTACCATAAGCAGGAGCTTACTTCTGACATGGTGTCCTGTTTGTTCTCCACAAATCCCCATCTCTAGAGTCAGCTGCAGATAATCCCAGTATTGCAGCCTCTGGGATGGCTTTAAAAATGTCCGGCTTGTGGGCCTGCACCTCCCCCCTAGACAGCACCACAGAGCTGGCCCTGGTGGTGGTGGACACAGGTGAGCTGGTCCCCTGGACATGAGCAACAGAGCTGGTCCTACCACCAGTCTGCCATGAAATGGAGTGGGTGTGGAGGAGGTGCCGTTCCCCCTCGTCTCTTGCCACCTGCTGTGGTTGGGAGAGTTGGCCCTGAGGTCATGAGAGAGGGAGAGTTAGGGCTGACCCCAAGGTTATGAGAGCAGGAGAGCTAGCCCTGACCCCCATGGGCTGTAGCACTTGGGAGAGCATGCTCTACACTCTTCCTGGGCAACACAGTGGACCTGACCCAGCTGGGGAAGGCACAAGTGAGCTAGCCCCAGCAGGAGAGCTGGCCCAGCCCCTTGCCAGCTGCAGCAGGTGGGCCTTGCCCCTCCACTGGACTGCACAGTGGGGCTGGCTCTGGTTGAGGGCAACACAGGTGAGCCAGCCCCGAAGGTGAGAGCGGTGGTCCCTCCCACCCCCTCCCCTTCCACGAGCACCTCTCCTTGACACCTGCGGCAGTCAGGGGAACTGGCCCTGGGGGTCATGAGTGGGCACAGCACTCAGGAAAGCAGGCCCTGCACCTCATGTGGGCAGCCCAGTAGAGCCGGCCCTAATGGAGGGGATGCAGATGAGCTGGCCCCACCACTCAACTGGCATGAGGTAGCGTGGCTGTGAGGCGATGGGTGCCCGCTCCCTGCCCCCTTGCCACATGCAGTAGCCAAGAGAGCTGGCCCTGGGGTCATGGAAGCAGGAGAGCTACCCCTGTACCCTCACAGGCAGTAGTACTTGGGAGATTTTTACCCTGCATCTCACCTGGGCAACACAGTGCATCTGGCCCTGACGTCAAAAGCACAGGTGCGCTATTCCTGAGAGTGTGAGAACAGGAAAGCTGTCCCAACCTCTCGCAGGCTGCAGCGCTTGGGAGAGTGGCCCCCACACCTTGAATGGGCAGCACCGTGGCGCTGGCTCTGGAGGGGTGGTGTAGGTGGGTCAGCCGCAAGGGCACAAGCGCAGACAGCAGCCCCTGCCTCCTGCCGATGGTGGCATTGGGTGACCTAGTTGGAACAGTGCTGGAGGGCTCACCCTGGTGGTACCGATCAGGGAGAGCCAGCATGCAGACCAGACCAGCTGCCACCCAAACCCAGATCCAGGGCTCAGAGTTGGCCTGCTCCGAAATCTACATTATCTGTCAACTGTTGGCATTTGTGAAAGGGGCCAGTCGTGCTGATCCAAAGCTGCAGGATTTCCACGGCACAGGGCAACAACAGGATAACCGAGAGGAGTCCTGGTGAGGATCCAATACTGATGGTGTCACAGAAGCCACACCACACCAATGACTAATTGCAATAAACATTTGTGACTGGAGATGGGTGGGCAGAGGGGTATTGTGTGGGGCACACTGTGACGCACCACAGCTTCCACGACGAGGTGTTTTCTATGCTCTGTTTGTTTGTGTATTTTTATTTGGGGGGAGAGGTAGCAAGGGCCGAGGGCAGATACGACGGAGTGAGGAGATGAGTAGGAATGGGTGCATGATGTGAAACTCATTGTTGGTTTGTTTGTTGCTGTCCTGCTTGCCTCCACCACAATTCAGCTGCTTTTCCTGACCCCGTTTGGCCCTTGAAGACTAAACACTGAGAATGAGGAAGATGGCCGAAGGCTTGGCTGGGTGGGTGGGGCAAGGTCACCTTCTGTGGCTGCCTTCCGGAGGGAAAGGATAGAGCGGGCCTCCGTGAACCTGGAGGTCTCTGAGAGGCTGGCCTGCGGCAGCAGCCAGCGCCCCACAGCCCCCAACTGTGTGCCTGTTGCATCACCCTTGTTTTCTCTGGGGTGTGGTGAGGATTACTGAGAGAAAATTGGGTGAGAATTATTTGGGACCCAGCTTGGAAACATCACTTTCCCCGGAGCAGTTTCCTGCTCTGACGTTCCCCAGCACTATGACTAGAGCAGGCTTCCAAGGCTGAGCCCTGCCTCAAAGAGAAGGAGAGCAGAGGCCAAGTTCACGGCAGCGCTGCTTTCCTTTTGTTCTGCCGCCTCCTCTGCTCCAGATTCCGCCCAGCAGCTCCAAGCTAGTCGTGTTATTTAATAATCCTCCGGAAAACATGTTCCCATGTACAGGAGACACACCCCTGTACCAGTCATCTGAACCCTTGAAGTAGAGTGGGTGCGGTGAGAGAGAGAGCCCACTAATGGCCTCCATGGCATCTTCCTGGGCATGGCAGCGCTTCCTGGCCTTCTGGCTTCACCCCACCCCCACCCCCAAGTTATCCTACCCAGGCTGTGTTTGATCTTTTGGATGTTGAAGCTCAAAGGCCCCCTGTGACCTGCCTGGCTGCTTACCCTGCCAGCCCCTTTCCCCTTTCTGCCTTATGAAACACTTGCAGTTTCCTCTAAATGCCATGTCCCTGCCTCTAGGCCCTCCTGTCTGCTCTACCCTGCCCACCCCCACCATGACCTCCAGCACCTCCGTGCTCTTCCCTGTGTTTCTGATTATACATGTTTTCCCTGCAGAGCTTGTTCTGAGCCCTCATTGTTGCTAACTGATGTTTTGTTGTTTTTTTTTTTTTTCCACTTCTGCCTGGAGCTCCATGGTGAGCAGGACTGCCTTCTATACCGTCTCCCTTGGTCCAAGTTCATTCCTGGAACTTAGTAAAACTGTCAGTAAGTGTGTTTGCACTGAATGAGCGAAACCACCTTTCACTCACGGCAGATTCCTTTTGCTGTGCTTTTCCTGGCTTGGGATGTAGGACTATCTTGTAACTTAGAGGTAACAAGTGAAGTAACCAACTTTCATGCCTTACCAAAAGCTCTTGAGAACCTTTCAAGACTGAAAGTGAGATCCCGGAGGGGATCCAGGTAACATACAGGGACTATACAGCAGGGCCCCTTTGGGTAAGACTTAATTGGCTGAAGGTAGTGGGAGGCATCTGTGGGCACAGGTACTCAGGAGACTGAGGCAGAAGGATCTCTCTGAGCATAGGAGTTCAAGAGCAGCCTGGACAAGATGGCAAGGAGGGAACAGGGGTTGGGGCTAGGGAGTGAAAGAATAAAAGAAGAGGAGGAAGAAAAAGAGAGGAGAGGAACAGAGGGAGTGGGAAAGGGAGTTGGGGGAGTAATTATTAAATAGTACAAGAAATTTTATTATTTATTGCTGTGAAAATTAGGGGTCAAGTTGCAGAGGTTTTTTGTTTGTTTTTTGTTTTAGTATTATTGTTTTTGTATTGCTTACAAAAATAAGTTATTTTCCTTCAAGGAATTACCAAAGTAGGTCCAAGACCTAAAGCATCTTTGAAACCAGTTCATGAGGAGAAACACAGGCTGGAATAAGAGGTGTACCTGGCCTTGGGTCTCACATTTCAGGCTCTTCTGGAAGGCAGGGTGCTTGCTCTTCTTGGTTCCTAGCACCAGAAAGAGATGCTGCAGAGCCTCTTGAGGTCGGTCCACCACCCTGTGCTTGGTTTTTATCTGATGTAAGTGTTCCACCTAATTCCATTAAGTTGGATTGGAGGGTGTGGGCTAATCACTGTTTTCCACATCTCCATGAGTCACTCTGCTCTCCAGATGACAGAAAAGCCCATCAGAGGAGTTCTTCTAGGGATGCTTGAGGAAAATCTCTATTCTACGTCATGACAAGGGAACCACAACTAGACCAGAGGAAGGAATGGAAGCTCTGGTGAAGGACAGCTGGCCTCCTTCACCCACCTTGGGCCATGGGAACTTTATAGGATTAACCATTGTTATATAGAAAACTACCCCCAAATCTAGTGGTGTAAACATATTCGTGACTTCATTGTGCTTCCAAAGTCTACAGGCAGGAAGTCAGACAGGGCACAGCGGTGATAGCTCATATTTGTAGCAATGTCTGCAACGTCATTTGGGAGCCCTTGGTGAAGATGAAGAGGGCTGAATCCTCCCCTACTCTCATGTCTTCAGTCACGAGAGACTCAGTTGGGATCATGGGATCTTGTGCATTTACATGACTTCTCCATGTAGCATGGTGCTGGCTGCAGGAGGGAGGCAAGGAGCAGGTTAGAGTCCTATAGAATGGCTTTTACCAAAACCAGTTGGTTCTGCCAAGTCCTCCAGGCCAGCTCATGCTTCCACATCTTGAGGGGTTCCCAAGGACATCCAAGGGGAAAACTCGATTCACGGAAATCACTGTGGCTATCTTTGGAAAGTATCATGTTCTTAAATTACACCTTTTCAATAGCAAATATATCATTCTGGGCCATGTGGGTATGAGAATGAATGTAATTCAGAAATGGTTTCCTGAGACCATCCTTTCGTCTGCCATCTAGCTATGGACATGTGCTAGAACATGCCTGTAACAGGTGTAGCAAGTCAATTGTGATGCTCCTTCTCCTAACTTCAGGCTGTATTCCAGAAGCCCTAGTATGAGGTTCTGGACCAAAAATGTTCAATTTAAGTTTAGTGGAAGTGTGAATAAAAAACTATTGGCTGGGCTGGGGATGTAGTTCAGTTAGTAGGATGCTTGCCTGGCATGGACAGAGCCCTAGCTTCAGTCCTCAGCATTGCATACAGCAGGTGTGGCCCCTTGCCTGACATCATCGTTTCTGGAACTCCAGGAGCACCTTTGAAAGCATAAGCACTTCAGTGTGTGCTCGCTCATTAAGCCTCATAGCTGTGCCATGAAATAACTGTCCAGTGAGCATGGCCTGTAGCCATTATAGTTGTCCCAAATTATATGTCATTAATATTAGTGATTTTTAACCTTAATGAAAGGCCTAAAACTCTGAGCCTCTTAAAAGGTTAAAGACACAGGCATAGGCAAAGACTTTTAAAATTGTTTTGGTGATGTTTCTTTTTAGAATTTATTTAAAGAATTTTTTGTATGTGCATATGTGTGTGTGTGTGCGTGTGTGTGTGTGTGTGTGTGTGTGATGTGTCCATCCATCCCTTGGAGGCCAGAGAAGCCAGGTTCCCTAAGGCTACAGTCACAAGTGGCCACTGAGAACCAAGTCCAGGTCTTGTGGAGGAGCAATGCACAGTCCTGAGTGCTAAACCACCTTCCCTGCCCCTGACAGGACTTTTAGAGTCTAGTCAATCAGAAAACAATGTTAACAATCAACAGCAATTAAGTTAAAGAGCTTCGTAGACTGCTGAAATGGTTCAAGGGAATGGTTCAAGGCATTTGCCGCATCAGCCTGAGTTCAATCCACAGAGCCCATATAAAGGGAAAAGAAGAAATAACTCCACAGAGTTGTCCTCTGACCTTCCCATGTGCACCATGGTGTTAGTCCTCCTCTCCAGGGTCCAGCCCATTTGTGAAGACAGGGGGTCCAGGTTGGGTGGATGAGAGGCAAGGAGTCATCACATTGGCAGGTGAATGCAATTCTGCAATCGGAGGGCGGGAGTGGATACAAACTTGTTTATTCCAGAAGAGAAAGCAGGTTATGTAGCTTTGGGTGACCAATCAGGTTCCTCCACACCATCTCTGAGCCTGCCATTGGTTGTTCATCTCTGGGCAGACTCCCCAATGTCAGGTCATGTGCTCTCTCCTGACTACTGTAGCCATGAGCCCTAATGGCCCTTTGCTAGGGATGCCCACACCATGGTATACATGCATAAATAAAAAGTCTTCGATTGCTTTCTATTTGACAGGATTAATATCTAGACTATACAAAGAACTGAAAACTGAGCAAGAAAGAGGCTAATAAGTTCTCAAAAGATAAAATACAAATGGCTAATAAGCATATGAAAATGTTCAACTTGTTAGTCATCAGATAAATGCAAATCCAAACTAGATTAGTGTTCTCCCTCGCTCCAGCCAGCATGGTGGTCATATACGAAGGCAAATGACACCAAATGCAGACGAGGATGGGAACAAAGGGGGAACCCTTCTATACTGCTGGCGGGATGTAAAATAGTCCAGCACTGTGAAAGTCAGTATGAAAGTTTCCCCCAAAATAAAACAAAATGAAAGTAGCTCTTTGTGGCTGGAAGCAGGGCAGCACATGGTGGTGGAGAGTTCCACATCAGCATCTGCAGGCCGCAGGAAGAGAGACACGCTGGGCATGGCTTGAGCATTTGAAACCACAAAGCCCGCCCTGAAGGCACACTTCCTCCAACAAGGCCATCCCCTGGGGACCAAGCATTCAAATCTATGGGCCATTCTTATTCAAACCACCTCACCAAACTAACAGATCATCTTACCTGTGGATTACGTAAATTATGCCAGTAAGTTTATTTCAGAAAGGTAAACGGTGCATGCTTTGTCTCATTTGTGGCTCCTAGATTAGATACGTTTAGATATATAAATCCTGTGTGTATATAAGATATGAGAGTTGAAGTGAACGGTTTAGGGCAACAAAGGGTCAGGAAAGTAAGCGTCATGAACAATATACACTAGTATAAAAACAAAGATCATTCCCTGCACTCTGCCGAAGGCTTGGTTATAAGTCTCAGCATCTGCTTTGATACACTGCTAGGTAGAGTCTTTCAGAGGCCCTCTGCCGTAGGCTTCTGTCCTGTTTCTTATTCTCTCCTACTTCCCATGTCCATCTCATTTGGCTTTCTAAGTGAGGATTGATCATCTTACCCCAGGTCCTTTTTATGTTGTTTATTTTCTTTAGGTGCACATATTTTAGTATATTTAATCCTATCTTTTAGGACTATATAAGTGAGTATATACCATGTGTGTCTTTCTGCTCCTGGGATACCTCACTCAGGATGATCTTTTTTAGATCCCACCATTTGCCTGCAAATTTCATGATTTCCTTGTTTTTAACTGCTGAGTAGTATGACCGGGAGAGGACAGTAGCTCCACAAGGACAAAATATATCAGGGCACGGGGGTCCTCTGAGACTGTTTCTCCAACCAAAGACCATGTATGTGTATAACCTAGAATTCTGCTCAGATGTAGTCCATGGTAGCTCAGTATCCAAGTGAGTACCCAGTAAGGAGAACAGGGACTATTTCTGACATGACGCTAGGTACCTGCAGAGGTCATGAGAGTACATCAGGCTCCTCGGAACTGGAACTAGGGATAGTTGTGAGCCACCATGTGGGTGCTGGGAACTGAACTGGCTCCCTCGCAAGAGCAGCCAGAGTCCCTAACCACTGAGCTGTCTCTCCAGCCCCCAGCCCTGTTTTTCAAACTGCAGATTTGATGCCTGTGCTTGTAGCTCATGGGTGGTACTGCAGGGAGAGATTTGCGAGGCTGGTACTTGGGGAGAGGCTAGCTTATAGCATAACAACCAGTTATGCCCTAAATTCATGTTTTTATTCCCATGTCCTTAGCACAGTCAGTGTCTCTTTTGGTCATATAAAAACGTCTGTACTGGGGAGATGGATCAATGAGTAAATACCACATAAGCATGAGACCTAAGTTCAGGTCCCTAGAAACCATGTAAAGCACAACACAGTAGTACATGCCTAGATTTCCCAGGCTCCTTTTGATGAGATGGGAGGTGATGCTGGCTAGTTATATGTGAACTTGACTCAAGCTAGAGTCGCCTGAAAGGAGGGAACCTCAAATGAGAAAATGCCTACATAAAATCTGGCAGAGAAGCATTTTGTTTGTTTGTTTGTTTGTTTGTTTGTTTGTTTGAGACAGGGTTTCTCTGTGTACTTGGCTGTCCTGGACTCACGTTGTAGACCAAGCTGGCTTTGAACTCACAGAGGTCTGCCTGTGTCTGCCTTCCTAAGTACTGGGATTACAGGTGCGTGGCACTGCACCTGGCTGAGGAGCATTTTCTTAATTAGTGATTGATGGGAAAGGGCTCAGCCCATTGTGGGTGGGTCCATCCCTGTGCTGGTGGTCTTAGGTTCTATAAGAAAAAAGGCTGAGTAAGCCATGAGGAGCAAGCCATGATGGGCGGTAAGCAGCACCCCTCCCTCTATGGCCTCTGCATGAGGTCTTGCCTTCAGGTTCCTGCCCTGTTTGAGTTCCTGCCGTCTTCCCTCAGTGATAGATTATTACCTTGAAGGATAAACTGAAATAAATCCCTTCCTCCCCAGGTTTCTTTTGTCATGGTGTTGCAACATAGCATTAGTAGCCCTAACTAGGATAGAAATTGGTACCAGGATTGGGGTATTGCTATGACAGACCTGACCATGTTGTTTAGGGGAGGATTGGAACTTTGGGAGTGAGAAGCCATTCAATGTTCAAAGCTTGTAGAGTTGTTCTATGGGAGCTAGGAAAAGATAGGTGTATGCAGATGATGAGGGCCTGGCTTGTGAAGTTCCAGAGGGGTGTTTGAGAGTTACCTAAAGGCTCTATCGGGGCTGTTGCATGTTTTGTGTTATGTGTTCTGGTTAGCTCGGTCTGAAGAATTGGCGTGTGATTAACAAGAGACCAGAAGTAAAACCTTCCTTTGCTTTACTGGAACAATTGATGCTGGTCAGTTGGAGCTAAGAAATTAGTGGATTAAGAAGAGATCAGCCTTACTGAGTGAAATCTTCTGAGAGGTGTTTCCTGAGAGTCAGAGCACAGAAGCTGTGTTCTAGAAGTGGTCAAGGTTGTACTTTGACCTGGCAGCTGAAATTGGTAAGAGCTGGTAAGAGTCACCGTGGTGGTACAGGTTTTGAAGGGGTGAAGGGGTGATGGAGAGCAGCTGAGGCTTGGCACAGTGAGAGACCAAGAAAGGTCTTTGGTGAAGGCGAAGCCTTGGTGGCAGTTGAAGGCCCAGGGCTGAAGGAGTCCTGGAGAGAAGTTGAGTGAGGTTTGACACTGTGAAGAAAGCCCCGGAGAGGCTGTCGGTGAAAGTGCTGCACAGTTGCTTCAGAAGACCCCAGCATTTTAGAGATGATGGTGTCAAGGGATGACCACCAATAGCAGCAGTGGATGAGTAGACCCAGTTAAACCCTAGAAGACAAGCTGTGTGTGCTGCAAAGCATGGACCCGGAGAAGTGACCCAAACCCTTTGGAAGAGCCCAGAAGATGGAGAACGGGTTGCAGACACTTGGCATTGAGTTATTCACACAGTTGCAGCTCAGTGTTGCTTTGATTTGATTGTGACTATACCCTGATTCTACCCTCTTGAAGTGAAAAAGTATTTAACTTATTTTTTTTTATTTTTATAGGAGCTCACAGTTGAGAAACTGAACTTTTAATGAGATTTTAGAATTTTACAGAGACTTTGGATTTTAAAAGAGACTGAATACTTTAAAGAGTCTGGATTTTTAAGTGTTTGAATTGTTAAGGACTATAAGACTTAAAATTTGGAATGTTTATATTGTAATGTTGATATTCAAATATAATCTTAGGGATGGACAAGAGAGGAAAGGCAATGACCTAACAGTGATATGTTTACGTGTGTCAAGTTGACAAGGAGTCAATTGTGCTGGCTAGTTTTAGGTCAACTTGACATAAGCTAGAGTCACTTGAAAGGAGGGAACCTAAAATGAGAAAATGACTCCATGAGATCCAGCTGTGGGGCATTTCTAAAGTTGGTGACAGAAGGGGGAGAGCCCAGCCCATTGTGGGTGGTGCCACCCCTGGGCTAGTGATCTTGGGTTCTATAAGAAAGCAGGCTGAGCAAGCCATGGGGAGCAAGCCAGTAAGCAGCACCCCTCCATGCCCTCTGCATGAGCTCTTGCCTCAAGGTTCCTGCTCCGCTTGGGCTCCTGACCTGACTTCCTTCAGGGATGGACTGTGGTGTGAAAGTATAAGCCAAAGTAAATCCTTTCTTCCCCAACTTGCAACATAGTAGTTGTTAACCCTAACTGAGACAGAAATGAGGCAGAGACAGGAGAATCTGCAGAAGCCCCTGGGTCAGCTAGCACAGGATACATTGTGGTAAACAATAAGAAATCCCATCTCAAGCCAACTGGAAGGTAAACACTGCCACCTGAGGTAGTATAATCTCCGCATGTATGCCTGTGGCATGTGCACATTCACACACATACACAGAGAGAATAATAAAAAAGAAAACTTTCTGAGCAACAAAGGACTATCTCCAAAATGTCTCTAGGGTGGACACAGTCATGGCCTCGATGACGATGTTTAGAAACTGTCTAATGTCAGGTATAATCCCTAATCCAGATCCAGCCCTGGTGATCATCTCTCAAAGAATGACCCCATCCCATCACTTCCACCCTGAAAGAAAAGGATGTCCTGATTCCCAGAGCCAGGCAGAAGGCAACCGTGCTGGGAATGACCAGGTTCCATTTCCTGCTTTCTCATCCTTTACTACGCAGCGTTTCTATCTTCTTCCACAGCTGGAATCCTGGACCCCCTTCCATTTCCTGCAGGGGCTTGACTTGGTAAGTTCTATTGTTTGCTCAAAACTCTACCCCCTGATATAAGAATGCCTTGGGCTCTCTGGCTGTGTACCTTGTAAAGCAAAGCGGCTTCTGCTGCAAGGACCACAGCCAGGGATGGTACCACAAACTACCATCATCCATTTCCTGGTCACAGAGAACTGGAATAAAAGGGAGACGCTGACTCGGGCAGAGGGTCCTCTCGCTAGCCTACAGCCTGTGACCTACAAACTGCAGCTCTCCTCAGGAAGGCCAGACTCTCGGGAACTTCAGGTAAGACGAGAATAGACATGCTTCCTTTGTTTAGCTGTCTGAGAGTAAATCACAGCCTCTGAATGACCACAGCCTTTATCCTTCCTCAGAGATAATCTTTGGAGAAGAAATGTGTCCTGAATTACATCCTCAGGCTCTTCATCCCGGAGAAGGGCTCCATAGACGTGTAGTCTGCAGAGTCAGTTAGGCAAGACATGTTGACATTCTTTATCTTAGGGGAGTTGAAACCTGGCTCTGGCCCCTATTCCAATAGCTATCAGGGATGATTTTTTCCTTTCCTTTTAAATTTATTCTTCTTTCATATGTGACATCCTGACCTCAGTTTCCCCTCCCTCCATTCCTCTCAGTTTCCCCTACCTCCTGTCCCTCAAATCTACTCCTCTTCCATTCCTCTTCAGAAAATAGCAGGCCTCCCAGGGAGAATCAACTGAACATGGCATAACAAGATACGAGAAGACTAGGCACAAACTGTCACATCAAGGCTTTTCTTAGTTGAACACTGAATGGTTCTCATTGAAAGCTCATGGCAATAAAGATCTTTAAATGAAAAGGCAGAGACACAGAAGTTTGCAAAAGCTGTTTGAGGTCATATTGAGCATAGGTGATTATGCCCCTACACCTTTTTTGAATCTGGCTCTCATGTAGCCCAGGCTGGCCTGGAGCTCACTGTGTAGTTGATAACGACCTTGGGTCCCAGGTGCTGGCCCTGCAGGGGTGCACCACCCCACCTGGTTTAATAGGTACTGGAGGGCAAACCAGGGCTCTCTGCCTGTCAAGTGAGCACACTCCCAGCCGAGTAGCCCCAGCCCATCACATCTCTAATCTAATTCTCAGATTTCTCAGTCATTGTTTGAAGCATGAAGGAGGAATAAGTGGCCGAGATCCTTTTCTGACCTCCTAATCTATTTCCTCTTCCATGTTTCACCAGCACTTATTCCATTTACATTTAATTTACCCACACCTTTGTCAGAGAACTTTGTGTGCTGTGATATTTAGTTCCAATGCCAGGTGCCATTCTAGGGATGTAGAGGAAAACTAGTTAAACATGGCTGGAAATATATCCATGGCTGGATATATTTTTATTGCTTCAAGTTGCTATTATGTTGCAAAGGTTTTTTGTTTTCATTTTGTTTTTCATGCTGGGGTATTCCTCTAAAATTTCAGTTGTAGACAAAATGTTCCAGGTAGTTTAGCTAAGTCTTGGCTTGCTTTCCTGCGGAAGGTAGAGCTTGAGTTACAGCATGGAACAAGTTCCGATTAATCTGGGTGTTTTCTGTCAGCGACGTGATGTGTGTGATGTGACCAGACCTAAGCATATAAGCATATGCCCCATGTAACTTCAAGTGGGTCTTATTCTTAAAGATTTGTCTTTATTTACATGTATTTACACCTGTACTACGTGTGTCCTGGTATCCACTGAGGCCAGAACTGGCCTTGAGCTGCTACAAGGCACTGGGTACAGAACACAGGGCCTCTGCAACAGCAGCAAGTGCTCTTACCTGCTGAGCCATCTCTCCAGCTGCAGAAGGGGTCTTATTCTTGTCAAGGCCTGCTTGGGATTTGGAACAAGCCTGCCGACTCCTTAGGCTAAGAGCACACTGGTGAAGGTGCCATGCTACTGCACGAGTTTGCTCATGCTCCGTATGACAACGCTTCAGCCCTCCATCCTCATTTTACTGAAAAGGAAACCGAGGCTCAGACAAGCTGTGTAACTTATAAGGTGGCTCTGACTGGAAGGTAAGCAACTCTAGAGTTCCTCTTCAAAAACAGGAACGTAATCACGTATCATAAAACTCACCCTCTTTAAGGTACGGTGTTCATTGATACATGGTGTATTTGCAAGGACGACAAGGTGGGCATGCATGAGTCTCATCCAATCAGGGCCATTTTCTTCATCGCCACACTAAGCATAGTATCCCTTAGCAGTCACTTTCCATATCATCCAGCTCCTGGTGTCGTGTCCACAAATCTACTTCTGTCTCTATGGGTTTGTCAATGATGGACATCTCATGATTGTAAACATCTGAGTTCTGTGCCTGTCGAGCTCTTATTTTAGTGAAGCAAGGGCCCTAGACTTTGTGAGGTGGGATTGTTGGAGTCTGCATGGCAATCCTACCTACGGTGGTTGAGCCTGCATTTCAAAATTGTGTGCAACGGGAAGTTAGAGGTTGCTCTGTCCGCAATGAGCAATAGGAACCTTTACTGCACTGACAGCCATTTACTAATCTCAACATCCCCGAAGAGACTACAGACCATCGACAAAATGAAAGCAACCTGATCCACAATCGGCAAGGCAATGGATGAAGTCTGATGGGCTTGCATGCTCATTCCACCACTGGAGCACCTTTCTGCAAGACAGAAAGGTGTGTGAGCTCTTGGGCTCCTAGAATCTTCCTCACATCCTTGGGTAATCCCCAAGGGATGGGAAGATCCTGGCCTTTAGGGTCCAAGAGAGAGCCCTACCCTGGCAATGGCTTTGAAGGACACAGCCCCCACCCTTGTCTGTCAGGAGAGCAGGCCTAGGAGCTTCCTTCTTGCTGTATGGCAGGATGCAGCTGCCAACCTGGCTACTTGGAATCTTTAGGCCTGCTCAGTGCTTTATGTCTCCTCACAAACGCTGTTATTTTGGATCTGTTTTACTACGTTAGAGTGTCGTTCGATTTTTTCCTCAGAACTTGCTGCTGGCATTCCACATTACCAGCCATCCCAGGCAGTGGTGTGATGTGCAAGTGGGGCTCCAGGGGGCAGTGTGGTCATGGAACATAGTTCATGTGGTTCCATGGTCAACCTTTGTCACATCCAGCCTGGTCAGCAATGGGAGGAGCCTGGGCTTACAAAGTTGTACTATGTAAGATGCTACGATTTTGGAATGAGGACCAGCTCAGCTTGTTCCTAATTCTCTGTTCCTCTGTCTGGACTGACTGAGAGATATACTAGGTACACAAGCACCTGGCAAGATGGAGGCTCTTGGGTCCAAGCTGGATCTAAGAGGAAGAGACAGTTGTCAGTGGGGCAACAGAAGGCCTCATGATTAATCCGGAACTTGAACTAGATTAAGTGGGAAGCAAAAAGGTCTGAGCACTCTGCTCGATCAGGGGCAAGTGAAAAAAGGTGTCTCAAAGAACCACAGAGGTTGGAAAGGGGCCACAAAGGCTTCGGGATTTGTGTTCAGGAAAAAGCCCCAGTGGTATTAAAGAGGACAAGGGATGGTGAAAGGTACTTAGGAAATGCTTCTCAGGGGATTCTTTAGGATCTCTCTGAGGCATTTGTGCTTGTTTCTCCAGAGACTTCTGAGGCATGAGTAGTGTGGACTGGTTGCTAGAGTTACTTGTAAGTGAAGTGAATTTAAACCCAATCCACAGATATAGCCATGTTTATAAAGACATTTTTCCACCCAAAGTCCAGACCAAGGTAGACACTCACCCCTATGACCTTTCTTGGCAGAGGATGCATTCTTTTGTCCTGATTCATTATTTCACTATTGATGAAGTGCGCTGGACTTTCTTTCCTGTATGACTGTTAGCAGTATAAGCATCTTGGTTACTAAGATTAAAATATTTGCCAAGGGAACGAATGGCAGCATCAGTCACACATTTAACTCTCTACTTTTTACCCTGTTTTCTCCTTGTTTTTGGTCCATGAGTATATCTCATGTTTCCTCGCAAGTTCTATTGTGCTTAAAATGGCTTTACTAAGCTGCAATCTTAGCACTTAAGAGGATCTTTGTGAGTTTGAAGCCAGATTGGTCTACAAAAGCAAGTCCAGGACAGCCCAGGCTACACAGAGAAACCATGTATGGAAGAAAAAAATGGCTTTACTATTGCATACTGATGTGTGTGGTACTGGGGACCAAACCCAAGGTCTTGCGCATGCTCAGCAAGTGCTGCTACCATAGTTTATCAAACATTTCTATGTAATCCTCAGGTAGTTGAGAGATGGTTCATTTGACCTATCATCTGTGGTCCTTTCTGCTTCCATTCTTGCCCCCTCTATTCTAGCCTTAGACTAGCCAGTGTGCTCTTTTCTTCATTGGTTTTGATACAGGATCTCACTATGAATTTGTAGTGCTATATGGCCTGGAACTCACTATGCAGGTCATGCTAGCCTCAAACCCTGAGCAATCTGTCTGCCTCTGCCTCTCAAACACTGGCTTTAAAGGGGTATACCCACCCATGTGGTCTTTAAAAACATTTTTTTCAGTCTCTGTTTTCTCCTTGGATAACCCTTCAAGCAGTTCCCAGCCTACTGTTTGTCATTGCTCTTTTATTGGGGTCCCAGGATAGCCCAGAGTTCCAATTTCCCTTCTGCAATAACTGTTGCTTTTTCTTGGTGGAAACTCTTCTCTGAGTCTTATGATACTAAGGCTACCATCCACCATTCCTTTCTTTGCTCTCAGTCATGCTCTAGTTATAGCGTAGGAACATGGCTCAGGTAGACCATGACTCCATTTGAGCCGCCACACAGATCGGCTCATCAGCTATGTTCTTGAACCAAACTGTGCCAGGCTTTGTCCTCAATTATTTTCCTCCCATTTGGGGGATGTCAGGATAATTTCTTTTTTTTTTCTGTATCATACTTAGATTATAAAGATAGAGGCCTGGCAAGAATCAGCGACTATTTTCTTACCAAACTGACAGAATCTTTGCTGCAAGAGAGAATAAGTCCAACTAAGAAATAGAGAAACAGCGATGGAGAGCTGGCTCAACAGTTAAGATCACTTGCTGCTCTTGCTGAGGACCTGAGTTTTGTTCCTAGTACCCACGCAGGAAAGCTCATAGCCTGTAACCCCAGATCCAGGGG
Source organism: Pachyuromys duprasi (assembly GCA_028658305.1). Classification (NCBI taxonomy): domain Eukaryota; kingdom Metazoa; phylum Chordata; class Mammalia; order Rodentia; family Muridae; genus Pachyuromys; species Pachyuromys duprasi. The sequence continues at coordinate 31,762,540 of CM053754.1, read as the reverse complement.
ATCCGATGCCCTCTGATGTCTATCTATTCACACACGCACATGCATTTACACAATTTTTAAAAGGAAGTACAGAGACAAACTGAGACAATTTAGTAGAAAAAAATCTTGATGATACTAAGTTCCTGGATCTAGCCTTGCTGGGAGGTTTAGTATCAGAATTTAGAGTCCCATAAATCAGGAAGCTGTTTTTTTTTTCCAGCTAAAGCTAGTTTATAGTAAGTTTTCATCACATGTTTAAAAAAAAGACTTATTTGAGGTAGGGTAAGAAAGGCCCTGTGTGATCTGGATATTGTCCACTGCTTTTCCTGGTTTTCAGTGATCATCCATAGAAATCTTCCTTTGGTCCTTGCTCGGTGTCAGGCTCCCCACAGCAGAACCTTCACGGTGTCTGCTGTTCCTCTCACTGTGTTGACCATGCGTCTGCGTATAGGTCATGTTCTTAGGGAAGGCTTCCCAAGCTGTCTGGCGGAGGGTCTCCCCTCCACCATGGAGATTCTTACCTGACCTTTTACCCCTGAGCACAACATAGTCATGATGAACATCACAGCGAGACTGTTTCTTGGTCACTGAGAATCTTCTCCACTCAGCTGTCGGCATCATGAATTTTGGAAGCCATTTTTCTTGGAAGGAGTGGGTGAGACAGGGTCTCATGCTGTAGCCCAGGCTGTCCTAGAACTCACCACAAAGCCTAGGTTGGCCATGACTCAAAGCAACCCCCTGCTTCAGCCTCCTGAGTGCTAGAATTACATGTTTGAGTCTCTGTGCCTGTTGAGAACCACTTACCCTAGCTCCCCACCCCAAAATATGTTTAGCATGTAATAGCGCATCACGTAAAATGGGTGTCCCGCTAATACTTGTTGGTGGAAACAAAAAGAATGAATATTTGACCTGGAAGCTTCTGATTTCCGTGAGATTTTTTTTTCAGCCAGTGGGTAAATACAGGTAGTCCGGAGTCCCAATGTCACCACAGAAATCTCCCTAAATTAGGAAACAGCCTCACACTTAATCTAGTCATAAGCTTTATGCTGATTTCTGTCTGTGGCTGGAGTGGCCCTTGCTCCCAGGAGGTGGCAGTGTTGGATAGCCTCTGGTTTGCCAAGGCTCTTAACCACACTGCTCAAGTCCCAGGAGCTGCGGGCTGGACTTTGTCCCCTGGAGCCCAGGAACACAAGTGAGGACTCTCTGAAAGAACTATGTGTGTTCAAAAGCACACAGCCTCTGTGCCAGAGACAGACATGTATAGATCCAAGACAAACAAACCCCTGATTGTTCCATCTGCTTTTCTGTGTGGTTCTTGAACTCCATTTTTCTGAGGGTAGCTCAAAAGCACCCTCTCCCCTCCCACCCCCCTACACACACCACCTGTCCCAGAAGGCAAGAGTCGTGCAGTTGCTACCTCTGAGGGCTATGGAAGATTCTCCCTATGCATAATTTCTCTGAGACCTTAAGGTTTCTGCAATTAGTGTAGACTGGACCAACTACCCCTCCGGATCCACATGTGGTCCTGGGTAAGCCACTCACTGTGTGACCTTGAACAAGCCCCTCCTCACAAACAGCAACAGTGCCTGCTTCCTAGGTTTGTGATTAATTAAGTAGCCCCTCCCCGCTCTCCCTCACCCTCCTCACGCCGCTACCACATGCCTAAGGATGACTTTGTGAGGACAAATCCGCAAGGTTTTTCCTGGAGAATGTCTAAAGCCAGCCTTCCTCCTACCCACTTTTTATCCCCCGTGTGACTATAAAGCCAGGTTACCAAGCGCCTGTGGTCATTGGACCGAATCCCAGTCAGGTAATCCATGCCACCGGCCCATCCCACAAGGCGGCTCCTGCTGCTCCCCGGCGTGGAGACCAGGTGCTGCTAGGATCCTGGCTTCACCCTGGCCCAGAGGCCTTGGCTCCCTTTCAGTTCGTTTCTGTCTACTGTGGCAGAGCATCTGGGCCGCAGCGCTGGAAGCGTTTTTGGCCTCGTGTTGTGCCCTTATCTCAGAGCTCTATGAGCCCCATTCCTGCCGTGTCAGAACCCATTAGAGGGCCCTCTGCTGAGGCTTTTGAAGGAATAATCTGCCTAGAGAGGGAAGGGGCTGTGCCAAACCAGGCCAGATGGAGTAAGTAATGAGGCCCCAGATTAATCTTGCTTGTCTCTTCTTTCCCACACGAAGGCTCAGCCCGAGCGCTTGGCAGTCTCAAGACAAATTGCGCTTGTCAGCTTCAAAGCGTAAGCTCCCTTCCAAGCCAGATTGTTTGCACTTCTCTCTCTCTCTCTCTCTCCTCGTCTCCTGAAATAAGCGCCGGAGTTAAAAAATGGCGTGCCTAGGAAATGTGATCCTTTCCCGTGGTTGTAACAAAGGCTTCCGTTGGGCATTCCCTGTGTGCTCAACACTGCATATATTCCACTTATTTCTCACTATACCCCAGATATACAATGGATGCAACAGCCCCATTTTACAGATTAGGAAAGTGAGGTTTAGAGACAATGCCCAGGTCAAGGACATACAGCTAGTGAGTTGTGGAACAAAAACTCAAACCTAAGTGTGGAACTCCAGCTACACCACAAATACGTTCTTCTGTCTTTGCAGTTAATCTCTCTGAAATCTTGACCTCCGTGGAAAACCTTACTCTGAAGCCAAGAATGTGATACCTCCTCTTTCTCGTTGTTAAAAGTTCTCCTGGAATCATGGACTAAGAGTAATGGGTAAGAACCTGAGACTTACCCCGAGAGAGAGAGAGCCAACCCCTGACACTGTTAATGATACTCTGCTAAGCTTGCAGACAGGAGCCTAGCATAATTGTCCTCTGAGAGGCCCCACCCACCAGCAGATAGAAACAGATGCTGAGACTCATGGCCAAACATTAGGCGGAGCTCAGAGAGTCTTGTCGAAGAGTGAGGGAAGGACAGAAGGACCAAAGGAGACAGGAGCTCCACATTCTACAAGAAAACCAACAGAGCCAACTAACCTAGGGCCATGAGGGCTTATAGAAAATGAAGCACCAACCAAAGAGCATGCATGGACTGGACCTAGGCCCCCTACACAGATGTAGCTGATGGGCAGCATGGTCTTCATGTGCATTCCCTAGCAAGTGGAGCAGGGGCTGTCTCTGACATGGACTCTGTAGCTTGCTTTTTGGCCCCTAGTGGGGCTGCCTTGCCAGGCCTCAATGGAAGATGTGCTCAGTCCGGATGCAACTTGATGTACAGGGTGGATTTATATGGGGGGGGGAGCTCCCCTTTTCTTAGAAAGGGAGGAGGAGAAAGGAGGGAGAGGAAGAGGGTGGAAGGGTGGGACCAGGGGGAGAGGAGGGAGGGGGGCTGCATTCCAGATGTGAAGTGAATAAATAAACTCTGGTTTTTAAAGAGTAATGGGCAAGGATTGGGTTTTCCAGAAATGCATAGGCTGAAGAGCACGCCAAAAACAAGCCCTTGATCTTTGAGATGTTTAGGAAGAAAGATCCCATGGCTGAATATGTGTTTCCTCATAGACCCGAGAGTCAGGTAAGTGGCAGAGGGCCTCAAAGTCCAGCCAGGTGTGATGGCACATGGTGTAACCCCAGCCTTGAGAAGGCCGGAGTGGGACGTTTATGTACGAGTTTGAGTTTAGCCTGGGCAGCACCGTGAGGCTTTCCGAACAAACCCAAAGGCCAGAGGCGCTCGAATAAGAGAATTTAGTGGACTCTATCATACTCACTGGCTCGCCAAACACCTCTGGCCCAGTTATGTTTTCTCGGCATGGGGACATGCAGTGAAGGAGCCCTCCTAAGCAGCCTTGCCATACACAGTCCTGGGTTTGGATTACCACAGCAGCAGTGCTTGGGAGTCCATAAAATGCAGTCTGTGTGTGAGGCCACTGTGCTCCTGAGTGGCTAGGAGGGGCCTGGCTCTCATCTAGAGGATAAATAAACTAAGGCAGTTAACACGTGAGGTGGGCAAGGATCTTTCAGATGCCCAATCCCTGAATAGCATCAATGTAGGTATTGTATATTTGGTGGGCTGAATTAGAAGAGCAGCCAGGCTTTTCTTCTGCTCAGGCAGGTCTGGTCTCACAACTAAGTACAAACACTGCAGAGAACAGAATGCCATATTGAACCTGTATCTGGGTCTACCTGTACGGTTTCTGGTAATTCTTCGCAAGAAAAGATTTACTTCTGGGAAGCACTGTTTTCACTTTCATTTTGTACATGCTGAGTACCACCGAGCTCTACCGTGAGGCCTAACCATTTCCAGGCATTTGCACTGAACCAGACCCAGCAGCTGCATTCTTCTCCACACACTTGCCACACCCCAGCCTCCTTCCTTAGCCCTGGTTTTCATTTTCCACTAGTGTCTCCCATTGGCTGAGTCCAGGCAGAAGCCTATGGCCAGAGGAGCCCAAGGAGTACCTGTGAAGATGGCCATAGAATTCAGAGCCAATCAGAAACAGAGAAGGTGGGCCTCAGACGTGCAGGCAGGCGATGGCCCCAAGATGACACCTTGTAAATGAGGGTAGAGAATGTTCTTCCCAGGGAGAACAGGAGGTGGGGGTGAAGGTTGGAGGACCTAGGCCTCAGGTTTGCCCATGGCCTTCACGTGATTCTAGCATGGCCAGCTAATGCGCTGCCGCAGCATATGTGAGCCTGGTTGTAGGCAGACCCCAGTGGCCAACACGACCACCCACCCCATCAGATAGCATCTCCTCATTACTTGTTCTTTCCCTAATGCTCACAAAGACCTTAGTTTCTTTAAAAAATAAAATAAAATAAATGGTTTATAGAAACTCAAAAGCGAGCTGAGCATAGCTTTTATTCCTTTCAGGATACTCTCCTTAAGGGGACCTGGGCCCCTCCTCTTTGGTTTTGGCCCAGGCCCTCTCCTGGTTGCAGCGTCTTTCATTACTCATTTCCCCAAAGGCCAGTGCAGGATGCTGCCAAAAGGAGGATCAAAGTCCAACTGGGAAGACCTGCACAACTCTTTTTTGGGGGCGAGAATTTTAAGTCCTGGTCTCACGTAGAAACTAAGGCATTCTAATTATCCTCACCGGCAGGATGAAGTAATGAGCAGTTACTAAATGGCTGCTGCTGTTCTACTGAGAATTGTGTGGGATATACCGGGTCACTGGACAGCAGTTGCCCCTCCTTTTTTCTAGGCAGTCCTTTCTCGAAGAACACTGAGATGTTTCCTTGCTTCCTGGCTTGCGTCCTTCTGCAGATATTTACGTGCCAGCTGGAAATGCAATGGTGAACAGAGTAGGGAAAAATGTGTTAGTCTGTTTTGTGTCGCCATGACAGGATATTGTGGACGGGATGCTATTCTTTTTATAAAGACTAGAAAGTCATTTCTCATACTTTGGTGTCTGTGAAGGCCTTCCTTATGTGTCAAGACATGGCGGAGGACATCACGAGGCAAACAGTCATGTGGAAGAGGGCAGGGGCAAGAGAAGACTCAGATCAGAGCACAAAGCCATAGGCTCGGTGTTACAGCTAGGCTGATTGGCTAATGAATTCCCGGGATCTGCCTTTCTCTGTCCCCTAGCATTGGGGCGGCCAGTATGCACAGCATGTTTGCTTTTTATGTAAATGTAGAGGTTTTGAATTTAGGTTTCCGTGCTTGTAGAGCAAGCATTCATACACAGCAAGCATCTCCTTGGCCCCTAGGGTCAGTCATTTTATTATTACAGATGGCCAGAGTTGGACTAGTCTTTGTGTTTTAAAAGATAAATCAAGAGCAGTTCAAGAAGGGGAAGCAGAGTTCGTGCCAGAATGAGCTTGAGAACTCTGATGTGTGACGTCATCCAGGGTCCCCTGTCTGTATTGTCCCTCCTACTTTCCTAAATCTCCTTTTGTCCCTTCTGTATCGATCTTTATTAAACCTCACCATCTCAGACAAGAAGTCGACTAAGCACCCCAAACTCACTCTCAGTGATTCTGTTTTCTCGCCCCGAGTGGGCTGCCTGTGTCCCGGCATTTCAGTGCTTTCCATTCTCAGCAGGAACTTGGGAAGCCCGGGTGAGTGATTGTTAAGTTCTGGGTCCTAAGAGCCAGCATTAATTTTTCCAGGAATCAATCTGCAGAAACTATTTTACGGGTGCCCAGAACAGGAATGAGCAGGCTCAGGATCTGGGCAGAAACAGGATGGAATTGGCACCAATCCAGAACAGAAACGAGGATGTAGAATGAGTTGAGTCCAAAACTCCTGGTACCTCAGAATCTGAAAATGAAATCCTTTTATGCATAATAAAGTAAAAAAAAAAGCCACTTGAATCCAGTTTTACAAAACAGGGGCTATTTAGACATAGTTTGGAAGCATTAAGGAACAGCGGAGTATATTGGCATACTGCAGGACTCTGCAGTAGAATCTTGTTTCTCTTTAGCTTTGCCATCCACTTCCTTTACCTCAAAGCCATCCTTAGACCAATGAATTTCAAGTTTGGGTCTCCAGCCACAGGATCTCCCCAACTTCAGTCTTCTGAATTCTGCTGTCCTATTTGTTATTGGCTGAAGTGTCTATTAGGCATCTCAAGTTCACATGCCTTAGCCAGAAGTCCTGAGCCTCTGAACTACCATGATCACCTTACCTTTTTTTTCGGTGGAGTGGCGGTTAATGCTATGTCTCAACTTGACTGGGTTGTGGAGTACCCAGATATTTGGTGAAGCATTACTTTGTGGGTGTCTGTGAAGGCGTTTCTGCATGAAATGAACATTTAATCTGTGGAAAGCAAATTCCTTTTCCAAACATGGGTGGATGTCCTAATAGAAAGAAAAATAAAAGCTTGGTAAGGGAGTGTTTTCTGTCTGTGCCTTGGACTGTAGCTACAATATGCTTGCTTCTCATCCTGCAGACTTGTACTAGGAGCACCCCATTGACTACCCTCAGTCTCTGGCTTGCTGGCCACAACCTTGGGCCTCTTGGCCATGTTACTATGCTATCTGGATCTTTAGAATTAAGCCAATCTCCTTTTCTATCCTAGGGCATATTTATGTATTCTGTTTCCCCAAAGAACCCAGCTTTACACACACAGTTTTCTCCATCTCAGTAAACATTCCTTGGCATTATTTGGCATTTCTGGTGTTATCTTTCAATGCTTTTTATCCAAGACACCCGAGTATGCTCAGTAATTCAAGCTCAGAAACACAGGCCGAAACTAATTTTTTTTTCTCTTCTTTGAATTTCTGCAGCTCATGGTACTGTTACCTCTCACCAACACTGTGGCAGTGTTCCCATCCCCCCACACCTTGGCTACCTCTATCTAACATAATTCCAGATGGCTCAGGACTGAAACCTGCTCACACAGTCTTTGGGGCCATTACTGCCTTTTTGCGTTACTCTTTTTGCCCCTCCCCCCTTCGTCCTGCTTTGGGGCTCATCTCCAAAATAAAATACGTATATCCAGAAATTTTTCCAGGGATACCCAAATTCATATAGTTGTTTTGGGTTTTGTGAATGATTCATAGTAGAAGATCTCAGAGTAACTTAAGAAGCACTCTCTGTTATATGCTTTGAAGACATTAAAAGTTCTTTTCAAATGCTTCTACAGCCTATATATTTATGTTTTTATTATGATGTTACACTTTTGAAATAAAAGACAAGGTTCTCATTAATATTGACAATATATAATCACAAAAACCTTAGATTTTTTCATAGCTAAAATTTCTAAAGCACTTTCTCTACCATGGGATGTCTTTTTTGGCAGGCTCTCTGTTTGATCTTGACCAAAACATTTCACCTCTCTTCTCCTTAAGTATGAACCCAGTGTGCTGTACAGACATGTTCTGAAGTATATTTCAGCACTGAGGTTCTCTTGGTCTGAATGTGATGTAGAATATATTTGACAAGCACAGTCCTAACTGGAGATGGGACAAAGTTCCTGTGACCAAAGGAAGATGTACTATTGCCTGCTAGTATAGTCTAAGCTTCGGTGTCTCTCACTAAATTGATCCTCCAAGCCCCTGGAAAAGGTTCTAGCTTTTCTAGTGCTATGCTAATAGGAAATAAGAAATTGTAATTTAGGATAGATTTTAACATCCCCAGAAAACGCTTGAAACTATAGACAGTGCCAAACCCAATCTACAAGCACAGTGGTTGACCTGACAACGGAGATGACTAATAAGTAACTAACAGGTGGGTAGCTTATAAAGCATGGATACACCGACTGAAGGGATGGTTCATTCCTCCACTGTGCAGAGTGGGTTGCAAGGACAAACTTAGGAGGTGCTGATTTCTGAAATTTTTCGTTTACTATCTTTGGTCTATGGTTTGCCTTAGGTAACAGACCCCATGAGGAAGGGAGCTACTCTGCAGTTTTCTGGATTCCTCAGTTTTTATGAGCCAGGTTATACAAGCCTGGATCTGCCCCAAGTTAGTTCTGGTATCACTTTACCCTGGCTACAGTCTGGCGTAACCACTGCAGGCTGGGAAGTCCAAGTAGAGAGGAGCCATGGGTGTGTTCGTATTCAAAGTGATTCTATGCTCTAAGCCCTAGAGATGAAGTCCTTACATTGCTGAGCCTCTAGGTCTTAGAGTTCTCCTTTCTAGACCATTTTGTATTTATTTAGAAGCTTCAATGAACATATTTTAGTTTAGATTATTGCTGTCTCCCTGAAGTTAGTTTAACACATGGTAGAGCATGCTTGTTAAAAAGACTCTTGGCCACAAAAAGGCCTTGGATGAGTCAATTCCAGTGTCTTAGTCATTCTTAAAGTTACTTACTATTTATTGTGTGTGCCAGGTACTGAGTGAAGAGATTCACACATCTGTCCACGCCTCTGGAGAATGTTGTAAGGTGTTATCTACAGTATACAGACTAAGAAACCAAGACCCAGAGAGGCGAAGAAAAATGTTCAAAAGCACACCACGAGAGCTGGAGAGATGGCTCAGAGGTTAGGAGCACTGACTGCTCTTCCAAAGGTCCTGAGTTTAATTACCAACAAGCACATGGTGGCTCACAACCATCTATAATGTGATCTAATGCCCTTTTCTGGCATGCATGTGTACATTCAGATAGCATACTCATATACATTAAATAAATAAATAAATAAATAAATAAATAAATAAATCTTAAAAAATAATCACACTTCTAGGAAGTAGAGAAGCCCAGGTCAAGTCAGAGTCTTATATTTTAAAAGTACTACACAATTTTACCTTTAAAGGCAGAGAAAACCCTCCTGGCAAAATGTCTTCAGACCATTGTAGCAGATACACTTGAAGAAAAACATAATGAAGTTGGCATGCTAATTAAAAGTCTTTCCCACTTTTTATTAATATTTTGTGATTATCATACCATATATACATTGGCATTATCCATTCATTTCTTCATTCATTCATCTGTCCACTTACCCATCTGTCTATCCACTCATTTATCCATCCGTCCAGATGTCCATCCATCCATCCATCCATCACATCCATCCTACCGTACTATATGGATAGACCCTAGTCTGGTATTTGGACTTCACAATCTATTGCCATGACTTATGGTTTTTCTTATCATTTTTCACACTCAGAACAACTTCCCCCCTCCTCTCTGTTCATGTAGATTCTACTTTTTTCCCCCCACTGTGCTCAATTTCCTCATCTTTGAAGATTTTTTTTTTGCTTATTGTATCATCCCAAACAAATACAACCTAATTCTAGACTGTGTGATATTAAAAATGCAAGATTGAGCCTGGCATGGTGGCGCACGCCTGTAATCCCAGCACTCGGGGAGGCAGAGGCAGGCAGATTTCTGTGAAACCAGTCTGGTCTACAAAGGGAATCCAGGACACCAAGGTTACACAGAGAAACCCTGTCTTGAGAAACCTAATAACAGTAGTAGTAGTAGTAGTAATAGTAACAATAATAATAATATTTAAAAATAGAATGCCAGGCTAAAGGCTGAGGGAATGATTCAGTTGATAACGTGCTTGCTGTTCAACCATGAAGACCTGCATTTGGATCTCCAGAACTCACATGAAATCTGCGGTGGTGCACGCTTGTAGTCTTCGTGCTTTAAACGGAGAGACAAGAAAATCTCTGGGGCTTACTGCTAGCAATTCTAACTGAACTCATGAGCTCAGGCTTAGTGGAAGACACTCTCTCAAAAGCAAGAGGAAAAAAAAATCAGAAACCGGCTACTCTAGAAGTTTCCTGAAATAAATACACATGTAAAAGGAATTTAAATGGAGTTACCCTATTAATGGGATAGAATTATTAATTGCTTAATGGAGTTAGAAGCCATGTAAATCCACAAATGGATCATCATATCTTATGTACTTTTCTAGCTGCATGGAGTGTGCATGATCCTGGATGCCTGTGTAATAGCTGTCGGATCAAACATCTTCATGTGGTTTACCTACTTCCCTCAGTTGTCAAGAAACACAGGGGTCGGGACACTTTTCAGGAAATCTTTGAGGGCTCCATGGAGTCTGGGGCTCAACATGCTGGCTTTTTCTGAGGCTCCAGCAAGACTCTCCCTCCCTCTCGGGGTCCTAGGATTCTCTGCATCTTTGGGGCTCTTGCCAGGTCATTTTTGGCAGCAAAGTTCTCCCACCTAATGTCTGGAGAAGGCAAGAAGGAAGGCAGTTGCAGAAATCAAGTCTGATAATGTATTCATCTGCACCCAGTTCTCTATCAGGGTCTCTCTTTCTAGAGTACATGGGGGCTGAGGATCAAACCCAGGACCCCAAGTATGTTAGGAAAGTATGTTCTATAACACTGAGCTTCCATCTCAGCCCCATCCTGGCTCATCATCGAGCTCAAAAATGGCAAAATAAGTAATAGCCCTGCTCCTACCACGGGAGATGCCATTAGGGAAACTCTGGGAGCCGATGTAAAATACCTTGGAGTAAATCTGCCTGAGGGTTGAAGGAATCATTCGTGATGGCTGCCTGTCAATTATAGGACTTGTCTATTTTACCTAATCTCAGTGCAGGGTCCTTCCCTCCATTAATGAAGAGGTAAAAAGTCTCGACTCTGTACATGCCTATAATCCCAACCACTCGGAGGCCAAGGCAGGAAAATCAGTAACTCTCGAGGTCTGTGTGGGCCTTAGAGTGTGTTTGAGGTTAGCCTGGTAACTTAGACCCTATATCAAATTAAAAGAAGCAACAACAGCAGCCACAAAATACTGGGCTGTAACTCAGTGGTAAGGCGCTTGCCTGGTATACCCAAGGCCCTGGATTCAATCTGCACCACCACAGAACAGAGTTTGGGGGTAGGTGGGTGTAGAAACCAGGAAAGAAAATGGAAAAGGAAGGAGAAAGGAAAGACTTACAGTAAAGAGATGTCAGTGGTGAAAGGCCGAGAGTCTTCAAGACCCTTCACCCTGCAGTGGAGAGGAAGACCCAGGGTGGGTGCAGGTGTGGATGGACACAGCAGTTTCTGCTACCGTGCAGTGTTGCTAGTCCTAGCAAAGCTCTCAACTACAGCAGGCGCTTAGTGTTTTTCCATTAAGTGAATGAATCTACAGATGCATCCATTTGGGAATGGCCACAGGTGGGATGAGTAAGTAACCTATCCGTGCAGTACAATTGCAGGGCACTCAAGTACAGGCCCTGTGCTGCTGGCCTTTAGTAATAACTGTCACACATCTTGGACTCCAGTCTTCAGCTCTGCTGTCAAGAAGATGAAGAAAGCACTAGAAGTTTCCAGAACAAGTTGAAACTGGATATGTAATAAAGTACTCACCAAGGGCTATAATATAGTCACCCAGGAGATGCTACTAAGTTGATCCAAATAAAAAGCAGCCCTTCCTTTCCAAACCAAGCCATTTGTTGTGTGAAGCGATGTTTCCCAAATTAGAAATGGATGTCAGAAGAAGAAAGGAGGGCATAGGGTGAGAAAAGAGTGATGTGGTTGAAAAAAATGAAGAAGGAAGAAGAAAAAGAAGGAGGAAGAAGAAAGAAGGAAAAAAAGAAAGGGGAGAAAGAAGAAGGAAGAAGAAAAAAGGAGGAAGAAGGAAGAAGGAGGAGGAGGAAGAAGAAGAGGCAGTAGCAGGAGATAGAGGAAGATCTGTGGGCTTCACATGCCATGTCAGTATCGTGTAACAGCTGACCACAGTGATTAGGTGAATTGACTGAATTTCAAATCTAATTTCATCATTTACCTGCTGGTCTTGGACATTTGCTAAATTCTCCGCCTTAGTTATTTTATTTCCACAGGGAAATAATTCCCTTCTTGGGGCATTGTGAGAGAGAGCGTGAGATTAAAGAATGGACGTAATGGCTTTTCTTGTCTGCCAGCAGCAAGGCCAAATACACAGCCAAGTTAATTCTCCAACAAGAACTCCAGTCTGGGGACTCAGAAACCTCTGTATCTTGTACAATAAATGGCAGAGACAAGACTCAAAGGAAATAATGCAGAATTGAACGGAATCATTCACTTATTGACTTCTCCCTTTCTACCTAAGATGTTTACTTTAGTGATGTTTACTTTCAGAGTTTTGAGCATGTAGAACTTGAAAACAAACTAAGAGCTAGGCTGGGGATAGGTTTATTCATCTCATCTTCATTCCAGCTATGAACAATTTTATTTAATGGTTAAAAACTAATTTGGATCCTATGGAAATGCTGTTTCTAGAGGTTGAGAGGTGACATATGAGTCATTTCATAGGCTTCAACCACAGGCTTGTCTTCTCCGTTGAATGGATAAAGCTGTGAAGTTGAGAGGATCGTGTAGCCTGAGCCTCAGGGACCTCTCCTACTGGGCTGTTCTCAGGAACCTCTTGGGGAAGATACAGGTTGAGTGGATCTGGGGAGGAGCAGAGAATTGCTTTCTCTCCAGTTCCCAGGTAGCTCTGAGTGGACCAAACACCCCAAGTGATTAATTTAGGCTCGGTTGACCCTGAAAGGGCTGCTAGAGTTGCCATAGAGGCTTGATTTATTAAAAGGGGAACTTTTTGGCTGGATACGGTGGCAGAGATCTGTAATCCCTCCTAGAAGCTAAGGCAGAATTTGAGGCCTGTCAGGATGACAGAGCGAGAACCCTGCCTCAAAACAAACAGACAGACAGACAGACAAACAGACAAACAAACAAGCAAAAAATGACACAACACAAAACAAAACCCAACCAAACAAAAACCTGAAAGACAAAACAACCCAAATGAAACATTGAAAATTGATTTTCCTCTTGTTTAGCTTTGTTAGAGGCCTACCACGTACTGAGCATGTGCAAGGTACTGTCTGTCAACCAGAAGATGCCTCCAACTTCTTTTCCTCCTTTTCTTTTCTTCTTCCTACCGCCCCTCTTTTCGCTTTCCCTCCCTTACTTTCTTTCCTCTCTTTCCCTTCTGACTTCTTTTTTTCCATTGATTGATATTACATTTGTTATTGTTAGATAAAAATACAGAAATAGACTCTGGTTTCGTTCAGGTGAAGGGAGAATTCACTAGAAGTCACCGACTCCAGAAAATCTGGTGGATCATGCTTAGATTAGAGGTGAGAACCAAGATAGTTCTACAAGGTTCCGAGTTTGGAGCTTCAAGCCCTGCAGGCTGTGGTAGCTGTGGCTGGGACACCTCCATGTTGTCTCCACGCCTCCTCCTCATGGTGCTGGAGATGAGCCAGGGGCCTCTTACTTGTTAAGCAAGCACTCTACCACTGAGCTACACTCCTAGTTCAGGATGCTTTCTCTTGATGGAGACCTGACTATTCCAGCCAAGACTGCCCCGTGCCCAACTCCATAACTGCTGCTATAAAAAAAAAAAACATTTAATGAACTTCTCCATCTCCATATGAGCTCAAGCCTGTGGCAAGGGTTTCAGGTGACTGATCTTGGGTTTTATACTCCATTTGTAGCTGCCAGGAAGCCAGGAGAAGGAGGGCAAGACTATTCAGAGCAGGCATTCCTGGTAGAACGTGGATGGCTGTTGGATAGCCACAGTTATGCACAGCTTAGTTTCCTTTCTTCAGCCTTCTAGAAAAAAAAAGAAAAGAATTCAACTACCCTGCAATTACTGAGAACCTCAAAGAAAGAAGTGAAAAGTATAGCCATTAGTTTGAAAGTCTAATGACCCCAATCTAAACAGTGCCAGGCATTTTATGCTGCTCAGTTATAGGAGAAAGGCATTACTCTGATTTTAAAATCTGTAGCAAGAGCTCCGAATTATGTTCTGTTCCTCCCTTCCTTCCTCTATAGATGAACAGTGTGAGGCTCTCTCCCTTCAACTAGCTTACACATACCTGTACTTGATGACCATTAATTGAGCACCTGATATAATTTCAAGCCCTGTGACCTAAAATGAAATGGAGGAGAGCTTTTTACTTGAGGGTGTAAATGGTATCCACCTCTGCTGGTCAGATTTACTCTTACAAACAAAATGTTTTTAGCTTCAAAGCTCTGCTGTTTCTAAGGCTAAAAATCCACCCTTCACTTTAGAGTGTCCGTCACCTGGCATTGCTACCAGTAGGGGGCGACAACGTGATGGCTCAAAATTGGTCTTTGGAGAGGGACGCCTACAGGAAGTAAGCTTAACTTCCCTTATTTATGCAGGAGCTGGAAAAGTAAAGACAGGCAGTAAAAATCTTTTCCCCTTTGTCGTTTAGAAACCTGGTTTAAAGCTTTATGGTCTGCTCTCAGGTCCTGATACGATAAAACTAAAAAGAAATCAGGTCCGATGTAAAATCAATGGGATTTCAACAAAGCTACCAAATGTTTGGGACATGCTGGATGTTGCTGGACATCAAGCTGGAAGATGGCTTTTAGATTTGACAGAGATCGCCGGTGACTTTTGACAGACAACTATGACCGCCCCTGGGGGAGGAACTAGGTGCTGTAGGTTCGGGAGTCTAGGAGCAGCGAGAATAGTGGCTTTGCCGATGTCTTTGGAGTAAATTAAGTGGTGAGGGGCTGTGGTCTGAATGCTTTATCCCCTCAAGTTCATACACTGTAATCCTAATCGTCAAGGTGATGATGGTTATTTGAAAGGGGAGCTTTTAAGAAGTAACTGGGCCATGGGCATGGGGTTAGTGTCATTCAAGAAGCCAGAGAGATACTTCTTAGCCCCTGTACTATGTGAGAACACAGCGGGAAGACACTGTCTGTGGAAGACATTGGGCCCTTACTGTTACCAAATCTAGACTTCCTGGTCTCCAAATACAAGGAAAACAGATTTATGTTGCCTAAAATCTACTCAGTGGTATTTTCTTGTAGCAACTCTAAACTACTAAGACACACAGAGTCACAAACATCAGTTGCCTTAGAAAGATTCAAAGTTGGTAAACCTTCCTACATATACTATTTAAAGTGAGAAGCTTTCCATTCAAAAGGCTAGATAAGTGGAGCCTAGAGAAACACAGACCTCCACCCTCACCCTCCTCAACCACGTCTGAACTCCTTATAGGTCTAGAGTCTCTTGGGATTAACAGGAATAACAGGAAAGCTAGTTTGCCACAGCCATTCAGCTCATGGAGGAGAGTCTTATTTAAGGAGAGAAGAGAGTTGAATGCATGATTCTAGGCACAAGAAAGTCGACAGAAAGAAGAGGCAAAACATATTAGGGGATGTGTCAAGATCCCGGATGTAGGTGTCATGCTGGTGGGTGCTGGGATGGAGAAAGCAAGAGTGGTGACTGTACAGACAAGCCAAGGGCCTCTGGATGGCCTTTCTTGGAACAGAAAGCAAGACAGGTCTGCAGTGAGAAATGGTGGAAGGCAGTGCATTGACTGTGCTCCGTTGGCCAAACTTCGGCCACAGAATCATTCCTAGAAACTGGGGGGGGGCATCATCAACTTGTAGGCACAGTGGGCTTGCACTCTTGGCGCGTGGGATGATGTCTAGGGCATATGCTTGGTATGGTGTTGAGTAAATGCCTACATGAACACGGCCTCCTTTGTTGCTTGCCTCTATGATCTTTCCTGGTACCCTGCTTAAAGTTCAAAGACAACCAAGAACTAATGTTCTACATGTGAGCTAAAGGTCAAACTTAAATTTAGAGCTGTTCTTACAAATGCTTATGTGCCGCAGGGATCTACTCATTTTCTCTGTACCTCTAGATTTGCTACCTGGGTTAAGCTGAAAGTCTGTGGTTAGTGAACCTGGCTGAATGATGCTGACTCGCTTTCAGTGAGATAAAGATCAGGGTCTTTCTTCCAAAGCTCGGGGCTATAGGAAGTAGAGCTTATCAGCCAACAAGTACATTAACCAACTACAATTTCCAATCAAATATGAGCTACCCAGCCCTGCATTTCTGTGAACCAGACCTCCAGCTGAGTTCATTAGCCTCCTGGTGAACTAACTAGTACCAAGATGAATGGACAAGTTTCTGACTGAGCTAACCAGTCTCCAGATAATTTAAGTAGTAGTTTAGTAGTTAAGTAGTAGTTAAACTAATTGGACATAAAGTAAGTGTGCCCTTCAGACAATGTTTAAAGCTCAGTGGTAGGAGACAGCTGTGTGTTTTCAGTAATGGTTCTTTTAATGGATCAGGTGAGCTTGGGAAGGAAAGGGAAAGATAGCTGGTGAGGTGGGTCAGAAATTCCCTGAAGGGCAAATAAACTGCTTCTTATCAAACTGGCAAAGCGAGCCAGGATGCCGAGCATGACGGGAACCATGTCGGCAGGGAATGCCAAGGATATTTTTATAAACAACTCCAGAGCTATCAACAATGCAGGGCCAGGGCAGAGATTCCCATATATGCAGATAATATTTCTTGAAAAACAGTGCTTGTGAAAGGGAGTGGGTGCCAACAAAAGCCCAAGAAGAATACGGGAAGTACAGGAAAGCAGTTGTAAAATACGTTGGTGCTGAGGCTTATGCCTCTGACTCATTCAGGCTGGGGAAGCAGAGGCAGGCAGAGGGTCAGGGTGCTGGGTAGGCGTGAAGAGCATGATTTATCTTGGTGCTGAGAAGATTTGAAAGCAGCTGGGCCTTTAAGGATGAGAGCTTAGATGGAGAGGGGATGGGCCCCATTTTAAAGAACCAGGTCACTGGTTCTCTCAGGAATAAACCTGGCTTCTACCTGAACCAAAACCTATCTGGCGAATTCTGCTGTCCGTGCAAAGGGTAACTGGCTTCAACTTTGGAACTACAAACAGTATCCTATCCCATGTGAAAAGTAGCCAATTTCAGAGCAATACTCCTACTATCCAGAGAGAAGCCAGGCCATGGAAGCAGTAGGTTCTAATCTTCCAATTGCTTCTTAATAGCCATGGTAGCTTGGCCAATTCCCTCAACCTCTCTGGGTTATAGTAATCTCTTCTAAATGATAAAATTCTATTTGGCAGATCAGCGAGGATTGCTTAAGAAATTGTGCAGCAAAAGCAGCAGGCACTTAATGAAAATGCTGTCTTCACCCTCCTCTGTGGAACTCAGATGAAGCCCAGGGCAAATGTGTAATATTGTCAAGAGCATGGCTATGTCAAGGACCCCAGTGCCAGGCTGAAGAGATGGCTCAGAGGTTAAGAGCACTGGCTATTCTTCCAAAGGACCTGAGTTCAAAACCACATGGTGGCTCACAACCATCTATAATGGGATCTTGTGCCCTCTTCTGGTATGTAGGTATACATGCAGGCAGAATACTGTGCAAATAATAAATAAATAAATAAATAAATAAATAAATAAATAAATAAATAGTAAAGGGCCCTAGTGCCTCAGACTTTTAGGAGCAGCAAGTCTTCCCCTAGTTCAGGAAGGATGTTGAGTGTGTGCAGAAAGTGTTAGCTACATCTTCCTCCTCCTAGATATCAACATTATATGCAGAAACTATCAACTGCAGCTTTGTCTTCCTGGGTGACTAAAATCTGAGACTGCTCCCTACAGAGACTCCTACCAAGATTATTAGATAATGGCCGCCTTGTTCTTGTAGTACGTAATATTGCTGCCGAGCTCCTGGGCTGCTGCTGGGCTGAGGTGCCTCCATCAGAGCTCACAGCAAACCTAATCCCAGCTTTTCTGTATGTTTGTATCACTCCTGCACCCCCTGTTGTCCAAGTCAAGCCAATCCCAAAGCGATACATATTTCTGCAACCCACCCCTACCCAGCAATCTTTGGAAAGAGATCCTTTCTCTTCCTCTCAAGCCTGCTGCTTCACTCTACCGGACCACACTACTGGCCTGCCTACTGGCTGCCCTTGCCCATGTGGGCCTCCGCTGGCTCCAGCCCGACTGGCAGAAGTACCTTTTATGTGAAGCCTAATGATTAACACCCAGGCCAGATAAGCTTATTCTTCCGTGGATCTTAGAAAGTCCAGGTAGATGAGGTAGTAGCATGGGGCGAAGACTGAGAACCTCAGCCAGATTTTATATAAGGAACCGAAAACTGCTGGCGAATGAGGCAGTTCCGGTGATGTTGCCTGTTTTCTCATGTCCACAAAGAACAATGTTCGGGTTAGTGCCTAGTTCTGTAGACAAAATGGCCTGAAACATAATAATCTGACCTAAATATGGGACATGATTCAGAGCCAGATTATTCTACAGAATCTACATGAGGTGAGCTGGTGTAGAGGGTCTAACAGGTGACATCCCTGACTCCTGAGTCAAGTTGGGGCCCAAGCTCCTCCTTATTACAAAGACGCTTTAGCTCACCCCTCTCCCATCCAGGAGTGCTGGTTACCCTTTGGGAACACTGTCCTTCCTGACTCCACTTCCCAGCATGCACTCTGTTTACTCAGCCACCTTGGCTTTGTACCCATCACACCTCCTGTTTTCCTATCTGGAACCTCTCTCTCTCTCTCTCTCTCTCTTTTCCCTCAGTTTCTCCAGAACACACCTTGCCAGAGAAGCTCTTTTTATAATAGAACATAATATCTCATTATCCTCTAGTTCCTTTTCATGGTGACTTTTCTTTCTTCTTCTTCTTCTTCTTCCTCTTCTTCCAACTTATAGTGAGACCTATTGCATAATTTTTGTTTATCATCTGTCTGGCCCCACTGGAAGACAGGCTTATCTAAGAAGACGGAATTTCATTGTGTCTTTTGCTTCTATCCACTCCAGAGAATCGCCCAGCTCCTAGAAGGCTTTAGCAAATACTTGGTGGGCAGATATTGGGCTTAGCCTTTCATTTGGTCTCTTGTTAATATATAGAGAATCACTTAGGAAGTGATCATTAATCACACTCTACAGAGGAGGAAGCTGAAGTTCAAAGAGGTTAAGTGACTTGCCCAGGTCACCAACTGGCTAGGAACAAGGTCATAAGCAAAATCCAGATCACTTTGCTAGCAGTATGAAGTATGTGCAGGGAACCGCTCATGTCTGCTTATTTCTCAGTCATCTCCCAAAGGACAGCATGCTGTATTGCCTGAGAGACAGCTCTTAAATGGAAATGGACTCCATTTAACTTGATTGATTTTGTTCCTGGACTTGTCAGAAACTGGAAATTAGGGGTAATGGGCAGAGACTAGGGGTTTTAAGTACAGACCACTTTTCAGCTCAACCAGCCATATTCCCAGGTTTGTTTATTCCAGGCCTAATGCAGAAAATATATGCACTAAAAAACAAATTAAAAATAAACTATAAATGAGTTAGAAACTGCCTGGAGCTATCAGGAACTTATGTACCATGCTATGTGGCTTTGAGTAAATGTTTGCTTTGTAAGCCAAGGAGCAAGCCATATTTACCTCGGCCGTCTCTGGCTAAAGGGTACTTATGCTACTTCTGGGGCCTGTGTAGCCTCCAGGAAGTGTGCACACAGGCCTGAATGCCCCAGGTACCCTAAAAAGAGGAGGTAATGTGGGACTAGATAGCTGGGCTTTTGGTTGAGTTCTGCCTCTTGGTTGTTAGGCAAAGTTGACAATTTACTGCTCCCTCTGAGCATGCTCTGATTTGTCAGCATCCTCTGACCCCCAAGACAAGCCTGGGAGTGTGCTGATAGTTTTAGAGTGAGCAAATATGGCTTGGATGTGAGAGGAAGTGGGTTAAGGAGGATGCTAGCTTTTTAGCCATCTCTCCCTTCTGTCTTGTCCACGGAGCCAGCTCTTTGTGTGTGTGTGTGTGTGTGTGTGTGTGTGTGTGTGTGCTTTCCTTAAGCAGCTCTCTTCCAAGACTATAATGTCTGAAAACTTTAGTTTTGTTCTTTAATGACAGAAACTAGGGCTTGCAGAATGGTCAGCCATGTGGGGCGATATGATGAGGGAGAGGGCTGAGGGACTTCTGTGTCTGAGAATGTGACTTATCAAATCACAGGATGAGAAAAACATTCATTGAATGTGTTCATTAAGTGACTTGTTAAGCTATTTCTAGAGGGACACAGCAGTGCACAACACTCAGCCTGACCCTTCTAAAGCTTATGGGGTGGTAATGGAGAGATGGCCATGAGGTCACCCATCTATTATGCTTTCATGACACAATTATAGAGAGACACAGCCTCAGGAGTGGCAACTCAGTCTAGAGGCTAATGCCAACCTTAGTTATTTTCTTATATTTATCTTTATGCGTGTGAGTGTTTTGTCTGTCTGTCTGTTCACTACGCATGTGCAGTGTCTGTTGGATCCATCTGCAGTTACAGCTTATAGACAGTTGTGAGCTGCCATGTTGGTGCTGGAAACCAAACTCCAGTATGCTGCAAGAGCAACCAGCCCTCTTAACTGCTGAGCCAGGCTCCCAACCTCAGTTCGGAGGAAGAACATGCTAGCAAACCTTTCCAAGAAGATGGCATCTAAAGGTCAGATCTGAAATCGGCAAACTAGAGGTTACTCAAGCAAAGGTGAGAATCGGGAAAGAGTTCCCAGCTGAGGGAACTTATATGTCAGTGGAGGTGTGTGTGTGGGGGGGGTGGGGGGGTACAGCCACAGGGGCAGGGCATGAGGCGAGGGTGAGCTAGGACTGCCATCCGTCCATCCACTTGGAAGAATTCGGGCTCTGTTCCCAGGGCACTGGGGCTCACCTAGCCTGGGACAGTCCCGTTCAGCTCTGTGTCTGAGAAGAACCATTTCCAGAGCAGTGTAGAGCTCACTCTAGAGGGAGACCAGGCTGAGAACCCAGAGCCAGGGGGCCAGTTTAGAGAAAGAACAGTGCAGAGGAATTGTTTAAATTTAAAGAGTGGGTCCAGGCATTGAAAGTTCCAGAATATGTTTTGCCTCTTGCCCTTCCTCAGACTTCCATTGTTACTTTTTTTTTTTTTTTTTTTTTTTTTTCATGGAGCCAAAGCATTCTCAGAGCAGATTCCAGGAAACTCTGGAGTTTTGTCACCTTACAACAATGGGAGCCATCCCTTCCCAGTATGCGGTCCTTCACTAAGGGAAAACTTCTCGTCATAGTGTTTTGCCAGGCTATGTCATGACCGTTGTAACATATGAGGCCCAGAACCATCTTAAAGAAGTAACTCTGTGTGTCCCTCAAGGGCTTAGGAACTGTGTTGAGAAGCCACAGAGACATCTGTCCCTAGAGTGCAGTGCATGGCTGCCTTCTCTGTAAACGGTGGGGTGCACAAACTCAGCTGGTTCTAATTGCACAGGGCATGCCATATTGTTGCCCGATGTAATGTCAATTTTTATTTATTTGTGTTTGTGAAAAGCGGGCCTGATTAGACCACTTAAAACTACACAGGCTAGTTAGAGCCAGGCTGGCGTTAGTGAGTTCAGCTGCCCTCCTTACAGTCATCAGTGCTTCCAGCGCTCGGCCTCCCTCTGAGAATGTAAACTTGGGGCCTTGTGCTATCATGATTTCTGTTTCATCCTCACTCTTATAAACTACCATATAAAAAGCAGCCACCAAGTGTTTCTTTCTTTCTTTCTTTCTTTCTTTCTTTCTTTCTTTCTTTCTTTCTTTCTTTCTTTCTTTCTTTCTTTCTTTCTCCAATTTCATTCTGAGGCTTGGAAAATCACAAAATAAAAATAGCCCTGAGAGTGGAAAGTTTGGGGGAGTTTGTTTAGCTTTCTTTGAAATGTACTTTGTGAAGGAATAACTAAGTCCTGAGATCCTTCTTTGCACAGTACTTTACTGCTTGCTTAATTTTTATGGCTTTTTCTCCTGTTGGATGCTTATGGCATCCCTGTGGGGTGTGAATGACTACTATCCTCAACTTGCTAACGAGACATAAGGCCAGAGAGAGGAACAGAGTGGCTTGGCTAAAACTACGTGGGTAGGTATTGCCAAGACAGTCCCTATAACTCCTGGAATCCCCCTCGAACCAGTGTCCCCTATCCAGGCTTATGTTCTGCTGCTCTCTTTCTGCCGTTCTCAGGAAGGAATGATGTCCAGGCTGTGTGTGGACAAATGCAGGCTCACGGCTGGTCACTCAGCATGTTCCTCCCACATGGGAACATGGTATTTCATAGGATAGTTACTTACAGGCTCTCTGAACCCCAGCAGAGCCTGTCACCTCCCTGGGGGTCAGAGCCTGTATCAGTCATCTATGTCCTTAGATCCTGGAACAGACTTTGTTACTTGGTTAATGCTGAGTAAGAGGGTTGTTTTAAAAAATAGTCCTACCATTTCATTCAATTTCCTGATTATAAGAAGGAACCAACCATCGATGTCCTGGTTGGAAACTGGCTGTTCAGAGCCTAGGTGAAAGTCTCGAGATCACTAAGTTCATGGTTTAACTTAGCTCATGGTTTCCCAAACTGTGTTTTTCAGAAAGTTCTGAAGCATATCGTGGGTGTTCCAGAAAAATCACAAGTTCTGTGGACATGTAAGTTTGGGAAATACTGATTCAATAAGTTCAACAAAAACACTTTTTAATTGTAAATGTGCTCAAAGCATAGATCCTCCTGGTTTTCCTTATGATCTTCCCATCTGCATGAGTTTCAGGCCTACCACACCTTTCACAATCGTTTAGTGAGAATCTCTCTCTCTCTCTCTCTCTCTCTCTCTCTCTCTCTCTCTCTCTCTCTCTCTCTCACACACACACACACACACACACACACACACTTGCACTCAGAACAGTGCTCTCAGGCATACATACCATCCTCAATTGTTTAATGAGAAACTTTCACCCCCCAACTCCACCCATGCACTCAGATCAGTGCTTTCCCTGAATGGTTCCCGCCCACACTTCTCTCTGTGTTTCTGTTCTCAGCAGAAGCAGGGGAATGAGTTCGTGCTTGTATTAGACCACCTCCTACAGCATCCCAGCCAATGCTACACCCTAAGCTCCTGGTGACTGAGAGTGCCCTTCTTCTAGTGCCATCCTGTAGGCTGGACAGTGCTAAAGCCTCTTTATGAAAAGAGATCCCTGTCTATACCACATTCTCTGGCTGAGGCTTCGTGTCCCCTCCTCTTCAACTTCAAAGGCTTTTTGAGGGTTTGAGCACACCTTCTTCTGAAGGAGTCTAGCCAGCCTTCACCCCCACCTCAGGATCATTCTGTAGTAAACCCAAACTCTTGAGAGCTATGTGGGATTTGCCTAGACCCCTCTCTCCCCACCCAGGCCTGGTCTTTGTTGTTGTTGTTGGTGGTGGTGGTGGTATGTGTATCTTAGAGTTCTCAGAGTATCAGATACACCAGTAACTATTTTGAGTCTCCCTCTCAGGAAATCTTAACCGTGCGGTGGAGGTTCTTCAAGTATCTAAGGACACGGATGTTAACAGAAAAAGTTTGCAGCTGAATTTTGAGCTGGCAACAAGAATGTCATAACTGGTGGTAGGTGGCACACAGATGACTTCTGGGACACAGTGGAAGTGTAGTGCAGTTTCACCATGGTGCTTGGAGAGGTAGGAAAGTGTGAGGAAGGCAATGGTGGGAGTATGCGGAGTTACAAGAGAACAGAATTGGGCAGGTGCAGCTGAGAACAACTGCTGCTGTGGGGAAAGATGGTGACAAGCAGAGGTACCATGTTCAGAAGCACATCCTAACTCTCATCCTGCATCCTCAAGTAGGAAGAGCTGAGGAATACCAGAACCGGTCCTAAGAGCAGCAGAGGGCTTCTGAAGCCATGCAGAGCTATTCTACTAATGCTGACTCCAATGGGGTAGGAAGAGAGCCCTCAGCTGCAGTGGAAGGACATCCTGGTAGATGATCTTGGCAAGCTTTGGACTCTTCTGGGCTGCACATGTAGTTCACCACATCTAGTTAAAGGCTAATGCTTCCTACTCAGTTGTAAGCAATGCAAAGACCTTTCGCTTATAGAGTAACACACAATCTCCCCATTTCCTTATCCACCAGACAAGAAAACAATAGAATAAAGTTACAACACACCTTAGCCATGAAAGTGTTTGTCCTGTTGAGGGAGTAAAAAAGCTGTACACCAGAGATACCTAAACTACACATGTCAACAGAAATGAGGAAAATAATGTGGAATGGGATGCTGAGATTACTCTGTTAAGTAGGTGGGTAGGAGAGGATCAGACCTTAAAAATCTTCTGCTAGGACATTCTTCCTGACTAGGCCTCTGAGAAACAGTGTTAACTCACTCCTAGAGTGACTGTCAGAAGTCTGGAAAGGGCCATGATTCGCAGCAACTCAAGTTCAAGTTCCTTAGTTGGCATGGAGAATGTCGGAAAGAGTTAGCAAATGGCTCATAGAAGTGTAAATACTAGAATGAACCCCTATGGAAGGCTGATAAGCCACCAGAGGATGACAGATCCACACAGCAACCTCAGATGGAATTTCACTTGCTGAAGCAGTGGAGATCGCTTGCCAAAAGGAAGGCCTCAAATCACTTGGAAGCTCAGTGTTGGCTATCGTTTGTAGACCAGAGCCCATGCTGAGAGACTAGGGCTGATGGTACCAGGTAGCAGCAGCTGCCTATGAGAAGCACCAAAAGTACAACTATTGCAGTAAGTGACAAAGAAAAGCCAAAGATGGTGTGGTGTCTCTAGCATGTTGGGCATATGAGAACCAAGGGGTTTGGGTATGGACCCTCCCTACCATTGCTTCCAAGTATTTTCTTGGAGAATGTGGGTTTCATCGCCACATCTCTGAAATCTACATGTTGAGGGTCCCATTCACGACTAGAACCCCCCACATCTTGTTGCCCCCTCACTGCCAGAGCCCACTCCTTATCAGGAAGAGATAGTTTCTATCACATAAGGGGGACAGATTTGGCACCCAAATGACCCCTTTGAGTGTTTACTCTTTAGGACCAGTTTTAGAGGTGAATAGGTTAAGTGTGACGGTCATTCCCTGGGAAGGGCAGAATGAACCGGAGTTCTGATCCCCCTGAGATTAGAGTCTGAATCACCCTGTCAGGCACGCCCTCCTTCCTCCGGCTTCACTGGCTGTGGCTGAGGGGCCTGGGCTGTGTGGGAAGGGAATGCTAGGTATTTGTTCCACCTCAAGACAAGGTACAGCAGGCAGTGTGGTAGTTTCAGCTGGTACCCTTCATAGTTCAAATTCCTCCAGACGATGTAGCCCTCTGGAATCCCGAGGCTCCCACTTTCGGGACATTTCCCTAAGAAGTGAGTCTGAGCAGTGTGGGCAGTAAATGGTACCGGCCGGTGTGAAGCCATTAGTCAATCTTTGAGCTATCTGCTTAGGGACCGAAGCTCCCATTCTCCCAACTACCGAGGATATTGCTAAGTGACAATGTGTTGCTGAGGCTACTCACGGAGCTTGTTCTGCTACCCTTTGAGAGGTGTCTCATCCTGTGTCACACGCCTTTCTGTAGGGCAGCCAGCACTCTCCTGAGTCCTTGTTTAAGAGGTTCTAAAGGCTCATCCTATTATCCCAGTTCAGGACAGCGCTTCAGAGCTGTTCAAATTCTGGGACTCCCCCAGGTATCACTAAACCATTACAAAATAAAATCGACTCTGAAGACAAATCAGTCAAAAACCTGAAGAGAATCCTTACATATTGCTAAGAGCTTCCACTCATTAGGAAGGTAACATTTGAAAACTCACATTCTCCTAATAGCATAGCTTCAACATATGAACAAAAAATTAATCTATGAAAAGTCATTAAGAACTTTTAATATAGCTTTTGGTTATCGGTATACCAAGTGGAAAGCATTATTGGGAGGAATAGTCAAGTTTCCGGGCTGGAAAGATGGTTCTGTGGTTGAGAGCACTGGCTGTTCTTGCTCAGGACCTGGGTTTGATTCCCAGCACATGGCAACTCTGAGCCATCTCTAACTCCAGATCCATGGCATTTGATGCCCTCTTCTGACTTCTTCCGGCATGAATAGATTGCCGTATGATCTGGCTATACTACTTCTAGGAATATGCTCCAGAGTATTCCATATCCTGCCACAGGAATACTTGAACATCCTTGTTCACTTCTGCTCTATTCATAATAGCAAGGAAATGGAATCAACATAGATGCCTATCAACACATGAATGTATAGTGAAAATGTGGTACATAAGCACAATGGAATCGTGTGTGTGTGTGTATGTCTGTCCATTCATACATATGGAAGCCAGATACCAATGTTGGGTGTCTTTCTTGATTTATCTTAGCTTACCATTTGAGACATGGTTTCTCATTAAGCTCAGTGTTTACTTATTGGCTAGCAAGCTTCAGAGAGCCCATCCCCCATCCACATACCTTTACTACGGTCACAGATGCATGCAACCATGCCCTACTTTTGTTTTCCCCCTCAATATGGGTGCTAGGGAATCTGAATCTAGGCATTCATGCTTGTGTGAAGTGCTCACGCAGGCATTTACCTACTGAGTCATTTCTCTGGTCCCCACAATGGAATTTTGTTCAGCTATCAAGAGAAATGGAATTATGAAATTTGCAGAAAAAAAGAACCAAACAGGAAAGTGTGATCTGAAATGAGGTAAGTAAGTCATCCTCAGAAAGATAAATACATTTTACTTTTTCATTGGTTCATTCAGAAGCTAAATATTCTTTTTCATATGTGGATCCCAGGGTCTAATTTTTATATGTGTGTATGTATGTGGAAGTGAGTATGGGTAGAGAGGTCAGGGAACTAGGAAGTGATCCATGGGGGGCTGTTCAAAGAAGCAGGGGTGGGAAGGGGGATGTAGAAGTGGAAAAGGAGATTTCTGGAAGACTGCAAATGCAGAAGGTAGGTGAGGAAATGGGGAAGAGGAGCAGGAAGCGGGAAATCAGCGAATACTAAACATGTGTGAAGATGAGAGAAGGAAACCTGTTATATTGTCCATTAATTAAGACAAATTTTAAAAAACAAAAAAGGAAGAAGGATAAAATAAAAAGTATTCACAAAGAATAAAAGCAAGGAACATGAATCTGCTAAAGTTTTTTCCCGGCAATATTTACTTCTAGACCAAAGTGATGAGTTACACAAGACTACACCCTGAGCACAGAATTCCAGCCCCGTCTCCTCCCCCTGCCTTGCATCCCTGCACACTGTAGGTCTTCATTGCCCTTCTGCATTTAATACTTATTTCCTGCCGTGTAGAGCCAACCGCTAGATGAGAGGGCTAAGGAAGGATTTTGCAGCCGGCTTGTGGCAGTGAGAGCGGCTGTCTGGGCACACAGCTCTCCTACAGAATGAGATTTCATCAGCAGTAAATAACAAAGGCTGCAAAGCTGTTCTGCCTCCTTGACCAGTGAGTTCAATTCTTGGAACTGCTCTTGTGAAATCCAGAAAAGTCGCCACTCATCATCTGATTTGTGGAGGACTCTCCAAATTGTGAAAGGCAACAGAAGGATCCCGTTCAAAGGGTGAGTGAGGAAACTGAGGCTGAAAGGGTTTCCTGCCCTGCTGGGAACTCTGCTCTCCATGTCCGTGCCCTGCTGCACGTGTAGCTCACAGCTGCACCTCATAGAAAAGGAGCAGAGCGTGGAGCGAGGAGATTGGAGTTTATTACTAATGATAAACAGTTTAAATTTGGTAGGAAAAAAAGTAAAACGGAGAGAAAGAGAGATACCTCAGCCGGTAAGCGTGCATACTGCTTTTGAGGAGGGCCCAATTGGGTCTCACAACTGCCTGCAAACCCAACAACAGGGGAGCAGACACCTTCTTCCAGCATCCTCTCTCTCTTACACACACCCTTGGAAATAAAGATAAATCCTTTTAAAAATGCAAAGGAAAGAATAAATCCTGTTCCTGGGAGATCAGCCCTGATGGCACATTGATACCAGGATCTCTGCCGCATAGATGGTCAAGCTAATTATCTCCCCATTCATTAACCAAAGCACCTGAGGGCTTACTCAGCCCGTGCTTGCCCTCTTCCCTCCTGCCTGCCCTGCATGGAAACTCTGCCTGTGACACAGTCAGCTACTGTTCCTGCCAGAAACATGAATATTTATTTTTTGGTTTGTTTGTAGACAAAAACAAAGCCTGAGGATCAGTGCTTCTGCGGTTTGGACATAGTTGACAAATATGTCTCCCGATGGCTGTGCACTGGAAGCTGGTCACCACTGTGACATGAGGAAAGGAAAGAGTGTTAAGAGGTGTCTTGTGCTGGGAGGCGCCCCCATGAGGGGATGACTTTGAAGAGCGATTCAGGCCTTTCCAGTGGATTAATTTCTAGAAGGAAGGTTTGTTAGACAAGAATGAGCCTTGCCCTCCCAAGTCTCCTGCTTTCGGTCTTACCACATGAGTTCCTTCACATGGTTTCCTGCCATGTGACGTCATCCACCATGGATGATCTAGTCAGACACTCTGCTTGGACTAGATGCTATTCTGTTTGAACTTTGCAGCCACAGATCAAAATTCAGGCACACATCTTTTGTTTTTATGTTATCCAGCACCAGCTGTTTTGTTATAGCAACACACGAATAGACTAAAGTAAATGGCTAAAGCACTTCTCAGAAGGTCCTGGTGAAAGCCCAGGAGCCCATGCTTCAGCTGAAGAAAAAAAAATTTTCACCATGTTATTGACTCAGACTCAAGTAACATGGAGGATGCATGGGTTTTGGAATAAGGGTGATTCGGTCTTGGAGCATTGTGATTGTAGGTAAGACCTATTTTTATTTTTTATTTTTTTTTTAATTTATTTATTTTTATCTCAATCACAGGTTAGGTACTTTGAATCCCAGGCGTAGCCCCCTCCCACATTCCCTCCTACCCTCCCACTCCCTCCCTCATCTCCTTCTTCCCCGCCCCCTC
>CM053754.1:31665836-31733241 GCA_028658305.1 Pachyuromys duprasi | reverse complement strand
ATGGGATGGACATTGAGCGGAGGAGAAAACAAGCAACAGATCAGGAGCATGCCAAAGAGGACCTATGGGGGGGGGTGGTCAATGTAGCGATGTATCAGAGCGGATATTAAGACTCGAGATCAAGCCTCTGACAAAGGGCGAGAGTAATGAAGACCTGTTTTTAAAGACACACACACACACACATACAACTATTCCCAGGAGATCTTAGAATGGTATACAGACTTTGTCCATAATGAGTGAAATTAAATTTGTGGCCAAGAAAATGCACAGGTTTTTGTCCTGGAGACATTTCATTAGAGGTGAGGCTTAGTCATCTCTGGTGGTGGAGTCTTTGGGCATTCCTAGCTCACTCTCCACTCAGCAGCCATAGCTGTGACAGCAGCGGCCCTTGCCCTCTCCCAGGGCCACCACTCCTGCAGCCTACATGGCTAACCCTTCTCCTTACTTGTTCCTATTGGAGAAACAATAGTGTGGACTGACCGGTGAATAGAAATTACAGAGCCGCTCTGGAGTATTTTTATTTTAAATGCATCCGATCCAGGTAAGAAATGGCAGGAATCTCCACGTGCAGTAGTAGTAGGCCAGAGTCATCAGCACAAGCAGCCTCTGAACTGTCCTTTATGGCTGCTCTCCGGAACGAGGCTCTTCCCTTAATGACTTTAAAAACGTGACAGGATGGGGATGGCAGAGGACCAGAAGTCATGGAGGTTTCTAAGACTCCTGCAGTGAGCTGATTTGTCTGCCCTGACTGGTTTTCAGTGACAGGTGGCCACTGTGAAATCATTGGAAGGAAGCTACAATGTTAAGGATGGGGCAGGCATAGTCATTTAGATATTAAAGTCACAACCAGAGTACAGGGTAGAAGTACACCTGCTGTGTGCAGACCTCTGAGAGCCATCAGTAAATACCATAGCTTATGGCGTGATTTGGGCCAGGTACTTAACATCTCTGATCTTGAAGAGCCTCATCTGAAGAATGGGGCCGATTCTTCCCATGAAGCAGAAAGACTGTGTCTGACATGTCTGGAAAAGTGATTGACACTTGTCCCGCCACTATTGTGCGTGAAGGTATTGCATGTTTTCCTCTTTCCTTTCTGGTTGCAAAGGTGAGCTGTCCGTGACTCCGTGAAAAACCGGGCAAGGAAATGTCAAGGCTCTGGTCTTAGATGACAGGCCTGAGTGAGTTCCTGCAGATCCAGGTGAAGTCGGCCACCCTGGGAAAGAGGAACCAGTATGCACGTGACCAGTAAGGAAAGACAGTATCCCTTTTCTATGCACCTACTTTCTCCACCGCCTACCTAGCCTGACCTAATCCCACTCTTATGTCTATTTTAGGAGTGCCTGCTCCATGATTCAGAGTGACCTACATAAGGATGGGTTTGAGGCATGCTGCTCTGTGTGCCTGATCTCTGGGTGTGAGGAGTAGTGATAGCCATGTGACACCACATGACATTTTAGTAGCACGCTTTCTCTCACTGGGCTGTGAGACTGAGTCACATTCAGCCCTGTTCCCTCGGGGCCTCACCTGGTACTATGCCTGGCTCAGGCTAGACAGTGTTGTCCTTTGAAACGGTAAGCCAGGATTTGGGTGGACTTCATCCGCCCCTTCTTTCTGCGTTTTCCTTTTCTGTTTTAACCTAATAGGCTTTCCTGGATCAGGACGGGTTTGGCTGTTTCATAACAGCCCACTCTAAAATCTCAGTGGCTTAACTTAACAAAAGTTTATTTCTGACTCATGCTATGTCCCCTGTGGTTATGGGCAGCTCTCCAGGACAGCTGTTCTGCATACAGTGGCCTAGCAATCCAAAACTCCTTTGATTTGGTGGCTTCATCATCTCAACACAGAGCTAGGCAAGAACCAGCAGGAGACACAGGCCCTCTGTTCAGCCCAAAAATGAATCCTGTCCCTTCCTCTCTGGCCCAGTCCAGCCAAATCTAGACATATGATCATCTCAATTTCAAGACTATTAGGAAGATCCCTTTTCAATGTGCTTAGGAAGGAGGGGAAAGGCTGCAGATACCTGTGGACTAATCATGCTTAAACGAGCTTGAATGGAAATATAAGGGCCCCAGTTACAAAGTGAGAAATTAATACTAATATCCAATTCCTCTATTTATTGGTCTCTCACTAAGCAAAAGACATTGGACATTTGGGAGACAGGTATCAATCATGGTTCTAGGGACTAGAGACAGAGTTTCTCTGTATAGTCCAGGCTGTCATAGAACTCACTCTGTGGACCAAGCGGGCCTTGAACTCATAGATATCCACCAGCCTCTGCCTTCCTGAGTGCTGAGATGAAATGCGTATGTCACCACCACTTGGCTTGCAGTAGAGAATTTAAAACAGTCAGTGTCACCATAAGCCCCTGTTCTCCTAAGAGATGGGCCATGGTAGATATACAAAGTGTCAAGTGTTCTATGAAAGAAAATGAAGAGGGAAAATAGAGAGAGGGGGTGAGTATGTGAAGGAATTGCTTTGCATATGGAGGGTGAAAGACCTTACAGTTAGAAAGATGTGCTACTGCATTAGGTCAGAAGGATGTAGGACTGCAAGCATGGAGAAGACTTGGCAATGGCTGGGTTAAATGGGACATTGGACACTCTCCTGTGGCATTGGTGATGCCAACATGAATAAAACCCAAACAGGAACCTCCATCTGTCTCCAGTACCTCAGAGGGGAGAGATGTGCAAATAGATACACTCAATGAAAAGTAAGGTGTCAAAGAGGGCACAAAAGAGAGAGCTGCACTTTCCATTTTGATGGGAGAAGTTCAGGGGAGGTGTGATACAAGGGGTGAATTTTGCTGGGAGAAAGTAGAAATTTTAAGATGTGTTGTATACATTGTCTATTGCTATGCAACAAAAGAAACATGCCTTAAAAAGTCCATCTTACCTTTTCTGATTCCAAAGAGTAACCAGGCTCTGCCAGCAGTTCTGATGTTGAACAGGTCCTTCCTGCAATGGATTATGTAGTCTGACTTGTACTAAAAGCTAGGCTGGTTACTTCCCATGCCTTGTTCCTTGCTGGTGTGGCTGGGACATCTGGCTCTGTTTGGAACTGTCCCTCTCTCCAGGAGAACTGTCTGGTTGAATGCAAATTTTCTCACATGGTGTCTGGATCTCAAGGGAGTGAATAAAGCTTCAGGGCCTGAAAATCACCCTTGCATCAGTCCCCATGTGTTGTTCTTCTTTTGGGGGGCGGGGCATGGATTCTGGCTGGGGTCTGGGAACTTGGCTTCTGGATGGAGAACGGGGTTCCATTTCTCTCAGGGGCAGCTAGAACACTAGGGTGAGGCCTGAGTTTGCTAAGCCAGGGTATAGAAAAGGTTTTCCACAGAGTCTTACAGTGTGGCTCTTTTAGCATGAGATCGCTGGTGGTAACGGAAGCTCAGGCATTCCAAAGCTTATGGTGATTCCAAAGCACTCTAGCTCTTGGTTAAGCTGCTATGCTAAGTAAGCACTGCAGAGGTGTGGGCCAAAGCCCATGCCTGGTCCACTTGCCGCTAAGACACAGGCTGGTTGAGGCCAGGACCTGAGAGGCCCAGGCCCAGTGAGGCCTAGGCCCAGTGGGCCAGAGGACAGATGTGAAATGCAGCCCAGTGAAGAATAAATGATGAATCTCAGACTGTCTTGACATGAAAAAGCTCATGCCTTTATTTGTGTGAAATCTAAGGCAATATAAACTCTGGACAGAGGGAGGGATTTTGAGGGTGAATATGTTTGATTCCTTGGGTTCAGGGATACTTAATGGTCCTATCACAAGAAGGGAAATACAGTATTTAATGATCTTATAGGAGGGGGGAGTTTCCAAGTACAGTTGAAGGTCACTACTGGAATAAGATCCTTAGCAGGGTGGGGCATTTCTAATAATTCCTAAAAGCTTGCTAGAGTAGTTTCCTTATCATGGAAGAGTCTGGCCTGTAATCTGTCCTGAAGGGTATGTGACACTTCTTATCTCCTTACTAGACCCAGAGTCACCCAGATCAGGGGAGACTTTTAAAACCCGCTGAGAAAAGGGAGTCTATCATCACAGATTGAGCACAAGTAATCGGCTATCCAGAGACAACCGACTTCAACCTCACCCAGCAGAGCCCCACACCCATGGACTCCACAACTCAAAGCAACCTGAAAAGCAGCCAAGATTCAGGAGAGAGGAACCTGCATTCCTGTCCAAGAAGGGGGGACCCCGGGGAGACTATGTTTTCAGACAACCTATGACAAATAGAAGCGGCACAACACAGCAAGTATGTCTGTCTGTTCCCACAGACAGATCCTTCCTCCTTACAGATCCCTGACTGCGCAGAGTATGCCTGCCCTGACTCATCCTTGATGCCTCAGGAATATTGTCAGCATTAGGGCAAGAGACGAGACACACTCACTACCCTACTGCCGAGAATAGTGACTGCCAACGTTGGCTGTGGCACCACTACCCTGACTCCACAGCGCTGTGTCCGTGTACGAACAAACTGAGGGGGAAAGTAGGACTGTTGACGGTGTTGCCTGCTGGTTTTTTTTTTTTTTTTTTTTTTGTGGCTGTCTTAGAAAGAAGAATTCTGAGGGGCCCAGATGGGCAGGCAGGAGACACAGGCCTGTCAAGGGCTTCTGAAACAAACAACTTTGGTCTGAACTCAGGATATCGTACTTGGTTTCCAGCCAGAATGAACTCGGGAACCCTGAGCACCTTGGCCCGGGGAAAGAGTCTAGCTGGGCTTAGGGGGACAGCAGGTTGGAATGCACAGGGACTGTTACACTGTGAGCTGAATTCCCCAGCAAAGCCCAGTGCTGGCAGCTGACCTGCTTCCGTGGAGTTTGAATCCCCAAATGTGTCGTAATGTGTGCAGATCAGTTTCGTATGTGAAACTGCTGAGAGCACAGGATTTGGGGTACCTTGTCATAAACGAGGGTTGCAAAATAGTTCGGACTCTGCTCCCAAGAACAGAGGCAAAATAGAAGGAGTCTATGTCGCTGCTTCTGGTGACGAGGGGCAGCTGACATAGCCAGGCTCCAAAGCTAGGGGCCTGGAGGTTTTCCTCGGAGCTTATGTTCATTTGCTGGCTTCCGGTCTCTGAAAATATAACTGCTCTGGTCTTAGACCTAAGGCAAAGCACAATACTGATGTAAATGCCCTAGTGTAATTACCTTCCTCTTTCTCCAGGGTAGAGATGACAAGGTGAGACATATCGCGACAGCATCCGGAGGGCTGTGTCCTGGACAGTACCCTGTGTGCACAGGGGGTGTCAACAGCACTCTCTGGACTTAAGCTGAAACCAAATTCTGCCAGTTCCAGGCTGGGTGACTTGCATGCCTCTGGTCTTTAAAGGGCCACGACGGCACCTGCTTTTCAGAGTTGTAACGGTGAATATTTCCAAAGTACTCCTGGTAAGCAAAGGCCTATCTGCGGAACGCCTGGTGTCTGCTGGGGGGTTCTTATCATTGCACAGGTGTGGATCAGTGTGGGCCTTCAAGTGAACGAGTCTCTTTCTCAGCTGCAGGACTTGAATCCTGCCACAACTCAGTCCTGTTGCTCAGTGGCTTCAGTGGTTGGGTCCAAATTTTTGTCTCTAACCCTGTGCTGCAGCTTCAGATCCAACTATCCATGGGGCCCTGGCCGATGTACGTACATTTTGGAACTCGGAGGAAGACTTTTTCCCCGGACAACATAGAAAATTGCATTATCTGGTATCTCAGCCACTATCTCGGTTTCATATTTTGGCTACTGGAGGCTGTTCACTATCCCCACGCACTCTCCCTTAGTCTATCTCAAACTCTTCCCATAAAACTTCCTAACCAGAACAAGCCCTTGGGAATACAAAGGGCCGTTCACAGATTAGGCAGTAGCTCCAGATGCTTCAGTTCATCACAGAGGAAGCCTTCCCTAAGTGGGAACTCCAAAGGGTATTTCATTGGGAGATTCAACTCTTATCAGCTTTAAGTCTGAAACATTTATGTTTGTCCATCTATGGTGCTTGTCTAAATTCTAGTTGGAGGGAGCTCTAGCTTCTTTCGGATTCTCCATGAGACATTTTAGAAATGGCCCCGGTGTTTCTAGTGACAGGGTATTTGCAGCAAATTCCAACCTTACAGCCACTCATTCATCAGTGGCAGGCAAATCCTGGGAGATGGATGAGATTTCAAACACAAACTGAGCAGCCCTTGCAAGCCAGGCACAGCACAACTGCAGAAAACAATCGCCAGGGCTTGGCCCTCAAGGTATAGATGTTCAGGGAACGCTGCACCCCAGACTGTGGGCCTTTCTTGTCCTTGGACATGCCACCTCGCTTTTTTGTAGATGATTGGCATCTTAATTTTCTGTGAGCTGGCAAGCTGGAGCTTGACACTTTCCACAAATATCTCTTTACTATGGGGGGGGGTGGAAGGTATGTATAATAAAGGTAGTAATACTTGCCATATGAACATTGTTAGAAAGAATAAATGTGTGTCTCATCCTGCTTAATACAGTGTGTGACCAAGGAGAGAAACTCAACAGCCCCTTAACTGAGAGAATGAAGAAGAGAGGCTTTTCCAGTTGTTTCCCCCACCAGCTTCCCCTGGTTGCCATGACTGCATTTCTTGGTGCTGTTTCGAATATGAGCCAGGGCAGGGGTGAGGGGAGAGAGTGAAGTTTTCCCAGCTACCCAATAAAAGAACTGAAGGCAGAACTGTGTGCAGTTCTAGTATATGCTGCATGTGAGCAGAGCAGGCATGCCTAATAAACAGACACTGGGAAAATGAGTCTTGTTGAATGGCAGATGGGTGATTACCCCATTGCCTCCAACGAGCTGAACTGAGGGTAGCTACAGGTTGGGCCATGGACCAAAGCCAGGCTTCCCTAGCCTCCCAGAATCACACGTGTTTGTTTTCCTGCTTGTAAGGTGGGAAGGTCAGTGCCGGTCCCCTCTGACTGAGAGTGTGACAGGACTCTTCTGTTCCACAGGCAGATGGCTTTTGGCTCCTAGGGTGACCTCAGTCATCAAATTGCCCTCTTGAGTATTCAGAGCAATAAGTCTTTGAAGGAAAACATTGGTAACTGTGGTTGGGCCTAAGTTGGAAGTTAAAATGTGTGATTTCCTAACGGAGCTGAGGGCAGGAGCAGAAGGAACATGGCTCCGCAGCTCTGCCTTCAGCGATGGATTGGAAAGATGTTCTAAGCACTGCATT
The DNA here is from genome assembly GCA_028658305.1 of Pachyuromys duprasi. Lineage (NCBI taxonomy): Eukaryota > Metazoa > Chordata > Mammalia > Rodentia > Muridae > Pachyuromys > Pachyuromys duprasi. The sequence continues at coordinate 31,726,084 of CM053754.1, read as the reverse complement.
CAACCAGCCCGAGACTGTTTCCTCATTTGCAGAATGGGAAACCACAATCACATCACCCTCCCCTCCTTTCTCTTTGCTCAGAATCCGAAGGCCAATTGACACTGTGGGTGACTTATAATTCTGTGTCTCAATAACACCCCTGTATGTAAAATAGAGATTTCTAGCCACCTGTGTTTATTGGGGGTGGGGTGGGGGACGGGAGTTGACTAAACTATGTATGTTGATGCTCCGGTCCCTGTGACCAAGAACTCAAGCACTCCTTCCTTATCAGGGTCTGTCCCCCAGCGCTTCTCCCCTCTGCTTTTGAGATCTATGTTTTCTTTGGTAAACTAATCATGCTCACAGAGTATTTCCTGCCACATGTTTAGCCTTCCTGGCTGGTGGAGGTGGACGTTAAAGGACTTGCTGTACACGTGTGTAAGCTGGAGTTGGAATCCCTAGAACTTACACAAAGTGCCAAGTGGGACTATACTTCCAGCCTTGGAAGACAGAGGCGAAACAAGCTGGCTAGCAAGACTTGGCCATCTCTGCAGGCTTTGAGTTTGATCGACTCTGGCTCGGTGAATAAGGTGGCAGAATGATTGGTGACGACATCAATCACAGGACTCCACATGCACATGTGCACACGCACACACACACACACATGTCTCCACACATGCAAGGCATGCATAAACCCAAACGCATGCCACACACTGGCAGTGTGGTCAGCAACGGTAGCTCAGCTTTTCGTTGTCAATGCCCACAATATCCTGTGCTATATCCCCAGATCTTCTGTAGGTGTCTAGGGTTGCCAAAGGGCTCTCGTGTCCAGTATTTTAATTGATTCTAACAATGGCACCAGCAATTGGGTGTCATTTTCCCTTTCACAGAAATAAGAATACTGAGATTCAGTATTTGTGACTTCTTCACAAAACCACCAGCCAACCAAAGAAGGAAACAGAAAAGAGCTAGCCAAGGAGAAGACAGAGCTCCAGACACAGGTTAGCTGATACCAGGCTCTTAGCCTTTCTTTGTGGTAATGGCTCCTGTTTTGTCTCTAGTCATAATTTGGGTCTTTCTCTTTCTTTTGGCGAGTATGGCTAAGGGTTTGCCAATCTTTATTAGTTTTTTTTTGAAAGAACTCTTTATCAATGTTTTTAATTTTTATGTTTCTATTTAACTGATTTCAACTCTGATGTTATTTCTCTATACCTATTGGTTTAAAAAGTTTTCTTACATTGATTTAGTATGTGCAAACATGTGTTTGCATGTGCGTGGAAGTCGGAGGACAGTTTGTGGGAGTCAGTTCTCTCCTTTCACCCTGGGGGTTAAGGGGTTTGAACTCTGGTCATCTGGTTTGGCAGCAAACACATCTAGTTTTGAGTTTTGTTTGTTTTTGTTTTTCCAAGGCCTTACAATGTATCAATACGTTAATTTACTTAAGAGCGCAATGATTTGTAAAGATTTATTTTTATTATTTAATGATGTGGGTATGTGTCTCTCAGTGTGAGTACATGCATTTGAATCCAGGTGCTCTCAGAGGTTAGAGGCATCAGCTACGCCTGGAGCTAGATGGTGATGAGCCACCCAAAGCAGGTGCTGGGAACTGAACCTGCATCCTCTGGAAGAGAAAGAAGTGCTCTTGACTGTTGAACCTTGTCTCCAATCCTGCCTCTGATCTTTTAATGAGGCACTTACACCTACAAACTCTTTTTTTTTCTTAAGACTGTTTTCGGCATATCTATAGTATTTGGTCTGATGTGTTCTCACTTTCAATAATTTCTATAATGACACACTCATTCAAAGCACATTATTTAGTTTCCAAGAGTTTGTGTGTTTTCTGTAGTTTCTCTTGCTGTTGGTTTCTAGCTTTATTCTATTCTGTATATTCGGTAGGCAAGAAATTATTTGTATTTGTTGATATTTGATTTGTGTTCTAACACATGATCTATTTTAGAGTGGGTCCCATGTACCACGGAGAAAAATGTGTATTTTCTTACTGCTTGGGAGGAATGTTCTGCAGATATCTGTTTAAGCCCATTTGGCCTGTGATGTCTTTAATTCCAATGTTTTTCCTTCTTAGTGTTTCTCTGAATGACAGGTCTATAGATGAGAAAAGGATATTGAATACCTCTACTATTACTGTGTAGAACCAATCTGTGACTTTATATCTCATAGTGTTTGTTTTATGAAATTGGGTGCACTTGTGTTCGAGATGTCTATGTTTAGACTTGTAATATCCTCTTGATGGGATTGTTCCCTTAATTAGTATGCTGTGATCTTCTATATCTATTTTGATTAGTTTGGGTTCGAAGATTATTTTTCAGATATTAGAATGGCAATGCCTGCTTGTTTTCTGGTTCTATTTGCTTAAAATACTTTTGCCTGTCCTTTCACTCTAAGAAAGTGTTCATCTTTGACTGGAGGTGTGTTTCCTAGAGGCAACAACAAGAAAGAGGATTCCCATTTTATAATCCAATCTGTTAGTCTATGTCTTTTGATTGAGAAAAGTTGTCCATTTATATTCAGTTAATTGTTGAAAAGCATGCATAGGACTTGCTCCCTAACCAGTTAAAAGCAGCCCATACACCAGAATACAAATGACAAGGAGTTACTCATTGTGAGACCCCCTTGTTACTTCCTGTATCAAGGATGTGCCTCAAGGCTTCTGGGACATCACTCAGAACTAAACATGAGTGCTTTTCTGCTGTCTGTGTCTGTTCTAATGCTAGAAACACAAGATACTTACATTATTCCATAAAAATGAGAGAAAGAATTATGTTCCCCAGTTACTGCAACAGAAAAGAGCAGTGCTCAACCTGTAGTAATTGCTCAGTAAACAGTCCTTGACAGGATACACACAAACACAGAGACTTGAAGGTGGGCAAACGCTCCAATGTATTCTTGTTAGTAGGATGATTTGTGCTGATTTTATAGTTTCTCTACTCTTTAGACTTTTGCATTATAATAATGATAGAATTAGAGTAATAGGTAATTATAACCAAAAGTAAATTAGTCTCAAAATTTGGGGATCATTTTCATATAGGACAGAGGTCCAACCTCAGGGTCAGCATTCCTGCCTTTTTTACGTTTCTTCTGGGCCATCTATTTCTCTCTTTACTCTTTCTCATCAAAAGTTTAAATCTCTCTGTACCGTTTGTGTCCCATGATTTCCTTGCCCCTGAATGAATTAGTGCCCCATCTAACTTCTGCCAAGACCCCTGAAGAGGCCAGGTTTTGGAGCTAAGACAAGTTTTAGGGTAGCTAATCATCCGAATGCCTCAACATTAACTTTCAATTTAGAATTACTTTTTATGTGATGTGTATTTTTCAAAAAAGTATTTTATCCTGATTTTTAAATACCACATAGATGACTAGATAAGCTGGCTGTAAACAGTGCTTTTACTGTGGACTGGCACCATCTTCGAGACTGACCATTGTCCAACCAGGGACAGCTTAGACTGGGGAAACCCTCCCCCAGGTCACTGTGTTCTTTCATGAGGAGTTGGTACTAAAATATTTACTCAATATTTACTCTAACCTCATAACCCTCCGGGGCTGAAATAAAGCCTGCCTGCCAAACTGTGGCCGTTTGAGGATTAGGCCAGAAAAACTGGCCCAGCGCTATCAGGTGACAGGATTCAGAGACCAGATGCAATCTGCATCACCCGGCCCACAACAGGGAAGGTACAGACAGCAAGAGCAAAGAATGTTGCCCCTTCCTCAGTCACCAGCTAACAACCTTCATCGCAGAGTCCGGTTAAAGCTCTTGAATTTTGGAGTATGGATCAGCCCGTGGAATTCTTACTGCAGGAAGCCTCTGGAATTCATCCACACCAGCGGGCTCGTAGCTAGCAGCTGCCACGGGAACTGGATGTTATTTCTGTTCAGATGCGCACTCCATCCATCGTTCTAATTTCCTTACTTCTACCACAAAACATCAGGACTATTGCTGTCTCACAGTGATGTTCTCTGACGTCACAGGGTCACGAACCTGGGCTCACTGATGCCTGGGAAGGGACACACTCTGTGTTGCTCCCAGCAGCTTCTGCCACACCCTGTCACTTTCCAGTTGGTGACGATGGCGGTTGCATTTTGTTGTTTGGCTGTTTGTTTTTCAGACATTCGCCTCCTGTTACACAGCTGGGGCATAAAATCAGGCTTAGTTCTGGGACTTTTGTTTACTTTGCTCACTAGCTGGGGTGGTCAGGAGTTTAACCAAGGTCAATGCCTTGGAGCCTGTAAAGAGAATTCTAGCAGTTTCTAGCTACTAAATCTGCTGGTGTATAAAGGAATTTCAAAAAACATACACCCACACTGTCTGGTTGTGTTCAGGATAAATTCATTTTTGTTTTGCTTTAAAAATAATAACAAGTGTCTGAGTGTTTATGTTTTCATTTTGCACAGGCGGCCTTGACAATGCAAGTTTTTTTGGTAGAAAAAAAATAATTAAAGAAATAAATGCAGCAGCTTTCACAGCTGCAGATCATTGATTTGGCCCCTCTTGAGAAAGAGAGAGAAGGAAAAAACAAAAAATGGAGGAAAGGGGGGTGATTTGTCTTATTGTTAGAGGGTGGTTCCCTGTCAGTTTTCCTAAAACTTTCCTCCTGTTGCTTCTCAGAATGGCTCAGAGATTTAGAATACTTGACTTGTAATGTTGGAAGATATGATCTGTAAATAGTGAGAAAAGGAGTTTCTAGGAGGAAAAAAAAATCTTCCCACAGTTATTAACACCTCTTAGACTGTTTGCCTGGTGCACGCGATACCAACAAAGGAAAAGATGCTGGAGAGAAGAGAAGGTGCTCCTCAGCCCCAAGGATGCAGCTCTCTTCCACACTTGGGCATGTTTCCCAGCATTTTTGTTCTGTGCTTATGTTCCCTCCCAGTGCTCTGTGGAGAAAGCGATGGGTGGATACCTTTTGCACCCTGATCTCTCCCCAAACAGATAACAGCATTTACTGAAGCCTTGCTGGATGCCAGGTCCTGTCTGCCTCTATGTCGTCTCTTTAAGTCAGCTTGACGTTCTCAGAAATCCAAGGGCTCATTTCTCTATCATTATTGGCATGACATGAGTCCATCCCTTTCCGCTTCTTTGGCACCACATCGTGTGAAAACAGCTGGATGAATTTTCAGCCAGTATGAGGGGTATTTGAGAATGGCCTCATTTCAAATGACTGCTCTAGGACATAACGTGCCATCACGGGAAGGTCATGGGGGAGAGGAATGCTTTTATTGTCTTGCAGAGGTAGTGCTGTTATGCTTCAATCTAAGGATCCCATTAAGGTCATTAAGATCAGAAATTTCTGTTTTTAAAACTTTTCTATAATTCTGTGGATGAGGAATTTCCTTGGGTTCATTCTATTTTAAAATGTCCATCATTTCCCCCCTTAGTGGGTAGGCATATGCATAAATATATGGGTTGGGATGCCCCTTAAAGGCATTAATTTAATCCAGGAAGAGATCTTTCAAAAGAAAGTAAGAATGGGAAAGATACTTGAGGCCCAGAAAAGAGACGTGCAAAGAGATGTCTTAGGGCAGCCAAGACAACTCTGTCATCCTTAGATGGAGACTTGAAGGTGTACTTATGCTCCAATCAGCAGGACAATAATTGTGCCTACAATGACTTTTTCTAAAGCAAAGTTTAAAATTATTAGAGGTCTGATTAGGTTGTTACAACGTGAAATACATTTGTAAAGGTTCCTGTTAAACCTATTGACTCCTTGAGTCCTGATAGCTTGACATTATAGCAGCAACACTTACTAAGTTAGAACACTCACTAATAATCATAGGATGGTAGACACCACACTTAGCTTGGTGCACTCTTTATTTTTCAGCGCTCCTCAGAGCATTCCCATGAGGCCTTGCCTTTGTTATCCCTGTCTCGTGAATCTAGGTGATGCCACTCCTGAGTGGGTTACTTGCTTTGCTTTCATTCCATTGTTTTTGAGGATGAAGAAATTACAGCTCTGCAAAATTATATAACTTATTTAAAGCTCTCACATAATAAGTGACAGAGGAAGAGTTTAGCCAGGTCTTGATTACCTCAACATGCTTCTCCGATTTCCATGTGCTACAGTACTAATGGGATATCTGCTCTGATGGCCACCATGGGCAGGTACTTGCCTTCTCTCTTCTTACAGAGCCGGCAGACATGGAGGGAGTACAGACATTCTATATATAAAGGCTGAACATTATCTTCATCGCAGATGGGGATCACATCTTCTTAGAGAAGGGAAGTCTGTTTGCCAGAATGTCTTTAGCAGCTGGTGGGTAAAGTGACACTCTGGAGTGAGTTGGTGAAGGAAGAATAAATGAAGTGATTAAGCTGTTCCTGAGAGGATGAGAAAGACTGAAGAGGAAAAAAAAAGAGAGGGAGAGAGAGAGGAGAGATGGAGAGAAAAGGGCGGGAAGGGTGGGAGAAGGCAGTATATGGAAGCGAGAGGCCGTGGATAATGAAGGAGTAAGGCTCTGTTTCCGTGGTGGGGAGGAGAGCAAAGATGTTTTCAGAACAGATGTGTCACCCAGGATTTTAGTGAAATCTCCTGTATCACAGAAGCTTGCTACAGGATGGTTTTGTACTAGAACTGTAGGAAGTATGCAGGAGCACTGCCAGCTCATGCTGCACATTGGGTCAACTGGCAAAGACTCCTTGTGACTGGATGCAGAGTGAGCATTGAATGAGCTGAGTTATCAAGACCTTTTGGTCCTCTTGGCTTAGCGCCCTTGAGTACTGTGTGGTCTGCACACCCTTTACTGGACAGTTTTGAGCACACCTACATTGGCATTGTGCAAACTAAAGCTGGTGCACAGAGAAGCAAGAAGCACAGATGAATGGACCAGAAAACATGGAGTTCTGGGAATTCACAGTAGCTTTCTGTTTACTGTAAACAAGCACTTGTGGTGTAGCTCAGCCCTAGCACACACCTTTAATCCAAGAGCTTTCTGTAAAGAGGATCAAATAAAGTTAACCCTAGGTCAAGAGGTGGAATAAGAAATCAGCGGGACAGGGACAGAAAGGAGGGGCATTGAGAGGAAGATATTGAAGGCAACGTGGAGAAGGAGGAAGGAAGGCTTTTTCCTTCTGACATGAAGGCTGACTAGGAAGGTCATCTGGGAGCTTTCTCTGCCTCTCTGAACTAGTAGGTTTTCACCCCAGCATCTGGCTCTTGAGTCTTTAAAATCAAATGTTTGGGATTTTGATTTTTTATAACAACAAATTGGGTTGGTAAATCACTAAGAAATGGCTACATGATTAGTACCTTCTTTGGAATGAAGGAAGAGGATGGTGCTGAGAAGGAATACTTCCTGTGTTCAGGTGAGGGCTCCATCTACATGCCTGAGACAGTTACCATGTCATGGAGAAGAGCATAGTCTCTGAGCAAATTCTAGCTAGTTCAGGCTGCCAAGACCTGGCTAACCAACCCAAGCAGCACACAGTTGCTCTTCTGTCTTCGCAGGTGGCTGTGTTTACGTGGCCTTGTGCCCCTACTTTTGGGCAGGAGAAAAATTATTTCTCAGCCCTTGGCTGCACCATCCCAGGTAGAAGAGAGGGGAGCATGAGAGAGAGGAAGCTGTGCCTACGTTGGCTGCTGCCTACATGCTCAGGGGTAGAATGACTGCGGGTCAGTGGGGTAGCCATCTGCCTCTTCAGATGGTGGCCGATGGAGCAGAAAGCAGGGGGGAAGTGAGGAGCATCCCTCTTGTACACCCCTGCTTCCAGAGGCAGCATGTCAGCAGAGCCGCATGACTGCATCCCGCAGAAAAGTGAGAACTGAGTCAATGAAGCCGGTAAGAGAGAAAAAGGACACTGTAGGAGAATGGCTGTAGTTCTGTCTTCACTGCCGGTGGCCTGTCTCTACTAGTTAGCTTGAGCAAAGGCCTCATGTCAAAGTGAGTGGGAAGGCGGGGAGGAAGTCCATCTGAGATCTGACGTCGAAGGGTCTGCTAAGGTGTTCACGGTAAGAGTGAGGGGTAATAATGGTCCCATTTTACAGCTGCTACTTTTTGGCAGGAGAGATGTTAAGAACTTTGTTCAAGGTTCTCCGGGCAGCAAGAATAGGTGCTGGTAATGACAGGCAACACACAGGTGGAGGACACTTGGTTCAGGCATTGTTCTCAGAGTTTTTTTTTTGAAATACGGCATGTTAGGGAAATAGGCATTTGTATTACCCTACTTTATTGGTGGGGCATGGAGACACACAGTGGCTAAATAACCTGCCAAATCACAGAGCACACGGGGCAAAGCCAGAAGTGAAGGCCAGGCCTTCTGGACTCAGTACAGGCTTGACCATGGTACTCTTTGAGTTCTACATCAGCCAATTCTACCTTCAAACCTGCTGCTCTCTCCGAGACATTGGCGCACCCAGCCCTTGGCACAAACATGTCAAGCATCCCTCCAGCAATCTCATATGTCAGGGCTTTCACAGGTGCACCTCTTGGGAGCATGTGATCTTGGTGGTACCGTAGATCAGGAATTTCTTGTCCTAAATTCAGGTCGCAAACAGTACTAGCAGTGGGGTAGAAATCCTAGCAAAACTTCATCTAATTAAATGAACATCTGTTTCCTGGAATTTGACAACAGTCTCACAGAAGAGTGGCTGGGCTGGACAGCTCATTGAGAAAGTTTAAATGTACTTTCTCGTGAAGTTTTGTTAGTTGTAAAAACTATAGAGATGAAGTAAATGGGTAAACAGTCTGGATTTTACTACCTCTAAAAGAAGGAAGGCAGATACATTCTCTATCTGTCCAACTCTAAGCTGTCATACGTCTCCCTTCCCAGTCTAGTTCTAAGAAGACCCAAAGACTGGCCAAGGAGAGGGCATTTAGTGGACAAAAGGGTTTTGGCAGGGAAACCAGCATAGTCCAGAACACTGGGAGGGGCCACTGCCCTTCACCCACTTTGGCACTGGGTCAAGCACCATGGCAGAACAGTTGCAAAATGTGGATGACTCTTTGAAGCATTTTGCAGTGTGGCTTTGCCAGCAACTCCATTATGAGATAGATGGACTCTTGTTCATCACTGCTTGAATCTGGGCTGCCTCGTGACCTTATTTAGCAATGACTAAATAGGGGATGGGACATGAATCACAAGCTTAAAGACTTGAACCAAGACCTGTCGGTCAGCTCTAAGATGGAGTTCTGGAGCACCATTCCCTGCTGTGCCCTGCTCTTGGGCGATAGATTAGTGACCGGCTAGCCTGCTGGGAGCTGAGACACCATGGAGATCTGGCTGAAGCACTCCCAGCTAGGACCTTCAAAACCAGATACCTCCAGCAGACCCCCCAGCTCTGGTAGATACATGACAAAGCTCTGGGGATACCATCTACATCCATCTTAGATTACTGTGGCTTTTCAATCCCTTGATGCTTGAGTAATAATAAATATTTGTGTGTGAGAGTATGTGTTTGTGTGTGTTTTAACTCCTAAATGTATTTGATCAGATTTCCATTAGTTCCTGAACTTGGCTCCACTTCCTATGTAGAGACTACCAACTGATGTTTATGCTCAAGAAATCTAGTTGCAGCTGGGGTGGTGGCACACACCTGTAATCACAGCACTCAGGGAGGCAGAGGCAGGCAGATCTCTGTGAGTCTGAGGCCAGCCCAGTCACGTGCTAGCTATGTGCTCTTGGAAAAGTTGCTTAACTCATTGAGTCTCGGTTGGACTTCGGGAAGTGGGCATGACTGTGCATGATGTCACTGTGAGGGTTAAGTGGAGTGTATGCTTAGAGGGCAGTGGGGACTACCCGGTGTGCTTGCTAGCCCCGTTCTTTCCAGTTCTGGAACCAAGAGCTCTCTCTCAGCATCCTCCTAGTTGGGATTCATATTACCTACACTACCAGCGTGTCACTTGCTTGGAATCGTGTCTCTTTGGTCCTGGATCCAGATTGACGTCCTAGGTGCCTCTTGGTGCATGCTACCTCCAGAACAGAGCAATACCAAAGGCGTATTTCAAGTGGGTCAGTGGGTGAGCACGTTTTCCTAAGTCCGGGCTCTGCTGCCCTGTGATGACTTTCCCAATGGCACACTGGGCCCCTGGAGAGCGGTAAGCATCGGTCCAGAGACTCTGCCCTCTCGTGTTTCTGTACTGACTCTCTCCCTTGCACTTTCGCCCCTGCTTGTCTGGAGACCTACATAGGAAACCCAGACAGCAGTGAGTAACGTCCCCCCGGGAATGGCAGAGCAAGGCCTGGGCTGCCAGCTGACTTGCGGGGAGGGGATCGCGCAAGCCTGCTGACTTCCCTGCCTTTTGTCAGATCAGAGGCTCCTCGCTCCGCAGGGAAAGGCAATTACACAGGGAGGTGGGGTGGAGAGCGCATGTGATATAGAAAACGAAGCGAGATGTCCAAAAACAACACGCTGTGTCGTAACTACTCACACTCAGGGGAGCCAGCCCTCCGCTCCTCAGCGCAGGCTTTTCACAGGCGCTGTCTCATTGAACTCTCTCGTAAGCAGCTCCAGGAAGCTGCATCCCTGGTCGGCATCCAGGCAAGGGCCAAGGTCACACGGTGAGTGACAGAGACTGGGCCCGTGCACAGCTCTCTGGACCCTGTCCTCAGCACTCAGTACCATGCTGTTGTACCTGGGACATTTCTGACTATGATCGAGGCCTGATGTTTTTCAAACTTTTCCATGGAGGCTTCCCTGCCAGGAGAAGGGAATGAGCACCCCTCAGTACAAAGGGCTGCCAGGACCCATGCTTTATGTAAACAATCCATTCACACTGTGAATTCTTTTTTTTTATCATTACTATTTACATTACAATTACATTAGATATAGCCTTGATGTGAAAGCATGGCTTTGTTCTAGGTTCTTCCAAAGCCAATGTTTTAGGAAGAAGTTTCTTCTTCACTCCTGGCAATTCCAGTGGCCTGGGACACCAGGTTCCATCTAGACGTTTTCAGGCAGCATGGGAGGCAAGTGTGCAACACACGAGCCTCTCCTGAAGGCTTGATGAGCCATTGTTTTTAAAAGGAGATTTATTTTATTTTTAGTTATGTTTGCATTCAGGTGTATGATCTACGTGCATGTACGTATGAGTGCAGGCGCCCCGTGAAGGCCAGAATAAGGTGAGGCGCCCATGGAGATGGGCTTACAAGCAATTGTGAATCGTCTGACATGAGTACTGAGAACAAAACTCAGGTCCTCTGCAATGGCAGCAAGTGCCGTTAACTGCTGAGCCATCACTCCAGCCCTTTATTTATTTATTTTTTTAAGAGAGTGTTGCACTATCTCAACTTGCAATCCTCCTGCCTCAGCTCCTTGAATGCTGTGTGCCACCATGTCTGGCAAGTGGGACTTTTTACTTGGGATCGTTGACAGAGGCTTCTTCAACTCGTACCCCAAATATTCTCCTCTGTGCTCATAACAGTGGAAGGACATGCTTGGCAGGGTTGTTCAGTGGCTCACGGTCTAAGAGAACACACTTTTGTACTAAGCATGTTTTTGGAACAGAAAACATGCTTTATAAATAGAAACAGAAATGGGGGTGCAAACATAGGCAAAAGGACTATTTGTGTGGGAAGATCACCTACAAGGTTTAAAGATGAGACGGAGGGCCTTGGAGTTATTGCAATGCTGTGTATTACCTAATATGGTCTGCTTAGCTGCATCACTAGGACCCATGATGGGAACCCCATGGTCACACAGGGAATACCTTCATCCCTACTTCATCAGGAAGTCATGGCTTTTAACATGACTAACTTCTCAGGCCTCTGAAGCTCAAGCTTATTCAGGCTCTGCTTACCTTGCTAATCTTTGTTGTCCAAAACAGGCCTCTCCAGGCCCGTGCAAGTGGGCTATTGTTCTAGAGAGGGCTCAGCTCCAGCAGGGTTCAGGGATAGTAGAGACAGTTGCAGCATGCTCAAAATAGGCAGTGTCTAAATCCTAGTCAGAGGTAAGGAGAACCCCACAGGAATCTGCCTCTTTGCTATGAGTTTAAAATCCATGGGGATGTATTCCAACCAATCCTACAGTTGTTCGTAGACATATACATGAGATCTGAAGGAGAAAGAGGGCAGAGGAGGGAAAGGGGGACAGATGGTTTCAGTAGCTACATGCGCAGGGCTTCTTCCATGTCAGGTGCTGATCTAAGCATCTTAGGAGCTCAGTTTACTCTCTACCTACCTACCTATCTATCTATCTATCTATCTATCTATCTATCTATCTATCTATCTATCTATCTATCCATCCATCCATCTATCTAATATTCAAACAATCATCTATTATCTATCAAGCAATCATCTATTTATTATCTATCAATAAATCATCTATCTATCAGTGTGGTGTGTGTGTGTGTGGCAGCAGGGTGGTATTGTTAGAAATTGGATCCAGATGTCACAAACCATAGGCAATCATTCTACAAAGTGAGCCACAGCCCCATCTCCAGATTTTCAGCCGCCATCAGTACTTATTCCTTGTATAATTCCCCTGGAAACACTAGTAACTGAGCCTCCTTTGGGCTTCTTTGATGGTAGGCAACATGCTAGATGCTCAGCAGGCACATCTCCCACAATCCTGACAACATTCCTCCAGATAAATGGCCATCACGACTTTCATTTTCTAAATCACTTCCCCTTTGAATGAGAAAATGGAGGCTTGGGAGGTTTTATATAGCAGATGACTCTGAAGCCAAGCTCTTCAACATTCTGCTCCGCGTAGACTGCATCAGCCATTAGAAGCCCAGAAGAATTGGGGAAGCAGTTTCACAGAGGACATCCTGTGTATCCCAGACACCCAGCAAGCACGTTTCCCACCTGCAGGCAAATGTCATAAGACTTGCCACTTCAAGGGTAGATAACGCATAGAAAATAAGGAAACCTGCTCTTGAGGTCAGGAGGTCTGTGACTGGCATTCACACTCATCTCAGCTTCCTCCTCTCCTCACTTTCCAGCTCATAGAAACAGCAGGAGGCACGCGTGTTATTTGACGTGTTATTCCAGGCCTCTGTGTGGTTGGTGACAGAGTTAGGTCTTTACAACAAGTCTTACTGGTCATAGCGGCACATGCTTGTAATCCCAGCACTCTAGAGGACCGGGGTATAAGAATAAAGAGTTTGAGAAAAAAATTTGCTGCGAGGGGGAAAAAAAATCAAGCAAACATTCTAACTTCCAGTCTAACGCATCTGCTGCTTTTCTGGGCTGGTTTCTTGACATTCCCCAGAGCCTGAGTTGTTGGCTTTTCCTTTCAACTTGGATTCATCAGCTAAACTGTTTTTCTGAATCTGTGAAATTAGAGGCTGGGAAGCTTTGGATACGATGTATGCTGTTCCTTTTAGCCTCTTGCTGGGTTCACCAGCTCCATGCCCTCCTCCTGGAAAGGTTTTAAAAGAATGGCTCAAAAGTAGCAAAACGGGCAGAAAAATTCTTGCCTCCTCTGTCTGCTGTTCATCTTTTGGAGAATGTCACAGCGGATGACAATGACATGAGCAGAGAGGAAGCCTTGTCAAGCTCCACAGGCTAGCTCTGTCTAGTCTGAATTGTAGTGTTGTAAGTGAGGAAATTAATTACCAGTAGAGAGGGTGTTTAGTATGAGTCAAACTCTAGGCTTGATGTTTGGTACACCCACAAAAATATAAATATGTAGACACACACATACCTACATATGAGCACATAGTCCAATGGGATCAATGCAGACATCCTACAGTTAAACTAAAAAGCCAGTAGCACTTAATTCAGCATAAGGAACCCATAGTCCTCAGAAATGACCTAGGGACTCTGTTGTATGAGCTCAGGAACAAGACTGCTGTGAGGCTTCCTAAGATAACTTTCATTTTCAAGTATGTTATGGCTAGCTCCATGTGTCAACGTGACTGAGACGCCAGGGAAGTGATGACACTTTTTCTGGGTGTGTTTGCAAGGGTGCTGTTTCTAGAAGATGTAAGCATTTGAATAAAAAGGCCGAGTAAAGAATTTCTCCCTCCTCAGTGTGGGTGGGCATCACCTACTCCATTGAGGATCCATAGAGCAGTACTGGTGTTTGTTCTTGCTTCTTGACATTGTAGTCCTTGACATACACACACTCTCAAGAAGTTATCAGCACTCACTGAATCCTGCCTCTGGCTTTCTTGGTCCCCCAGCTTGCAGATGGGAGCCTGGAATGTTTTAGTTTCCAGGAGAAGACACTGACAAGCCCTGCTCAGATGCAGGGAAGGACCATTTCCAGACAGTTCATGACTGGCAGCTGCTGATGGCGCTGGAAGGAAGCTTGCCTCTTTGGAGTCCCATGTACCCCGTTAATCGTCCTAAGATGCTTTTATTGTCCTCTTTCCCCTTTATTTTCTTCTTGTAAGAGAAAAAAAATCTTACTAGGATGACCCCTCTTAAAGGGGACAGAGCGGGCTGCTTTTAAACTCACCTCTGTCCTTCCTACTGCTGGGACAGCAGAAGATCTGAAACTCCTGTTGTCTGTGGAAACTGCGCTCAGTCACAGTTACCCCAAGTAGAGCTGAGGAGCTTTTATTCATCCCTCCTGCGCTGAAGAAGCAAGCTCCGGAGCACGCACTGTATGGAAATGGATAGAACTGATGAGCAGAAGCACTTAAGGGGACCTTACCCTGAGGCCTCCTTACCTGAGCGGGTGTGAGCCATGTCAGCTGGTGTCCTTCAGCTTGTACACTGCTGTGCAGGCCAGACCAAGATGCAGGTGCCTCATCCTAGGAGCCATTACCTGAGGGCATTTGGTTACCGGTGCCTCTCCTGAGTGCTTACTGGACAGACGAGGAGTTTCCAGTCCCTAAGCATCTGAATAGCAATGGCTGATAGGTAAACACCTCGACCATTTGCCCCTGCAGATAAGGTAAGTCTAGGTTATATGTCTTTTTTAAATTTCAAGATACTGTGTCAAGATACCTGAGGCTTATAAAGAAGAGGCTGCTTTGCCTTACAGTCCCTGGTGTAAGATCAAGAGTGGAATTTGTTTTGCTGACAGAGTTCCAAGGCAGCACATGAGGGCATGAGATGGAGCACACACACACGAGTCTTCTTGTCTCTCTCCATAAAGCCACATGTATCCAGTCAGGGACCCTCCACCCTTACTAAGTGAGGCAATCCTACTCATTTCTCTGAAGTCCCACCTCTAGTTATAATAGTTGTAGTGAATTATCTAATTCTGCTTTCATCTTATATCACAATAGGAGTAAACACAGGCACCTCAGAGAACACGTGGCCATAGACAAGGCACAACGGAACACCGTCTGTGCTGCTCCCCTGAGATTTCCGGTTGCTGGAAAGTGGTTTGAATCATCTCCTTCACTCTCTTGTGTACCCTTCCACTGCACAGTATTCCTAAATTAACCCTCTGTACCCGAGGGCTCTAACACAGGAAAACCTTCATGATTCATAAGTTTCGAATTGAATATCAAAGGATTTGGGTTTTCATTTTTCTCTTAGACTAGCAGTTCTCAACTACAGGTTATGACCCCTTTGGGGGTTGAAGGATCCTTTCTTGGGGGTCACTAAGACCATCAGAAGACTCAAATATTTACATCATGATTCATAACAGTAGCAAAATGACAGTTATGAAGTAGCAACAAAAATAATTTTATGGTTGGGGGTCACAACATGAGGAACTGTATTAAAGGGTCGCAGCATTAGGGAGGGTGAGAACCGCTGTTATAGGCTGTGTGCTCTTGGGCAAGTCATTAACTGTCTCATTCTTCATATGCTTATTTTAAAAGTGGAAACATTGGCTTAGATGGAACATGTAAGTATGCTTCCCGCTCATGTCCATGACTATATTTGTCAGCTAACTTTTTAGGCCTTTTTGCCTGCTTTGAAATTCTCTTCCACCCATGTTTTATTTAATTCCCAATATGCTTCTTTGATTTAGACAGGGCCTGAACAATTTTTCCAGTGTAAGAATCATTCCAGTGTAAGATCATTAGCCAGTCAATGGTGAGGCACACCTTTAATCCCAGCAGTCAGGAGGCAGAGGCAGGTGGATCTTTGAGTTTGAGGCCAGCCTGGTCTACAGAGTGAATTCCAGGACAGCCAGGGCTACACAGAGAAACCCTGTCTCAGAAAACCAAAATGGAAAAAGAAAAAGAAAGGAAGGAAGGAAAGAAGGAAGCAAGGAAAGAGATCATTGCATAAAGAATGAGTTTTCTGTTCTCTTCCTCTAAATATCTTAACTAATTTGCTTATGTTCTCCCCAAGCTTGAGAAATTCCGTTACTAGTCTTCTAACATTTACCTCCAGCCTCCATGCACAACTTTTCCTGTTCTCTGACTGCTGAGAAGCATCTGGAGTCATGGCTACAAGAAGGGTGATAGAGACATTAAAAGTATAAAACTCCACTTTTAACAGCCTATATCAAGTTGTGTACTTGGGTAATAAGGTACGGGAGCAGACTTATTTCCTATGTCAGATGCGGTGGCTTGGGAATTGTGTATATGGCCTTGGACAAAGAGTCAGCATGGGACACATGTCATAGTGATAAAAAGTCTGGTGTGTTGGCATAAGTCTTTAATGCCAGCTCTGGGGAGGTGGGGGCAGGTGAATCTGAGTTTGAGGCTAGCCTGGTCTACAGAGTGAGTACCAGGACAAACAGGGCTGCACAGAGAAGCCCTGTCTGGACACCATCACCCCCAATTAAAAAGAAAAAAAAAAGAAAGAAAGAAAGCCTAGGCTTTTTGAGGACTGTACTGCGTGGATGGGATCCCTATATGTCTGGGTAGGTCATAACTGGCAGCTGCTGACAACACCAGAAGGAGGCTTGTCTTTGTGAGGTCCAAAGCCAGAACTGGCAAAGAGTGGGCATTAAGTAAATATTTTGTTAGCGTCAATGTAAGAATGCACACATGAAAAGTAGCACCCTGGGAGTTCTGGGGAAATGCCATGTTCTGTTGGAGTGCTGAGGGCAGCCTTCCAGAGACCTGAGGCTGCTTCTGAAAGGCACCCAAGATTCAGTTTGTCAGAAGGCATGGCTCATAGCAGAGGTGAAGATATACAAAGCGTGTTCAAGAAGATGGCAAAGGCCTTGTGACTAATTTACATTGTTCCCATGGGCCTTTGTGACAGTCAACAAAAAATCAACAGAGCCCAGAACCACCTGGGAGACACACACATGGTGTCTGTGGTGGTTAGTATTCATTGTTAACTTGAAGGGATCTCGAATCACCTATGAAAGAAACCTCTGGGTGTATATGGGACAGAACTTCTTCTTTGGCTCCTCTGAGGTAAGCAGACCTAACTTAGATGTAGCCAGTGTCATCAGTGGGATGGGGGTTCTCATGGAATTAAAAGGAGAAAGGGAACTGAGCACCAGCATCCATCTCTCTGCTTTCTGACTGCAGATACAGTGTGATTATCTGCCTCATAGTGCTGCTGCCATGTCTTCCTCCCACAATGGACTGTGACCTTTAGAACTGTGAGCCAATACAAACCCTCCCTAGAGTTCTGATGTCACTGTTGCTTCTATGTAGGCTTACTCAATGCCTTCTGGATTAAACAAGAGAACTCCATTGTGACTAGACATGACAAGACATGACAAGAGTCGGTGAGTGGTCAATGAGATGAGTTTTACAGAAGAGAAACTGGATTTCAGCACTCCCCAGGACCAGAGACACACTTCAGCCCGTGTTCCTCTGCAATCCAGAGAGGGCTGATGCCTTCTGGAAGCTACTTGCTATTTCCAGAGGGGCCAGACTGGCTTACACTGAAATGCCTACCTCCTGGGGCACAGCTGAATTCTGTGCAAAACAGAACAGTTTCTCACCCTACTGCTGGAGAGTACTTTTCATACTCCCTCCTCCCCCACACCAAATCTCCCTGGTGTTACAAGGCTGCTGATAAACACACTGGCACCAAATGACTTAGGAGGGCATCTCTCAGTTCTTCCAAGCTGCAGTGGTGTGTGTGTGTGTGTGTGTGTGTGTGTGTTTAAATAAATCTCACATTCAAATGCATCACTTTAAGTCATAACCTTAGCCAGTGTGGTGGCCTATTTTCATCTAGGGACTCAGGAGGCAGAGGCACTTTGTGAATTTGAGGCCCACTGGGTCTCCATAGTGAGTTCCAGGAAAGCTGCAGGTTTTTTTTCATCTGTGAAATGGCAGCAGATATATCGGACTCAAAGAGGCGCTGTAATGCAACAGAGAAATGCATATGAGCTGGTTGCTAAATCCTGCCTACTATGATTATGATTATTCTTTTTTTTTTGCCAGGGCTGAAAGCACACTATCTTGGCTTTTTTACTAATCCTCTTTTTACCTGTCTCTATTGCCTCCAGCAGGACTAGTAAATTGCTAGTATTTTTTCAATATGAAAGATTTCCATATTGTTACTGAAATTTTTATAAGCTTAGATGATCAAGAAGCATAGCTCTTCTCTCTCTTTCTCTTTCTCTGTCTCTCCCCTTTTCTTTTGGTGAAAGAAAAAGTTTTGTGGTCTATATTAGAAGTCACAATTCTAAGAGGAATTCAGCCTCTGGATCTCTGTGCCCATATGATTTCTTGTTCTTATACTGTGAGAGCAAAGTGCTGTGAAACATTCTGTGGAATGAGAGAGTCCCCTGTGTCCTTCTATCACATTCAGTCATGTGTAATAAAGACAGCTTTGGACATAGTTTCCATCTGATCACATTTTCCCCTGTTCTCGCTGTGCCTGCTGTGCAGATCTGCCCTGTGACACTGTAGAGATAGTAACCAACAAGCTCTGGCATTTCAAGATAGATTTAGAAACCTGCCTGTGTGCGAGTGCAGGGCTCTGAGGGGACATCTGGACTCTGGAGCAGCAGCTTTAAACAGGCACACTGCTAACTCCCTCTAGCCCTGGGTTCTTTGAACAAGTGTAAAAAGTTACATGAAGATGAAAAACCCACAGTAACAATATGTGCTTAATACTTTTGTGAATCTAGAGCGCAGAGTTCAGGGAGCATTAAAATAAAACAGGGTACAGCACCAAGGAAGAAAGGGCCAACCTGCTCTCTGCTCAGTGTGCTACACGCCGCACTTTGCTGATAGAAGTTTCTGTGCAGTTCCCTGGGGGATTATCCTGCAAATGGTTTTGTATTGTTCCCCCTAAAGAAAACCTCCAGCCTCACAGTTTTTAAAGAACCCCTTTCCCCACCTCCTCCTTACCTACCCTTTAAAAACTGCAGTAAAGGGGGGAAAAATTGACTGCAGCTTGCTTGCTGATGGCGAAGGAATCTGTATCTTTTTGGGAGCCTGCTGATCAAAGGCTGTGTCATCTGTGTGGAGTAAGTTCCTCTGGGCTGGAGGCAGAGTAATCAAGATGCTTCTCCAGTGAGAGGAGCCCAGATGCTCTGTGCGTAATGGCTCTGTCAGAAAACAAAGCCAAGAACAGTGATCGCGCTGTGAACATTGTAGAGATAATGGTGGCTGGAAAAAGACACCCCACATTCCAGAGTTTTGGGTGTCTCTGTCAGGAAGCAGATTAAATGCATCAATAAAAAAAAATCTGGCATTTGGTAGAGAGATAAGGAAGTCTGGGGTAGATGGCGGTTCTGAGTAAGTCATCAAAGAAACACAGAAATGTCTGTGCACCCTGATGTCTCGGGTCTAGTTGTACCTGTGTTTATTTAAACATTTTATAAAACATTCTCTTAAAATGATTGCGAGTCTTTTTTTTTAAGTATTCCTTTCTTGGCTCAACAGTATTTATAAACCATACCAGACAATAGATCATTAACTGTGTCACTTAGCAAATAGAAAACGGACCACATGTCACAAAATTCTCCAGGGAAATAAAATCGTTACAAATATTAACCGCAAGAATCTCACTGTTTATACAAACAAAAGAAAATAAAACAAACTGTAGGCTTGGGGAGTGAGTTGCTTTGTCTCCCAGCAGTTTTCTAGTAGCTGTACCTAACTGTCTAGGGTAATTATTCTCAGAGTGATCTCTGTCTTATGGAGGCAAAACCCAGGATAATCAGAACACCTAAGACTTCGAGTTCTTCTTTACAATCTGAATTTGTAGTTAGGAGGCTAGACAAATGAGACGATGCATCTGCTTCTAGATTCTGGCCTTGAAAAATGTTTTGAAATGGCATGGTTTCCTTGCAGGCTTCCTGATTTAGTATTTAGGTTGAAAGAGCGAAAATATTTTGTATTGACAGAAGATCAAGTGCAGATGTACTCGGAGGTCTGCAAGCATCCGTTTTAACTTACCTTTGTGTGCTGTGAGGAGCTGCTTTGGAGCCAGAATGTGACCCATAATCATTAATTGTAGGCAGAGAAGGGTTTCTGCAGAGGAAATGGTGTTTTTACTGTTGGTTTCCTCATCTCTCATCCTAACCCGGCATGGCACCCCCACTAAAGGTTTACTAGGGATCTGGGCAGTGCTGGCAATTTCCCCAGGAAACTGAATGTGGGTGTAAAGCTACTTAGGGTCACAGCTGTTGGACCTAGCTGGGGGTCCATGGGGATGGGGTGTGGACAGTTTTCAAACACGTTGTTTTTGAGAACTTCCTACATGGGCACAGTATTTACATCACTCCCACCACTTTCTCCCCGCTCAAGCTGCTCCATGTCCCTCCTCCCAATTTTATGATCTTTTATTTAATTATTGTTGATGTTGCATGTATATATACATATATGTGCATAAACCTACTGAGTCCATTGTGTGTACATTGTCCAGCACTGACTGCCTGGGACTGACATCTCATAAGGGAGCACATCCCTGGAGGAATCCCCTCTCGGCAGCCACTGACCATATGTAGCTCTTTATCCAGGGTAGGACCAGGTGAGACTTCCCCGTCCACATTGGCACATCAGCAGCTGGTGTTGTTATTACGCTGGCATTGTTTTGGGCAACCATATTGTTTCATGCTTACATTTTCCTTGTCATGTCACGTAGGTACAATTGATCAAAGTACACTATCAAGTTGGATCATTTGAGAGTCCTAAGTAATCGAGGGTTTCCAAGGTGGGCTCCATGGGCAAAGGTGCTTGCCTGGAAGCCTGATGAGTTTAATTCGTGAGAGCCACACAGTGTAAGGAGAGAAACGACTCTTTAGGGTCATCTCTGACCTCCACCTGTATGCTATGATACACACACACACACACACGCTCATACATACATACATACATACATACATACATACATACATACAAACAAAGAAAGAAGGAAGGAAGGAAAGAGAAAGAAAGAAAGGAAGAAACAAAGAAAGAAAGAAACAAAGAAACAAAGAAGTTAGAAATTAACATTCAGGCTGAATTTCTCCATTGTTCAAATCTGTTAGAAAACTGGCAGATCTCTGCTTTCATAGGTCTATGGAGCAGGAGGATTCAGTGCTGCTGAATGGTTGTCCAAATGTTAATTAGTGTGTCTAGGTGACAGACCATAGGTATGTTTGGTTCTCTGGAAGCAATGGCTAACTAGGTAGACTGAAAGTTGTGGTTTGCAACCATAAGTTCCTCTATTGGCCGGGGTCAGGCTGTGAGTAAGGAAGGGTTACTGTCAGAGTGTGAGGGAACCTTGGAGGTCTAAGGAGACCTGCCCCATCCTAAGGCTTTCCTGCACTCTGCTTCCATTCTGCCTTTCTGCAGTATTGATAATTCTACTTCTCTATACCAAATAAATGAGAAATATATATTATATGAAATATCTCAAACTTTATGTTTTCTGAACTTCTCTCTCTCTCTCTCTCTCTCTCTCTCTCTCTCTCTCTCTCTCTCTCTCTCTGTCTCTCTCTCTCTCTCCTCTCCATTTTGGTTCTTCTCTGTGTATCCCTGGCGTATTGTTGTCCTGGAACTCTTTCTGCAGACCTATAACTCAGAGATCTGCCTGCCTCTGCTTCCCAAGTGCTGAGATTAAAGGTGTGTGCCACCACACCTGGCCTGGCTAATGTATATATCAAGTTTGTACTTGGAGACAAATGAGTCAAAAGACAAACTATGGCCGCCAAGCTGTCATTTCAAGACCTCAGAATCATCTGAAAAGAGAAAACTCAGACCCCTTCTGCAGCTGTCTTCCTAGTAACTTCTGTTTCATTGTTTTGGGGTTTTTTGTTTGTTTGTTTGCTTGTTTGTTTTACAAAATAATACTGTACTGGTGTTTCAAGGCCAGGTTGGCCAATGTTACCCATTCTAGAGAAAGCTCTACACTTCTCTGTCAGTCATATAATTGGCTTCCTAGAGTATAGGACACCTAGCTATCTTACCCCACTTGTATTTACTAAAGACTTAGGTATTTTCATCCTCCAGCTGGCTCCTACATAGACAGTCTTGATGTACACAGAGATCAAGAAACTGAGCTCTTGCAAATGTTAACAAAGCAGCACAAGAGCTAAGATGCTGGGGAAATCCAGAGCAGACCTTTGGATTTTTATTCTGCTCTCTCTTGTGAAAGCAGTTCTGAAAACAGAGTCAGGATTCACCTAATTAGTCAGTGACAACATTGCTTGCGCCTTTTCCTGTCAGTCCCTTAAACACAGAGTTAACCGATGGAACCTGACTAAGGCAAGTCACTATGTACCATCTAGATGTCAGCTTTTTTTCCCCTCTTCTTCTTCTTCTTCTTCTTCTTCTTCTTCTTCTTCTTCTTCTTCTTCTTCTTCTTCTTCTTCTTCTTCTATTTCTCTTAGAGGGGAGTAAGATGCGCAAAAGCCACAAACTGGCATTTTTGAGGGCTATATTCAATGCAGTTGTGTTTGTTTGCAACTGTATATTTTTGGTTTAAAATGTAAAAACTGGTACCTTTATGTATCTGTGTTGTATTTGAGTATGTGTATGTGCATGGCAGGCCACAGTATGTGCACAGAGGCTATGGGACAACTTGCGGGAAAGTGTTCTCTTTTTCCGTTGTTTCGGTCCTGGGATTCAGACTCAGGCATTCCCTCTTGCTGGCAAGTGCCTTTACCTGCTGAGCCGTTGTGCCAGCCACAGTCTTCTCCTCTTAAAACCAGCTTACTGAGTAATAGCCCACGTAAAATAGAAAGCACGTGTCTTGTGTATGCAGTTTGATAAATTTTGACACACGACCACGGAAACCATGAACACATTCAAGGTGGTAAGCACACTCGTCACCCCCAGGCTTCCTCTTACAGCCTTGCAATCCACCCTTGTCTACTCTCTGTCCCTGGGTAACAGTTTTCTTACACTAAACACACACATCTGCATTCCTTGGTGCTTATAGAGATGGAATCATGAATTTTTGTGTGTACGTTTGTGTGCTTGCACACACGACTGTGTCACACACAGCGTATGTGTGGAAATGAGAGGACAACTCGGGAAAGTCTGTGCTTTCCTTCTACAGTGTGGTTCCTAGGGACTGAACTCAGGCTGTCTTGGTGGGAAGGGTCAAGAGTCATCTTCCGGGTGGAAGGTTTTTGTTGTTTGTTTTGTTTTTAAATTTTGGTAAAGTCAAATTTATCCATCTACCTTATTAAGAATTTTGCTTTTAGTTTTGTTGGGAGATATTTAGGTGTATTTAGGTGTTCAGTTGCTAGGATGCTCTCCTTTCATGCTAAATGCACTGCACTAAATGGATACAGTGACCTGTACATGTAATCCCTAATTCTGGGATGTAGAGGCAGGAGGATCAGAAATTCAAAGTCACCCTTGGCTACACAGTGAGGTCAAAGCCAGCCTGTGATATGTGAGAGACCTGTTTCAGTCAATCAATCAACCAACCAACCAACCAACCAACAAATAAGCTTGTGCTTATTTCAGGAAGAGAAAAGGGAAAACACAAAGTTTTGCCTTATCTTTTTTATATGTCTTTTACCCATAAGGTTATCTAATTTTTAAATTGGAATCTGAGGGTATCTATTACCATAAATATACCACAAATATAGCTGAGACTTGGGGGAATTTGTATAGACTTATTGGTTGACATTTTTGAAGTTTGGATTTGGGGTTTTTAGTCCAAGGTACTCAGCTTGTAGCTGAGCATTTAAAAGTTGAGAGATTTCTATCCTCTTTGCCTTTCTGAATGAGGATTGAACATCTTACCCAGGGTCCTCCTTCTTGATTAGCTTCCTTAGGTGTACAGATTTTAGTATGATTATCCTATATTATATATCTAATATCCACTTTTAAGTGAGTATATACCATGTGTGTCTTTGTGCTTCTGGGATACCTCACTCAGAATGATCTTTTCTAGTTCCCACCATTTGCCTGCAAATTTCATGATTTCCTTTGTTTTAATTGCTGAGTAGTATTCCATTATGTAAATGTACCACATTTTCTGTATCCATTCCTCAGCTGAGGGACATCTGAGTTGTTTCCAGCTTCTGGCTATTACAAATAAAGCTGCTATGACCATGGTTGAGCAAATGTCCTTGTTGTATACTTGAGCATATTTTGGATATATGCCTAGAAGTGGTATAGCTGGATCTTGACATCAGAACAGGGAGAAAACAGGGAATAGGACAGGAGACTATCACAGAGGGCCTCTAAAAGACTCTACCCAGCAGCGTATTGAAGCAGATGCTGAGATTTATAACCAAATTTTGGGCAGAGTGCAGGAATTCTTATGAAAGAAGGGGAAGATACAAAGACCTGGAGGGCACAGGAACTCTACAAAGAGACCAACAGAACCAAAAATTCTGGGCCCAGGGGTCTTTTCTGAGACTGATACTCTAAGGACCATGCATGGAGATAACCTAGATCCCCTGCACAGATGTTACCCATGGCAGTTCAGTCTCCAAGTGGGTTTCCTAGTAAGGGGAACAGGGGCTGTCTCTGACAGGAACTCAGTGGCTTTGATCACCTCCCCCAAGGGGGTTGGGGGTGGCAGCCTTACCAAGCCACAGAGGAAGACAATGCAGCCAGTCCTGATAGGCTAAGGCCAGATGGCAGGGGAGGAGGAACACCCCTATCACTGGACTGGGGGAGGGGCATGGGAAGAGCAGAAGGGAGGATGGGATTGGGGTGAGGGAGGGGGCTACAGCTGGGATACAAAGTGAATAAATTGTAATAAATAATAAAAATTAAAATTAAAAGATACTAAAAAAAATGGGAGATTTCATGAGAATGTCCAATGTTTCGTAAAAACTGGGAGAGCTGGCGATGCTGGCTCACATCTCACAGGATGTGCTGCTCTGAACTGAGCTGTGCTGCCATGTACCAGCCTCACTGGGCAGCCTCAGCTGGAAGGATGGATGGGGTCACTAGGTTTTGCCACAAGGGTAGAGCTGACTAATCTGAAGAAGGTTTTGAAGTAGTTAATTCTGGAAAGCAATGATTGGACTTAGCTGTGGGTGCTCCGTCTTACTCCGGTGAGTACAGAGACCCACCGTCTCACAGCTAGATGTGCTCTGGGGCCCTTCGGGGCTCTGCTTTGGCAATTCTATAAAGGGTTCATTTATTATACTTTCAAACCTCTCTCAGGAGGTCAAGAGAGGTAGCTCCCCCACAGCGGAGCTGTAATGAGCCAGGAGGTTCTGGAAGGATGGCTGTAGTTACTGTTTTGACTAATCTGGAGAAGGTTTTGAAGTAGTTAATTCTGGAAAGCAATGATTGGACTTAGCTGTGGATGCTCCCCGTGTCTTCTTCATTTGCTTTCTGTTACAAGTTAAAAACTTTTGAAGTATAAATATACACCATAAAATGCACACAGAATATGTACAGTTTAATGAGTGCTGGAAAATGTAACTACCACCCAGTTATGATAAACAGAATTCCTAATACCCCCAGAAGCATCTTGTTCCTTTGCTATCTATTTCCTCATTTGGACTCAATTGTTAATATAATTCTAGCAACAGATGAAACTTTTAATGTTCTTAAAATTTGTAAAAAGAGAGCCAAAAATTAGATCCCTTTTGTGTCTCATTCCTTTCTCTGGGCATACTGTTGATTTATTTTTCTTTTTCTTAATTATTTCAAGTTCTTGGGCTCTTTCATTAATTGTTGTCACACACGCATACATACATTCCTACCTATATAACTATATAAGCATATCGTTCTGTATAATGTTACTTGCATGTATGTTTTCAGGAATGACTATCTGGTTTTGAATAACTAATTGATGTGTTCTTTCCTGCAGAAGACTAGTTTTCCCACTCTCGGTATTCTTTAGTTGCCTGTAGTCCTTTGTGTAGGGTGGAAGCCTTGTGGGAAATCCCCCATCCACTTTAACATGTCTATTGCTACCCTTCTTTAGCTCATGTTTAGGCAGCCATGTTATTGAGACTTCATGGGTTTAAATCCTGACATTCCTAGGAGACACAGTCTCTCAGAAGATATCCTGTTCCTCTGGCTCTTGCAATCTTTCCACCCCCTGTTTTGCAATAACCCTTGAGCCTTCGGGGTAGGGCTTGTGCTGTAGGTATATCATTTGGGACTGGAATAAGCAACTCTGCGTTTTGATTGGTTTTCATTTTCTGGTGTTTGTTTCTTGCAAAAAGAAGTTTTCATGATGACGGCTGAACACTAGACTTATCTGTGGGTAGAAGGACCAATATTTAGAATGTAGTTAGGGATTATTTTGGTTTGGTACAGTGGCAGTGTGATTTCTTCGCCAAGATCCATGACTTCACTAGCCCTGGGTAGCTGGCTCGGTTTACAGTAACTAGTCATGATTTCCTTATTTGTTGAACAGGTCTTAAGTCCAATTAGAG
This sequence comes from Pachyuromys duprasi, assembly GCA_028658305.1. NCBI lineage: Eukaryota > Metazoa > Chordata > Mammalia > Rodentia > Muridae > Pachyuromys > Pachyuromys duprasi. Next base: position 31,699,580 of record CM053754.1, on the reverse strand, counting down.
AGCTGTTGGTTACTGACAAGGTATGTGTACCTCTGCTGTATCCTTAGAGTCATTTGCCATGCTGATCCTTTTTGTGGTTCACAGATGTTGTAGTTGGGCAGGGCTTTTGGTCATTCTCCTCCTTGCGGAGCATGTATGGTACCTTCTGGTTCCCAAAACACCCTAGTCCTCAAGGTATTTCTTTTGTTTTGCAGACAAGGGCTCACCAGGTAACCCTGGCTGGTCTTAAACTCTATCTTAGCTTCCAAAGTGTTTTGATTACAAGTGTGTGTACACTAGTTTGTAAATCTTTAGGTTAATTTACGTATTTTTACTTTCTTTGGATAATTATCTCAGAGTGAAATTGATGAATTGTAAGAGGAGCATGCCTTTTAGGAACCATCTAGAGAGTTTACCACCATGGTTATAACATTTTCTGCTCTGATCAGCAATGTATGAGAAACCCAAGTTCTCCTCTTCTCTAAAATTTTGTGTTTTAATCTCTGATTTATTAACCTTACTTGATTGGAAATGGTGGCTCATTATAGGTTTTATTTGTGTTTCTCCGTAGTAGTTATAAACTTATTGGCCATTTACATTCAAATACCTTTTTTTTAGAAACTCCTTTCTAAGTCTTTACCTATTCAAAAAAATGAATCTTTTATCTTTTTATTATTAACTTTAGGAGTTGCTGATATAATTTAGACATGTGTTACATCACGAATATATGGGACATACATATTTACAAGGTCTCCCGGCCAGCATGAGCCTAGTCTTTTTGCCTTCTTAGAGGTGCTTTGACTTGACATATGTTTTTAATTTTGCTGAGTTCCAATTTGCCAATTTTGCTTTTATAATTATTGCTTGCTGTGTCCCAAGAAACATTTACATAGCCCTAATTACAAAGCAGCTCATTTATATTTTATCCTCTGAGCTTTACATTAGCATTTATGTTTAAGCCTTACTTCATCTGACTTAATTTTTCACTATGAGGTAGGATCAAGGTTTGCTTCTCCCTGGCACCATTTGGTAGACTTACTTTCTTCTTTGAATTACACTGATGCCTGGAAAAATCAACTGTTTGTATGTTGGCAGTCTATTTCTGGACTCTGTATTCTGCTCTAATGATGATTTTTCTGCAATATTTATAGTACATAGCATCTTTCAGTCCAAGAGCATGACATAGCTTTCTGTTTATAAAGTCCTTATTATTTTTCAATAATTTTTTTGTATTTTAGTGTAGTTTAATTTTCTTACTTTAAAGATTTATTTATTTATGTATATGAGTGCTCTATTTGCGTGAATATCTGCATGACAGAAGAGAATATCAGATCCCATTATACATGGCTGTGAGCCACCATGTGGTTGCTGGGAGTTGAACCCAGGACCTCTGGAAGAACAGCCAGTGCCCTTAAGTTCTGAGACATCTCTCCAGCCCTCAATTTTTTTTTAACTTAAAACCAGAAGTTTTTTTTTTCTTTTTGATGCTATAGTATACTCATATTTATGTTGAGTTTACAGAAGATATTGAGGTTGGGCATTTTTTTTCTTGAAATGTCTCTTGTCAGGTTTGGTACGGAGACAAAAGCAGCTTATTTGAGTTAGGATGTCTTGCCTTCTCCTCTATTAATTGAGAATTGACTTTTATTTATAAGCATATGGTTATTTTGATATTCCATTCATTCTATCACTGTGGTGAATCACATTTTTCAAATAATTTGTCTGTCTCTTTGCCATCATTTAATGTGATGGCATCAAGTTCTTCATTATATTTGTGATATTTTAGAACCTGTGGTTACAGTCTTGTTCTCATTCATAATGGTGTTAACTTGTGGCATTTTGTCATCTTATTTTTCTTGACCAATATCACAACGGGTTTAACAAGTGTAAATACTGTCAAGGACAAAGTTTAGACCTTGCTAGTTTATCTCTATTATTTCTTTCTAATTTCACTTACTCTCTCCTTATCCTTTTTAGCTCCTTCTGCTCTAGATTTCTCAAGTGGATGCCTGGTTATAGTTCTAGATTTTTTTTTCTCAGATACAAATATTGATAGTTACTAATTTCTTCTTCATACCATATTAGCCATATCCCTACATTTCCTTGTGATTTACTTATGCATATCCATTATGAAATCTTTGCTACTATGGTTATTAACATATTAATTAATTTCTAAATTCATATTGATTCTCTGTGTGGTTCTGCTTTTATTGTTTTGCTTAAGAGTGTCTTCCCCTCAGCATATGGCCTTTTAATTTTCTTTGTTTTCTGAGGCAGAGTCTGCAGCAGGGGCTGGCTTGGAAACTGTTATGTGGTTGCATCCTGCCTAGAAATTGTGGTTCTCTGTCTCTATCTTCCAAGTGCTGGGATTACAGCTGTGTGTCACCATGCCCAGGTTGGCCTGTCTTGATAATATGTCTCCTTTTTTCCGCTTTTGTTCAACTTCTTGCATTTCACGGAGTTAATGATTAGCTTATAGTCATTTTTTTCTCATTTTCCATATGATCATCAATTTACCCTAAAACACTTCCTTTAAAGTGGAAGTCTCTTAGACCTAAATTCACCTGAGATCCTCTCCAGCACTGACCTCTCTCCTGAGCCTGAGTCTTGTTGAAATCTTGCTTAAGTTTCCCTAATTACCTATTTACTGTCTCTTTTAGAACTTCCCCTCGTTATCATTCTGAGAATTCTCTTCATGTCTCTTTTACCCTAGATTTTATGTGTTGGTTTCCCCTGTCCTGTGTTAGCTTACAGTAGGTTGAGTTATCCATATTTCAGTTCCCCAAATCTGTGAACATGTTATGTTACATGGCAGAAAACTCTTTGAAGATATGATTAAGGTAAAGACCTTATGATAAGAATGTCATCCTGATTTAATGAAGTAGGCTCTATGTAATCAAATAGGTCTTTAGCAGGGAGAAAACAGTGTGGAGATGACAACAAAGAGAACTTTGAAGATGACAGATACATCAATATTTTTGAGAATAGAAAAAGGCATGAAGAAAGAACACAGGAATGAGCTCTGAGAAACTGGTGAATTATTGAGCCTCTAAAGGAAGGACCTTGGTTAATGCTTTACCATTAGTAAAACTGAATTCAGACTTCTAGTCTGAAAAAGAATAAATTATGTTGTTTTAAATCACCAAGGTCATAGAATTTTATTACTGAAGCTGCATATATGATTTTTATTATAAGCTGCATATGTGATTTTTAGTCATTTCATATTTTTATATTCTAAATGATAGTTCAGTTGGGTATAGAATTTATAGTAGAAAATACTTCTTCTCCGGACTTTTTAAAGCATTTCTGCAAGACCATTTTGCTTCTAGTTCTGTGACTATAAATACTAAATGCTATTCTCATTTTTGTGTGTACCTAATTTGGTTTTGTTTCTCAAGACAGGGTTTCTCATGGTAGCCTTGGCTGTCCTGGATTTAATTTGTACACCAGGCTGACCTTGAACTCATAGAGATACACCTGCCTCTGCCTTCCTGAATGCTGGGATTACAGGCCTGTGCCATGGTACCCAGCTATGTAATTAGTTTTTTCTAAGTATTTTATATCTTGGAAAGTTTTTAGGAACATCTCTTTGTTTTCAGTATTTTTTTATTTTTGCAATTGTATTTTTTAAGGCCTAAGAGCTTATTCTTGCCTATTGTGCTATTGTGATAGGCTTTCACTAGGAATGTTGGGGTTTGGCTAGGAGGAATCTTGCTCAAAATGCTTGTGGTTAGCTGGTGGATTTTTGAAAATCGATAAGCTCATGAAGGCTGTGTTGTACTCAGTGGATTAAACTGTTGATGGATTCATATTTGAATGGAATGTTGGAAGGTGGTGGAATGGGGGGCTTGATTGGAATTAGTAAGTTATTGGAAGTTTGTCTTTGAAAGTTGTAGTCTGTCTCTCACCTCTTTGTGTATTTCCTGGCTGCTCTGAGGTTAGTAGCTGCTCCCACAAGATCCCCCTAGCATGAAGCTTCTGTCCTATCTCAGGCCGAACACAATGGAGCCAGTTAACCAGGGACTGAATCTCTAATACCAGGAGCCAAGACAAATCCTTTTCCCTTTAAGCTGTTTTTCTCAAGAATTAATCACAACAATAGAAAACTGACTTGAGGTTTTAATGTGGCAAATCACATCTTTGAGTTGAAGCAAGCTTTATATTGTTTATACAATTATCTCTTCCAGAGTTATCCTTTAGAAGACTTCCTCCTCTGGTGATCCTGCAACTGCCATCCTGTTGCATACTGAGCTTAAGTTATCATTCCCCTGTATTCACCTTTCAGTTTCAACCATGGGATTATGAGGTCTAGTACTATCTGTTTTCTTAACCATCTTTCTTACCCCATTGCAATCTGTTCTTGACAGATTCAGGTTTTATTTCCCTGAAAATTTGAATTATGGAAGTATGTAGCTATGTCTATGATCTCTTCTACCACAATATTCTATTCTCTCCTAGTTGCCTTTTCAAATTCTTTTTCTTCAATGTCTGTTTTTTTGTGTTTTGAGTCTTTCTTCAAGCAATGCTCTTTTAGAGTATTTTAAAAAAATTTTTTGAAGTATAATTGAGATACATATGTTTAAAAGCATACATACAGAAACACATATATGTATATAATAACGTTAAGGACAAAAGAGGCCATGAATTTGAGAGAGAACAAGGGGAGGCATAAGAGAGGGTTTGGAGGGTGGAAAGGGACAGAAGAAATAATGTAACTATAATCTCAAAACAAACAAACAAAGCAAAACTAGTCAACAAGTTTGAAAAGGAAAAAGGAAGAAAAGGAAAGCATAGTTCTGTCAGGTGGGCAAGGTGACCCTGTGTAACAACTATTTAGAAAGGCCAGTGCTGGTGTACTTAAGGATTCTGGCCATGTCTTTGCTACGTATGCCTCCCATCTGCTTAAGTAGCAAGACTTGCTATCCTCTGTCTCTGGTTAAGTTGCTGAAATGTAACCTGGGGCAGAGACCTGAAAGAGGTTTAAGGATGACAGCATATGTGTGGACTGTTCAAGGCTGGTTCTTCTTTATGCGCTAGTCACAGCTGGATGTGTGCTATTATTAACGAGCTTTAACATGTATTTATAAAATAATTATACATAAAGTAAAATGAATAGTGTACACTTTGATTAGTGTGCCAGTTTACTGCTTGCTGATCTCAGTTCTGAATTTGCCCTCCATATATACTGTATAAGAAACACTGGGATTTCATTTCTCATTCAGAGTGATCTTTTCAGGGGAGGAATTTGGAGGGTAACTGCAGGAAAAGGGGGCTTTTTACAGTTTTCGTCATGGGCCCAGGGTTGTCTGGTAATGACTGATGGCGTCTGCCCATCCACAGGCCTGAGACCTGTTCTCATTACAGCCTTCCAGCTCAGGGCCTTTCAGCATGGAGATTGTGCAGGCTAGTTTTATGTCAACCTGACACAAACAAGAGTCATCTGAAAGAAAGGAACCTCAGAAGAGAAAATGCCTCCGTAAGATTGGGCTGGACCCAAGTCTGTATTTCATTTCCTCAGTTACTGATTGAAGGAGAAGGGTCCAATCCATTGTGGGTGGGGCCATCCCTGAGCTGGTCTTCCTGGGTGCTATAAGAAAGCAGGCTGAGCATGCTAGGAAGGGGCAAGCCAGCAAGCAGCACTGCACTAGTTCCCGCCTCCAGGTTCCTGCCCAATTTGAGTTCCAGCTTCAGCCTTCCTCGGTGGACCGTGTGATTTCGGATATGTAAGCCAAGCAAACCTTTTCCTTCCCAGGTTTCTTTTGGTCATGGTGTTTCAACATTGCAAAAGTGACTGGAAGTAAGACAGAAAGCATGTGACTTGCATGCGGTCACTTCCGGCCTGGAGAGTCACACACCTTGCGGCGAGGTGCTCCTTCAGTGTTCCCCGAAGTCTCCCTGTGGAGACTCCCTGCAAGGTGGGAGGAGAAGGAAGAGAGCCTAGAGGTGCTGGGTCATTGCACACCCCATCTGCCCTTCGGGGAAGGCCTCCTGCCTACCCCAATGCTCAGACTTCCTCATGTCTATGTTTTTGCTGTGCTCTCAAGCTGCTTATAGCTTCTTCATTTTTTGTGCCACCCATGTGGTATTGGTTACTTGAAGCTGGCCTTCTCTAGTGAGCTCTGACCCCGTTCCCAATCTGCCATTCATGGAGTGATCTCCCTCTGCCCTTCTACACAACATAATTACCTTATGTGCTGGGTACTCTCTCTCTCTCTTTCCCCCGCCCCCCACTTAAATCATAGTCCCTAATTCTTTTTATTACACTTCTGTTTAATCAGTGTATCTCCCGATTGGACCCAAACTTCTATCATGAGCTTTGATATTTATACACATTTAGGAAACCATCACTGCAAAGAATATAATGAACGCCTTAATGTCCATTCATCTTTCCCTTTCCCTGACCCCAGGTAAGCATTCTGTTTTTTCCCCCCCATCTAGACTAGTTTTCTAGAATTTTATATAAGTAGACTCACATAGTATATATATTTAAAATGTAGTAATCACTCAGCATACTTATTGTGTACATTTAATTGTGTGTTAATAATTTATTACTCTTTACTGTTGAGCTGTATTGGATTATATGGATACACCGGAGTTTATTCATTTACCTAGTGATGGACATTTGGGCTTTTGCCAACATTTGGCCATTACAAATAAAGCTGCTATCAATTTTCCCATATAAGTCTTTTTGTGGGCATATCCTTTCATCTCCTTTGGATAAATATTTAGGATAAGAATGGCTGGATCATATGGTAGGTATAGATTGTGCTTTTAACTGAAAACCTTTTTTCTAAAGCGACTGTTCCATTTTACATTCCCGTAAGCAAGAAGTGAAAGTTCCAAGCTGCTCTAAAGCCCAGAGCCTTCCCTGGGCAGGGCACACCTTTTTAACCTTACCTCTCCTTGCGGGTTGTATGGACTGATGGTTTTAGTCCATGTTGTCCTGATTGTGAATGTTGTTCATCTTTTCATGTGTTTTTCCTCCCAACGTACATCTTTTCTGGTAAAGCATTTGTTAAATATCCCCTCCGTTTTAAAGGAGGACGTTCACACAGTCACTTGTGAGCTGCCTGACATAGGTGCTGAGAATTCCGTTCCTCAGAAGGAAAGGCAAGCATTCTTCACCACTGAACCATTTTTTTTAAGTTGAGCTTTTTTTTTTTTATTAAGAAATTCGTGGTGAATAAAAGATTCCAAGACTTCCTCTTACATTGTCCTTGGAAGTACTACACTCTGTAGTGGCTCAGCATTAGCTTTCTTAATATCCCCTTACAGGCCTTGATGGATTTCATATTTGTTTGTTTGCTTGCTTCGGCGTGTGATGAGTGTTGTGTGTATGTAGTGCATGTTTGGCTCTGTACGCATGTGGTGCACATGTCCCTGTGTGTGCATGTGGAGGCCAGAGCAGTCTGTCAGAGGCTTTCCTTTATGGCTCTCCACCTTCGCGCTTTGAAAAATGGTCTCTCACTGAACACGAGACCCACTGTTCTAACCTGGCTAGCTGGCCAGGTAAGCTCTTTGGAATCCGCCTATCTTGCTCCCGCTTTTTCCCCCCACCCACCCAATGCTGGGGTTACAGGCTGAGCAGGAATTCCAGCTTTTAATGAGAGGGTTGAAGATTTAAACCGAGGTCTTCACGTTTGCACGGCAAGTGTGCTCACCTTATGAGCCATCTTTCCAGCCCCTTGGATTCTTCTTTACGTGTTACTGACAACAATTCTCTCTGCATGGACAAATGAACTTAGTAGGATAGTGACTCAAAGTACACGAATCAAGATTGTGTCAGATTGTCAAATTCATCTACTTTTTCTATCTCGTAGTGTAGGAGTTTTAGCATAAAAGGATAGTGGTAATTTGTTGAGTAAATAGACCTGAAGACTGTATAAAGCATTTCTAATGTGGTGGTGCATGCCTTTAATCCCAGCACTTCAGGATTTGGGGGCAGATGGACTTCCACGAGTTTATGGCCAACCTGGTCTACACGATAAGTTCAAGGCCAGCTAAGGCTGCAAAGTAAGATCCTACCTAAAAATAAAATAAAATGGTTTATAATGAATATTATTTACGCTAAAACTACTTTGTATAATTGGTTTTATTATCTGGAAGAGAATATTCTATTATGAAGAAATTAAGTAATCTGTTCAGCCATCTAACTAGGTCTGTCATGTGTTAAATCTATGTTCTTAATTAGCAATAAACCAGCTAGTACACAGCGGCTGCTTAGTCCATGACAGGTGTTGTGCCAAGCTTTTGGGAAACATTGACTAATTATCAAGTTATTAATTTAATAATTAAGTTAATTATTAAATTCAGAACACAGCTAGATGGTAGCCATTACTATATCTCTTTGCCGATGAGGAAACTGAAGTGCTGTGGACCCAAGTTCCCAAAGCCAATTAAGAGCAGAGGCAGGATTAAAATTCACACCATCCAGCTAGAGTAATGGCTAGAAGAACCTGTTGGCACTTATAGCCATTCTGCCACACACTTTTTCTAAGAAGAAAAATTAGTGTTATATTCCTGGACTAAATGAACAAAATGCCTTACAGGGGTCTGTTGTTCAACACTATAAGGAAAAATAGCTTTATTTTTTTTTAATTTTTTTTAATGTGCTTCCTGTGGTACCTGACCCTGCTCATAGCTACAGTTTTGAGTATCCTCAGTGATTATAATATGAGCTGGAGGAGGGGGGCAGAGGAGTGCTTCCCTGTGTGCCAGGAGCCCCTACAGGATCTCAGAGCCTGAGCTGAGCACCCAGTGAGAGGACCAGCTTCACCCATGTTCTCTTATCTGTGTCACTACCAGCCTGGCAAAGGCGAGGGCAGGGCCAGAGAAACCTTCGAGAGAGACATTTCAGTTGCTGTCAGCCTTTCCCCTAACCTGCCACAGGGTGTGAGACCAGAGCATTTAAAGTAGAGAGAGAGATATGGGCTTGAGTCCAACCTTGGACTGGTTGGTCTGGCCTCCAGTTTTGGTTTTGGCCAGCTTTGTGACTTTGGGCGGGGAATTTTTACCTCCCTGGGCGCCACAGTTCTTTTATAATAAAATGCCTAGGAGGGTGCACTAGTTCACTTCCAAGGCCTTTTCCAGCTCTCACATTCCTCGTATCTATGATTCTGTGATTAAGTTCCTGGAAGGTTTAAGTCCTGGTAACAGTGCCGTTAAGTTCTGTCTACTCAGCAGTGGCCGCTGTCTCTTACCTAAGATACCTGGTCTGGTGGGGGGGGGCTGGGGCAGGCTGAGAGGGCAGGAAAGCTTCCGTGTCTGCCAGATGGATGGCTTGTCACACTAGAGACAGAGGGAGGGCCACCTGCACTGTGCATGACAACTGAGTTTCCTTTGATTTGGGGGCAGCGGTATACTGAAGCCAACCATCAAAGACACTTTCCCAACAAGAGAACCTTATGCAGTAAGTTCCCCAGGCGAGTGACTGGAGATAATTGAGGCAGGACTGAGTGGGTCACAAGCAGTAAGACTGGGAAGACATACCAATTTGTGGGGACAAGCTGGTTGACCCAAAGGCCTCTGTCTGTCATTCCCTGACCTCGGGTCAGACTCACAGAGACAGGGAAAACTATTAAGGCAGCTGGGCTGGCTCTTGCCCTCAAGTCTCAGCAAAGAATAGGTGATTATTTGTCCCACAGGGCCTAGTTGTTCACCTGCCTGGAGGCAACAGGCTGGAGATTTAGAGTCTGGGACCTGCTGGGATATACATTGCTTATTCCCCATGTTTCTGTTCTCGTAGACTGCTTTCCATGAAGCATGGGAAGTCTATAGGACAAATAAAAGAGGAACTAATTAGATTTTTTTAAAAAAAATCTCCAAGTAGTGGTCTAATTCTTGTTTACACTCTTATCAGCTTCTGGTTGTTGTTTGAGGCACCCAGGATACTTACACAATCAAAACAAAATTCTTATTCTTAGTGAAGTGGCAGCTCATTATAAAATCCTAAAGGTGAGCTTGAGAGTCAAGTGCAATAGATAGCCATTTTAAACCCATTTACAAAGGGCTTATAACAAGCCAGGCTTAGCTTAAAATCTTTTAGCCTTCTCCTGAGAACGGGTGGACAAGTCATTCGCTTTCTTTCTGCACACCAACTTTAAAAACTAAAACGGTAAGTAATATATTTAAGGAAGCAAAGTAGCATGCAGTTTTAATGACTTTTAATAAATCTCATGCATATAACGCAGCAGGCAAGCAGGAGGTACTTTTAGAAAGAGCCAGGTGATCACGGATAGGTTCTGGGCATCTTTGTGTTCTGGGGGACAATCCTGACGGGGGTCCCTCATTACTCTTGTATCCTTTTAACTCAAGGCAGGGTCTAGCATGCGGGGTGTGCTAACTTTCTATTGACCCAGGGCGTTCTCTGCAGGAAAACCCCAAGGGCATTTATGAATTACAAAATGGACAAATGGCAAAAACAGGAGGAAAGACTAAGAACTGTAAGTTGGAGGTTACAGACTCTCTTAGCCAAGGGGGAGCAAGAGAAACACACCTTATGAAAAGAAACAGAATAACTACGTGACACACAAGCACAACAATAATCAAATGGATTCAGCACTTTGTGTTCGTATTCGGAAGGCGGAGAAACAACTTTTAGGAGACCAGGAGACAGTGACAATAAAGGACCCAGAGTCTTTCGTTAATGTCCCCAAAGAAGCAGATCAGATGACCTTGATGTAAATGTAGTGAAGCTAGAAATTAAAAACAAAAAGAGACACCAGTCTCTTATATCCGGACTCCCTCTTAAGCATTTCTTTGGAAGGAAGAAATCAAAGGGGCATTGTATAATATCTGTTCATGTCTCCTCGCCAAGGGTTAAACAGCGGCAGAGCACGTCAGTTAAAATCTGGGCTTCCTAAGTCATCCAGTCACACTTTGGGCTGGGAGGTCCCCCAAATCCTTCTCTGTTAAAAGGCCTCAAGGGTCCCATCAACGTCAGTCCTGGTCCCCAGCGAGTGGGGGAGGGGAGGGATGGTGAGCGTGCAGAAGGTGCCATGGCTGTTTTCTGGGATGCACCGGGAGGTGTGCTGGTCCAGGAGGCGGCAGCAGAGGGCGCTGGGACCCCGGCCTGGGCCCGCCTCTGCCATTGGTCCGGGCAGGGGCGCTGGGCTGAAAGTGACAAGTTGGGCGAGAAGAGCAATCGAGGAGAGCTGGAGGAGCCGGCCGCCGAGTGAGTGGCGAGACCACAGCCCCAGGCACCGGGCACGCTCTTCTGGAGTCGGAGCCGGAGCCACACCGTGCGCCTGAGCGACCCGGGAGACAGCCTGGGACGGAGCGGCCGGCCGAGGCAGGGGCTGCTGCGGAGCACCGGGAGGAGCCGCGCTCCAGGGTCCGGGACGGCCGGGCGGAGGCGAGGGAGCAGGGTCAGAGTTTGGACAAAGAGCTTTGCAGAGGTCCCCCCCGGTGTCGTGCGAGCGCCTGCGGGCGGGACGAGGTGGCCAGGAGCCCCAGGGCGACCCCGTGGATGTTCTGCGCGCCGCCAGGGAGCCGCCGGCACAGCCACGAGAGGAGGAATGCACCGGCCAGGCCGCCGCGGGACGCGCCCGCCGCCGCTGGCGCTGCTGGCCGCGCTGCTGCCGTTGCTGCTGCTGCTGGCCGCACGCGGGGCTGCTGCCCAAGGTAAGCGGCGCCCGCGCCCGGCTTCCACCGCCCGTCCCGCGGGGCCGGCTGCCCGCCAGGCGCCTCCCCTGGCCCGGAGCAGGGCACTCGGCCGCCGCCAGGAGGCCAGCGACTGCGGACTGGGGGTGCTCTGGGGGGCTGGTCCTCGGCATCCAGCTGCGGTTGTCAGCGCTGATAGGAAGTGTAGAAGGGGTTGGGCGGGGAGGGGGGACGTCTTGGGGGTGATGCTGGTCCTTTGCCCATCTCTCTCTGGATTCCTAGCGCCCTCCAGCCCGGGTCCAGTTTGTTTTACTTTTCTGTCCCGGGGTGGGGGGCAGGGGGAGTTGGCGTTCTCAGTGGAGCCTAAGCCGTCCGCGAACCCGTGCAAACAAAAGCCCAGGGCTCGGGGGTGCTCCCTGGGCCTCACGTCTCCACCGCTTGGTGTTCGGAACCTCCCGCCGTTGCCCTCCAGAGGGTCATCACGCAGGCCAAAAAGTTTGCTCCGCCGCTGCCACTTTGTGCAAAGTATGCAGTCCGAGGCGGCCTGCTGCCCCGAAGTGCTCTCTGGGTGTGCACGTGTGTGTGTGTGTGTGTGTGTGTGTGTGTGTGTTTCGAGGCGGAAGAAGGGGGAGCCATCTAATGCATACTTGATTTGGGTCATCTCCAGAGACAATCGCAACAGTTAGAGAAAGCCTCCACCGGCAGCCGGAGCGTCTCAGTTCCCTGCGGGAAGCTGGGATCCTCGCTGGGTCTGAGCCCGTACACAATGAGGGGGAAGAGCCCGCTGCGCCTGTGGAGACAACCAATTCATTCTTTGGAGGTTGGAGGGGTAAAGTTGATTAAAGTCTGTGGAGTCTCGGGCCTCACTTTTAACATGCATCTCCGGAGGGGGTATTGGAGCCCCGCACTTTTCCCTCCTCCCACTTCCAGCCCCAAGGCTCTGTCGATCAATCGGTCCCTCCTCCTTTATCGTTCATCTCTCAGCCAGTTAGAGAAGACTCTAGTTTACTTAACAGCTGGGGAGAGATCAATTCACCTAGTGGCTGCTGAATTCGTCTCTGCTAAAAGTTAGGGGTGACTTTCTCGTTGCAAAGGGACCTGGGTGCGGAGTTTGATCTCCTGCAGATGCCTTTGGAACGGGGAACAGCACTCACTGAGCAGAGTTTTTGAAGTGTGGTTGCGCTAATCTAGAAGCCCCACGGGTGTGTGTGTGTGAATACAGTTTCTAATTGTCATTAAGACGCACGACAGCAGGGGTGCCCCGTCTTAAGGGAAAACGCTAATGAAATGTAAACAGTTTGGTCTCATGGCTGTTTTGCTTGGTGATGCTAAACATCTGGCTCTTTGCCACTACACCTGGAAATGTGGAAAATGGGCCTCGCTGCCGACCCGATGTAAACATTCTCCTGAAGTCCGTGGTCCAGTGCAGTTGGGGTGATTGTACCGAAGGCTGGATTCCTGGCTCGGAGCCCTGATTAATTCCGTCGTTCCCTTGGGGTCCTTTACTTTGTATTTAACTTTTCCACAGCCAGTTTTTTAGGTCATAGCCTGCGCTGGTGGGGATGGGGTGCATGTACAGCTGTTCACTTTTGTTGTTGTTGTTAATCTCTTTCCAAATAACCACCCGCACAGTGAATTTGTGAGCATAAAACAATAGTATTGTCAGTAGCTACCCCCATTTCCCTCCCCTTTAACTGTGGGCTTTCAAAAGTTAGAAAATTAATTTGCCCGTTCCTATCCTATATCCTAATAATGAGCTCAAACCTGCTGCAGTCTTACCAGCTCTTAAAAACCTTTTCCATTTTGGTGAAGTCTTGACCTCTGTTCTGCCCTGAGGTTCTTAAGGCAACCCCGCCAGTGGCTCAGGATACCAGCTTAAGGGGAGGTATTCTTTTCCTTTTTTAAGTTGTAAAACAAAACCACAAACAGTGGATCTGTGCTTCTCCCATCCGCTCCTATTTGATTGGCAGGGAGGAGAAAGCCTTTATATGCATAGTTCCAAGTTGCTGCCTCTCCCAGCTACCTCATAACCTGCCCAAAGCTGAACTTCTGTGGGAGGCATAAACACTCATTCCTGCTCCCCAAGAACTCCAGGCCATTGGAACCCACCTGTGCCTTTCTCAGAATTGTGCTCTCTCTGTGGTGGTTTGGCTGCTGGAAGTCGGGGCGGGGGGGGGGGGGTGTCTGTCCCAAGACTCATTTTCTAAGTCTCCAATTGGCCATGTCAGTAGGTGTCTGTCCCCACTTCATTTAGAATGGGAGTCTCCTAAGGGCTGTGGGCCTGTCATCTTTCTGGTGAATACAGTAAGGGCCCACATCAGTCAGCCTCAACTTTTATTAGGGATGCTTGAAAAATCCTATCTCTACGGCTAGAGGAAGGACAGGTAGGCTGCCTCCGGTAGGGCTTATCTTTACTGGAAAGCATAGTAGGCTGTTTTGCTCCTCTAATGCCTTCCACTTAGGAGTTATTCTTTTACCTTTGTACGTGAGTGTGTGGTGCTCTGGGGTACGTGTTTGTGTTTCTGTGGGAGTGTGTACATGTGTAGGCCTGTGGGGATCCCTATGAAGCCAGAGGTCAATGTGGAGCATCCTTTGTTGAGCTCCGCCTTGTTTTTTGAGACATGATCTCTCACTCAACTGGAAGTCATCTCTTGGGCTGGGCTGGATGGTCCCTGAGCCCTGGGAACCTGCTTGTCTGTGCCTGGTGTTACACGTGCACGGCCAGCCTTTTACGTGAGGGTCATGTCTTTGTGTCTGTGCGGCAGGTACTGAGTCATCTCCCAAGACCAAAAGTTCTTTCAAAAACTCAGTTTTGACCTATTATTTTCTGTCTCATGTGTGTGAAAATGGGCTCTGAATTAGACTTTTAAAATGTTTCTAGGTGCATGCCACTTACATCAAAGGAACATTTTGCCAAGGTATACCACTTTGGATATTTTTTTTAAAAGGCATACAGCATATTATGAAGAACCAAAACTTTTAAAAACAAAGTGCACTGATATAAACATCTATTTGTAGTGACAGAGACTGTGTACAATCACGAATATATTTAGGGGACCATAGTGAGTGAGTGGAGAGAGAGAACCTTTTTGGTTATTTGTAAAAATGTTCTGTTATTTCCTTCACGTAGATAAAAACACAGCCTAATAATCAGAGATTACTCCTTTTGATTTCTCACAGAGAGTACAAAGGATAGTATCAGAGAAACCTTGCAGCCAAGTTTAGTGGCTATTAGTTAGGCTTTGGCATAGGACAGAGCTGGGTTCGAATCGTCCCTTTCATATCATAGGCAGGGTGATTCATTTCCCTGAGCTGTATAAGTGTTTTACAAGATTTAAATGACGCCATGGACGTAAAGCACTAGAGAAGAGTCCCCTGGCCTAGAAATTGGCTAACAATTTAACTAAGGATAGAGGAAATTCAAGATGTTCAGCCCTCCAGAAACAATATACAAATTTTCCCATGACTGTTGATAGATCTAGGCTTATAGTATAATCAGATTTTCCAAGAAATGGCAACACTGGGAAAATAGGGGCTACTGACTTGTAGCAAGGGGCGATGCCAGGGCACTGAGATGCCTGCTAGGGTTGATTTAAAGGA
The DNA here is from genome assembly GCA_028658305.1 of Pachyuromys duprasi. NCBI lineage: Eukaryota > Metazoa > Chordata > Mammalia > Rodentia > Muridae > Pachyuromys > Pachyuromys duprasi. The sequence goes on along the minus strand of CM053754.1, from coordinate 31,684,400 downwards.
GTAGAGTGTTGATGGTGGGTTCTTGCCACCATCTGGGGCCAGCTACTTTGTGGAGCTTCTCTCATGCCCCATGTTCCCTCCTGCTAGATGGATTGGTAATTGGGCCTGGAGGAGGCTGATGAATAGTCTAAAGTCTTGTGATCTCAGCTAAGTGTGCATCTCCAGAAAGCTGAGCCCAAGCTTTCTGAGACACTCCTCTTCCTGTAACTTATTTAACAGACACTTGGTGCAATCTGTTTAATGGGTTAGTCCTTGTTTTAACCCTTTGTTAGTATTAACCCACAGACCTCTCAAAGCAACCCTGCTAAGGTGTTGGTATAATAGCTCATTGTATGGATGGGTCAGGTTAGGCTCAGAGTTGTTAAACTGCTTTCTCAAGGTCACATGGCCAGGGAATGGCTTTGCTGGGTTTGCAAACCCTGTGGGTTCATGTCCTCAGAACTGACCTGTGTCCTACATGATCCCTTCTGGTTTAGTTCTTATACTTGCCTTCTTTAAATATGTGGGCCAAAGGTAGTGCTTCTTTAGGTTTTTAAGGGTATTGGAAAGAAATTTTCTTTGCCGTGACCTAGAGGGTACAAGAGGTGAGGGGAGATAGTCAGTTCCATCGTTCCTGCAGCTCCACACTGCGTGACTTCCTGCAGCAGCCTTGCTGTTAGTTTAGACACAAACAGAAAGTGCTGCGGATGGTCAGGGTCCTTTGGTCTAAAAGGATTGCGTAGGTTTTTTTTTTTTTTGCAGTGTGGTAGTGCCACTTTGATGTGGTTTGAGGAGTGTGTCTGGCAGTTCCTTCCAGCTAGCGATGAGATGTCTTTTGATGGAGTATGTGTGCATTTGCATTTTGGTACATTACCAGGGATGGAGGCAGAGGAGGGCTGATTTATTAGAGTGCTATCTAGAAGGAGAACTGACTGCCAGCTAAGGGTCTCGGTGAGGAGGGATCCAGTCAGGTCCAGCTGTAGTGGGTAAGAGCTTGACCCTTCCAACAGGAAGGCCTGGGCCTGGCTTCACTGACTCCCTGAGCTGTGACAGGGGAGACAGGTCTCCTCTGCATGAGGAAAAAGGAACAGTCTTCTAGGGCGCCAAGAACATTCTATGGCATTGAAGGGGGAAGGGTGAGGGGACTGCTTCGAAAATCTTTAACTAAATGCAGCTGCTTGTTACATGGAGCCTGACTTGCATGCCAGGAATATCTCAAAAGCTAACGAATACAAAATAAAAATAAACAGCAGGAAAAAGGCTCACTCTTTGTTGCAGTAAGCCTGGTTGGGGTTTTCAGTTTGTTTAGGAATGGGATAATTGTGGCATCCACTTTATTTTGGTAAGGCAATGAATCGCGATGGATGTGATGTCATCGGGATGTCCCATCACCTGACCCCTTTCCTTGCCCCCAGAACACCCAGGCTTGGACATCTACGGGTCCCCTGGCTCAAGCCGTTGCTCTTGAGTGAATTACATTGGAAGAGGGCAGATAATTTAATGGGATAATCTTGGCAGACACAGTAAATTTCACACCCCATCTCTCACTAACAGAAAGGCAGCAGAAGGCTGCAACATCCTCAGATGAAAAGGTTGTATAAAAAGGACCTACTTCACAGTAACTGTCTGTCCATAAATAAGGTTCTATAGAGTTTTGATCCAGAAATGTTATTAAACACTGATAGGCCAGACCCCATAATGTTTGACCTCTTTACATTCTCCCCCACTTTTCTATAGAATCAAAACTGCCCTTTTTCTTATTAAAAAAAAATTAAGCTCCAAAGATCAGTCAGGCCAGACTGTTTATTTTTTCAAGTATGTACATACAGAATGGGCCTTCTTTGATAGCCATATTTAGAGGTAACATTGCATAGCATAGATAGGAGGAGATTTGTACCCAATAGACTGCAAATTGGAACTTTCGCCTCTTGGTTGTAGGTTAACCATGCTTGCATTGTTGTGACCGAATGCCTTAAAGAGACAGTTTACGAAAGAAAAAGTGTTTTGATTTTCAAAGTCAGAGAGATTTCAGTCTGTTATGGTGGAGAGGATGGGCTGGACAGCTCTGTCCATGGTGATGGGAGCATGAGGTAGAGGAGATGTTCACATTGTAACAGACCAGGAATCATAGTAGGTCAGGACCTTCGAAGGCTCAGTAAGAGGCTGCCATCACGCAAGATCAGTCTCCTACAGAATACAGCCTTCAAAGTAGCACCATAAGCTAGGGCCTGACCACCCAAACCCTTTGGGGGACATTTCAGAGCAAAACACTAACCAGTTTCTTATCTTCTGATAATTGTTCTATCTTTAAAATGGCGATTACACAGTATTTCGCCTGCAGGTTTTTCGTGTGAATTAAAGGACGCTTGGGTAGGAAGCACCGGAAGGCACCATGAACTGGAAGTGGGAAGCTATTAGCTCCTGTCAGGATCCTGGGCTTCCTAAAGAAAGCAGAAAGTTGGGCTCCCAGTCAGGGACTGTGCAGGAGATGCAGCTTAGAGTCTTGGGGCACCAGTCCCAGATTCTCCTGGAGGGTCCAGGGTGCTTGGTTTTACAGGGGGCACGTAGACACTCTAGGTCTGGGCCAGCTTTAGGTTAGTGTGGAGGTCCTCGCAGGAAGAGATTTTTAAACAGTGCCTTTAAAATAAAGGCTTCCCCAACCCCCTCTGCACTGGCAGAACCTTTAGCTCTTTGAGGAAGAGAAAACCCTCCCTGACGTTTGGCTCTGGTGGCCATTTAAAGATTCTGGGTACCGAAAGCATGTTCATGTTAAGAAAGAAGAGTAATGATGTACCAGGGTTGGGGGGGGACGGTGGTAAAGGAAGCTTTGAAGACTTCGAAGTTTTGAAGGTAGAGTTTGTGGGGTTTTGCTTTTCAACAGGAAAGCCTTTTGCCCAGTGCATTTCAACTCCTATTTATTATATATTTATTATATGTGAGGTGGAGCGTCAGGTAAGTAAAGCATTATCCCTCCCTCAGGGGGAGAAGGAGGAGGGCAGTCACAAGCATCTTCAGCATCCATTGTCTATCCCCTAGCGTTCTTTACAGTTAGATGTCTGTGTCTCAGTGGCACTGGCGGTTGGGCCTTTCAAGTTTATGTACAGATTAAGGAAGCTCAGATTCCAGGAGGTCAATAGGGCAGCCAACCTCCTACATTTGTTACATAGGGATTTTGTGTTTGAACCCAGATATTTTGATTGTCTCAAGTACCCTGTTTCCATGCCCTTAATGTGTGGGCAGTTGGTACCAAAGAACAGACCTGTTATCTCCCAACACCAACCGTGTGTCTCACAGGTGAATTCTAAAGGCTGTGAGAAAGCACCAGGAAAACACACAGGGGTAGGACGCATAAATTCCCAGGAAGTTGGAGGGTGAAGGGTAAAGAGGACACTGCCTCCTTCTCAGACAGATTGGAAGCCTTCTGAACTAACTATGGACAGTGTGTAGTTCGGTATCACATAGAGGGTATTCCTCCAGCAGGAGGCCTGGGCAGGATTTTGTGTTTCCAAAGCTCTTGTGCTCTTGCTCTATGGTATCCCTTTTTGATGTCTTCTGGATGTTGGAAGCAGCTGTGCTGTCCCTACATGGAAGGGCAGACAGACATCAAGACAGTTTCTTTGGCATCTTTCTCTCTAGCTTCAAGCCCAGGCTTTGGGTTGAGGGAGGGGACCAACCACTTAGGTATGGTGTTCCCGTGAGTCTTCACTAGTGAGCACGAACTGTAGCATTCCAAGACCTCTGGCCAGCACATACTGCTTTCCCTTCTGAAATCACTAACCATACTTCTGCTGTTACTGTGATATGAATATTCTGGTAGTTCCACAAGACAGACAAAGACAGTCATCGAACTGGAGAATTTTCCATGCAGTAGATTGGTGACAAGGCTTACTAGCGGATCAGCAAATCTGTTTTCATCCTTTCTTAAATACATGTCATTTACAGCCCTCTCCTAGTCAACAGAGGCCATGTGACTAAATACTAGCTGATGGAATGAGGTTGGGAGGACCTAGTGTCACTTTGAAGGGCCCATTAAGACAGCCCAGGCAGGTTGCTATGGTAACTGGAGAAGCTATGTGTTGGGGATGGCACACGATGGAAGGAACCTGAGAGCTTCCCTTCTTCGCTGCTCTGTGGTTGAAGCCACCTGCTGCTCCACACTGGCTTGGATTTTATGTAAACCAGAGACAAGTATTTATTGTTAAGGCTCAGATTTTAGAGTTCTCCAGCTATAGCTACCAAGGCTATACTACCTAACCAAATGGTATAAACCGCAGCATGTCTCAAGACTAACTTAGTTGGTTAGGGCCAGCATTTTTAGATAGAATAAAATACTTTGGATCTGTTTGTCTCCTATGGAGCTTGCTGGATCCTTCTATATTTTTATTTTTATTTTGGATCCTTCTATAAATTAAACTTCTTGAATTATTTATGGCAGGTCCTGGGGGTACTTATTACTGTGAAAAATCTAGAAGAATTGTGATCGGCTGTGAGGTAGTTCAACTTGTAGCGGCAATAAAAGACAAAAGTACCATAATGGCACAACCCCTGGGTACAGAATTAGCAGTGACAAAATGCAGACTCCTGAGACGGGAGAAGCATTCAGGGAGGATGTGGGCTGTGTTGTGAGAACTCAAGGATGGTTAGGGTGGTCCAGAGGTTGGAAGGTGAAGAGATGAAAGAGGAGGAGCAGAGCAGGACATGGTCCTGCCAGCAAAGGGCTAGATTCTGCACCAGCCGCTCTGTCCTGCAGGATTCACTCACGGCTGCTCTGGGTTCTTAGATGGGAACTTGCCTTGGAGTGAAGCAGCCATCTAGGGGAAAAAGATTTGAGAGGTACCTGCTACTTAGAAGCTGAGAGGGGAGAAGAAACAGGGTTTTACTGGAGTAAGAATATCTTACTTCCTTCTCCCAAGACTCACAGATGCCTCTGACAAGAAGCTCACATGGGATTGTGCCTCTTGGCCTCTGCTGCAGCACCTTTGTTTTGCAGTACAGGCTGCTAAGTATTTGCTTGATAAAAATCTTGGTGGTTGCAATAGTCTGTACATCTAGACTGCAGTGTTGCAAGTACATGTGTGCATCTCTTTTGTTGTTAGGGATTGAACTCAGAGCCTTGAGCTTGCTATCAGGTACTCTCCTACTGAGCCGCACCCCAGACCTCTGGGTTCTTTTAGTATTTTAGCTTGCTTGGCTTTCAGGGCACCTTCCGAAAGAAGCAGTAGCTTGTTACTGTCATCTTTTCCATAGAATTGCTGTTTTCTCATACTAAAATCTGTCCACCTAAAAAAGCTAAACAACAAGGAGGATCCTGGGTAAGACGATCAATCCTTACACAGAAAGGCAAACAGGACATAGGAAGAAAGAGTAAACAGGGAACAGGATAGGAGCCTACTACAGAGGGCCTCTGGAAGACTCTACCCAGCAGGGTATCAAAGTAGATGCTGAGGCTCATAGCCAAACTTTGGGCAGAGTGCAGGGAATCTTATGAAAGAAGGGGAAGATAGAAAGACCTAGAGGGGACAGGAGCTCCACAAGGAGAGCAACAGAACCAAAAAAGCTGGGCCTAAGATTCTGAGACTGATACTCTAATCAAGGACCATGCATGGAAATAGCCTAGAACCCCTGCACAGATGTAGCCCATGGCAGTTCAGTGTCCAAGTGGGTACCCTAGTAAGGGGAACAGGGACTGTCTATTACATGAACTCAGTGGCTGGCTCTTTGATCAGCTCCTCCTGAGGGGCAGGCAGCCTTATCAGGCCACAGAGGAAGACAATGCAGCCAGTCCTGATGAGACCTGATAGGATAAGGTCATATGGAAGGGGAGGAGGACTTCCCCTATCAGTGGACTTGGAGAGGGGCATGGGAGGAGATGAGGGAGAGAGGGTGGGATTGGAAGGGAATGAGAGAGGGGGCGACAGCTGGGATACAAAGTGAATAAACTGTAATTAATATAAACAATTTTTAAAAAGAATTGCTGTTTTCTACATAAGGGAACTAAGGCACAAAGAATATCTGTGTGTCTATAGCAAATCAAGTGGGAAAAGAAGGATTTGGACTTGAATATCTGGAAGCTGGGGCTTTGTCCTTCATCTTTATGGTACTATAGCTCTGCCTTCCCATCCCCCAAAACTGTACGTAGTGATTAAAATTCTACGTAAGATCCTAGCCAAACAGCTGAGTACAAATTTGAATAGGGCATTGCGGCTTAAGGAATTATTTCATATGCAATATTAACTTTAATTTTCCAACTAATCCAATGAAATAGTTTTTTTTTTTTTTCTTCTCTCTTTGGTCCAGTGTTTTTAAGTCAGGCAAGTAAGGTTGGCAGCTTACCCAAGGTCACTCTGTAGGTGGCAGGGTCTGTCTGAAATGTAGAACTTCTCCTTAAGTCCCACGGGATGTTTTGCTCTGTAGGATTACTCGTGTTCTTAATTTATGCCTCTGATACATGACAGGTTTCGCTGCTGTTGACCCAGTGAGCAAATTTGCCTGATTCTCACTTGTCCCATGGACAAAATCCTCCAGTCAGCCATCATTTTAAGAAACAACCGGGAAGTATTTGTAGGTGTGGTTTGGAACTGGCACGCCTACACGTAACCTAAGGGAGTTCCTGAGCAAATAGACTGAGAAAGGTTACTTCAAAGCGAGGACTTTCCTAAGGGTCTGGCGGTGGCAGCTGGCAGATCAGCCATGAAGAATGGGCCTTTGGCATTCCTTGGGGTCTTAGCTTTCCCTCTCCCACCAGATCAGCAGCTCTGTGACCTCTGGAACACGTGTGATTTGCAGCCACATCCTTGAGTGGAGAGCAATCAGCTCTCGGTGATTTTTCACAGGGCAGATTGGACAAAATGTCTAGGACTCAGACCTGGTTAGGCTTGCTTGTGTGTTATAGTTATCGGGGAGGGAGACTCCCAGCATGTGCAAGTCTCAGGTTATAATTACATTTGTACTTCTCAAGGACAGGGATGTGAGATAAAAATAGACCCTGTTGCCTCAGATCCAAGACATTCTTGAAAGGCTCTTATCTGTTCTTCATGGGAAATCGACACTGTTTCCGGATGGGATTAAACAAGAGGATATGAAAACAGCTTGCTGTACATTTTCTCCACGTGAGCCATGGTATCCTCACCTCTTGGATTCACTCCAGCCCAGTGTTACCTAATTTTTTTATTTTTTGAAGTAAGGTTTCCATCCCCTGGAGCAGAGTGGTGGTTTCCCTTCATCCCATTAGATGATGGGACGTCCTGACTGCAAGCTCAGAGCCTGGGGAGTTAGCGCTTCATCTGGTGCTGACTGCTCAGAGTGCTGCTGAATGGGAACTTGCCTACTCAACATTAGTGTATAGGTAGATGATACCCAGCAGCAGCAGGCTTGGTGGCATCCACAGTGGCGTTTGTCTCTTTTCTTTATTCTGACCATCGTGCTCTGCTCACCCCTATCTGGGGTCTTTAAGCCAGGGAATGAAAAAAAATTTCCTGTAGCTCTCTGAGCTTCACTAGGCAGGGCTGTCTGCCGGCCTCTTTGGACTTGATGAGTAGTATCCCCGCCAGGAAGTCAGAGAGGAACTGAGCATGCTCACTTTATTCTACCTGCACGTATACCTAGCCCACTCCAGGCTAGGCGCCCCGAGTTCCTGCAAGAAGGAGCGAGAAGAGCGGTAGAAGGAGAGGTCCAGGAAGAAGCACTGGTTTCTCTCCGTGGAAGAAAACGCCAGGCCCAGCTTACAGGCCCATTCCTCCTTACAGGAGCGGTGCATTGATTTCTTAAGGACCAGTTCCCTAGCTCTCAGGGCTGGGTTGGACTTAAAAGCTGTAGGTAGGTCAGTCAAATGTTAACAAAGAGCAAGCCGTCATCTCTGCCCACGGACTCATGTTTAGAGAATTTGTTAGCTAATGTGGGATGTTTGTTCCCGTGGCTTCCCTTGGCTCTCGGAACCAGCACAACCATTCATCGGTCCCCTCAAGCCAAGGCATCCGTGTGCGTGGTGAAGGGGAGGAGGGTGCAGTTCCCTCACCTGCGCAGTGATACCTCCTGTGTAAACTGCCAGGTCGCCTCTGCTTCCGCTTGGTTAAATATTTATTTAACAACTGAAGCGAATGTGGGGAGAATATACGGCAGTATCTCCCCACACGGAAAGTTGCTGGGGTTTTGCTAAGGAAGCAAGATTGATTGAGCCCAAACGGCCTCAGGGGACAAAGGCTGGCCTTTGTTCAGGGCCACTTCCTGGTCGTGCTGTCCAGAGCGTGCCCACCTCTCAGCTTCTGTGGCTTCCAGGGCTCCTCACTCAACTCTCGCTTGCCGGCCGGCCTTCAGTGTCCACAGTCAGCATGGCCTGATCTGCTTGTCTTTTGTCCTCTGCTCATGTTTCTCCTTCTGCCATTGTTTCCATACCCACCACTTGAGTGAGTCCCTTTCGCTCAGAAGTGGCCTACCGCCCAGATTTGACTCTTGTCAGCTCTAGTCACTGTTTATTGAGCATCTGCTACCGGCCTCACACTTTGCAAAGCATTGAGTGTTCTGTTTTCAAAAAGACGTGACATTTTATTTCTTTTGTGTGGACACGGGTGTGAGGTCAAAGGACAAATAGGAGGAGTAATTTCTCTCTTTCCACTATGTGGGTCCTGGGGAGCCAACTCTAGTTTGTTAGGTTTAGTGGCAGGCACCTTAACAAAACCGTCTTGCTGGGCCTGAGTTTCGAATTTCCCAGTGGAATCTGCTTTTTGGTTTTTCTGGAACGATTGCCTTAACCCCCTCCCGACCCCTCACTGGCATGAGTGGTTCCTGCACGTCATGTCATTGGATCAAGCTGGACTTGACGGTCTGACATGATTGGCTAACCGATGCAGAGAAGAAGGAGGATGCAGGAAATACCGCTGGGTCGACCACCTTTGATAGACACCCACCTCCCCATCCCTCACATCTTTCTCTATTTGTGCACTCTCCACAGAGAAGGGGACTTGGAGCACAGAGGTCCACCCCTGCTCTTCTTTTCTTGAGGACTCTTGAAAGAAGCCCTTTGTGATGGTTGGTGTTAGCTGCTAACATGGCAAAACTCCTGAATTACCTGGGAGAGAGGCTCTGGGCGTGTCTGAGGGGGATGATGTTGACTAATCATGGAAGGGCGCCTTGTCCACTTTGGGTGGCAACATTCCCTGGCTGGGATCCTGGATGGCCTAAGTGGAGAGAAGGAGCCGAGCAGCGATTCAAATACATTGCTCTCTGCTTCCTGACTGTGGCTGCCACATGTACAGCTGCCTCGAGCTCCTGCTGCCCAACTTGCCCACCGTGATGGACTTTCTCAATGAATTATGAGTGAAAACAAACCATTCTTCCTGTGTGTTGCTTTTGTCAGAAAATTGTATTATAGAAACAGAGACAAAGCAAATCCAAAACAAACTAACAACAACAACAACAAAACGAAGACATTCCCTTTATTAGGAAAAATAGCAATTTCTCTTTCTTCTCTATCTTTCCAAAGGCAAGGAATTATCCAAGATTTTACCTTGCAAGCCATCTGTGTGCTAATGTACCCAGAAAGGAGCTTCTTTAGACTACCTAGGACAATCTGTGCCAGGCAGGGACCCCTCTTATTCTTTCAGGAGAGAAGAGGGGGGCTTAGCTAAGCTTCTGTTGGGTCCTTGATGGCTTCTTGAGGGTTGAGGCTGTTTGAGTTCGTGCCCAGCTGTGGTTAGAGTGGTGTTTGCTCTACAGGTACCGAAAGGTGGCTGGGGCCACAAGGCATTTTGCCAGCATCTCTAAGTCTGGCCTTGTAGGGAGCATGAAAGAGCTGTTAGGATGCAACTGAACAGAGGCATGGGTTCTGGAAAGTGTAGAGGGGGCAGAGTGAAGGAGGAGGAAGGACCAAGAGAGGCTTTACAAGGGAGGCTCTGCTGCGGAAAGTGTCTCTCTGAGATGCTCCCTCCACAGTTTCTTGGGCCCTAAGTGTTAACGTTGGTATGAGTATATGAGCTTATTTTTGCAAATGAGTTCACAAATATCCACTGTCTGTTCTGCTTGATTTTTGACTAAAACCGAATAATCTCCTGGGTCAAGCTCTATAAGACATCACAACATGTCAGAGCTGAGGCATCAACCGTAATTTTTGTGCAGAAGAAGTTCTGGGCCAAACCCTAGCTGTTGTCTCTCCATCACACCAGTCTGTTCTCTCTGGTGGTCTTGGACGGCGAGGTTGTCTCAGTTTCTCTGTTTCTTCAGAGGGAACTATAGCATGGCACCAGGAAAATTATAGGAAATTAAGAGAGAACTTGAAAGGCTCACTTGGCGTGGAAGGTCAGGGAGCAGGCATCATTTTTTCTTTATTTCTTGGTGAGAGCACTCACCTGGCCCCTTTATTCACTCATCACACATTTAATATGGCAGGGATTGCTCTAGATACTGAGACACCAGCTGTGACAAAGCAAAGATGCTTCACAGGCCAGTGTGTCAGAAAATAAATATGTGCTCCTCATGTAATGCCAAATACCAAGGAAAGTACAGTAGGGCAAAGGGCTTGAGATAAGTAAGTGATGAGCTGGGGTGGGTGTTATCATGTTGTGTGGTCAGGAAAGCTTCTAGTTAAAGTGGCTCAAATAGAGGACTGGATGAAGCATGGGGTGGGCCCTATGTCGGGCCTATGTCACAATGCAGCAGCAATTGCTCCTGCAGGCAAAGTTCCATGGGATCTGATGCCTTCTTCTGGGTTCTGTAGGCAAAGACATACATGTGGTGCACAAACATATATGTAGGGAAAGTACACATAACACATAAAGTAAAATGAAGCAATACAGTTAGTTAGGGCTTATTATCATGCCCATTTACAGATGCAGAAACAGAGTGCCTCAGCAGAAAGCCAAGCAAATGGGCAGAGGGAGCAGTCTCCACATCAAATGAGGCAGCCCTGCACAGAGGAAAAGAGAACGAACTCTGTTTAGATCTGGCCTGCTACTCATCTGCTGGGGAATCCTGGGCAGATGTGCAGTGCCTCTGTTTCCTGAGTGTTAAAACTGTGTCTAGTACATAAAAACCCCAGGTAAGGGCATGGCAGACTTCATGGCACCATGAGAGTGTCAGTTAACTACTAGTACTAAGTTTACGTCAGTTATCAGCCCGCCCTTCTGGAAAAGAGATGATGAGAAGGAAGTACGTTTGAGACCTAACAAAGCTACCCCTGTTGGCCTGGAGCTTCCTTTTCTACTAAGGTCACCAAGGCTGAATTCATCACAATGTCCAGTTGAACTGGAAGCATCCCTGTGAAAGACCGACCTGCGAGGAAAAGCTGGTACCCAGGGCTCTTGCAATTCTAAGGGAATCTTTGGAGGTTCTAGAACTCCAACTCCTCTTAAGCCCTGCTCTTAGGGGAGCTTCCTCTAATTTGATGTGCAGGTGGTCAAGGAATGTTAAATGGCCCTCCACGCTGCTCACTTTAAACTCTCTGCACTTTGTGGCAGGGTACCCTGTGGTCTATTGCATATCTAGATGCCAGATACAAAGTTAGGTTCTGGGAATGCAATGGTGAACCAGAGAGGGACCCAAGGAACGAGGAATCCAAGGATGGAAGTCTGGTGTTTCCCCCACCCCAGGAATGCCATCGGGAGGTACTCAGGATTCAGGTTTAGATTAGAATGTTTGCTGATGCCTCCTGGAACCTTCAGGAAGTCCACAGAGGTGACAAGTGCCTCAGTTGCTAATGAGTTGTGTGCATGGTCATCCAGTCGATGTTGTATCTGAGGATGGTTCTATCCTGAGTGTGTTTTGTTTCCCATGTGACAATGCCTCTTAGGATAAGGGTTGCCATTTTCCCCAGGGACTGCACCACAGCCTGCCAGGGCCTATGGTCCATCTCCCAGGAAGTCATTCTCCACAGCAGAATCTGGAATATGCACCTAGGGTTAGGCAAGGAGAAAGAGGACCTCATTGATGCTCATGAAAGGCTTTGTCCCTCTAATTGCCTTTCGAGGCCCAAAGGGGCCCCTGAGTGACTGATCCAGCTGAAGTCATGGTCCTGACTCTAGTACCAGCTGGCCCATTCAGCTACCTGTGGCCTTGAAAAAAAACCCAAACAAACACATAACCTTGCACTTTCCCCACCCACACAAATCAGGGTGTCATCTATCCATCCGTTATCTATCTATCTATCTATCATCCATCCATCCATCCATCTATCTTTTCTTAGGAAGTGGCGAGCAAGGAGAGGCAGAGGGAACAGTGTTGTGTAGCAATAGTGGCTCACATTTTGGCGATCAGCTAAGAGGGCTCTCTGGCCTCTGAGCTGTGCTGTCTTCCTCCAGGAATGGGAGAAATGAGCTTTTGCCTTTGTTAACTATCTGTTTCTTTTGAATCCCAGCCACAAGGTCCATATTAGAAAAATGTTGAACCTGCTGGTTTCAGCAGTAGAACAGGAGGCTGAGTGGCTGACTTTCCTTCCTACTGTAAGGCTTGTGACCCATTAAAAGGAAAGCTTGTGGCTCAGTGGTGGATACGATGGTGGGTCAGGAGCAGCTGTGGGCCTGCTGTGTTCTTTGGTCTGAGGTGAGGCGTTTTATGGAGTGAGTTCTCTTGAACCCTCAAGACTGAAAATACAGTTCCAAGCCGCAAAAGCCTTTTGAGGCTTCCTAGTGGCAAGAGTGAGGAGGCTCTGACTCCGATCTCAGCACTTAGACTGCAGAGCACCACCCTTCAAACACTTGCTGGGCTCAGTGGGCTAGCACAGAGGGCAGCATTCACCAGGGCAACACACCCTCCTGACCCTTATCTCCTCTCAATATTGGTTTAGGATGACAGCTTGTTTTTGTCAACCCAAATTAACTTTTAATTTAGAAAATGCCTTTAGGGAAAACTTAGCATGTAAGTACTCAAAGTTTTAAAAATATGAAGTGGCTGGCCAGAAAACAGTCTTTGTTTAGATTTAAAAAAAAAGATGTTATTTATGATAATTTCCCATCAAGATCAGCGCATTTTATTTTGAGTATCTTTTGTTTATAAGAATCTGTGTTGGAAAGTGAGGGAGAGACTAAAAACCTATCCATGCCTTCTCTCTGTGTGATTTTTTTAATGTGTGTGTCTATGTTCACATACGTGTATAGTATTATTTTTTATTTGAAAGCAAAATCGTAAGTATGAAATTAATTTTTGTTTTTCTTTCTCCCCTTTGGAGGAAGGAAGACATTGGTGCATAGTAGGAAGAGCTTTGGGCAGAAGGTTGGCAGGCTTCTGTGTGTAATGTAGTGTTACTCCTAGCTAGTTGTGGGGACTCCAGGCAAAATGCAGGTCTTCTCTGACTCTCAGATTCCTCTCCACAGAGCAATGGGCTGGACAAACTCGATGGAGGAGGAGCATAGGTGTTACCTTGCAGCCTGGGAGAAGTGTAGTTGCAGACTCCTCTCTAGGCTTCCTAGGACAGAGTCTGACTTAAGAAGGTCCTCAGTGATTAAATATTAAATTCAATCACTAAATATTCCCAACAGCTCAGGACACCTGGCTTACGGAGGGGGCGGGACTAGGCCAAGGTCAGTGTTGGGCTCGATTTTGTTTGTGTTGGCCTCTTCCACCTGAAATTTGGCTCAATTTCATGCTGATTACAAAGGAGCCATCTGTGAAAGCAGACCAGGGGCTCGCTAGCACTGTTACCCCCAGTTACTGTGAGGAGCCCCATCTGTAAGAAGAATTTGATTGTAGAGTCAAATGGCAAATCACAGAGCCTCAGATGTACTTGTTATTGTTTATCTTTTGTACTAAGGTTTACACACTTTAGTTTAGCAGCAGCTTAGTTTTAAAGTTGAATGGCCGCTGCCTTCTCTTCCTTTATCTTCTCTACATTAAGGGTGGCTTTTCAGAGCACAGACAATCAAATTCTACCCACTGAGCCCTGGACTTCAGAAGCACTGGAAGCCATGCCATGCAAACCGGGGGCTCTCGAGGCAGGTTCAACTTTCATATTCTACATGTGCCTACTCGTGAGCCTAAAAGCTGCCTTCTTGGCACCGGATCTCCGGGTCCTTAGCAAATAAAAAAGGGAAGAGTCATTTCCTACCAGAAAAGTAAGAACTTGGGTTAAGACCAGGGTTACTTTTAAGGATGTGTTATGCTACTGATCCTCTCAGTCTTGGGTCCGCTGTGGGCTTAACGGTCTGCTACTGTCGTCTTGGAATTCCAGTACTATATCAGACGCAGGGTTCTATTTTTAGTTTACAAGAGTAAAACTAAAGGAGTTAGAATTATGCAGAATCAGGAGTAGGAGTCTCCCTCCACCCCCCTATTGGAGGCTGCAGCCTCCCAGGGAAGAGGAGATCTGGCCTGGCTCCTCATAGTGTATTTTAGTATACTTCTCCTAGGCTTAAGCCAGGCTGGGTGTGACTGCTTACTGTATGCGGAAGATGGAAGGACAGCGGGATGATTTTCTGACCCATCAGCTGGTCCTGAGCTTATAGGCGAATCACTGATCTCTCTCCATGTCTTCTTTGCATGAAGCGCATAGTAGGTCCTCAACACGTGGTGGTTTGCTTTCTTGCTGCCCCACCAGAAGCTACCAGTAAATAACTGGGAGACAGCAGCCACAGGTCTTCATGAAAGGCGTATTACAAACCTTTCCGTTTCATTGTCACTACCAACCTCACCCAGACTCTCCTGGGGCCTTACAGTAACTTCTGCCTCTCTCAGCTCTGCCAATGAGAACGTGTGACTTAGACATGTGGACTTCATGTTTCTGAGTCTCAGTTGCCCCATCTCTAGGAAGTGATGACCACAGCCCCTTAGAAAGTAGGGAGATTTGCCGTCTTCAAGTTTGTTAGCTGAATCTCTGGGATAAACCAACAATAGGTGAGGCATTGGAGAAGACACATGTAAGTTTACCACTTATACACGCCAGAATAAGACAGTAATTAGGAGCCAGGCCACTGACGTTTGTATGTCAGAGCTTCTGGGAGGTAGGGGCGGTAAATGGGAGGAGTAAGGAGAGAGATGGTGTGTGTAGGGGGGAGGGAGGGAGTGTTGTTGATGCAGATGAACTTTGAGGTCATGTCTCAGAAGAGCCTCAGAACAACCTCTGCATAGATTTGGGGTCAGACACCGGGTTTGTCATCCTGTGATCTGAGGGAGCTTTCTCTCTCGCCTTTAGGCAACTGAGTAGCGTCTGGGCAAGTGTCTGGGTAAGCTACTCTTCTTTACCACCACCTAAACCTTCTCCCAGTATGCCAGAGATGTATGTTTTGAGAATACATATTTTAGTCTCTCAGCAAAGACTGCTAGGAAAATTAGAGATAAAATATGGAAAATGTCTGGAGTAATGGTGACTGGAACATCTTGCTAAGTCACCCATGGCGTCTGTCACATCATTTTCTCTCTTCATAAACTTCTTTAGTGCTGTGGTAGTCAGCTTTCTATCACTACCAGGGATATACCTGAGACAATGGACTTCTGAAGGGAAAAGGCTGAGTTTGGGTCATTGCTGTAGAGATTCCAGTCGCTCGGTTGGCTGTGTTTGTTGTTTTGGACACAGCAGCATGTCACAGCGGGGCCTGTGGCAGAGCACACGTCACAGAAGCGAAAGAGTGCAGGGAGACAGTCCCCTCTGAGGGCACACCCTCCGTGAACTGAGCGCTTCCCATCAGGCTCAGTTTTCTAAATGTTCCCCATCCTCTCACCACAAAGCATTTAACACATGATATTTTAGGGGGCATTCGAGAGCCTTATGACAGGGCCCCACATTCATAGCTGTGCCTTCCATGACCTAGCTATGGTCTACACGAGCTGCTCTCAGTAGGGTTTGAAAACCATTCTAGAATACTGGTTATGGTTCATTTTATGGAGACAGTATCCTTGGGTAGTCCTGGCTGTCCTGGAACTTGCAATGTACACCAGCCTGGTCTTGAGCTCACAGACATCCACCTGCCTCTGCCTCCAAGTACAGAGCTTAGAGTTTTGTGCTAGCACACATGCCCAGCTTCTTTTCTTCTTTTTAATCTTTACTTGCCACGAATATGTGTATGCACCTGCCATATCATGAGTGTGGAGGTCAAAGGACATCTTCTTTGCAGGTCCTAGAAATGAGCTCAAGTTGCAAGCCTCGGCTGCTGGTGCTGTTACCAATTGAGCCATCTTGCTGGCCTGTGGTGGCTGCTGTGAATGCTTCACTGCCAGTTCCTAAAACCATCAGAGGGGCTTTGATGTCATCACTGGTGTTGCCCAGCAGAGTGCCTGGTGTGCAGTGTGCGGCTCTGGTTACTACCACAGGAGCTTTCAGGACTATGAGACAGCTTTTCTGTTTTCCATGTGTTTAGACCCTTTGCTTCTTCTAGTTAGAAATGGATTATGGTTTTGCTTTGAGCCAGGCAGGAAAAACAACAACAAAACCAACCAACCACTCATTCTTTCATCTGTTCTTTGTTGTTGTTTTTGTATTTTATGAATAGCCAGTTTCTCTGCTGGAACTTTTTTTTTCCCCTTCATATTGGCCAGGGAAAGATTGGAGTTTAATTTGCCTTCATAATCTCAGTGCTCAGCATGCTGAGCCTCTGAAGAAAAAGAGGCACTCGCTAAATATTTGTCCAATCAATGGATATTGAGAGGCTCAACTTTTTATGGCAGCCAAGGGAGTCAGTGGGAGCTGCCTTTTGACTGGAAAGACATTGTTTATTAGATCTGTATGGCTCATTTAGAAAGTATGCAGTTGGATATCTTTTATGGTCAAAGAAGAAAATCAGTATCAAATGCTTAATTAAAAGCAGAGGCCAACGTTTCCCCTTGTAATGAAGACAGGATTGTGGATATTTTCCTTTCCTTGGCCCAGGAGATGGGCAGGCAGCCAGGCCAAAAGGCAGGGGACACTACAGAGACAGATAAGGAGGGGTTGACTTACAAGCATGAGCTGCTCAGTTTTGAACATGTGAGGAGATATTCGGCGACAGTACCACCTCCTTCCAGATGTCTGTGCCCTGTGACTTAGGAGCCCACTGCTATTTGACCTTGTTACAATTCTGGCACGCTTTCTCACTCGGGGAGTGAATTTTGCATGGGTGGTTAAGAGCTCCAGGGGACTTTGGATTTTCTCTTCCTCTTCTTGGTGCTCGACTGTCTAGCATGGAGGAGGCTCTTAGTGAATGTGATGTCCAGACATCTCTTTTGGCACCTTCAGCATTGATCTACCCCGAATCCGAAATGGCTGAGGATCAGGATCTGGGAAGGCAGAAATGGCCATTATGGCCCTGATGACTTCTGCTACTGCAAAGAATGAAGCTTCTGAGGATATTTGAGTGGACCTCATCATCTAGGACATTCGAGCAGGGCTTTGAGCCTTCAGTGTCATCAGGCTCTTTTCATCTGTATCACCTGAATCACCACTGTGCCTAGGCACACTGAGTCAGACAGGAGCCATGGGTCACTCACCAACTCCTGCATGAGCAGCCTGGACCTTAAAGCTGGCTAGTCTGGGCTTTTGTCGTTTCCAGCGTAACATGGCAGCTGCTCCATCCTTGAATCCCAGGAAGAAACTGTTACTCAATCCTTTTTGATCATAGATGCACTTCTTCCTCCCTTATTTAAAAAATGTCTATTTTTTTCTGTTTTTTTCCCTCCTTTTATTTTAGGATGAGGAGTGTACAAATTAAATATAATGTCTTTAGCATATAACAACATCTTAAAAAAAAACAAAGACATTTCTCTCTCTCTCTCTCTCTCTCAGCTGGGCTCCTCAGCTAGAGCAGTACGTGCTCTTAACTGCTGAATCATATCTACAAGCCTACTGTGGGATCTTTACATCATTTTATTAATTATTGTTTCATCTGGGTCCTGGTATAGATAATCACTGGCCATAGAAGAATTACTGTGCCTTTAATTTTTTTTTTATTTCATGTGTATTGGTGTTTTGCCCATGTGTATGTCTATATGAGGGTATCCTGTCCCCTAGAACTGGAGTTATAGACAGCTGTGATCTGTGATGTGGATGCTGGGAAATGAACTCAGGTCTTCTGAAATAGCAGCCAGTAGTATTCTTAACCACTGAGCCATCCTTTCAGCCCCTACTGTACCTTTAAAAAGTGTTGACATTTTATGTTTATACGTGTATTTTATGTCATTTAATGAGTGACCTTGTAGACCCAATTGCTTTTGAACTGTCCCCAGTTTACCATTTTTGAAACTTTCACTCTTTTTTAAAGTATTTTTTTAAAGATTTGTGTATTTTTCCTTTGGGTGTATAGTGTTTAGTCTACATATGTGCCTGGAAGTCAGAAGAAGGCATCAGATCCCCTGGAAGGTTGTGAGCCAGCATGTGGATGCTGGGAATTGAACCTGGGGCTTCTGCAGTAGCAGCAAGTTCTCTTCGCTACTGAGCCATCGCTTCAGCTTAACTTTCACTCTTTAAAAAAAAAACATATCAAGTTGAGAATTTTTTTCTTTCAAAGTCTGTAAAGAATTGTGTTGGTATTTTGATCCCATCAATTGCTTTTGGCAGAATAGCCATTTTCACTATGTTAATCCTACCAATCCATGAGCACAGGAGATCTTTCCATTTTCTGATATCTTCTTCAATTTATTTTTTCAGAGCCTTGAAGTTTTTCTCAAACAGGTCTTTCACTTGCTTGGTTAGAGTCA
>CM053754.1:31641988-31665336 GCA_028658305.1 Pachyuromys duprasi | reverse complement strand
TATATACTCACTTATATAGACCTATAAGATAGGATAAACGTACTGAAGTCTATACACCTAACGAAGATAAACAAGAAAGAGGACCTGGGGTAAGAGGATTAACCCTCACTTAGAAAGACAAATGGGATGGACATTGGATATAGGAGAAAACAAGTAGCAGGACAAGAGCCTACCACAGAGGGCCTCAGACTAGCAGTGTATCAAAGCAAATATTAAGACACGGAACCAACCCTTTGGCAGAGTGCAGGGAATCATATGAAAGAAGGGGTAGTTAGTATGACCTGGAAAAGACAGGAACTCCACAAGGACCAAATATATCAGGGCACAGGGGTCTTTTATGAGACTGTTTCTCCAACCAAAGACCATGTATGGATATAACCTAGAACCCCTGCTTGAATGTAGCAAATGGTAGCTCAATATCCAAGTGGGTACCCTAGTAAGGGGAATAGGGACTATTTCGGACATGAACACAATGGCTGGCTCTTTGACTCCCTCGCCCACGAGGGAGGAGCAGCCTTGCTAGGCCACAGAAGAGGACATTGCAGCCAGTCCTGAAGAGACCTGATAAGCTAGAGTTAGAAGGAAGGGGAGGAGGACCTCCCCTATCAGCGGACTTGGAAAGGGGCAGGGAGGAGATGTGGGAGGGATGGGGAGATAGGGAGGGAACGCGGGAGGGGGCTACGGCTGGGATACAAAGTACATAACCTGTGATTAATATAAAATAAAAATGTAAAAAAACATATTTATTTAACATAATTGTTGCATGTGTGTGTGTGTGTGTGTGTATGTGTACAACTTATAAAAGTCAGCTTTTTCTCTATCATGTGGGTCAGGGATTGAAGTGAGGCTATCAGGATGGCAGCAGGTACCTTTAGCCCGAAGCATCTCACCAGCCCTCAGAATACCATTTTGTTCTTTGCTCTCCATTAGTGCAATGATATGAGATGATTCAGTCTCTGATGAAAAGAAGGGAGGTGAGTTATAAAGGGAGATGGTGATGTGCCAAAGTGTTGTATTATCTCGTGAGGGTTGCTTGTGCATAGCTATTGTGATAGCAGTAGTGCATTAACCTAGATGGACATGTGACTAAGCGCAGAATAGGTTATACCATATGGATACACTGGACAAGGAGAAGCTTCCCAACCTACGTGGGACAGAATGGGGAGTCGTGGAATTTCCTGACTGATGTTCAAATGGCATACATTTAAAACTTATGAATTACTTATTTCTGAAAATTTCATTGAATATTTTCAGACCTTGGTTGACTCTGGATAATGAAAGCCACAGGTGGAAAAAAGAACTTCTATAATTTGAAATTTTCTAGTAACTTAAAGTACAAAGAAGTAATTAAAGTTAATTACATAGTGTTATTTTAATATATATTCAATATAAATTCTTTTTGCTGAAATATTTTGTGTTCTCTTTCTGTCCTAAGTCCAAACCAGAGCCAACTTCACATTATAGTTCAGCTCACACTAGTTGTATGTGGGGTACTTAGGAGTTAGGTCTACCAGGCAGCATGCTTGTGGACTTTGAGGAGCATGAATGTGGTAGGTGTGGGCGTGGGAATGAAATCTAAGATCACTGCAGATTTCAGTGGTTCAATAATGACTCTATTTGACTGCATCTAAGTGGGCAGAGTAGAGTATGAGATATATAATGGAAAAAAAAACCTCTCCATCAAAAGAATTTTTAAAAATTTGCAAGTACCGACAATCTGGTTCAGTGAGTGAAGGTGTTTGCTACCAAGCCTCATGACCTGACGTCGGTCCATGTGATGGAAGGACAGAATGCCTTGCACAGGTTGCCCTTTGACCTCCACATGTGTATTCTCTCCCAAATAAATAGCTGTAATCGAAAAAAGATTTGACATATTAACTTGGCAGTTATACTCCTAGACATGTGTCCCCAGAAATGAAAACATATTGTACAAGACTGTTCTCAGTAGTGAAATATTGGACACACCCCACATGTTCTTCAATGATGAATGCCTAAACATGCTACCACATCCACACTACAGGAAAGAGCTGTTGAAACACAACAGTTTGACAGATCTAAAAGCATTATGAAGAGTGAACAAAAAGGAATCTCAACAGGTTACGTTTCTAAAACATTTTCAGAATCACAGAAATTAGATAAGTTGGACATTTTTAGGGACCTAGGACCAGGGGCCAGGTGAGAGGGAGCAGCAAGAGGCGTCTCTGTGATCCCTGTGATGATGGAACAATTCAGCATCTTGGTTATGATAGCAGTCACACAAATCTGTGAGTCACGACTGCACAGAACTGTAGACACACAGAAACAAGACATGTCCAGTGAGAAAAATTTGAGTAAGATACACAGACATACAGATCTGGCTTCCTGATTTTTCTGGTGTGCTGTATTCACGAAAGCTGTATCAGTGTAAGATGTCTGCAAGGCAAGGAGACACGGAATGTCTGCTTTCTTCTCTCTGCTGTCTCTTGAGTCACTGTGGAGGCTCACGTTGAAGCTCTCTGACTCACACTGTCTCTCAGTTTGAAGGCCCTATGGGATTGCTAGAGCTTGAGATCTTGCAGGTCTGTTCCCAGCTTAGCTCATTTTCACGTTTTCATATTAACATGTCACTGACTCCCAGCAGTTGCCTCTCAGTAATGCAGTCAGTTCCCGTGAGCATTCCACAGCATTCCACAGCCGGATGAACTTTAATCCTGGGAAGCTCTGATGGGGGAGGGCTCTCTTCCTCTTTTGAAGATCCTGCTCCCCATCAGAAAAGTTCACAAGTTAATTAATAGATGAAAGAAAGGGGTCCGCGTGGAGCCAGAAGGAGTCAGCCATGCTGGCAGCCACCTGCAGGCACAGGCTGAAATGAAAGCAACACCTGACTAGCCGCCACCAGGAGCTCCAGTACCAGCCCTTGCCCTGGTTGTGTCCCAGAGGTCAGAGTTCAGAGTTCTTCCTTCCAGACCCAATTGGCCACTGACTCAGGGCAACTTTGAAGCTCAGCCTTTGGGATTCATTTTCTCACTCTTTGAAGATGGAGATGGTAATGTAGACCTCTCCTTCCTCCAGAAACATGTTGATAGGAGGAGGAGGAGGAACTGGGAAAGGCTACTGAAAAAATATGCAGTACCCTCCGATAAAACTTTTTCTTTCTTTCTTTCTTTCTTTCTTTCTTTCTTTCTTTCTTTCTTTCTTTCTTTCTTTCTTTCTTTCTTCCTTTCTTTCTTCTTTCTTTTCTTTCTCTGTTTCTTTCCTTTTTTCTCTCTCTTTCTTTTCTTTTCCTCTTTCTCTCTGTCTCTTTGTCTCTGTCTGTCTCTCTCTTGACAAGATCTAGCTCTGTAATCTAGACTGGCCTCAAACCCTGATCCTTTTGTTGCAGCTTCCCAAATGCTGAGATAGATAGCTTGCCTGAACCACTACACCTGACTGACTTTAGAGTAGTTTTTAATGATTACTCATAATGGATCACCTAGATTGCATTTGTGAGTGCAATGGGAAGATGTAGAGCTTTGTTTTTTATTTATTTGTTTGTTTGTTTGTTTATTTAAGGAGAGAAAGATGATGATTTCTTTGCTAAAAAGTGAACTGACTTGTTTTGTTAAGGTAACAGCCTTACTGCAGTGGTAGCTGCCAATCACCTCTGTGAGAGCCACACACTCCAAGGTGTAACATCATTCATTAATCAAGTTCTCAAGTCCTCTAGGTGATGTAAGGAGCCTTTCCCCACCTTCTTGGGGGATTATAGTGAACCCACAAAAGACTGGGGTAATGCTCAGTGCAGTAATTCTTCCTTTTATTATCCAGGGATCTCTCTCTCTCTCTCTCTCTCTCTCTCTCTCTCTCTCTCTCTCTCTCTCGGCTCTTGACTTGCCCTTTTCTTTCACCTAGCTTGGTTGAGTTCCCTGGATGTCCTGCTTGGCCAGACTGTTTTTAGTGCTGGAAATCAAACCCAGGGCACATGGACTACCATTAATATGTGCCTGGGGCTTCAAACTAAAGTGGCGGTGTTATTTGCTGACATGTCCCTTTCAAATAATACAAACAATGTAGTCTCTCTCTCCCTCTACTTCTCTCTCCTTTCTCCATCCTATGCCTTTGGATTTAAGGAATCATGGAGAATTTGTAATCCAGGTAATTTTTTTGGATGTGTTCTTATATCTGTGTGCTTTCTAGTTTGTTTTCCTTGTCTTCTTACACTAGCGGCTCCAACTGTGGTCACTGTGTGGTGATACGCCCCTTCGAGGTATCTGAAACAAAAGGAGAATAATGAAACTGACAAAATGGCTCTTGATTCAGGCCTTAGTATTTGTCAGGTGTTTTACTGAGTAAACGACTTCTTTCATTCGATCAGGGTGTTCCTTACCAAGTGGGTTCTGACTTCCTGTTTAATTTAGAGTCTCCAAATCTTGCAGCCTGGAGAGACTTTTGAGAGCATCCGATCTCAAGAAATAATCTTGAGGGGAATGAAAGTCTGAGCCACTCAGGCCAGGTTCTTCAGAGCAACCTGCAGCTAAGCCCCATCCTTCTGCCCCCTCTGGGAAATTGCTCCAAAGATGGCGTCAGTCAAGATGGCTAATGTGCGGCGCTCCTTGTCTTAGGAATAGGAGGTCTAGAGTCAGGTCTGAGCAAGGCCTCTGCAGCAGCTGGACTTGCCGTCACTCAGTCTTCTAGGTGGCATCGTTTTGGCTCTTGCAACATCTCACCTCCATCTGTCCTGCTGTCAGTGCACTAACTGGTGTCATTCTTCCTCATGCAGAGGCATTTCTGCTGGCCCAGGCTTTGAAGGGCCTCCTTCCCTGGCAGGGGACTTCGTAATTCCTGAGCTGTGTTTCCTCATGTAGATGGTCCGTCTTGTCTCTGCTTCTGGATGGTACACTCTCAAGGGCGAGGATGGTGCTATCTCAATGCTTATATCTCGAGTACCAGTTCAGCGCCGGCTGCTGATTGAGGTATATGGGGAATATTTAAGAAGCAGCTGCTCGCCATTGATAGGTGTTTGGTAACCCTCAGTAGAGGACAGAGACACTTTCTAGTCTATTGTAATATCTTTGAACTTCATGAGAAGAGGAGCTGAGATATAATCACCCCTAGCCTCAGGGCCCAGCACAGCTTCTGGCCTGCGAACTGTGGAAGAAGCAGCTCCTGGCCTTCTCATTGGTATTGCCAATAGTTATGGCTCTGAGCATCTCGCCAATAGTTATGGCTCTGAGCATCTCTGTGCATCATCTTCCCCATTGTCTTCCTTTCTCTTCCCACCTTTTCTTTCTCATTGTTCTCCAAGGCTAAGGACGTTAGGTGGGTGCATCTCCAATCTGTCCGCACACTCAGTGTGGTCATAGGAGATTCTAATCTAAGGGACATGAGTAGATGTAATGTTTAACTGCCACGTTGTACTGTTAAATGGAAGGAATACGACATTTCCATTTCTGTTTTTTCCCCCTCCTTTTCTTGGGCTGTGATGAGGGAGAACTGTGCCAATTCTGTGTATAAAGAAAATGCTTCTGCAGTAACAGAGCAACAAGGAAGTAGGATCCTGAATCCTCATCACTGAGCTGTCATCCAAATACTGCACTAAATCCCTGAAATGGTTTTATCTAGAAAACAATGTTTTTACAAAAGAGACAAATATCTTCTATCTTGCGTAAGCCCTTGTATTTTTGAAGCTTTTTATGAAGGTTTAGTATGTGTCCTAATTAATTCAAAGGATATTTGGTAAATATCTGTTTAAATAGATGAATGAATTTCTGCCATACCTTATTATCTTAAAGCTTTAAGAATAGTCAGTGCTTGGTCATATGTCTATACCAGAAAGGGAAGTCACCCAAGTATCTTTTGTCTGTATGCCACTGGCTGGAACTGCACCCTGTCAATGTCTGTGATTGCTGCAAAGAGGCTGTGAATTTGAGTTTCATTTCTCATTCCTATACTTGAAGAACTCAGAAGAGGGGTATGAAAGGTAAAGAATGAATTAGTGTACCAAGTACACTATATACCAGAAGTTGCTTTTGACTTATGACTTATGGGTGGATTTATTTATTTATTTGTAATATAAGCCTTCTTATATTACAGGCAGGTATGGGTGGGTATTCAAGGAGGAGAGAAGAGGGCATTAGATCCTCTGGAGCTGAAGTTATGAGGGGTTGTGTGCTTCCCAGTGTCGGTGCTGGGAACCGAATGGACCTTGTGCTTTCTGGAAGAGAAGAAAGTTCTCTTAACTGCTAAGCTATCTCTCCAGCCAAGACAAGATGTTTTCAAAATAATGAAGATAATTATTATCAGAAGGGCCCTGGGGTTAGCTGTCTTATCACTTAAAGGATGTTGATGCTAAGGCCACCTGCTACTTCAGTGTGCTTGCCTAGGGTTATATCCAGTTCATGGCAGGGTCCATCCTGAAGCTTTTACCTTGATGGAAATACCCTCAGTAGATGCTTATTAGTGCTATTGTTTGGTAGCCTACTCAGGGGCTGGGAATCCATCATGAGCTCTCTACATTGACAGGGAGAGGGAGGGGACAGCTGAGGAGTGTGTTGAGTACCAAGCACAGTCCATGGCAAGAACATTGGAATAAAGTAGGACATCAAAATAGGTCTCCCAGAAGAGTGACAAGAGGTACATTGAGCTGAAGACTCTTTGTTCCATTGCTAAAGAGAATCCACACAGTGGCTCTGAAATAACGGTTTGACAAGTCATGTATCTTGCGAGCATTGCTCTCATTACTCTGTGGGGGTGGGAGGTTTGCCAAGAAGTATAGAGTTGAGGCACACTGTCCCTCTCTGTATCTATGGAAGACACATTGAACTTGAGGCCAGTTTCAGCATAGCATGATGGGAAGGGAACGTTGCATAAGAAAGATGACTGAAGAAAGACCACTGCACTTCAGTATACATACAGCATGTCAGGTGGCGGGGGACTGGGATCTTAAGAATGTCTGTGTATGAAAGCATTTATAAACCAGAATCATTGTCCATACTATTCTCAAATCACGATTGCTTTGCTCATGTAACCTTTTAGCTATTGAGTTCTCTTTAAAGCAAAGTACAAAAGAAGGTCAAAGAAAGTGATCTGAGATGCTGACCAAAAAAAAAAAAAAAGTACCCTGAACTCAGGTCCATTTAGCTTCTTTTTTTATCAGAAAAGCTTCACAAAACCCAAACCAAAACAAATAAGCAAAAGCCCCCCTCATCAGTGTTCAAAATCACCAACTCCAAGATTTCAGCACGACTGAACAGGCTGCCCATGCTCATGTAGTTGAGAGGCCAAGTTTTCTGCAAGGGAAGGAAAGTCACTGCACAGTTCATGACAAATCTAGTCAATTAAGAAACAAGAGACCCGTTTTGAGAATTTAATGCATGTGTCCATTTTATAGGTAAATGGGATTGGTCACAAAGCCTTTGGCCTGATTTGGAGGAAGAATGTTGGTTCTTGGGCAGTGGCCAGAGGAGGGACATGTCTGCAGCTTTCTTTTCTGTCCTTTTTGGAAGGCTTTGTGGTCATGAAACCGTGAACTTCTTCTGCCCAGTAGGGGATGCCACAGAAGCAGCAGAGGTTCGTGCTAGCCAGGAGTCCAGACCCTGGGACTGAGAGGACTCAGTCTCTGAAGGAGACCTACAGACATATTTCAGGTCTGAAAATGTTCCTGTACCAGTGGAGGAAAGCGTTATGGTTTTGGAGAAGATGCTGAGAGGATGTACGATGACATAAGAGAAAGACTTACAGGAAAGAAGGTAGTTTAGATGAGCATTAAAGAGTCCTGACAGCCTAGCAAGACTATTCCCCCCTCGGGAGGGGGGGGAGGTAAAGGAGCCAGTCTTTGAGTTCATGTCAGAAATAGTTCCTGTTCCCCCTTACTAGGGAAACCCACTTGGTTACTGAGCTATCATGGGCTACATCGGAGCAGGGGTTTTAGGTTATATCCATACATGGTCCTTGGTTGGAGAAACAGTCTCATAGAGGACCCCCGTGCCCTGATATATTTTGTCCTTGTGGAGCTCCTGTCCTTTCCCGGTCATATTAACTCCCCCTTTTATAGTATGACTCCCTGCCCTCAACCGAAGGTTTGGTTATGAGTCTCCACATCTGCTTTGATATCCTGCTAGGTAGAGTCTTTCAGAGGCCCTCTGCAGTAGGCTCTTTTCCTGTTACTTGTTTTCTACTACTTCCCATGTCCATCCCACTTGTGTTTCTAAGTGAAGATTGATCATCTTACTCCGGGTCCTCTTTCTTGTTTATCTTCTTTAGGTGCACATATTTTAGTATGTTTATCCATGGCCCCGAAGAGACCTGATAAGCTAGGGTCAGATGGAAGGGGAGGAGGACCTCCTCTATCAGTGGACTTGGAAAGGGGCAGGGAGGAGATGAGGGAGGGAGAGTGTGGGATTGGGAGGGAATGGGGGAGGGGACTACGGCTGGGATACAAAGTAAATGACCTGTGATTAATATAAAAAAATAAAAATTAATAAAAAAACAAAAAGAGTCCTGACGGTCACTACCAGGAGGAAGAGAAGAAAAGAACAGACCTTGTAGAGGGATCCACCTGAGTGAGGGCAAGAAATGACTCAGAGTTCCTCTACCCGGAGCAGGATTTTGAGGAACATGTAGGTTATTCTGAGAATCTCTGGATTATGTGGGCCATGGCCCTTTTGGGAGTGTCAAAGGACCCTTTCATGGGAGTCACATATTTATTCTGCATGTCAAATATGCACACTATGATTCATAACAGTAGCAAAATTACAGTTATGAAGTAGCAAGGAAAATAATTTTATGGCTGAGGGTCACCACAGCATGAGGGAGGGCTGCCGCGTTAGAAGGGGTGAGAACCGCTGCTCCAGACCATAAATATGCTGTCAGTCTAGAGAACCTAACCCTCATCTTTTACGAATTAAGTAACGTCTTTGTGGACATCAACTACTAATGTTAGGAAAAGGCGGAGGCCAGAACTCTGCCATGTGAGTACAAGGATTTCCACGCTATCTGGTCCCTTTTTGCTTTTACTGGAGTGTGAGAGGTCTGAAGGGAACCTGAAAATTGACCTTGTAATAGATAGGTGGGGCTGAGCTGGTCAAATGGGATGGCTGTGGACAGCGCTGGGCCTGAGGTTAATCGATAATTTGTTTTAACCTGGGTGAATTCTGGGAAGGAAGAATGGGAAAAAAAAATTCATGTGTATCCAATTACCTTTGAGATTTTTGGGGCGGGGGGGCACATGTGGGAAGGCATACATGCCTTTTCGACAGCTGGGACAGCTGGGCAGGGCCTAAAAAACTCTCCTAGGGATGGAGAGCAGCAGAGCTACCTGTGATGGGAGAGAAAGTGGTTAATGATCCTCGTTCCCAGGACGAGCAACTAGACGATTAATTATAAGAAGTTGGCCTGGCTGTATAGACTATACGTTTGAAATCAGTAGTTTGTGTCTTCTTGGAGGAGGGACTCCTGAATCTCACATGCTTCTGAGGGCAGAAGTTCCTTGAGGCCTTCTCCCTGAATCTGCCATTGTCCCTTCTGGAGAAGGAGAGTGAGGGGGAGGGGAGGGTTGCCCTGGAGCTTGGCTTTGGCCTCTAGTTCCATGAGTCACAGACAAGGGGACCTAGATCCTGACACAAGCTAAAGTTCTCCTTGCTTGTCTGGTCCATTTGGGTTCTCACTCTGCACTTTCTGAAAGACATGTTCTAGAGAAGTCTAGGTGACTTAGGCAGTGTGTGTAAGGAGGGTGCTGCGGCCTTTCATTGTGTCTGCCTCAGATCCGGATTGGGATTAATATGAGAAGCTAAAAAGGATTCTGAGGACTGAAATCTTACTATTTTAAACAAAGACTTGCAGAAAAAATCTGGCTCGCGTGGGGCGGGGTTGTTAACTCTTTCAGGTTGTTAGTTATTTGTGTGTATACATGTGTGTCTGTGGGGTTGGGAATCAGGCTTTGTGTCCATAAGCAAAGGTACCTTTGGAGGTGGGAGATGTTGGCTTTCCCTGGAACTGGAGTTATGAGTGCCTGTGAGCTGTCCAGTGAGTGTCCTTTGGCAGTGACTTTAACTACTGAGCTGGCTGTCTAGCCGACACTAAAGCTCTATTGGGACATGTCCACATGTATTCATTTACACACTATCTATAACTGCTTCCATGCTAGATGCCAGAGTTGAGAAGTTAGAGAAGAGACTGTTGGCTTGTGCTGACTGAAATATTTGCTTCTGGGCCTTTGTGGAAGCATTTTGCTGACTCTAGAGGGGTAGACACATCAGAGATGCTTAATAAGCTTTGGGTGGATGGATGGATGTGTGGATAAATGAATTAGTGACAGAGGAGGTAGGTGAATGACTGGACAGAAAATATGTAACTTAGTAACTGACTTCCAATCCCAGTCTTTATTTGGTTATTTAGTACAAGGTCTCATGCAGCACCAGCTGGCATTGAACCCACTGAGGAGGACCTTGAACTTCTGATCCCTCTGTCTCCACTTCCTGGGTGCTGAAATTATGTGCCCAGCAAGTTCTCTACCAGCTGAGCTCCACTCCCAGCTCAGTTCCTCTTTAAATAAAATAAGAGCAGGGGTGCTTATGAACTACGCAGTGTTTATGAGAATCACTTCCCATAGCACAACTCTGTTTTAAAAATACACTAAACTATTACTACTACCTATTAATCTTTATGTGCCAAGCACTCTATCAAGGCCTTTATTTTTATTACCCCATTTAGTGCTCATTGCCTTTCACAGATTGACCCCGTTTTATAAAAGAAGGGATTGAGCTCAGAGAGGCAAAGCCACTTTGCTGAGGTCACACAGCTGGTTAAGAGCTTGAGCTGAGAGGCTGTTCTGATGTCTGGCCGCTGACTGCTGGTAAGGTGTTCCCCACATTCCCTTTTCAGTTAGAGAGGCAGATGCTAATTCTTTTTTTGGGGGGGAGGGGGTGGCTCAGAATAAAGATGTCAAATAAGAAATATTTTTAAACTTTAAAAAATCACATTTATTTAGTCTTTCTGTGTGTGTGTGCTTGTGTGTGTGTGTCTGCTAGGTGGATAAGAAGTCCAGAAGACAACTTATATTAGTTGGTTCGCCCTTTCACCTATGTGGATTGAACAAGGATTGAACTCAGATAGTCAGGCTCGGCAGCAAGCACCTTTATCTACTGAGCCTTTCAGTAGGCCCAGGATTGTTTTCTCTAAGACTTTCTGAAGTTGCTTGAACCTCCTCCTTAAAAAGGTTCAGCTCAGTCATCCTGTAGGAAAGGCTAAATAAAGGAGCATGTCCATTCCCTGAAAACACAAGTTTGGGTGATGTGCTGGTTAGTTTTATGTCAGCTTGGAACAAGCTAGAATTACCTGAGGGGGGTGGGGGAATCTCAATTGAGAAAATGCCTTCATATGATTCGGCTGAGGAGTATTTCTTAATTAGTGGTTAAGGAGCATTTTCTTAATTAGTGGTTAATGGGGGAGGGCCTGGCCCATTGTGGGTGGAGCCAGGCCTGGGCTGGTGGTCCTGGGTTCTATAAGAAATCAGGCTGAGCAAGCCATGAGGAACAAGCCAGTAAACAGCACCCCTCCTCTCCCCCATGGCTGCTGCGTTAGTGCTTGTCTGCAGGTTCCTGCCTCGACTTCCCTCAGCGATGGACTGTTACCTGGAAGCGTAAGTGAAATAAATCCTTTCCCTCCCCAAGGTGCTTTTGATCATGGCATTTCATCATAGCAACGATAACCCTAACTAAGACAGGTGAGTTTAAGGGGGAGGTGGAGAATTTTCATTTGCTTAGCCATCTTGTTTGTGGTGGGAACGTGCGTGTAAAGGCTCATTTCCCTCAGATCCCAGCTGGTAATGATAGGAGTCGAGTGTGGGCAAGTGAGGCGGGTACATGGACTTCCCTACCTGGTGTTTTGCATGCAGGTTCAGAAGACTGATTCAGCAGCTACTAAATAGTTCCTGTGAAAATTTTAGCTTCTGGGGTGCTGTGCAGAAGCTGGAGCACTCCTGAAGCAGTCCGGGAGCAGAAATGTTCACCTGGGAGGAATTTGGTCTGGAGTCCTAAACAGACATAGGCACCCTGTGTAAAAAAGTCTTGGCAAAGGGACGAGAAAGCCAAGTCTTGCACCTACTTCAGACCAATTCGACCCCTTCAAAAGGCTCCTGGCTGTTTTTCTCCTACTCTATTGATTTGTTGTCTTGTGATGTCAGCCCTTTGGGCTACCCGAGGGTTGAGGGTTGGGTCCGTCCTTTCCCTAGCTTCTTAAGACTTCTGTCTTTTGCTGGAATGTGCCCCTGGGCTAAGAGCCTGGACCCCTTTGCCCAGTTCCTGTCTCTGCCTGCCCTTTCTCTTTCACTTAATTTGTTCTCACATACAGCTTTGATCTTTTTGGGTTAAAAAAAAAAAAAAGCACAGCGGCTCTGGGATATCATTACTGGCCTTTTTGCCTTCCAAATGTGCTCTGATTCACAGTTGGTTCTTTGGCTAATTTGAGACCACCTGGTACTTGGGAGCCCACGTTCCTCCAGGTTGCTCTGGTGTGAGAAACATTCTTTGCTCGCTTCTTAATCACATTAGAGTCTCCTAGATGCACAGGCTACTTGGATGTGGAGAAAAGCAGAGGCAGAGGGTTGCCAGTAATTATGGTCACTTGTGTGCCTTACATCTTCAAATCTTACGCATTTGGGGGATGAGGAATTTTGCTGTTTTTGAAGGGTGTTTGTTTCTTTGTTTCTTGAGTAGTGGCCTGTAATTCTGTATCAAGGGAGAATGCTATGGAACTCAGGCTTGCCAAGCTTTCTTCCCTGACTGTTCATCAAAGGAAATCAGAATGTGCCCATCTATAATGCACTACTTTATGTATAGAGGCAAAACGATTAGTAATACTAACACCACTTCAGTAGCAATTTAAGTTTCAAAGCTCCAGGTGTGAGCGTACTTTACAGAGGGAAAGACGCTCTTTGCGACTTTTCCTTCTGCTGATGGTGGATCTCTTTGTGCCTGTTTGTCTGTGCAGATGAGTTGAGGCACTTTATCTCAAGGATTCCTCTTCCATGTGAGCCCAGAGCTACCCGAGAAGCAGCTGCTGTGAATGACAGCTTCCCAGGTCCAGCCTGTGACAGGCCCCGTGTGAGATGGGGGCTGCACATTTGGAAAAGTGTTTCTGGAGCTCTCTCCACTGGAGCCTCAGGGCCTTGGGGAACATGGTGCTGTCATCTGGCTGAGTGAGAGATGCCATGCCGTCTGTGGTTGGAACGAAAAGGAGACGGAGTCCCCATCTGGGCGTTGTGTAGAACCCACAGACAGGCGCTTTTGGAAGCTGGCCACAGGCTGAACCGTATTAACTAGTTTGCCAAGAGCTCAAGGTCGGCGCTGGGGACACTTGCCTGCCACTAGAGGCCCATCCCAGCACTGTCTCACACAATCATTTAAACCACTGAGTTCCCAACCAGCCCTGAAAGAAAGCAGACCTCCTGCTGGGTTCAGGAGGTGTAGTTTAAGGAAAGCAGTTTCACCAAGTTGGGTTTCTGTAACCTTATTTTCTTTGTCTGTGGTGGTAATGCGGCTGATGGTGTCTACCCACAGCAGTCCCTAGAGACTGACTCAGTGCTTCCTCTGTAGGTCTAACATTGGTAAGCCTCCCTGTGTCCCCACATCTTCATTTGCAGGAGGATGAGGTTCCGAGTAATTGTTTATGGTGAGCATGGCATTTGATGAGGAAGGAGAAACCTCAGTCCACAGTTTTCTTTGTTATCGTGTGACATATCTGTGAGGTTGGCAGGGCTGTGTTTTGTCCAGCTGGTATTCTGGAAGGGTCTAGCCTGATGCCCTGCACACCTGTTGTTGCCCAGCAGGGGGTGATTATTATGAAAGAGAAGGAGCTGTTTTTCCTGTGTGCTTACTGTGTGCCATGTACTATGTTGGGAGCTATGGGAGGGGTAAGACACAGAGGAGCCCCAACAACAAGAGCATTTTCAAAATATCATACGTGCAAAAGGAAAGCTTTAATATAAGGGGACAGTTTCTAAATATGCATTTCATAATGGAGCGGGTAGAACTCTGGATGTGTCTTCTGGGCGGAAGCGGAGTTTTGCGTTTCCGGCCTGCTTGTGCTGTTGGATTTGTGGCTGCAGCACTGAGCCGCCTGAAGCTTTGGCAGCGCTTGTTTCCCAGGGCAGCTTGATATAAATGCCCTGCTGTGTCTCTGTCCACAAGAAGGATGGATCCAGGGCAGAGGGGAGAAAGGACCACTTTCTACATCTGCCTTGAAGTGGAGCTTTACTCCAATCCCTCCATCTCCTTCCAAAGTCCCTAAGTGCTGCACGCACATAAACCATGCCAGTGTTTTGGAAGATTCAGGTTTGACCACCATAAATTGGTTCATATTTCCAGCAGGGCAGTTATTTAATTTCCTGTTGGAAGTCGGCAAATATTGGCACTGTTTGCTTCTTGGCAAGGGACCAAACCCCAGTACAGTATCATTAGCCAGCTCTGGTACATAGATTAAAGCACAATTGTCTTTAATAAGAGGCCATCCCTGTTTGGGATGGGGCTGGCGGGGCTGCAAGGGCACAGAAGGCACAGAAGAGTTTTCTAATCAAAACCAAAGAGCAGCAACTGTGAGAGAAGGGTTAGAAGGAGGGCAGAACTCGGCTTTCTTGTCTCAGTTTCCTTTGTTTGGGTTATTTCTCTCTTGACTCTGGGAGAGCTTTGAGAACTGAGTCCAGCTGATTTGTCAAATGTCCTAACATGTGGCCCTGTGTCTCCTTTCTCTTGGGACTTTCTGCCTCTTGACAGTTTGGCTCCTGAGACCCACCGATCCACTACAGAGTCAAGGTGAGAAGTGCTGCGTCCCCTAGGGTCACCTGTAGAGACTGAAGTGCCTGTGCTGGGTCTTCAGAGTACCCCTGTGAGCCATGCCATGCATTCTTGACATTTAGGGGACGAGTTTGCTGAAGTGCAAAGGAGGTACACCCACCAGGGATCATCAAACTTGAGCAGGAACTCTGTTCTGGAGCTTAGAAAGTTCTTACTTGTGTCTGTATCTAGTAGGGTTTAGACTTTTAAGATTCTTGAGGAAAAGCAAGGGCCTTTCCCTGCTCTTTGGAGTTAGCATAGAGATATGCTTCCCCCGCCCCCTATAAATATATTGTGAAAAGGATCAGGGACGAGAACCTGGGAAAACTTCACAGAGAACATCTGTTGACTCCCCGCCCATGCATTCTCCATCATCCACCATTTTTTCTGTTCTCTCGACTTTTCACCTGTAGTTTCGTTTCTTCCTCAACTGTAGCCGTTTTCACCATTGCTTTAGTCCCCCTGACTCTTTTATTTATGGCAATAGCCAAACTGAAATTTACTCATAAGAAAGAGGGGCTGTGTTTTACAGTCTTCTAAAAAGAATTAAAAAGCGCTCTCAGGTTGAGGTAGATCTCCAGACCTTTGTGTGTTTCTCCTTGAGTTGTGCCTACGAATGGACAGAAATAAAATGGCGGTGATGCTGATAGTGAATATACACCGTCCCTCCTCTCCTATGCACCACAGAGCACTAACATCTGCATTAATTTATCCCACTTATCCTTGGAAAATTTCAACTTGAAGAGAGCGAACTGAGCCATGAAGTGGTTAACTCCTGAGCTGGGACTTGGAACAGGTGTGCAGACTCTGGGGCGATGCCTCTGCCTTTCCCGTTGGGCTCTTCTACACGTCTGTTCCAGGGCCCAGCTGAGGCATCTGGAAAGCCACTAACACAGAAGGGTTGCCAATGTCCCAGCACAAGCTATCAGAGGCTTCTCAAACTGTTTTAGGATTAGGTGTGTTTCAGGATCCTTGTCAGGTAGCCTCCAAGGAAGAGGGCGATGTTCTGCCCTCCTGAGTATCCCCTAAAGCTTTTGTGAGCTTAGAGCTCTTTGTGAATACTTAGCATCTTCTGTTTACATCTTAGGAATGATTCAGGGGCTGGTAAGATGGCTCAGCAGTTATAAACACTTATTGTTCTTCCATAGGACCCAAGTTCAACTTCTAGCACTAACACTGGGTAGCTCACAAGTGCCTGGAACCAAGCCATCAGACCCCTCTGGCCTCAGTCAGCACCTGTACTCATGTGTGCATACCCACATACGGGCACACACACAAACACACAATTAAGAATAATAAAAATAAATCTTAAAATAATCCAACCACCATCAACTCATTAGATAATTTTTTAATAGTGGTCACCTCAGATCTGCAAACACATCGTCTTTCCTTTAGGAGGCAGAAGATGGCATTGGTGGACACTGAATCATGGGAACAGATAAAAATGTCCAGTAAGAGCCCAAATTAAAAAAAAAAAAAACATTGCTGGTAGTTCTTGAATCTACTTCATTCTTTGTGCCGTATTAGTTATTTTTAATACATATGTATATGCATGCGTGTGTTCAGTCACATGTGTATTTGCATGCATGTTTGTGGAGGCCAGAGGACATCCATCTTTGGATGCCATTGTCAGGAACACAAACCTACCTCTCTGGAGACAAGGTTTTTCATCAGTCTGGAGCTCACGGATTAGGCTAGCCTGGCAGCTCCAGGATTCCACACTTGAGTGCCGCGTCATATGCCTCTTGTCACGTAAGTGCTGGGGATTGAACTCGGGTTCTGCTGTTCCCCAGCCTGTACAGGTTTCTTAAATGCTGGGCCTCCCTGTTTCAGTCAACATTGAGAGAGGCAAAGAGGAAAGGTGCAGCGGTGGCTGTGGGGGGCCACCAGGGCAGAGGGGAAGGCTGTGCCCTGGAAACGGGAGACGGGGCATGCTCTGCCTGTTGCCTATGAGCGGCTGAGTGGATGAGGGAAGCATGATGGGGGATTGAAACAGAGTCCCGGCCTCCCAACTGCCGCTTGGTAACTGAGTGACTTCGTCTCCTCGGTCTTCAAATTGCCATCATAGAATTGTGTGAGTAATCTGCTTCGCAGCACCGTTGTGAAAATTAGATTTGCCTAATGGTACTGGAATCTTTTAACACAGCAGTTGTCAGTACGAGATACTTGGTAGAGGAATGTTATGGGAGAACTGAGGAGGGACTAAGTAAAAGAATCCAAATCTGAAGGTGCTCTACACGTGTCACCCCAAAAGATCATGAGATGTTAAGAAGCACGGCTGAAACGAAAACTCTGTCTTTTAATAAAGCAAAGGCAGTGGATTGACTAAGGAAAAACTCCCAGCTTGTGTAACCGGTAAGGCTTCAAAGCGGCAGGTGTTCTTTTTGTGGGAGCTCAAGTTGGCGAGGACACAAGGCTACAGCTGGTAAACCGAGTGATGTCTCTGGAGTCATTATGTCTGCTGGTTTCTGTAAGGCTCATTATGAAGTAGATGGTTCTCTCTGCCCCTGCAGGGAGTCTGGTGGCACTGTCCCATGTGGCTCTTTAATAAAATCTCTCTGCCTTTGTACCAGTGATCAGTAAGATGGAGCGTGGAACCTGAAGCTGCAGTCCCATTGACTCTGCTTGTTGTTTGTTTTGCTTTTAGCATATGGAGGACCTTAGGGAGGTTAGGAAGAGGAAGTTGTTCCAAAGAACTGAAATCTTAGGCTAACACCTAGAGGTTAGATTTTTACCATCTCTCTTCGCTTTTTCTGCTGTGTATGGGTTGTTTTATGTGAATTTTACATTACTGGGAAGTGGTTCTCTTGCCCTTAGGGAGCTTGTGGATTTAGGAGCTAACATGTTTCAGGGGTTGACAGGGTGTTACACAGGTCAGAAGGGTGTCTAAAGCAACCCCTCCTCAGGGGCTACAGCAGTGTTTGGACTTTATAAAGCTTCCCTTATGGAACTGGTACAACCTGCCTTTGTTATAGGTGGGTATGGTTTTTGTTGCCTTTGTGTAGATACAAAAGGAGGTGAGGAAGGAGAACTGAAAGCTCACCTGAGGTGGTCTGTCTAAGAGGTAGAGGTGATGAGCCCTTCCTTCAGCCTGGACTATGTTCTTTCTATAACTGGCTTCATCTTCTACCTCTTCAAGATTATGCCGGTGGAGTTCACCCTGGAATTACTGTGGAGTAAGTACTTACATCGTGCTTGGGTCAAAACAAGGTGCTTTGCAGAATTCTGATGTTTAACCTTGGTAAACGTGAGAATTTTCCTTTTGTTGATCCGTGCACACCAAGGAGCCAGGCTCCTTTCCCCTCAAATTTACTGCAGGAAAGAATTCTGGTGGTAAGACCGGATGCAGATGAGAACAGCACCTTATTTCCATTTTCAGTTCTCGGTGACTCCTACCTCCCAAGCTGGCAGCTTTGATGACGAAGGCCCTTCACATTACTGCACAGTCTGTATAATTCGTATCCACGGGAAACTGTTGGAATCTCAGTGTTGCGTTTGAAAAAATAGCCTAGTGAGTGGCTGTGCTGTGATTCGGGGTGGTGGGGGACTGAAATGCCCATGTACACTTATTTTGAGTTTTGAACTGTAGGGAACAATTCTTGCCCACAAGGAGAAATCCGTCTTCTGAAACTGAGTGGATCTCTCTCAGTGGCTTAACTCTGTGGGGAGCCACTTATTACATAAGCTGAGCCCCAGGTCTGTGGCTTTTCCTTGCTCAGAGAGGCAGTGCCTGGAGTTATGAGGAAAACAGAAAGAGCCACTTCTCTGCGGTGTGACACTTAACAGGCAGCTTCAGCCAGGACGATAGTAGCCAGAGGAAAATGTAGCTTAAGGCAAGTCTCCAGATGCTCCAAGTAACTTAAGCTGAGCTTTTCCTGAAATGCTATCTGACAGCTTTCCCCTCTCTTGGAGGGGCTAGAGGCTAACTCAGAGTTGCCCCAGGAATCTGTGTTGTCAGGTTTAGCTACTTTCTAACATAGAGAGTTGGGGGAGGGGGCAGGGGAAGCCATATTTAGCACCAAGCTTTTTGTGTACATGAATATAAAATCATTTGGTGGGGCCAGGGCTCAGTCAGTGAGGGCCTGCTGCTTAGACAGGAGGGCTAATTTCAAGTCTCCAGCACCCATGTGAAAAAGCTGGGCACAACGATGTGTCCATAACTCCAGGGCTGCAGGTGGAGGGCTCCCTGGAGGTCACATTCACTGAGCTCTGGCTTTCCCTGCAAAGACCCTGTCTCAAAAAATACAGTGGTGAAATACAGGAAGATACCACATGTCTGGCTTTCCCATACATGTGTATCAGGAGCACATGTACCTACCTACTCAAACACATGTACGTGAATGTGAGCATGTGACATACAGGCACACATACAGCACACACACGCACAGACATGCACAGAGACACAGAGGCACATACACATGTAAAAGTGCAAGCACAGAAATGGCCACAGCTGTGCACATGTGGAGACACAAGCATAGACACGCACATACACAGACACAGAGATCGAGATGGGGAAGGGCATGGTGCTTGCACAAATGCATGCTCTGGGTGCATTTCTGGGCTGAATCCTTTGGTTTAGAAGTCAACCGTCATTGATGTCTAATGTAGGGGCTTTACTTTTGTCCAGTACCGTGTGTTACTATAGGAGACAGAGCCATGGGGCACACAGATACTCTAAATGCTCTGTGAAGGCTGAGACTTGTCTACTTGGTTTGCTGATAACAGAAGAGAGAGGAGAACGTAGACTATACTAAGGTGATATTTACTGAATGAACCAGTATAGGTATCTGCCCACAAGAAACCACAAGGTGATTGGCCTATCATATATCCGTTCTTCTTCTTCTTCTTTTTTTTGCTTCATTTTAC
Organism: Pachyuromys duprasi; assembly: GCA_028658305.1. Classification (NCBI taxonomy): domain Eukaryota; kingdom Metazoa; phylum Chordata; class Mammalia; order Rodentia; family Muridae; genus Pachyuromys; species Pachyuromys duprasi. The sequence goes on along the minus strand of CM053754.1, from coordinate 31,645,684 downwards.
TTTTGTGAGCCCTTTGGAGTCTATAGTCACCTTATGAAATTAAATCATTGTATGTTAGTTACTTTTCCTGTTGTGACCAAACACCTGACACGATCAACTTAAAGGAGGAAAAATTTATTTTGACGCATCATTCAGGGGAATAGCATCCTGGTGAGGAAGGTGTGGTAGCTGGCTTGATTTCATTTATGGCTCTGGGAATGTGACACAGCTGGTCACATTGTAGTGGCCAAAGGGAGCAGAGAGGGCACAGAAATAGGGCTGGCTTCTCACCTGCAAGGCCTATCCCTTCTTGTGAGGGCCAAATGTTCCTACATACAAGCCCATGAGCAATGTCTCATAGCTAAACCACAACTGTTAATGTCTGTAGCGAAAAAATAAGAGCAAAGAAGCAAAGCAGAGAGGAGATTATTATTGTCACTTGAGCGTATATGCTATAGGACGTTTTCCATGAAAATTTCTCGTCTAATAAGATGGGCTTCACCCCTGCAAGCTGATTTCATGACATAGTCCCTCCTCTGCTTGCCGCTGTTAGTGTGGTTGGCCTTTTATATCTGAAAACAGTTCACAAGCCACTGAATTTTAATCTGCGCACAGTTGAGCATTGTGTTGGGTTGTTTGACAGTTTTCTTGTTCTCTGGGAATTTCTGTCCTCCCATTGTTTGTTGCTCTGTGTGGTTTCTGGTGTGAACATGCTGTGGTCTATAAATCCTTGTGCACATTTATGCTTATTTTTATAGGAATGGAGGTACCGACCCGGCAGGAGAAGGCTGCTGAGGTATACAGTACAGTGCCTGCCATAAAGGCTGGGAAAATTTGCACACCTCTCTGCTCTACCAGGAGAAAATGGCCTTTTGCTTCCATTGACTCTGTGTGCTGTCGCCTTACACACCTGACTGCTTTCTCCCTTGTGAATGGAAACATTGTTGTTTAACGTTCTTTGATTGACAGGTGATGTTAAGTATCTTTTGCATCATTTGTATTTCTTAATTTGAGATTTACTGGTTCATATTCATTGTCTTCCTGAGCAGTTCCTGGAGATTGTTCTGTCCTTGATTCTTTCTAACCCACAATGAGACTGGCTGTCACACTTAGACCAAATTTAGCACCTAATGAGTCCTAATTACATACATGCACAGGAATGCTCTCCTTCGGCCCCCACCTGTTGACCCAATGCAGGCACTCTACAACCCTTTCTCCGCCCACCCCTTCATGCATTTATTTGCTCAAGAACCTCCTAGTCATTAAGCAGAGAAACACAAGTGCTTTCAAAGTTTGTGGTATTGTTTCTGTCAAATACAGATCTTCTCCTAGAAAATATGTACGAATATGAGTCAATACAGAGAGGCTAATCCATATTTTCTTTTTATTTCCTAATGAGCTTTCATTAGAAGAGAAAGAGTTGAGTTTGTTTTCTCCTATTAGGGATGCACAGGCAAAGACCAACAACACACTCCCAGTAGGGGGCTGAATGGTAGAGGGCTGAGGCTATGCCGGCCTCCGGACCTCTGCAGAATCTGTACAGCTCTTCTACCAGGGCAGAAGCAGCCACAGGCAGTTCAGAAGCAAGTGAGCAGGGCTGCACTGAAGGCGTTTGTAAGACTGAACTGTGAATTTCATGCAGCTTTCATGTGCTGCAGAGGGTTAATCGCCTTTTGCACCTCCATAGTAGTTTATATACGTGAGAAATTGCCCTTCAACTTTTAGATCATACGAAAATGGAGCAGGTCAGGGTTGCACTTCGTCCTTTGCTGACTGTTGCCATAGAGTCTCAGAAGCAGAGAGAGAGGCCCCTCTGGCTTTGACAAACAAAACCCAGAAATTATAATGAAGGAATACTAGAACGGAGTGTGGCTGGCGCTTGACTTCAGTTGAGGTTCTGCTGTTCTAGCGCTATTTTTAAATTCCCGAATGTACTTTTACTATACACTCAACCATATGAAAATTTTACAGTGGAATCTAAAAAAGAAAAGCTCACTCTCACATCCTGGGTCAAGTTTTTTCATCTGGTTCTTTTCAGTCTTGCCCGTGTAGTGCTTAGGTGTATATAAAAGGTCACTCAGTACAGACAATGTTGATACTTGATTTTTATCTCAGTGTTATATGGTAGGCATTTCTTAGTGTTTTTGAATACTGTAATGTAAACTAAAGCCACAGGAAGATACCTCTGCACACCCATAGAATAGCTGTAATTAAAAACAAATTATCGTGCTGGGGAGGACTTGGAGAAACTAACTCTGATATCGTTCCGGCAGAAAATACAAAATGTTACAGCCACTTCGGGCAACAGTGTTTGTCAGCGTCAGTGAGGTACAGAGCACATGCTGCCCCCTGAAGCATCAGCGGGGTTCTTCGCAGTGACAGCTACTCAAAGGAAAATAGGACTCTTGACTTCACTCTAGAAAAGAAATTTAGGGCCAGCCAGCATAGATCAGAGTTTAAGAAGAGGTTTTATCGTAGGCGTAAGCACGAGGTTAATAGAAGGACAGGTTGTTGGGACAGGGTAGGACACCAAGTGTTGATAGGGGCTTTGCAAGAGACTCACCATTATCTTCTCAATAGTCATATGTAGGAACCCCAAAGGTTAGAGAAGTGAAATGCAGAACAGGGGCAATCGTGGCTTCTCTAAGACTATGAGACCTCAACATCTCTTACCCATCCCAGTCCTCACTGCATCCTTTCCTTTCTCCTACTGATGGAAAGTCAGTAAGAACCGGGTGGGATTCTGAAGTGTGGTCATTACAAACAGAACACAAGAGTGCAAGAGATGGCTGCCAAGGCGAGGAGTTGGCCGGCGTGTGCTCTGTGTGCCGAAGCACCCACTCGGCGCCGGGAGTAGGGTATTGGTGCTCCTCTACTTGGGTGATGGGATTGGCAGGAAACTAGGTTTCACGTTCTGGAGTGCCAGAGGCAGAGCTCCTGGTTGGAAGACAGACTGGAAACACGTCCAGAATCAATAGCAATGTGGCTGTGAAAAGCATGGCATGACCAAGCGTGCCTTGCTTGCCTTTTGTGAGAGAGCACAACCCTGATGGCAGTTGGGTGTCCACAGGGTGAAGCTGAGCGTCTCTCTAGGTCTCTGAGTTCTCCGATTCCAGCCGAGTTCCAGGCTTTCCTAGAGTACAGCCAGGAGTGTCCGAACCCAGAAAACACAGAGGAGAGCTATGGAAACCAAACTCATAAATGTTTTTTTCATTAGCTCCAGGCTCCCAGCCACCAATAAACTATATACTTTTAAAAAATCCTTCAGTATTTTCTACATTTTTTTTAATGTGCACACTCCTCTTATTTCTATGTCGGAAATTTTCTTAAAATGTTACTTATCAAGCATTTATTTGGTTAATTATCCCAAAAGGTAACAGCATTCTAGTTTTTTTTCTTTTTTGCATAAAACAGAGCAGGGGGAACTATTTAATAAAGTTGCTGTAACCTGAGACTGTTGGTGGTCTTGGGGGAAACTGAAATCCAGGTTTGGCTGATATGCTGCAATATGAATGCAATTAGTAGTGGTTTTTCTAAAGCAGAAAGAGATGTAGGAAAATAATGGGCAGCAAATTTAGGTCAGAGCTGGGAAGCCTATAAATTCTTGTTTTCGTTCTCATTACTTTAAGCAATAGGGAAACCTCTGTCTTTATGACGTCATTTCCCTAGCTCTAATACATCTTAAAACCGTTTTCTGTTAATTCCGTATGTTTGATG
>CM053754.1:31612135-31641888 GCA_028658305.1 Pachyuromys duprasi | reverse complement strand
TCCTGGTTCTTCCCTCAGAAGCCCCAATGGGAGCAGCTTTCTCCACCTGTTTCTTCATTCAGTACAAGGTCTGCCCAGTGGTTTCAGGGGATTGTTCTGATAGGCTAAGGAGTGAATTTACTGCCCCCCAACCCCCAGCACACTGTGTTTCAGAACTCGCCTTTCGTCTTGGCTAGGTAAAGCCAGCTCAGGAACACTGAGAGGCCTTTAAGGAGAGGGAGTGTGTCTTGGTGGGTTGTCTCTCCATTCTTCAGACACATAGTAGGCAGGCAGGAGATGCTAGCTATTTTGATTCTCATCTCTGGATAGGAGCTACAGTCAGCTCACTTCTTTCTGGCTGTATATGCGATCCTTGCTGTCCCTTCTGGAACTTTGTGGGCGTCCTCCTGCTGAAGCACCTCAGCACTTACTGCCCTTTCTCCTTTAAACCTGTGTACCTACATAGATCACTTTTTCACCCTAGTCTTTGTTCACATTATATCATCTCAGGGAGATGACCTTTCTCATCTTTTGTTGTCCCTCTGATAAACTATATATAAATATAAATATATTTAAATATATATACATATATATTTATATATTACAGCTTACTCATCTACTTGATATATCTCTTGTCTCCTGTATTTCCAGAATGTGAGTTCCATAAAGCCAGGGATTTCTGATTTGCTAATTACTATGTGTTGAGGGGTTAGAACACCATCGTATTTACAATGTGAGTTGATGAGAGAATGTCCGTTCTATCATTTGCTGGCCATGGAACCATGGGCAATGTGTTCCCTCTCTTGGATCCTTTGCTTGATTCGTCATCTGCTTCATAAAATGGACCAGGCCAGATGAGCTGTTGCACCCTGAAGTTCTTTTGTGAGATACGCTATGTGAATGCATTTATTCACTTATTCACTACCAGACACAGGAGACACAGTGTCCAACAGCTGGGCAAATGAATGCGTGATCTTTAGTAAAGTGAGTTAGTAGCTGTAGTAGAAATGTGCATGAGCCAGAGAAGTTCCAGAGAGGATAGAACCTTTTCTGGGGGAAAAGGGCATGGAGGGTGAGGTCTGGAGCTGGAAAAAGCATGATGTAACAGTGAGCAGGAGGGGGATGAAGCAAGGGCAGGAGGACTAACCACTTCAGGGTCTAGGAGTGAGAACGTGTGAGACACGGAGGGACTGTCCATCATCTGGTGTGTCCACACTGGCTGTGACAGTGAAGAACGAGCAGAGACGGGGCTTGCCCATGCTCTCTGGAGAGCTCGGTGCAGGCAGTGAGGAGCTGTGGAGAACTCGGTCAGACTTTCCCTGTGCAGTGACTGTTCTGTGGAGGAAGAGCTTTCTTCTCTCTCGGGAAAGGGTAAGAATAGCAGCTTCTAGGAAGAGACCTCATGAAAACAGTTTTAAAAGGGGTTCTATAAGTGGATCATCCAACTTCAGAAAATCTCCAGGTCTGACTGAGTGTCGAAGCAATGAATTAAGGAACAGAGAGCAAAAGCTTGGTAGGAAGCTGAGTTGTCTTCCATACATGGCGTGTAGTATAAGAGACCGCACTGCACGACAGTCAAAAATCTGTGTGTCGGCTGCCTGGACAGCAAGGCAGAGTGGTAGGGTCAGGGCGGGATCCGGTCCGCTTACAGCCCAGAAGAGGTGAGCGTTTCTTCCTCCTCTGGCAACATTGTTTCAGCTGGTGGAAGAAGGTGCACAGACCTGCTCCAATTTGCCTTGCCGCTGACCTGTTAGCAATTATATGGCCTTGGGAATCTCTTGGCCTTCCCTCAGTCTCAGTTCCTCTTCCTAGAAAATGGACTTAGTCTTCTAGCGCTGCTAAGGAAGGCTCAATGAGCTAAAAATACATTTACTTATTCATCCATCCATCCATCCATCCATCCATCTATTTATTTATTTATTTATTTTGACCATGACATGTTTCAAACATGCAAACACAGTTCCAACTTGACTGATTTCTCGGGCGTGTCCTGGTTTCACATTTATAACTCTGATCTGAAAAACATTGGATGAACTCAGCCAAAGTAAGTCAACCTGGAAACTCAGATTCCCCTGCCCCCCCCCATCACCCACTAACCACCTCCACTCGCCAGCAGTGTTGGGTCCAACACCTATGCACATCTGGTGGCACCAGCTCTTTTCCACATGTTGCCCCACCCCCTTCTGATACCGACATCCCAAGAATATTTCAGGTTGCTCTCAAGGCAGAGGGCTACCTCTCTTGCCGCATTGACGTATCAGCCACTGAGCACGTGTGAAACTCTGCCACTATTATTCTTAGGCTTTGAGTGGCTTGCCCCATTCCTGTCCCCCCCACTCCCCCATAAGCCCTGTGGTTTTTAGCAGTTTTACCTAGCATGGTATGGTTTTTGGGGGGAACTTGTATGTTATAGGTGAACTGACTACATCTAAATCATCTCAATTCCCGACAGACAGCAAATAGCAGCTGTTCTGCTGTTAATCTGAGTCCACTTAAGTATGACTTTGGGTGGGATCAGCAGTTAGAACACTGGATTTGAGCTTTGACGGTGAATGAGTCAGATGAGCTCCAGAATGGAGGGCTGTAGCGCTTTTCTGCCTCCTGTGTCTGCTGTTGGGAGGTGTATGGGATGGCAGCAGTGACGGACCAGCTACGTGCTTTAGCGAGCAAGCCGGGGAAAGAGCTCTGTGAGGGGAGGGGTCCCCAAAGTGTTCTCCAGGGTGGGGTGGTGTACTTTCCAGGGACGGGTGACGACGCTGGTTAGGGAGCAGCTGGGAAGGAGTCCAGCTTGGGTTTCAAAGTTTGACCTTACGTGTTTATTTACTTCGAGGTAGTGTGCGAATGCAGACGTTACAGGGCTGACCAGAGCCAGCTTCAGATAGGAACAACCCAGTCTTTCCCAGCCTTCGGGCCTCCGCTGGCCTCTTTCTCTAGTAGTCTGACAGGATGGTTAGTCCACGTGCGTATTCAACTCTGGTTCATTCGGTTAGACCTGTGGACATGGGACATGCACTGGCCATGCCTCAGACACACTCCTGGCTCCGGTGAGCCTGGGATCTTGAAAACACATCGGTACTTTCTATTTTTCATTTTCTTTTCCTCTTTCTCCCAGCTCAGGGAGATTAGTTCTTGGTCTGGTTTTAATTTCTCTCCAGCATCTCGAATCATGTTTACTTTCCCACTATAGCTAGGGCATTAAACCCTTGTGACATGGAAGACGCCTCTTTAGTCTTGACTCTTCTTATTGGGACCAAGATAGGTGAGCATCAGGAGGCAGAGCACATCTGAGAGGGTTCCAGGTAACACTCAAATCCTCGAGGTGGCATGCTCTGAGCTTACAAACCAGGGATCTCTATAGGAAAAACCATTTCTGGATTCCTAGATGCATTCAAAATGAATTACACTGAGTGTTTCATTTTGTTTGTTTATGGATATTTAAGATTCTAGCTTTCTGTTTGATGTCACTATTAAGAATAGAGGAGGTTTAAACATGTTTGATTTTGTTAGATTAGCCTCCCTCTAATCATAGAAGGCACAGTGGTGTTTACATGTTAAGTTTTAACAAAACTATTAAAAACGCTTAGCAAAATGCCACTCAAAAAACAGGGGCTGTCCTGCTCTTGTGTTTAAAAATAAAAAGTTTCTCTTTTTGTTTCTGTGAAAAACATGTGGGAATGAGTCTTGCCTGGAGGTTGCTTTAAAAACAAAAACAAAAATCAAGTCATTATGTTTCTTCTTCTGAGATAAATTGTTCAGGACCCTCTCCTGGCTGGCTGGCTATCTGAAAATGTGCACAGCGCTCCCATTTGGGAGCTCAGCTGCCTGCAACTCTTTTGATGAGCTGGCCTGAACGTGTGGGTTCTGTCAGTAGTGAGCAGGCTGGCATTGCCTTTACACAAGCCACTCTCCTGGCCAGTTCTGCTGGAAATGCACCAACCAACATTCTTTCCTTTCCCCTGCTGGGCAAGCCTCACCCCAAAAACCCCAAACCTGATAACTCCGTAGCAATAGTTTCTGATTTCCAGGGCTGTAACGTTTCTGTGGCAGTGATACTGGACACATAGGGTAGAACAGGAGCCCCCCGGTGACTTTACCGTCCTCCTTTGCCTAGAGCAGGTGATGGTTCCATTTGGTCTGCATATCTCCAGGGTGAAAAGATGAGCTGATCCAGCTTCCCTCGTGCCACGCAGTGTAGCTTGGGGCTCCAGAGAGGAGTGAGAGCAAGTCCTTACCCGTGTTCTCTGCTTCACTCTAATCTGTGCTCTCGATGAACGTTTTGAAACTGGCTATGTGTGCAAGTTCTTTGCCCGTTGGGAGGACACGGAGAAGGTTTAGACACCCATTTCTACGTGAGAGGCATGTTGTATGGCACACATCCTCCTGTGCATGGTGGATGGAAAGTACACCGGAGGCAGCTTTGCCTTTTGAGACCCACAGTGCAGCCCGGTTCCTTGAAGGCTTGCATAAGTGAAGGGTAGAGAATATGATCAGGCGTTGGTGTGTAGCTAGGCTACAGTGAAGTGGGTTGCATTTTCCAAGTACGCAGCCCTGGGAATGTAGAGTTCTGTGGTGGTCATTCTTTCACTTATAGCTAAAGAAACAGAGTTGGGATAGCTGAATCACTTTAGGTAGAAGTGAATACCCTTTCCTGACAACTTTTCTGGTACAGTGACATAAGCTAAAACATATCCCCTCTCTTCTTGATCCTACCACCCTGAATAGGAGGAGAAGCTTTATAACCTGAAAGGGTTATTGTGTAGGTGGCAACCAGGAGGGAATTTCAGATCTACTCTTGCTATTGGAAGCCACCTCCTTCCCTGCTCTTAACAGCTCCATTGGAGTCAGGACTAAAGTGAGCCTAAGGTCAATTTGCCAGACAGAGTCAGGATTTGAACTTAGGTCTGTCTCTTTCCAAGTCTAACCCCTTAACATGGTACCTCAGCCATTGCTCACCTTCACTGTGGCATTCAGAGGCTGTTTGTAGAAAGGGCGCACATCACATGTAGATTTTAGAGCAGCGGTTCTCAACCTTCCTAATGCTGCGACCCTTTAATAAGTTCCTCATGTGGGGACCCCCAACCCCAACATTATTTTTATTTCTCCCTCCTAACTGTAATTTTCCTACTGTTAAGAGTTGTCACGTTAGTATCTGTGTTTTCTGGTGGTCTTAAGTGACCTCTGTGTAAGCGTTGTTTGATCCCCAAAGGTCTTGACCTATAGGTTGAGAACTGGAGTTGTGAAAATAGGTCTTTACACGCACTGGAATGTCAGGTGATTTAGAAAATATGTGGGAGAAAGGCGGAGATCAAAACTCTTTCCTCCTGCGCTAGCTTCGCAAAGCAGCATGATGTGAAAGGAGGGAGGCTCGGAAGGCATCCTTGAGGATGAGACCCAAATGCAATCAGGACAATCTTGTAGATTTCTCTCTCCTCCACAACATCTTTGCGTATATTTTCTATACTTGACACAAATCCAGCCCGAAATCGACTTCTTACAATCAGTGCCGCCTAATTTAAATAACTTGAAATCCTGACAGCGTGCTCCATGGTCACACGAAACAGTACCCACTCCCTCTGAAACTTGACTTTCTGTCTTTTCAGTATGTCTACTCCTTTTTCACCTCTTGATTTATGAAAGCTTGATTTGAGTGTGGGAAGTGTAGGCAGCCTTGGGTGTGTGAAGTCCTGAGTGAGGGTGTGTAGTTGCCATGGGCTGACTATGTCAAGGACCCCCGCTTCAGGGAGAGGGGTGGCAAAAGCTTCCCTCTGGTTCATGCACAGATGTTGATAGTGTATAGAGGGAATGCTCACTGTTGCTCTCCCCTGAAGACTGCCCCCCTACAGAGATGACTGCTACTCAGAGCAGCTTGATCTTGGTTCAGCTGTCCACCATAAACTCCGTCTACTTATTCGTCTGTATCTAACCCCACTTTCTTGTTTGTTTGTATGCAATAGCTCTACCTCTCTGTTCAATTCTATGTGATAGACTTTGGGGTGCTGATGTTTCTCCTCCTGAGGGCCCAATTCACCAAATCTAGCTTTTCTGTGTACCTGTATGTCTGTTGGTCTGTCTTGTCTTAATATCCTTGCCTCCCCAGTGTGGTACATCCCTGAAGCCATGCCAGACATGGCGCTTGAGGCATTTGCTCAGCATTGGCATTGCTGATGGCTTACAACCTCATAGAAGCATTTTATATGGATGGAAGAGTGCATGTCACATCAAAGACCTGTCTTGGCCAAGTGGCAAGAGAAACTGAGCTTTATGTCACTAAGCAGTGGGACAAGCAGAGAGTTTCTGCACCCACACAGACGGTGTCACGCACCTGTGTTTCCCAGCCAATTCCCACTTCTGTTCTTCTCTCACTGTTGCATGGTCTGTCCATGACAGCCACACGACAAATGTTGAGTATGCCAGATTTGTTTCCATTTTGTATTACATATGAATTTGACCTCCACAGTAGGGCTGTGTTAATTTCCCAAAGCTCTTCCAATCATTGTACTCTTTTAAAAAATATGCATACTATTATTCTTCTTGGGGGCTGTGTTATGACTGGTGTTTTGAAAGTGGTTAAAGGATTTCTGGTTGCATATGGAGTCATGTGTATGTGATACACATTCCCAGATGTAAACAGCTGCTGAAGCTCATTATATAGTTTGTGTAGCTAGCTACTCCAGCCCTTCCGCCAGACTCGATTCAACATTTCTGGCCAGCAGAGCCAATTTTTTTTTCCCTCCCCTTAAGAAAATCAGTTCTGGATGGTGTTTCTACAAGGTAGTTTTTAGCTTGCCATTTTGATATTTGTGACTGACAGAAAGTATGCATAGAATTTTGTATGAGTTAAATTACCCTTCTGTCCCAGTTGCATAGTAACTAGTTCAGTCACTGGTTACCTGTATTCTCCATTCATGGTTTCAAAGTTAAATATGTATGTCTTTAAGATAATGGGTAGTTGCTGTCTTTAAGGAGAGAGCTGAGCTGGAGAGGAAAGCTGAGTCAAAACCTGTAAGTGGGGGCTCTTCTGGAATGTTTTGGCAAGGGAGAGCTGTCATCTCCTTCCCTTCTCCCTCCTTCCCCTCTTTCTTCCCCTCCTTCCCCCTCCCATCCTCCCTCCCTCTCCATTAATCTATCTGTAAAACAACTACTCAAAATATTTACAAAGTATAAGACAATGTTATTGTGCAATGAACTTCTTTCAAGATTTATTTGTGTATTATACATATAAAATATATGTCTGTGCGTGTGTGTTTTGTCTATATGTATGCACACCAGAAGAAATTACCAGATCCCATGGGACCACCATTATAGACTGTATAGAGTTATATATAGTTATCGACTATATAGACTATACAGACAGTTATATACAGTTACAGTTGCGAGTCACCATGTAGGTGGTGGGAATTGAACTGAGGACCCCTGTGGCTGCCCTGGAACTTGCTTTGTAGACCAGGCTGGTCTTGAACTCACAGAAATCAGCCTACCTCTGCTTTCCAATTGCTGGGCTTAAAAGTGTGCACCGCCATGATCCTTAACTGCTGAGCCATCTCTGGAGTCCTTGTGCAATCAACTTCTAAGCAACAAGGAAACAATAATTCTTCAAAGAGCCCAGTGCTTTAAGGAGCTTGAGAAGGTTCAGTGGAAAGAAGAAAGCAGATGGAGAACAGCAAAGATGCCTCAGCTGCTGAGATGGTAGTGAACTCGAGTTTGGTTCTCAGTCCCACAGGGCAGCTTTCAACTATCTGTGATTTCAGTTCGAGAGGAACTGATGCCCTCTGCTGCCTATAGTCGAAAGGCACATGAGTGGTGCATATGTATACATGCGGGCAAAATGCACATTAACAAACAAACATGTTTTGGATTGTTCTGCTGCCCTTTTTCCATCACTTCCTCTTTCTAAATTGTTTGGAAATTAGTTTGCTGTAACGAAAAATATACAAGTAATATATGTGCATCAAAAAAAAAACTTCAAGTCACATGGGTTCTCAGCACCGAGAGCTGGAAGTGGACACACAGGCTTCTATGCCTAACCACAAAGCTGTCTGCCACTGATATCTGCTAGCAAAGGAAAAATGAGTTTTCTTCAGTGGGGGTGGGGGTCTTACTGGGGATATCAATCATACATCATGGTGGACCCTGTGTCTAGGAGGAGTTGGCCAACACAAACTGGAGTCAATGATATTTTTGTAGAATTTTTGCCTCATTTTGCTTTGTTTGGGCATTTTTGTATTATTGATCTTTTGTTTGTATATTTTGGTGTCCAATTTGTGGGAAGTTTTGCGTGTGTGAGGGTGTATGTGTGCTTCTTGTTTTTTCATTTTTATTTTTGTTAGAGAGAGAGCATGAAATTGGGCAGGGGTGGGGAGTTGCAAGTGTTTGGAAGAGGGAGGAAGGCATGATCAGAATATATTGTATGAAAATTTGATTTCTGAAAAACAATTACATGAAAATACTTAACTCTATTCTAGGTTCAAATGACCATTACTTTTTACTTTTGCTATAGTTTCTTCAAGACTCGCTTAAATTGTTTTATCTTTTGATCTTTGTTTTTTTTTTTTTTGTGGTAGTTTTTTGAGACTGGGTCTTGTGTAGCCCAGGCTGGCCTCAAACTCACTTTATAGCCAAGGATGACTCTGAACTCCCAATAATCCTGCTTTTGTACCTTAAATGCCATAATTACCACTGTGAGCCACCATACCCAACTAATAGTGACCATTTTAAACAAACTTATTTTATACCAAGTGTATTTTCACTTTACATGCCATATTATTTTTCTTAAGACAATAATGTTTTGTGCTATCACTCTAAACAGTCACAATCTTTGATTTAGGTAGTTGGTTAGTTAGGACATTTTGAGTCCATTTCTTTGAAAACAAAATAAAATAAAACATTTTTGGATGTGGTGATACAGAAAATAAAGACTTTATTTATGTACTATTTATTATGCTGGTTGTCAGACACAGGCCTTGAGCGTACTCAAGCAACATCCTTAACACTTAAAATAAATGTTGATGAGCCATCATAGCAGCCATCTCTCGCTCATCTGTTATTTATTCACATTAGCAAAACAAACAAACAAACAAACCAAGGAAACTTTGCATCTGAGAGGAATGCATATTAAACTAAATCAAGCAGTCAACACAATGGGAACTAAAGCTGGCAAACAGCGTGAGTTTCCTTCCATAAAGTTGCCTCCAAGCTTCAATTCCCAGCCCTTTGGCTTTGAGTGCATGAAGTTTATATATCTACCCATGATGCACTGTGATTTCATCTTACTTGTGTTTGGCATGTTCTTGCTCAGTGTTTGGAATCTGTAAATGATATCCTCAGTCGATGCAGGAAAGCTTGTCTACTTGGGGTTTAGGTTTTTAGGGCTTATCCTTCTGTACAGCTGGAGAGCAGTGTCTGCAGTGGAAAGTGGAAGGTGAATGGTCCCCAAGCTTCTGTGTCCTCCCTGCACACATATGCCACGAAACACACTGTTGGTTGCTGGTCGGAGGCAGTTGTGTGGCTTGGAACTCTGAAAATGAACATCTTGGGTTTGTTTCCTGCACTTCCAATTTCTGTTGGCTGGCTTTTGGCTTTTCCATTTGGAAAATGGGAGTAATAATTATACATTAATGTGTACGTAGAGGTGTATTAAACAAGTAAAAACCCAGTGGGGACTCAATAGTGTTAATTATTGTTATTTCTGCTGTGCTTCTAAATTTCTGAGTTTCAAGGGTTCTAAACCTTCAGTGACATTGATAATGCTCTTTACTGTTCCTCAGTTACCTTTACATTTTCTTCTTTACATTAAAATATAATTACATTATTTTCCCTTTTCTCCCTCCAATCCCTCCCATCCTTGCTCTCTTAAATTCATGGCGTCTGGCCACTTTTAATTGTTGTTACATATACAGATACATACCTACACGCACATGCGTGTTTTCCTAAATATGCAAATATAGTCTGCTCAGTCTGCTTACTGTTTCAGGAATGACTTCTTGGTACTGGATAACCAACTGGGGAGTTCTTCCTCACACTTTCAGTATGCCTACAGTTCTTTAGAGTTGGGGCCCCGTGAGAGTTCCCCCTTTCATGTTAGCACGCCTGTTGTGTCATCTTGTTTAGGCGGTCATACTGTTGAGCCTTTGTGGAGGTTAGATTCCCTGACATATCTGGGAGATACAATCTCATTTCTTTGGCTCTTAAGAATCTCACTGTTCCCTCTTCCACAATGTTCCTGAGCCTTGGATCCAGGAGTTGTGTTGTAGATGTATTGTTTGGGCCGGGCACCACACAGTCACTTGTTCTCTGCATTTTTGATCAGTTGTGGCTTTCTGTAATGGTCTCCATCTGTGGCAAAGAGAAGTTTCTTTGTTGATGAGTGAGAGCTACACTTATCTGCGGGTAGGAAGGATAAACATTTAGAATGTAGTTAGGACTTTTGCTGGTTTAGTAAAGTGCTAAGTAGGTAGGTTCTACTCCAAGACCTATGATCTCACTAGCCCTGAGTAGTTGGCTAGGTTTCCTGTACCAGACATGATTTCCCTGTTGTGGAGTGGGTCCAATTAGAGAGCTATTGGTTACTGGCAAGATATGAGCATCACTATTGTACTCTTAAAGATACTGTGCCATGCTGGTCACTGTTGTGGCTCATAGGTGTCATAGCTGTGTAGGACTGTCTGTAGCTTCCCTCCCTTGGAAGCTTGCTTGGTGCTAATTCTCAGGAAGACGCTCTCAGGTTAGATCCAACTCAAATCCTCTGCATTCCGTGTCTGAAGTGCATGATACCTTCAGAAACAGGGACTTTCCTCTAACCCCTTGGGGGCGACCAGGGACAGCAGCAGGGGCCTATGTTTTGGGAACATCCCTGACCAGAAATTCATAAACAGACTTAATGTACTTATTATTGGGGGTTTTGTTATTCAGTGGGTCTTAGGGGAAGCATTGCCGCTTAGATAGAAAAATCTTACTTAAAATTATATCTGAATATACATGGATTTATATGTATTGTGTGTAACCTTAGGTAAATAGATTCTGTGGCTCCTTATTACTGTTATGTTACCCCCTTCTCTCCCCTCCTTCTGTGTTGACCTACCTTCCCCATTCTAATTACTTACCCACCCCCAATTTCCCCCTTCAAATTGCTTTACCCTGCTATTTCTCTCTCTGTTGCCCCCCTTGACCCCATTGTTCTGTCTTAGTCTCTGGTTTTGGTAGTCACATCAAATGATATACATTCACAACTAAAGATGAAGACAAAGACAAGAGATGGCATGTGACATGTATTTGTCTTTCTGGGACCAGGTCTTACAGCGTAGCCCTGGCTGGCCTAGAAATTCAGTAGACCAGGCTGGCCTGGAACCCTGTAGAGCTCCACTTGCTTCTGCCTTCTAAATGCTGGGATTAAAGGTCTGTGCTACCGTAAGTGGTTCATGAGTGGCCTTTTGTGGGTAGTTAACTCTTCCTTGGTTGGCTTATGTTGGCAGTGATGCTAAGAGCCGGCACTCTTTGCAGGAGGTTCCAGGTTCTCCATTGCAAAACATGGCTTCATCTATTTATGAGTATGTGCTTTTTTTTAATTGATCGGTTTATAATGAGGAAGTAGAAAGTTACAGAGGTTGAGCAATTTGCTGAAGACGTTAAAATTGCTAATTATAGTGGAAGGAGCTAAGTTCCAGGCTGGCGTTTTGGCTATCACTCTGACTTGGCAATTACTTTAAGGAAATGTTTGTGTCTTTAGGTCTTTTGTAGCTTTTAGCTTTTAGTTAATTTAGTATGTCTTCAGTGAAGTGGATAAGTTGTTTTCAAATGAATGAATGACTCTGTGGATAATAGAACTTTTCTTCTATAAGCCATCCCACAGTACTGTTTTTTTTTTTTAAATTTTAATTTTTTTATTTTTTAATGATTTTGAAATTGTGGTCCTTGGACCACATTCTGCTTCTCTGCTGCACATGAAAGTAGGATAGACTTGTAATTATTTATGTGTGGAACTGGCTGAATGCCATGTGACACCCTGACTCCAGGAAGTCTGGACTAGCATAAGACAGGTAATGGTGAAGCAGCTTTAGTTTAAACAACAGCTCCGACCAAGTCTAGAAGTGTCTCTGCCTTTTTGATAACTGTATGTTTAACATATCCTTTGCGCTAACCTTTCTACTGGGCATGAAGATGCTTCTTTTGAGTGGCCTGTGCTGGACTTAGTGAGAATCCAGCAAGCCTTAGATGTTGAGCTGATAGTTGGTATTAGCCGGTCTCATGGTTTCAAATACTTCTGATGTTAATGACTCCTGTGACTGTCTTTTTTAAAAATTTAATTTCTTTTCCTGATATGACCCTTCCTCCCTCTTCCCCCGCCCCTTATTCCTCAGAAAAAGGAAGCTCCCCCAACCCTCCCCCCCCCCCCCCGCCTACTTACCCACTCCAGCTCATCAAGTTGATTCAGGACTGAGCAGACCCGCCAGGGGGAGTGATCAGGAAGCAGGTAACAGAGTCCATGTCAGAGTCAGCCCCCACTCCCCTTACTAGGGAATCTACATGAAGCCTGAGCTGCCTGTTGGCTACATCTGTGTAGAGGTCCAGTCTATGCATGGTCCTTTGTTGGCACTTCAGTCTCTGCAAGCCCCTCTGGGCCCTGATTAGTTGGCTCTGTTGGTCTTCTTGTAGAGCTCCTGTCTCTGCCAGGTCTTTCTATCCTTCCCCCAACTTTTCCACAAGACTCCCTACACTTTGCCCAATGTTTGACTCTTTGTCTCATATTCTGTTTCAATCGGCTGCTGGGTGGAGTCTCTCAGAAGATAGCTATGCTAGGCTCTTGTCTTCCAGCATAGAAGAATATCAACAACAGTGTTAGGAGTTGACTCTCTCCCATGGGGCGGGTCTCGGGTTGGACCAGGCATTGGTTAACGCAGCCTTCTTTTAGATTTCATCAAGTTTCATGCTTCATAGATGGCCATTTCCCAGCAGCCTCTCTTCTTCTACCTTGCATCATAGATTCCATCTTAGTGGTGCAACCCAAACCCCTCCTTCATTCAGACCGGAAAACTAGCAGCTTCCTTTGTTGGCTTTCCTCCTCTGCCTTCTACATTTTTGCCAGTCTGTAAGCCTGCTGATTTGGTTTTGCTCCTATTCAAGAATGTGAAGGGTTTAAGACTTTTTAGTCACACCAAACTAGTTGGTCTCATGGGTGTTGAATGTCCTGAGAGGCAGAGAGGTGCCAACATCTTGCTTCTCCACGACTCAGTTCCTAGAACGTTCTGGATAGAGCAGGTACCTGCCGCTCACACACACAGCTCACTGTGTTACAGAAGAAGCCTGAGCTCAAGAAACCACGTACTGTCTCCTGGGCAAGACAGGTGCTTTGCTGCCTTTTCACAGGAAAACCATCCTCCCAAAGTCATCCTCCACAGAAACAACTTTACAAAAAGAGTCCAGACTCAAGGCAGCCAGCACTATGCTCGTGAGCTGTGCAGAATCAAAACATTGTCATGTGTTGGGTCTCTTTCCTCTGCCTTTTTCTCTGCCCGCTGGACCAGGCTTCACCATTCCCTATGTACAGGACTACTCTGGCAACTTTTTAGTGAGTCCGCTTAGCTCTGATTGGCTTTCTCTTCATTTCTAACCCCTAAATCCTAAAGGAGTGCATCCAAGGGACACAAATGTGAGTTGTTTCCCCTCCCTTCTGAAATCATTTCTTATGCCCTCTTCAGCAGCACATATAATAAAGTTGGAATGGTACTGAGCAAATTAGCATGACTTATGCATCAAGATTTGTGCAATGTTGTAGAACATTGTTTTTTTTGTTGTTGTTGTTCTGTTTTGTTTTTTGTTTCTTGCATACTCCAGAGATACCTGTATAACAGTGCTTCTTAAGGCGTTTTCACAGCAACCAAGATACAGAACCAGCCCATGGATAAAGAAAAGGTGATGTGGTGTGGTGTGTGTGTGTATAAATAAAGTGGAGTTTTATTCAGTCACATATTGGAGTGAAATTATAGCCTCTGTAAGGAAATGGGTAGAGATGGAAAATGTCTTATTAAGCAAAGCAGTCCAGATTCACAAATATTCTGTTTTCTTCCAGATGTTAGTGTGTATGTGTGTGTGTGACACGGAAGTAGAAGAGGAACTATTTGAGGTGAATAAGGGTAATAATGGGAGGGAGAGGAAGGCAATGGTGAGAGAAGCAGGGTAATATTGGTTGTGTTCTCACAGAGAATCTAGATTTAGATACACGTATGACATAAGAAAACCGAGAGCTGTTTGGGGAAGAAAAGGGCAAGGAAGCTAATGACGTATGAAGCAAGTACGCTGATACATATATCAGGAAAATATAACGAAACCCATTGTTTTATATGCTCAATAAAAACAATGACAAAAAATGCATCTGGGTGTGGCGGCACACATCTGTAATCACAGCACTGAGGAGGCAGGGGCAGGACAAATCTGTGTTGAATCAAGTCCAGTCTGGTCCATGTAGCAAGTTTCAGGCCAGCTGGAACTACAAAGCAAAATCCTGTTTGCAAACAAACAAAGAAAATGAAAAACTCTTAAACAAATGAACTGCCTCCTCACCGTTTATGGGCAGAGTGCAAGCCCTTTGAAATAACTACAGAGGAGATTTTAGACCAGTTAGTTCCCTGGCCTTTCTAGCCTTTGGAGGCAGCTAGGGTACAGTCACATTATTGTGCATCCCTTAAGATGTTGGCATCGGTTTCCTTATCTGTGGTGTTGAGGTAATCGAACCCACCTCGTGAGTTGTTTGTGAGGCTTCACTCAGCCCCCACATAGTTAGCCTTCGGTGAATGCTGGCTGTTCTCCGGTGTTCCCAGTTTCGGATGCACACCACAACATCTGCCCACACACACATCTGGTTTTTCTCTATACACAGTGATGCCTTTGTCCTTGCTGCCCACTCCTTCTGAGCTGTCCCCATTGCCCGGGCTGCCTACGTGAGTCTTCTCTTCCTTCCCTTGGAAGTGCTAGACGCACTGGACTTGATGACTAGGTGACACGGGGCTGTGGTTATCTATTCACGAGTCAGTTTCTGCTGTCAGACTGTCAACCTCCTCAAGGGGGGAGGTGCTGTTTATTTTATCCTTTTCTCACTGAGAAGTAACATATTTTGCAGAAGATGATAAATAAATGACTTCAAGAGTAAGGGGAGTTTCTCGTCTGCTCAGGTGTTTGGGCTGTAGAAGCCGTCTGTATAGGTCTGTAACAGGTAAGAGAATCTGGGTTCATGTTGGGAGCAGGGATGGGAATTAAGTACACTAGCAGCCCAGTGCAGTGATCTTTTAGAGGATGGCTCAGAGAGTCCGTTCAGTTACCTTTATAGTGAAAGACAGCGGCCCATTCTGTGTGATCACTCCCTCTCCTGAAAGAAGCCATTGCAATCTGCCATCTTGTCAGAGTTTCAGCATACAATGAAGCCCCTGTTACCTGAGGGGGAGAGGGTCAATGGGGCTTCTTTTTTAATTAACTTGTCTCTATTGCAAAAAGCCGCTTTATCCCTCTTCTGCAGTCTCCTGGTCCTCCAAGGCCTAGCTCAAATCACCGCCCTGACTTCCCTGCCCCGCTGGAAGCTATAATTTTGTGTGAGCATGTCTAATTCTCTGTGAGATAGAGGCTCTTTGGGAATTTGTATTTTCTTCTGAATTGTTGATTGTTGTGCTTTTGAGTAGAGAAGGCTGTCTGTATACACTTACTGCCTGGCTGGATATTAACCCCTGCCTTCATATTAACACCCCCCCCCCCACTTCCTGAACCACTCTTGGCGTCAGAGGACGGGTGACAGCCTTCCTCCTGCTGCAGGTGCTTATTTCATTTTCTTAAGCATTGCACAAACTGAGAGCAAGAGAGCTCAGTTTTGGGTATGTATGGCCGAATGCTAGCGACTGCTGGTATTCAGAATGGGTTTCTGGAATCTGTCTCTCTGTGTTTTGTGCTTTTTTTTTTTTTTTTTTTTTTGTCGCTATCCTCTTCATGCTAATGCTTGGTGGTATGTGTCTCTGTCCCACAGGTTTTTAGCCCACAGGTTTTCCTTGTTGTCTTGTCACTCTTTGCCTTTTTTCTTTTTCTTTTTGTATTTATGTATGAGATTGAAACAGGCCCTTCCTCCCTCATGCTAGGCAAGTCCTCTACCCCTGAACACTCCAGCCCCTCTCTGCCCTTTCTTGATTTGTCTTTCTAGATTGATACCTGTGTTCTGATCTTTGACATCTAGGATGATCTTCTTTCCCAGTTCTAATTTTGCTGCAGGTCCATGGTCTACTCACTATATGTGCTTATTTTACACACGTAAAGATCAGATGACAGGATGTTTATTACCATTCCACAGGGAGGGATTAGGTCTAGACGTGTGATTTATGAAAGATCACTAAATTCTGGAGCTTAAACTTAATCATTATGGCCAACCCCCTCTGGTGTGTGAGACATTACCATCCCACGTCACACTGCTTCCCTTACCTCCTAAGCCCTTCTGGAATCCTGGTTTTTCAGGTGTTGTGCTGTACTAGTTTTCAGATCCATGCTGTTCTTCTGAGGACCTCAAAGCCCACTCCCTGTATCAACAAATGCTTTTGTGGGCAGGAGGGAGGAAAGGGAGGAGAGAGAGAGAACATAGACAGAGAAGTTGTAGTGGGCTTTGCTTTCTCCTGGTGATGAGGTGACCAGCCTCTCACACCTGTTTTCAACCTCCATTCCTCAATACCAGGATTATTTCTACTAAGTCGGGCACCCCTCCCCCCTTTTTTGTAGTTCATGTCAGTTTTCCTTCCAGCCACCTGCATGGTCTCTAGTGCTCTCTCTGGCTTGCTCTCAAGGCCATGAGTCTGTTCCTTGTGTATTTGCTGTTCTTGATAACCCTTTCCAGGATTTAATGTCATTAAAGAAGCTGTTCGTCAGCCTGCCTTTGAGATGTTTGTGTTGGTAGATAGAAGTAGTTGTGTGCTTCCCAGCCAGATGCAGGGTAGCTAGGGTCAGGGCACTCCATCGAAGCACATTCCTACCACTCCTTGGCAAATAAAGCACCACTGAGATTACTGGAATAATCCTTGCTTCAGACCTGGATTCATCAACTGAATCCAGGGCCTCGCTATTGGAAAGGACCTTAAAATCAGCGGTTCTGGCTTTTAAACTCTAGGGAAGCATGGAAATAGATAGAGGAAATAACTTAAGGTTTTAGAATGCTAAGACAGGACACAGAGCCTTGCTCTCCCGTTCACTGTGGGGAGAACTAAAGTCTATGCACACAAGGGTAAGTAGCAAATTGTCTTCTTGTGAGTGACTCTTCACTGATGTCCTGACTACAGCCTCGGGAGGGTGACATCAGCGACTAGGATGGATCTGTAGATTCTCCTGGCCAGCCCCCATGAAAATGTCCTACGGTCTTGTCCAACCTAGCTTCCCCCTGCCTCTGGCCAAACCCTCTGACCAGTCTTGTCTTCGTATGTCTTCTACTTAACCAGTGGTGACCATCTCCCCTGGAGTGGCAGGAGCTAGGTGGCTAGAGAGGAAAGGGAAAGCAAAGAAAAGGAGCGAGAGGGGCTGGGATGGGCGATCTGGGTTTTCACTCTGACTTACACCTTTTGAGAAGTTTTAACTTTGCAGACCTGGGGACTCCCTCCCCAATCCCCCGCACTGTGGAGGAAAAATCATACTTTCCTCTTTACTGTCTTACAACATATTTTACCCAGAAGCTTTTTCACATTCTTCATACCATAACCCAGCTCAGTGCTTCAGTTTGCTCACCTGCTGTCCTCCAGAAACAAGTCTGTGTAATCAGGCAGGAGTATCAGGTATGTAAAGAGATGCCCATGGTTCTAAGTGCCTTCCTGTCAAAAGTCCTGGGATAGAGGACATGGATGGTAACATGCATGAGACTTCATGTACCTGACAGCGCAACCAAATAAAACCCTTTGTCTTCCCTACAAGGCTGGACTTAGTTAATCCCACATCCTTTGAAAGGCATCATACTTTAACAGCTTGATGATTAAAATTCCAATATGAGAATTTTATCAGTCAAAGGATCACATTAAATAAAATATTAAAATACAGCTGTGCTGATTCTGTTACTGCATCTCTTTGCAGACTGTCACTTTCTCATGTGCCTTTGAGGCCTTCATTCAGACCAACTCACTGTAGATCCAAAGTCCTGTGTGCGATGTGTGTGTGTAGATAGTATGTAGACAGCATGTGTGATGTGGAGAAATAAAAGATGGAATCTTCAAATCCTACCATGGGTAGGAAAGGACAGCTTTGGAGTCCTTCATGACTGAAAACAATGCTAGGGTGGAGAAAAGATTTAAAGGGCTGTATGCTGAGGTGGGCACCAGCTTGGCTTTGGGATTGATTGAAGTCATGGGTCAGTCTAGGAAAGTGGCTGCTCCCTGCCTTCTGCAATTAAAAAAAAGGTCATTTTATCACACAGTCTTCAAATCTGTATCTAATGGCTTCAGCAGGTGGCTATGATTTTTGATGTGGTGTGGCTATCTTATTAAAAAAGGAGACCCTGGTGATCAGGAGAAGGTGTCTTCGCCATTAGCTTCAATAGCATGGCACAGGTATTTTCCATCTTGCTTCTGAGAGAGGCAGACCAGCTATGCATGTGAGAAGCTTCTGTCTGCTCAGCGGAGGCAGCTCCTTTGAACACTTCCTTTTATAAGACTATACAGGGACTAAAGAGGCATGCTCCTTTTAATGGGGAAGGTGCTTTGAAGGAAGCTTCAATATTATATTTAAAAGACTCTGTATTTGCTTACATATATGATGTACATGACTCAGCGGGCATGCAACAGGCAAGGATGGCTCTGTCCTTCCACTGTGGGCTCCAGGGATGAAGTCAGACTGTCCGGCTTCTGTAGCAAGTGCTTTAACCTGCTGCCCCTCCCCTAGGTTATATAAAAGGAAATAAATATTTTCATAACAAAGAAGAAATCAACAAATACCTGTTTCACTTATGATAATGGAGGCTGTCAAGACTTGCTCTTCCTTTTGCTTAAAAGTGTTTAACGCCGATTGGGGAGTTGATTACCAATCTCTAGTGAAGGTGTCATGTATCTTATCTTCTTCCTTCTAGTCCATTCCACATAAATATATTTGTGAAGAACCAATAATGGCAAAAGCCATTAATTTTGCCAAGCCTTACCACGACAAAGCACTTGAATTACAATGGCAGCAGCTTCTTATCTCACATTGCATTCTAGCATTCTCTACACAAGTCAGTTCGGGCCTACTCTCATGAAGGTATGGCAGCAGAAGATCGTAGTGCATCTCATGGAAGAGCCGGACACATGCTGGTACTCCTCATTGGAGGTTTGGAGGAGTGCTTTCATTGACAGCCTTTCCTAGCATTCCCCTTGGATTCCAAGCTGACAGCAATGTCCTGAGGTCTGTTTCAGCCATGGAGAAATGGTGGTTCCTTAGCTGAGTGGAAAGAGCAAACGGTCCCATACCTGACTCCAAACACATGTGCTGTCTTCTCATTCCCTTGTGGTGTGCTTATTCTATGTGCGCATAAACCCGCTAACAACTGGAGGTTAGGGCTAGAAAAGCCTTGATCAGTTACTGTCTCCATCTATTTCTAATCTTTATGAGCTCTTTAAGAAGCACTCCATGGACACACACACGTATTGGAAGTAGTTCTAATTTTAAATTGTTAATGGTGATTGCTTTTCAAGCTTTTAAATACACAGCTATGTGAAAGAGCCAGTTTGTTGGTTCACTGCTCGTCTGCTAGCTCCTCATCCATCCACCCATTCGTTCACGTATTCATTCTTCATCACTTAAGTTACTATTTTCAACCATCTGCCATGCTGGAGAGAGGTGACTAATTAGGCCACAAAATGTGTTAAAATGCCCCCAACCACACTGGACCTTTGTTTTCTAGCAGATTTATGGCTTTGTCATCATGATATATATTCTAGTTCCAAAAAATTAAATCATTTTGAGTATGCAGAAATTAATACAAAATGGCAGAGCCCTTTCAGATCTAAGCCTTCTGCCATGTTTTCCTCTCCAAAGATAATCTCTCAACTGAATTTGCTGACTTCTTATTCCCACATGTGTGCTTTTTCCTGTGCATATAAACCCACTAACGTTACACATTTCTGTGACATTACAAAGCTTTTTATAAGGGATGGCTTACTGGACTCATCCTTTCCTATCTTGCTTTTTTTTTGTTTGTTTTGTATTATGTTTTTGATATTTATCTTTATTTAGGATCTATGCCTTAATCCTGGGAATCATTTTACTTGCTAGGGAATAGCTTTGCCATTGGAAGACCACGTCACCATTACGTGTCCTTCTCTCTATTTCTTCCTGTGTTATAAAATAGTGCTGCACAAAAAAAGTTTTAAAAAGGCATGGGGTGACGTCATTAGGTAGAATTAGAATAGAGGATGCTTATCTTCAGCTAACATTTTCTTCCTAAACTGTCCTTTGAGGGTCTTGAACCACCTTGAATGTCTTTCTGCAACAGATGAGTCCTTCCTGCCCCATCCTCTCTATAGCTATGGTATTGGATGTATTTAGAAGTTTTTGTGTGTCAGATGGGTGTGAAATAATCAATTGAAAATTGTATGTATAAAGATAGGCCAAGAAATAAAGAAAAATGCAGATTTTTTTCCCCTCTCTTTCCCAGACTACTAGCTCTGTTATAGGGCATGTTTGAGTGTCTGGCTGAGCAGCCATCCTCATCAAATCCTAATAATGGTCCAACTGGTCTGCTATGTATCTGTGGTACAGAGCATGTTATGCACTGTTCTAAGGGAAGTCATCCAAACTCACAGGACTCAAGAGGCAGATGGCAGGGGGGCAGGTGGCAGGAGACAGTATCCCAAATTTATAGTGAATTCACTGTGTTGGCCAAAAAATCAGAGGGGCCCTAGGTCCGCAATGGAGCAATAGTGCCGCCTCTTTCCCTCAGGGCTTTAGTATCCACATGTATAATTTGAGCAGTTGATTTTCTTTCCTCCATTTCAACATCCCTATGTTTCAAAATGGCACCATCCCTTGGTGCTTTGAAATGTTTTGAACTGTGAATACTCAACCTCTCCTGAGGACAGAAGTCTATACAGAATCAGCGGCTCAGCAACGAACAGTTAAATATGCTAAGAGAATCCACTTTGAAATTACAATCTGTGTTGAATGTGTGAAGAAAAAGATTAGCGTCGCTCATGCACAAAGATGATGGGGGAATCATAATGTACAAACTGTAAGTGATTATCCCATATTTCTGTTTTCCAAGTATTCTTTAATAGCCATGTAGTAACATTCTTTAAATAAAATAATAAGCATATGCAAACAATTATAAGTTCATCTGGTAGGGAAAAAGGAATAAGATTTACACAAAACATATGCTAGGGAAAGGGATAACACCTGTATGTGAAAATGGTTTGTAGTGAGTTCTCAGAGGAGCCCGTGAATCCTCCCCTTGGTGAAGGCTGGCGTGTAATGTGTGTCTTTGTGTTGCTATTGGAAGACTTGGCTAGAATGGAGGACAGCCAAACTGGCTTCTTGTACAGTCAGTGGCAAATACACGGAACAGAACAACCCAAGTTTGTCTTTCCAGGTTTCAAGACCAGACTGGGCAGAAAGAGGAAGAAATAGAGACTTAACCATTCGGTCATGCACTCATCCCATGCCAGAGGTGTCTGGCGACTCCTTCCTGTGTGTCGAGTGATGACCAGGATGGGAGGGGGTCACACAACTTTCTGCAATGGATCTTTCACTCTAATTCTGGGCTGGCCGTAGAATGGAGGAATAACCGGGTGCAGAGAGCTGAGCTGCAAGGCTCTCCCTGAAGTCTCTTTCCTCACCTAGGCTGTCATGTGTGTGTGTCCTTGAAGTCTGGGCTTCCCCGATGGCCACCCCCACCCCCATAGCTGGCTGTGCGCTCTCTGACTGACTAGCCCTTCCAGCAGCCTACTCCTCCTCTCCTGAGGCAGCCCATCAGATCTCTGAAGGGAATTCTCCTGCCTCACTTCTCCCTCCTCACCTGTTCTTTCTGGAGATCCTGCAAATCCTTGGCAGACTTAGTGGTTTTTTGTTTTTTTTTTTAAGACTTACAGTGAGTTTGTCCAGATGTGCCAATATTTTTGTAGGTGATATAAACTAATTCTCCAGGAGAGAGAGAGAAACAAAAAATGAAAGCATGGCCCTCGGTTGGGCATTGGCTCTTACAAACTCATTACTTTTGGCATAGAAGGAGAAAGAATGTGAAAACACACAAGGCCATTGTCACCAGGTAAGGATAGTTGTTGATGTGAGACCTCCTTTCAGAACAAGTCCTCAGCACAACGCATGCTGTAACCATGGGAAACTCGGGGTCACACTCAGTAGTGAAGCCTTGACCTAGAGACTTTGCTGAGACAGAAGAAAACGTAATATGCTTTTGCTTTTATGACCATGTGCTGCCAGGGTTTGCAGCACAAAGTGGTGAGTAACTCAGCAGTATTCAGATACAGAAGGGTATCCTTGCCGTTATCTGCAAAGGTTACATCCGCAAAGGTGTAGACTCTGGTGGGGTGCGAGGGGAGAAACTTTTGAAAATAGAATGCCCTAACATTGCCAGTGCCCTTGTCCTACCCACACGTGGATGTGTGTCAGAGTTCTTGTTGAGAACCAGAGTTGAAATGATGTCTAGTGTGACTGAATTATGAGATAGTGAAAAGAACTTTCCTCCTCATAGCCACAGAGTGTGGCGGTAGCTGCTACCGAGGTTTTGAACTCAGTGGGTATGCCTGGCGATGTGCTTTACCCTGGGGAAACCATCGAATCCTATGTCTTCGGAAGTAGGTGCTATCATTAGCCCTATCCTGCTGTCTGCATAGTGACAGAACAAGACTAGCTGACTCCCTGCTCCATCCCTTGCCTCTCTTCTGACCCGAACAGACATGCTCAATGTTAAACAGTACATTGTGGTCACAGAAGGGATCTTTGTAAAGTAACATGCGTGAAAATTTCCGTATATGAAACTTTTTTTAACCAAAATTATTAAGACAAAGCTTTATCAAGGATCCATTTCCACAGCCAAATACACCTATTATTTTCTATATTCTTCACTCTAAGAGAATGATAAGGGCAGTAGAGATCAGCAGATTACCAGAGGGAGGGTAATGCACATTTTAAATAGCAACTGCCACTAAGCCCTCAGTGACAGCCGCCCACTCACTTCCTCTTTCTAGATCTCAGTATGTCCATCTATAAAATGTGAGTAATAGCCTCTGAGCAAGAAGATTTCTTCTAGCTTTACATAAGCCATAATTCATGACTCCTAGCTTTGGGAAGAACAAGATGCCTTTGTTCTTTAATGAAAGTCTGATGCCAGCCTCTGGCTCTGATTTTTTTATTCCCTGTGGCCCTAACTGCCCCATTGCTCATCTATTTGTAACATTCGTCAACAAACTTGTATGGAATTATCCGAATCCCAGCCCCATCTAGGTGTGGCTCACTGGTGAGGTTCCTGACTTCTGCATCATGTGCTTCAGTGAACTGAAACCAAGATGAAATGGCTTGGCTTCCCACCGTCTTCCATGGTAGTTTCCAGTGTGGTTCTAGAAACTCCTGTAACAGCCAGATCCAGAGGCAGGATAGGATGGAGATGGCAGCTATAGGTAACAGTTGCTCATCTCACCAATTTCTGCTTAGTGTCTTTCTTCTTCTCTGCAGAATTGACTACCTGCCTCCTTACAAGGTCTGCAGCATTGTGGATGATGGCTTCCTCATAGGTTCTCTCTACCTCCCAAGACTATGAGGCCACCTGCAGTCAGGGCAGAATCACACACAGCTGGCTGGGAGGTGCAGGAGGCAATGGCTGGAATCTCCAATGACTGTCCAATGACCTTCCTTTCCTCTATGAGAAAGCATCCACAGCCCATAGGCCTGATGCTGAATATCTCTTGCAAGCTGTCGCAACTATCTAATGACAATGATGGCCACTATCCGCACATAGTGCATCATGACAGATAGTATCTCGTGCACAAATGCTGCCCAGTATGTGGCAGAACGAAAAGGCTTGTGTTCCTAAAGGTTTATTACACATCAATACTGAGTCTACCCCTATCTGAAACAGAAAACGGTCTCCCATCTGACTGCCTCACCTGACCTCATCATCCTGAGGTAATCTTTTCTAAGCAGCCAGAAGCTCTCCGTTTGGCAATTAATTATGTACTGCCTCATGGCGTTTTCCCAGTTCTAATAAATATTTGTCTTTTTTTTCTTATCTTCCCTTATTACAAATTGTTTCTCCATTGAGGTTGTAAATTCTCTGAGGCCAGGGACAAACACGAATACAAGCATGTACTGTCTTGTATTGTGAGTCTCTCTTCTGTGAGGGACTCACATTACAAGGTAAAATTATTCTTTAACTCAGTGAAGCCCTGCTTATTTCCATTTGATTTTTTTTAATTTTCAAACTCATTCACCCTCACTTTCAGCAACATCTTGCCTACATATTGGTTCCTTCTGCTGTGTTGTCCCGCACATATTGCACATTTACCTTGTCTGATTTGGGTCTTTATAACAGTCTTCAACATCTTTAATTAAAGTTTGAAAATGTGATCTCCAGTTACATTTCTTTCTGCCAATTCCAATACTTCTGTGTGTCACTCTGGCTCCATTTTGACTGTTTGGCTTTTTCCTTCTCACTGGAAGGTCTTGTTTTCCAGGTTTTTCATGTCTGGTAGTTGTTGATTGCATGCCAGGCACTGTGAGCTTTATCTCACTGGGTGCTGGGTAGTTCCTGTCCTTGTCAGTTGTCAGTGATGAGCTCTGCTTTGGGGGGCAGTTAGCTTGCTTAACGGTCGTTTGATCCTTATGAGTTTTGTGTTGTAAATTTTTGTTGCCCTGATTTCCCTGGACTGTCAGCTCTGTGTACTCAATTTAGGAGGTTTTCTGGCCTCTATTTCCTGTTCTCTCCCATCCTCCTATTTCTCCATACACTTTGACACTCTCTTAAGGGACTCAGTTCATATTTTTCTTCTCTTGCAGATCATAGTCCTTTATTGATAGCTACTGTGGTCTTGACAATCACCTGTCTCTCTAGCCAGAGGTAAAAGACATTTATTTTATTCTACCTACTTGGAATTAGCTTTCATGTCCAATGTGTCTGTGCTATGCCTTTCTGGCCTTCATGAGACTGGGTAACGGGCCTTTTCTCTGGGCTTCCTATCATGCCTGCTTACTATAACCCAGTGTTTATTCTTTTTCTCTTAAGGTCTGTTTCCTCGATAACAGGGAATATCTGGGTTTCTTAACACGAAGTAGTTTCTTAGTATTTGTTGAATTAATGAAACAATGAATACTTACAATTCAAATTTTTTAAATGGCAGCTTATGAACGAGTTCTAGTTGTAGTTCATTTAAAGAGAAATGAGGTTAAATTATAATTTGTGCAACTGAAGTGGATCAACTTTCTAGATAACTAATTGTTTCAATGACGCTGTTTGAAATGACATGTGGAAGGAAAACAAAAAACGAAGAACTGAATAGCACATTGTCTGCACAGGTGACATTGTCTGATTTTATGGGAGGCCACTAGCTATGGGCTATTTAAGCCTGAAAATCACTGAGGTGTCTGTTCTTATCTTAAGTGCCTTTTCCACGTTGGATATTCTTAGGTTCACTGGTCTGCAAATAGCCGTGAGCCAGTGCATTTTTATCAACTGGAGATAATTTGACAGTGGGTATGTATGTACTGCTGGGGCCATAGCCAAGGACAAGTTCATGTGTTTGAGCCTTAAAGCACCAGTAGCCTGGGCTGTATGTGGTGAGCCTCTCAAGGCTGTTGGTCTGTCTACTCAGCCGCCATTGGTAGCTACCATAGGTGACTAACAATGGGCATGATGGAGGGGACTTTGAGTTGGTTGCATGGAGACTCATTTTTATGCGGGAAGTAGAAATACGACATCTAATCTGCTATGTTTCTTCTGGGAGCAAACAAAGTAATACATAATAGTTTCCGGTTACAGTTCTAAGTGAACCTAGGATCCCTCCCTGTCCTTGATAGCTTATTCAAAAGGCAAACATCTGCCCCTGAAGTTGAATTGTACTCAGTGAATACAGCAGTAGAGGCACATGGGTTCACTGTACCTGTGTTTCCTATTTATTCTCTCTTCTTAGTGGTTTGATGTGTGTTCATTGCTTTTAAATAAAAATGCTCATTCTGCCTCCGCCCCCAGCAATAGTTTCCTTGTCCTGAAACAACCCCTTTCCATTGCTTGGTGATGAAATTATTAAAGTACAGCTATGTCCATTCTTCTCCATATTTTCTTCTTGGAATCCAGGGCCAGGTCCTGGGTGGCTTCCATGAACAGAAATACTCCACATTAGCCAAGCAATTCTATTTTGTAGATATGGACGAAACCTCTCTGGGTTGTGCAAGTGAAGATGGGATGTATTTTGCATATTTTCCTAGGACTACAGTGATCCTGTGGCTAAACCAAGATTAGCCCCTGTTACTTTAAAGAACTGACTTTCTGCTTCAAGAGTAAACTGTGTTGCCTTCTAATTGAGTTTCACTTTGAAGTTTGCTTTGTATTTAAATCTGATGACAGTGTTTTTTTCCCCTGTCTTGTTTGGATGCAAATCTTTTCCTCTCTGGTCAGGTACAGCTTCCTTGATCCCAGGCATCTCAATGATCCCAGTGTGGAGTCTCAAGGCTGTTCAGGATGCTAACCAAGATGCCTATTCTCCTTTGCTCTATTGTTTGATGTCCATAATCTTGCCTCGTACTTAATAGGCACTCTTTCAAGTACCGATCCTGGTGGTTGAGGTCTAACTTTTACTAACCTTCCTCTGCCATCTAATTGCATTTCTCTCTGCTTCTTTGCAGACAACTCAAGATCGAGACCTACTACTCTCCTCTTACTTTTCCTCCCTCCCTACATCTTGGCTGTTGCCCACATGGTTCTTGTTCAGAATGTTCCTCAGTTCCTCCACAAGTTCCCGGGACCCTTCCTGTTCTTTGAAGCTCATCTTTAGGTAAAGAGTGCCACAGAAACAGGCTCCCCATCATTCTACAAAAGATTTCATTTTTAGGTTAAGTAATAAATTGACATACATGTTGTTTTCTTCAAGCCAGCATAGGATGAAGCCAGTACTATAGACTATATATAACTGTAGCCATTACTTTAAATCCTGTTAGCTGTCCATTCAACCCTTCTGCATCCTCTCTGCTGGGCTGATCCTCCTCTAGACCCAGGGAAGCAGAAAGGAAAAAGGTGTGGAGCTTGTAGACAGAGACGAGGTTGGCCACCTGCCACTTCACTACAGCATGGTCTTGGCAGGAGGCTAGCCCAACCCTGCCAGACCCTCCTGTATACTTTTCCCTCATGTCCCTGCTCTGAGTGAGGCAGGGGCAAGAGCAGCAGCTTCCTGCTGGTAGGTGTAGACCTGAATCCTAGCCTGGTCCTTCATCTATCAGTTCCCGGTTATAAAGTCAAGTCAGTTATAAAGCTGGCCCTGGACTTCACATTTGTGGTTTTGTGGAAGCTGTAAAATAGCCCCAGGGACATATTGTATTGATAATTCATATTTTTTCCAGGTGAAGAAACTGGGCAAAGGAAGGCCAGGAAGCTGGCCCAGGTAAGCTTCAGAAAACAAGAAGAGTCCTTGGAATTTGTGGAGGCATTGGGGGGGGGGGTACATTCTGAAAAAGAAGAAAAACCATGTGGGCAATACCCAAGATGTAGGAGTGGGGAAAAGGTGAGCAGACAAGGGACAGCAGTAATATTGAGCCAAACCGAGGCCACTACACAGCCCAAGCCACACTTGCTGTTGTGCCCTGTCAGGCTCTGACATGGTGACCAACATGCTAAGATTCCAGACATGCGGGGCCAGAGTGAATGGTAGCTGCTACTATTATCCTAAAATTCAGCACTCTTAAGTACATTGTTAGTTGAAATTTCATTGGATTGTGGATATAAGAGGCTGAGAGACTCTATTGTTTCCTAAGGGGAATGCTTGGAGGCATTCCCCTTAAAATGAAAGAAATGATGAAAACGTCAAATAGAACTCAAAGAAGCAAACTATTAAACAGGATTCTATATTGAAACATTAGGGGGGAAATGGAAACATTTTGCCTAGCTCATAGTGTTTTTTTCATCAAAAGCAATGGAGTTGGTGGGTTGCTCAGTCCCGTAGACATAGACAGTTATGGTGAGCGCATGGGAAAAGGTGCATGTTTAGCCTTTAGAAGCCAGTTTGCGCTTCTAACACCTTCCTTCCACTTTAGTAGGAAGCTGTCAATGGTTTGGCGGAGAGTGTTTTGATTGAGTTAAGCTTGCTTGCCTTGAACATGGCCAGACCAGAAAGCTAGAATTTCTCTGTTTAGAAAGAACTTCACTCCAGGGAAGACCCTAGCAATTCAGGAGGAATCTAGAACTGTTGAGCACAGCAACCCCCATTCTTCCCCACCCTTTTCCATTTCAGCAGCAGCAGCAGGCTGTTACTGGGAGCATATGATAAAACAAAGCTGTTCCTGAGATGTGGCTGCCAGAGCTTTTATCTTTGCGGTTCTCTTGAATTTGGGGTGGGGAGTAATTATAGCAAATGTAGATGGAAAGCAACAGCTTCCATTTTGCTAATACTGCTTTGATATTTTCTTTCCTGTGATTTTTATTTATTTCTGTCTCCTTTTGCGTGTGCTGCACAATGTGTGTGACAGAGTAGTCTATCTCGATAAGGGCCAGGAAGTCACTTTTGGACGCTGCACAGCCAAGAACATTCTGTAGTCCCACCTAATTACCCTGCCAGGCAGGTCCAGAGACAAGCCCAGCATGTTGAAATGCCTGTGCTCAGGGAGAAGCCAGAACCCTGCCCCCACCCCCTTCCCGTCACCCTCCTCCAGCAGCCTGCTGCGTGATCTGTTCTACTGGACCTGTGACTGCCTGATGTCACAGCTGGGAAATAGGGGTTTGGAGGAATTCTTCTCTGAGATCACAGCACTGGTCAATAAAGTGGGAAGCCAGCAGGGTATAGCGAAAGTGTGTAAAACATTTTAGGAAAATCTGAAAGATTTTGTTCTAGTTAGCTAAACATTTGTTCTAGTTAGCTATGATATCAGTCTCCACATTCTTTCTGTGATGCAAGAAGTTTAGCGTTGATCTCCTCTATTTTTTAAGGTTTATTAAAATGAAGAAATTGATATATTTAGCAGAATCTATAAAGAATATTAATGAAATTTTGATCTGATACAAACAATAAATAATATGTTGTGTCCTTTCAACTTATTGCGCTCTCTCCTCTCCCTTATTTAGGATTTTTTTTTTCCTGTGCCATTTCAACAAAATTCTTAGAAGTTTGCTTTCCAGCAGGCAGGATGCAAGAAGAGGCTTTGTTCCTCGTCTGATCTGTCTGCCAAATCTCTTGACTGCATAGCTCTTATAACCTAGCTGATCTTCCTGTGGCTGTGGGGGAGGCCTATCTTTGAAAGTAGACTTCTGAGTAAAGAAATCTGGAGCTTAGGGAGGGATGGCCGGGCTCCACAGCTCCTGGTCCATTTCAGTGTGCCGCCACATGCTGTCTCTTCTGAGGCCCTCGATGAACCACTGAGTACATCTTTCCTTTGTCAGTGTGCACTTCACCTCTCCGTGTGGGTGGCTTTGTTACTTAACTTGTGTGAGCATGTGGCCTCTGTGTGCCTTGGTGTCATCCATTTGCATGGTGAGGCTATCAGGTATTTCCTAAACTACTTAGGGGTTATTGTGAGGGGTACCCGACCCTGTACATAGAAAAGTCTTTTAAGGATGATTAAGTATAAAGCAAACATACAGCGACGTAAAAATCATCAGAGTC
>CM053754.1:31314613-31612035 GCA_028658305.1 Pachyuromys duprasi | reverse complement strand
CCCCCCCCCCCCCCCCCCCCCGCTCTGCCCCATGTTCCTGTTTGTCAATTAAGGCAAGGCTCTTCTTTCTTAGGTTAAAATAGTCCTCCAGTAAAAGCCAAAACAACACAGCTCTTTGTTGTTGTCATCATTGTTTTTAGTCCTATTTGCCAGAGCTGCCTCATGACCTATGCCAGCAGGAATAAAGACAAGTGGGACCAGGCTCTGAGTGG
Organism: Pachyuromys duprasi; assembly: GCA_028658305.1. Classification (NCBI taxonomy): domain Eukaryota; kingdom Metazoa; phylum Chordata; class Mammalia; order Rodentia; family Muridae; genus Pachyuromys; species Pachyuromys duprasi. The sequence continues at coordinate 31,611,823 of CM053754.1, read as the reverse complement.
GTAAATAGGTAGGATAAGGAGCAGGAAAAGAAAAACAGACATTCTTTGCATAACCAACAATGCACCTCTCCGTAAGCCATGCTCACCTGTGGGCCTGGGTTTCCCAGCTTAACAGTCCAAGCAAGATGTTTGGAATGATCTCCAACACCGTGGTCTCTTGTAACTTGCCTATTTGTTTGTCTGTGATAACCCAAATCTGTGTGCCTGACAGCTGTCAGAAATGGAATGAAGTTATGGATCTGACAACACATTTAAAATTTTAATTTGTGTGTGCAGCTGTATGCATGTACATGTACACACTGCTTCACATGTGTACAGGTTCCTGTGGAGGCCATCAAATTCCTTACAGTGAAGTCGTATAAAGGCGGTTATGAGTGACCTGATGTGGAAGCAAACTCCAGGCTCCTGTCAGAAGAGCGAGTATTCTTAGCCATGGAGGCAGCTACCCAGCTCCTGATAGATAAATCTCACAGGCTAAGCGCGTTATCTAGCATTCGATAGTACCATTGACTCGTTTTGCCTCGTATTGAAATACTGGACCAAAGATGGTGATACTGAGAAGTTAGCCTATAGCTGGCCTAGTTAGCAACAACAACAACAACAACAACAACAACAGAAAGGCAGAAGAAAACATCTATGGGTGATTGTGTTGCTATTAACCACTGCTGTCTGCAATGCAGCAGGACTGTAATGATAGAGACCTTTATAATTAATCAGGTCATCTTTTTTAAAACCCTAAATAGAACTATGCCTATACGCTAGGTTTCAAGCACTCACCTCTTTTCTCTGTCTATCTATCTCTCAAATACACACATACAGGCATATAACTAATCTGTACAATATTTTAAAGCATTTGTTATACTTTGAGATAAGGCGTGGAGATACCAGAAGGCAAAGTAAAACTGGTTCAAGGTAGTATACACATTCAGAGGTGAGGGAGAGATTTGAACTCAGGCAGCTACACTCTTAGTGGTCCAACCATTTCCTAAATGAGACAGCTCGTACTTGGCTTATGTTTGAGAAACCAGCTCTTGTTGTGAGGCTGTAGCCTAAAAAAGCCAGACGAACCCTCTTATGTCCTGAACCTTAGCCTTATCCTGAAAGGCACAAAGTTCATCATCTGAACTCCATGTTCAGAGGACTCAAAGACCCAGGCAATTGCATGCATATTGAATTCATGTGCCCAGCTGTATAATTTGGTACCAGTGTGGGAAAAGCAGGTACCTGATAATTTCCATCAAATCATTAGAACTGTCCTGCTCTGTCCCTAGCAGGAACCTCTGTGGTCAGCCCTACACCTGGATGAATATTCTGGGAAGCTAGTTAGGACAATAGGAGGTCAGATGAGCCCATAAGAAGCAGACATTCCCCAGGTAGCTTCCCTGCCTCATTTAGCTTGATTGGACAATGCCCTCTTTATCCTTTGAAGTTTCCTGACTTTCCCAGTCTTTTTTTTTTTTTTTTTTAACTTTGGAGCAGAAAGCTTTTTCTTGTGTTTTAGTGCATCCTTCCTGACTTAGACAATTTTTCTCAGCCTACCTATAGGTTCAATTCCCTATTTAATGTTGAGGAATAAATTGTCTTGTTAGGATAACTTTTCAAATATTTCACCATACATAATAGAGTGTTAAAACTAGAACACACACATACAAACACACACTTAGCTGCAGAACTCAGAAACTAAGTGTACACATAAGGGGAAATTTTGAAAAAGTTCTAGCTATTAGAAAGATGACAAACTTCTACTACAGAATAGTTTTGCCATGGTCTTCATCTAAATGAATAAGCAGCATGTCTTTTATTTTAGTCTGAAAAAATTTTCCATCTAAGTTTTATGTGTTACAATGAGGTGGTGACCGTGCATGTGCACATATGTGTGCATGCACACGCAGATGCTTGAGCACTCTAATGGGTAAGTATTTGCAGTGCAGGGGATTGAAACCAGGTCCTTGCCTGTGCTAGGCAAGTATTCTGCTGATCTACAGCCTACCCCCCCCCCATAAGCTTGTAATAATGTTTCATGTGAGCTTTCATACTGTGGCTACCCATTGCCTATGAGGTCAGGCGTGGGTTCACATCACAGCTGTGTTACTGACATGCTCTGTGACTTGGGTGAGTTTATTTCATCTCTTAGAGTCCCCTTTCCCTCTCAGAGGAGAAAGCAATAATTATATATTACTCAGAGAGCTGCAGGGAGTGAAACCAGGCGTGTTTATATACGCAACACTGGTCTTTCATAGAATAAGCACTTGATAAGTGATGCCCTTGTTAACTGATTTTTATCATCGTTAAATTAGCATCTGTAATATGGGAGACACCGTACTTGCCACACAGTAGGCTCCTCACAGACTGGGTTCCATGGCACATTTTCATCTGTGCATGAGTCAGGTTGCCAACGGTAGCCTTTTCCTTTATGCCATGAGCAGGGAGGGAGGAGCTGAACGGAGCAAATGGAGGCTCTGCCTCGAAGCCAGCTGTCTCCATTCACGGTGAGCGTGAGCCGGTGAGCCATCTCACAAGCTCACACTGTCGTGGGCAGAGGGAGGAAAACAGCCTCTGGCTGAGCTAAAGATCAGCGCCCCCCCCCCCCCGCCCTGCCCCTTCCCCAACTGAAATGTTACTTTTCTCTCTTGAGGAGAATGAGGAGAGGAGAGGGCGGAGAGGTTACTTTCAAGAACTGCCACAGGTCAGCAGGTTGCCCCTGCATCGGTGATGTTTGGCCGTCCTCTTTTTGCCCAGGAGAAGCCAAAAATGTTAAATTGGTGCCGCTTACACGGTCTGACAGAGAAATTCTTCCCGTCTGGCCTAGATGTCTAAGTAAATTTGGTATACTCCATGTGGTCTGGGGCAAGCGCTGGAAGCTATTAGAAATCCGAACAAAACCCTCCATTCAAAAGACTGCTTGTTTCCTGCTGGGGTAATCCAAGTATCAAACATCAAGAAATATGGGTGAGGAGAATGTGGCTGCCCAGCGCAGAACCCACCAAGGTGTCTGTGGAGTCGCGCCCCAGATGACTTTGAATGTTACTTCCACTTGATCATCTTGAATAAGTGGTTTCATTTGAAAATGAGAGTTGTGCTTTCCCTCCATGAAGGGCCAGGCAGGCGGAGGGGAGGGAGGGAGAGAAGGGGGATTGCCTGAATCTTGTCAGTCAAGTTTGGGAGCCTGCAGCTTTCTGCTTCCCTTGAAGTTCCAGAGCTCTGAGGTTGGGGTTTTACTTTCCTTCCTTATGGTCTATGCAGGGTCTACTGCAGCTCGGTGGCTGGAAAAAAAAATCTTTATTAAGAAGGCTTTGTGGAGGAGCCTTGGCTTATCTTGGGAAATATCAGTTTGTCATAAACTGCTTCCTTTTTGTGTAGAAATTTATTTTCTGTGAAATCCAGGTGTTCTTTTATATGGACTTAAAAGGAATAAATTTGATAGTCAGGTTGGATTCCCACCTCCCCCCCACTAAGAAGAATATTTTTTTTCCTTGTGGATTAATTGAGGTTGAAATCAGATAATCTAGGCGAGACCACCGGGTGCCTACTGACTGTGCTGCTACTTTAATTAATTTTAGCTCTGTTGGCTGCCTTGGGAAGCTGTTCAGCTCCTACACTTTCACTGCTTGGGGACTTTTTTTTTTCTTTTTCCTTAGGACAGTCTCCCTCCCACCAGACTGTGCTTCTGGAGAAAGAGACAAAGCCTTATTCATTGTAGTGTGCACAGTACCTCATCGGACACACAGCCAATGCTTTTTCAAAGTGAACGAATGAAAGGGGCATTTTTATAACACTTGAGTGATAGACCAGGTGGACTCACACAGCAAAAGAGCTGACTGAGCAGGCTCTTCGTGGGCTTCCTCTGCAGTGGTGGCCTCTTCCTCGCCTTCATCTCTGCCTCTCTTTTCTGGAAGATGGTGGGCTCCGAAATCCCTCTTTCCTCAAGAAGGAACTCAGCTACAATCTTAAACAGACTCAGCCCGTTCTTTCCTGAATGTTAGTTGTGTGAGATGTGAAGTACGTGAAAAGATGGTATGAAACAGGGAAAACCAACCCATTCCGACGACATTTAAGGAGCCACAGGGCCGCACACAATAGCAGCAGCCCACTTGTCAGAAGGTGGCAGGTCTGGGTTATATCAGGAGTACTGTGGTGGTTCTCAAGTCAGTTCCCGTCCCCCCCACCCCCAAGTTGTGCTGACCTCTCGAGAGAAAATATTCCCCATCTAATAAAAGTCAGAGCAGATTTATGGACTTGCTCCTGGCCACTTGTCCTTTATGCTTTAACAGAAAAATAAATCTAGAGGAAGATTCATGATTGGCCCTGCTCCCGTCTATGTTGTGCAAGGGTAAGTGTTCCAGCCCTCTCCCAGGCTCAGCTCCTTTCCCAGTTCCAGCTGGTGGGGGATATTGAGACTTGCGGCCTGCCCTCAGTGTCAGAAAGGGTCATTCTCTGCCCGCGGGGCCTCGCTCTGGCACCCAGGTGGGGCCGAGCCTCCTTGACAAATCACATTGATCTTAGTGGAGAGGACTCTCTGTAACTAATAACTGAAGGGTCAGAAGGATATCTTTGATTTTGTGACCACTACCTTGATGATTGCCCTTCTGCCAGTTCCCCTAAGTTTTCTGCCACCATATCCTTTATGCGACAAAGGCATATTAAATATTAACTCTGTGTACGGTGTGCCACCTGCTTCAGCAATGACTTAAATCAGCTCTTCATGGAGTGTGTAGACACAGGCCTCAGGCTGGCCCTCAAGGCTCTTATTACTTTATAAGAGAGAGAAATGTGGCTGGCCCTTTGGATATAGTGGGATGCATTGAGCTTTGAGCTTGATAGTCTTGGGTTCAAATTCAGCCTCTACAATTTCTTAGCTCTTTTGTCTCTGGGCAAGTTCCTTAATCTTTTGAAGTCTTTGAAGAGTAAATAATACACACCTTCCCTAGAAGGCCACTTGTGGATTTGAAGTAAGCCAAAGAGCCCAGGCAAGAGCAGATGCCAAAGCATACACAGGGCCTGCACAGGTCCACGCCAGATGACATTTCGGTGTTTCCCTGGGACTTGAGGGAGCAGGCAGTGGACGCTCATAACCAGGGTGCTGTCTCTAATGGACAACTGCTGGTAAAGGCAAAATTGGTTTTCTCAAAGGGAGTCTCACTCAGTCTACAAATCACACTTAAGGGCAAAGGGCAGGCCCCGTGCCCAGCAGTAGATAGCCAACATAAAACAAGCCCAGTGGTATTTTTGAAGTGTTTTTTTTTTTGTCTTTTTTTTTTTTAAACCTTTTGCTTGTCTATTATGGCTTCCAATTTTGTGGGTTTTTTTATGTTTTTGTTTATTTGTTTGTTTGGTGTATGCTTCTTATGCTTTTTGGTTTTTTTTGTTTGTTTTGTTCTGGCTTGTTTGTTTTTTAAGAAAATCTGTTTATCTTCTACACAGAGAAAGAAGGTATGGAATTAGAAAGGGGAGGAGGTGGGGAAGAGCTGAGAGGAGATTTGGGAATTATTTGGAATCATTGAAAATTATTTTCAATTAAAAAAAGGATTGATGCTAAGGAGTAGCAACTCCTAATGTTTTATTTAATAGGTGAGGTAGGCACGCCCCTGTGTAGGGTCTGAAGAGGTGTGCGCCATTCCCCTGGACTATCAGGACGGGGAGAGGCTGCCAAGGGTTTCTTCGCGGATATGTGTATGAACTGAGTACAGGAAGCTAGTGGGGTTTGGAGACTGTTGCGGGAGAAAAAGAACAGCATTTCATCTGAAGCACGTACTTTACACCTTCTTGTTTGTTGTCAGCACACGAATACTCATTCTGGTATTATTGGCATTTTTTTCCCCCTGAATCAAACCACCGGGTGAGTGGAGACTTAGCGTGAACCCCAACACCAGAATTTCCACATTTCCTTTGTCGTCTTCTGCCGTCTTCTATAACCCTCTCAATTGGAATGTATGAGGTGAGAGTGAGGAGGAGGGGTCTGTATTAGTACGGATGTTCTGGCAATTCTTAAGATGGGCGACAAGAGGTGTTTTAGAGGCTGTGCCAACTCTGATGATCTTGCCTGTGCCATAGAGCACCCGTGTGCATGACAAGCTCTTAACAATGTTGATGGCTGGGGCGCTCATTAATCGTCTGTAACTTCTTGTGTTTTTACAAAATCTTTGATTTGTGGAAAGCACCCCGTTGCTTGGTGAGCTGGAAACACTATCATCAGGCCATGGTGTTATACCCTGGCCCTCAGCACCTCTGAACTCGGCTAGCTTCGGCTTCTGTGCCTGGCCTTTCCATATGCCTGACATGCTCTTGACGTAATATGCACCTTACTATCTCCTGTGAGGCTTGCTAAGAAGGAACTTGGGGGTGGGGGGGGGGCTGTCCAGCAGAACAGAACAGGCACCTGTAAGAGGCCAGGTCTACAAATCCGATTAACACTGCTCACTCTTTTGTGTGTGTGTGTATGTGTATTTTCTGACCTATAATCTGTTTATTTTCCCCATAGAATTTAGCTTTGTAGTGTTGGGGTTTTAAGCATTTCACCTTGTGTTCATGCTAGTAATTTTCCTGTGTTTTTTTTTTCTTTCTTTCTTTTTTTAGTTTGGGATTATCTGTGAGAGACATAGCTCCATTATTCTAGATCTCTTGGTAGGCTCCTGGTAGAGGAGCACATGCTACAAAGTGAATAGATGGTTCCTTTTCAGAGGGAGAGGGAACTGATTCCAGCTAGGCGTCCTCACTCATACTTTCTGAGTGGCTAATGCTTGGCTGACATGTTATAAAAGCTAATTTGTTTATAGTTGTGCCACATAATTATATACTCTGTATACAGTATGCTTTGAAATCATTATTTATTGCATAAATATTACCACAGAAACTGAACTCAAATCGCAAGGAGGAATGTGTGTGGGTTTGCACCCTTGGCAAATGTCTAGCAAAAATAGTAAGCCCTTAATGTGTCACCATTTGCACAAATGTCCTTTGGGCTCATTAATGGGGCCTGTGCACTTTACACACAGAAGTTCTTCTGTAAGTGCCCTTGGTTTTCTGTTCTCCTCAGACTCTCACAAAACACAGTATATTAGTCACATGGGCTGCTAACATCAATTACACAGATATATAGAGAATCCACAATTCAAAACTTGACCATGAAGGAGAGGCTCCAGCTCTACCGTTATTCAGGTCTCTTTTTGACTCTTTGGAGTGGAAGTAGGAATTAAGGATGGTAGCAAGAAAACTCACAGTTCATCATTTCAGGCATGTAGGTGCTTTGATTAGAAAGGTAGCAGCATTGTCTATCAGAGTGAAACAAACTACTTTGTCATTTACATTCAAAGATGGAAAACTGGACAGCAATATTTGGAGGCTCTGAAATGTGCAGGAGGAAGGTCTCTACCTTAGTAACTTCACTAGAGAAAGCTGGGTGTGTGCAAATAAAAACCACTGAGCGCCTCAGCTTATTCTGCTATGTTTTTGCTTGGGTTGAACACATCTGGTGCTGTAGGTTTTGTCTTAAATCAGTGTCTATCTTGTCTTTGAGGATGGATATATCTCAGGGTGACAAGTGTGTATGTGTGTAGGATGTTTCTGGGAGAGTAAGGTGATAACTTGATAATTTTCAAAATGGGTAAGGTGCACGTCACATTCTCTGAAACTTGAAAGAAGCTGGAAATGCAACTGGAAGGAAGTAGCAGTCTTTGGAGTTAGACAGTGGGGTTCAAGGCTTAGCTCTGGCGCTAGTTTGGCAGCCTTGGGGCAAATTACTTAATGTTTCTGGATCTATGAGGAAGATAATTATAGTACCTACCTCACATAGTTGTGGTGAGGATTAAACTGGATGATATAAATAAAACACATAGCACAATGCTTGGCATAAACAGTAGGTGCCCTATAAATGTACTGCATTATTGTTATTCCCTGCTTCATATTGTAATTTTATAGCTTTCCAGACTGGATGTATATTTAGAATAAGACAGTATCGGGTCCACATACTATTTTTAGTAATTCAAAACCCAAAAGAAAGAAACAGTTCTGGTCATTGTAATAAGCATGTAGTGGATACTGACCTTGAAACATGGTGCCCACAGAGGGAGACTACAATAGGGGTCTTTGGTTTTACAAAACTGTGTGACTTCAGCTGAGGAAGTTAGCCCGTTCTTTGGTGAAGGTTTGTGGGCTCCAGGTAAGAAACCGGCAAGGCAATCGGTTGGTGTGTGTTGAGGAGAGGTTTGACGGCTTGCTACAAGTGATTATTCCCCTCCCAGAGATTCACAAGTCCACACTTTGGAGCCCTGTTCACTTGGTTGTGTTTACTGGTTTGTGCAGCATCTTCTCCCTGCCAAGTGCCTTGGAAGCCGTGAGAAAGATGGGGAACCTCGAAGCAGTGAGAAGACTCCCAGGCAAATGGAAACCGGTTTCTCTGCCCAACTTTGGTAGAGCATTCACTCTAGGTGGTGGACCAGGCAGGCTCTAGTGCCAGAGACCTTGTCTTTGCTTCCCCTCCCAGCTTTTGACCATCATTTAAACTGACATGTTTCAATTTTTGACATTCTATCGAGGTCTCTGTAGATTTGACATTAGGTCCACTTTTCCCATGCTCATCCTCACTGGAGATTGACGGGTTTATGCCAGCGTGGAAGCTGGTTGGAATGGAAATCATCCAGAAAACGATTAGGAAGCTTGCAGCTTTCTGCAGCTGGGTGCAGGGCGGATGAAGTCATTATTGTTTTAATGAAACTTGTTTTAGCTAGGGATCCCTTAACCATTTGTTTTCTTGTTTAATACTGAGTCACTGACTCACACTAATGAGATGCTGTCAAGATTCAACAGTACTCTTATTCTGGATTAGCCAACATGTAAGAATGAACTTGAACTATGGCTCTTCCAGTGCTTCATATCAAGCTTGGTAAGAAAATAGAAACAAACATAGCATCTAGTTTCAACAGAAACTCTTAACATGCACATCTGTAAAGACATTCTGGCAAGGCTGTTCCGTGTTATATACAAGGGTGGTCTATAGTAGGTCCTATAAGTAAATAGTATCACCCTTCCTGGTAAACTTGCAAACTTCTATTTCTGGTGTCCAATCTGTATACATCATTTTTGATAGTCACCCGGGGGATCATACACTGTGAGAATTATCTCTTAAATCTGTGAAGCAAGCAAGGCACAATGGGAAAAGATGAGCGTTTGGGCCACACAGATCTAAGTCCAAATCTCAGGCCAGCAACTTCCTTTTTCTTTGGTTCTCTGTAGCAAAAGGTGATTGTGTTTATAGGCATTTGGTACCCAGAGGGTTAGTAGAGATGGCATATGTAGCTAATGGCATATAGTTGGCATTCATCAAAGGGAGACTTAAAGATGTGCATATAACCCAACTGAATTCCTCCCAGATTTATTCAAGGCCACCCAGCCTTTCTTGGCCTTCTCATCCATTATCAGTTATGTGTGTGTTCTGGAAGGCAATCTGATTTTATCACTGGCTCAGAAAGAAGACAAGCCTGCTGCCAAAGGATGCTTCTGATTTCCTGTAGGATACAGGAAGGTGCAGATGCTAAGGGTCATCCAGTACTTATCTTCATAGTGATAATGGTCTCTGTTAATTGTGATCACTTATTCTTTTGGTGTTTTTAAAAAATCAAACAATAGCAAGCGTATCTTGTGCTTTTGCTATCTTTACTGTTTCCTCAAACTGAAACAAAAGAAGTGCGTGTGATTATAGGACTGAGAGGTGTTTCCGTCTCAGAGAGTACTATAAATTGTATATGGAGGTATATTTTTAAAATCAGGACATTTCCCCCTTTTAATGTAGCCTCCTCTCTTATTTCTCCAACTTACTGTGTGTTCATCTGTTCATCTCTCTCCCCCCCCCCTTTCTCTGTGTGCATGTGTGTGGCTATCTGTGCATGTACGTGTGTGGGTATATGTGCATGGCAAAGGTCAATCTTGGTGGTATTTTCAGGAGCCTTCCATCTTGTTTCCTAGACAAGTCTCTCTTTTTTAAACTTGGGCTATTTAGACAAGGCTGGGTCACCAGCAGGTCCCAGGAGGAGATTGTTACCCCAGCCTCCCTAGAGCTGGGATTCATGTATGTACCAGCATGCCTGGATCTTTGCGTAGATTCTGGGACCAAGCTTAGGTGCTCATGGTGGTGTAGTATGGACTGTACTGGCTTAGCCATTTCTCCAGTCCTTCCAGCCTGATTTATTCTTAAAAACAAAACAAAATGGGCAGACCAACATCTGTATTGCAGTGATAACACCCAGAAAGGGTTAATAAGCATTGCCCGGAGCCCAGCTCTGCCAGGGCAACCTCCTTTTGATGGACAAATTCCACTCTAAGACTGACCAATGCAAACATCCCAGCTCTACTGGTGGAACCAAGGCAAAGTCTGGATGAAAACTCCAAGAACTGGCTCAAGAAAATAACTCTCACTGCAGAAGACTCTTATTTTGTCTTTCTCTAAGTCACATATTGTCCAAGAAAAAAATAAATAGAAAAAGTCTTAAAACAATACCAAAAATACCACACACATGCTTGAAGCAACACTGAAGCTTTGTATATTTTTATTTTAATGAAGAATCCTATGTTTGGGGCTGGAGAGATGGCTCAGCGGCGAAGAGCGCGTGCTCTTCTTGAGAGGACCTGAGTTCAGGTCCCAACATTCGCGTTAGGTGGCTCACAGAGCCTCAGGGGATTCAATATCCTCTTTCAGTCTACACGCACATTTGCATTCTCAACACATTGGCACACACACATAAATAAATAATAAATACATATATTTTTTAAAAAAAGAATGCTGTACTCCTGGGAAGCACTGTCAAACACAAAAGTATTGTGATAGTTTTGAATGGTCTTTCCACTTGGAAGTGCTCTTACTCTGGAATGTGTTTATAGATCTTGACCTTGGATGCTTCCTTCTCCTGACTCAGAAATTGGAAAGCATTTTGCTAGAGGAGCCAGGACTGAGGGTAGCCTGCTGCCATGGTCTGGACCAGCACTGGCATGTGAAGAATGGTCCCATCCCTTGCTGAAGGCATAGCTTCTTTGTTTGTGGTGAAATATAAACAGTGGGCAGGGCCCTCTCGAAGAGCAAGGAGATTGTTCAGTAGTAGATGTCTTCACTAATTCAGGAATGAAGGAGGAACCGGAGGAGGAGGAAACAGAGGTGAGAACGTGCATTTTTTTTTTCCCCATATAATTACCTCTCCTTGAAGAACTCTCTTGTTTTGTCCCATTTATGACGTGGTTTGTTTCAGTATTGTTCAAACTTGTTAAATTCTTGACACTAAACTCCAGTTGAAAACTTTTCCTTCTTGTTAGTGGCCTACTCTTTTGGGCTCCCAGTGATGACGCAGAGCTGGAAATATAAGACTTCTGGCATGCAGGGCAGTGGCAGTGCAGCACAGGAAGAGGGACCTCAGAGCCCCACCATTCCACCAGGGGCAGGAGCGGCCTCTGTGAATGAGTGAGCACAACTCTCCCACTTGGGGCACGCGAGAGATTCCAAGCCTGGGGCCTTTCCCTGCTTATTCTGCATGCTGGCCTTTCAGTAGTAACATGATTAGCAAGTAGATGATCCCTGGGTTTCTCTTTTGTCTTAGTGGGCTTAGTACCCTCTTGATGTGTTTTGGAAACATGACAGATACACTTCTAACAAATGGCCCAGGGAGGAGTATGGACTCGTACCCTTAGTCACTGTTTGGCCACTTTCTCTTCGTTCTCTGATGAATTGAGTTCTGGTGTGTCACTAGGCGGTAGAAGCATTTGAACAATGTGCTTCAGAGACTGTCTGATGAGCCCCGTGAGAATGAGCCATTTTTGTCCCATGGCCCAGCACAGTTACTGTCCTACTTCTAAGAAGGAGCATTTCTTGGATTTCTGGCCGGTCACCATGCTTCAACAGGTGGATAGTACAGTGACAAGCAGGGAAACCACCCTGAGGCCAGTCACCTCTGTTTGAATGCAGGTGCCACTTAACTAAATGCTTGGCCTAGGGCTTTATAACATCCTCATGCCTCAGTACTTTCATCTGAAAAACTGAGGACAATGGTAATATGTCCTAAGAGGTTTACTGGTCTCACTACCAAAAACACTTGTGTTCTATTATCTAGAGCACAGTTGACTTTCCTGTGGAGGCTTTGCAGTTTGATAGGACTCTGCTTGAATCCTCGCTCTGACAGTGTCTGTTTCTATGTGGTTCTCTCCCCTCCCACCCCCACCCAAGCACCTGTTACCTGATCTGCAGAACGTGTGTAAAAGCAAACATGGCAATGTTGGTCCCTCCCTATGCGAGATTCCTGAGGACAGTGAATGTGCTTTAGACTTCTTGTGTCTGAAATGGATGTTACTCATATTTGCTCTTACATTTTTATGTGGTTATTTGCTGCTAAATCATGGGAGTATATATTTAAATTGAGCCTTCCCTTCGGGTGTCAGCAGCTTGTAGTGGAAGAATGATGCTTTTCCATGTTACTCAAAACTGTTTTCTTACAAGTAAGTGATGGCAGTATTTTGCCTCGTGTGGAAGCTTTGCACCATGCAGTTTACTTGAGCTTTAGGACTAACCAGCCTGCACAATCCCTTCCCTCCTTAGTAATTGCTGTCAAAAATCCCTGGGGAGTGTTCAGGCTGGTGTCCACTAGTGAGTCAAATGGTTTGTGAGCTGAGTGTGTAATCAGGGAAGTGGCAAAGGTCACAGCCAATATTCCTGGGACTCTGGGGTTCATTTTTCTTCTGTCCATAAAGCTTTGAGCCAAAGACTTTAAACTATTTTTAAAAAATGGTTTCTAGTTATTAATGTTTTCAAATCCTGGTTGGATTTTAAAGGTAGGTTAAAATGCTAAAGTGAATATAAATTAAAACCAGTTCAGCAGAGGAGTCCCTATTCCTGTCTTTGGTGTGCCTAGAATTCCATACATTTTATGGATTTCAAAACCCATGCCTTGTTTTGAGTGTTTCTAATAAGGAGTGAAGTGGCTTACACCTCATGAGACATGCAACTGTTACAGAGGAATGCCTCTTGGCACTCACATAAAGAAAACACTAGTCTGTTGATTCATAAAAAAAATATGTGGCTGATTTTCCTGGGACATGTGCATCATTTTCACAGAAAATTTTCATTTTTCACTCCCTCCTATCCTATTCATTACTTACACACGTTTGCAATTCATCAACTCTGGTTATTTCCAATATTTTTCCTCTCTCTTTCTCTCTCTAGCTACCTATGGAGAAAAAGATCACATGGTGAGGAGGGGAATTTTTCCTTTCCTTTTCTTTCCTTTCCCTTTCTTTTTTGTTTTCTTTCTTCTTTCTTTCATTCCTTCCTTCCTTCCTTTTTTTTCTTTTGTTTGTTTTTTGAGAAAAGGTCTCACTATGTAGCCCTATAAAGTAGAACTCACTTTATAGACCAGGCTGGCCTCTAACTCACAAAGATGCGCCTGTCTCTGCCTGGCAAGTGCTGGGACTAAAGGTGTGTGCCACCACCATCCAGCTTGGGGAATTTTCTTAAATTCCTGTATGTAAAGGGCAGAATGAATGTGAGAAGTGGTCTCAGTGTGTCTGCTGATGATTCACAGCTTGGGAAACAATTGGAAACTGTTTCTGTGAAAGAGTGTTTCTGTCCATAGGGTGTATGCACGTGGGTTTGTGTGTGTGTGTGTGTGTGTGTGCGCGCACACACACTTGTATGTGCACATGTGCTGGTTTCCTCCCATCCCTTTCCTTATGCTTTCTGAAGTGTTGAGGCTATGATTTAGGTACCAAAATGAGGTCATGCTGACAGCCTCCCTCCCTAAGCCCAGAGCTCACTAAGTGAAGATTGAGACGCTCATCCTGTAAGAATGTTGGTTGCTTGTCATTGTCGGTAAAGGCTGCCAGAAAAAAAGTGAACAGCCAGGGCCGGCTTAGAGAGCATGACTTTCTTGCAATGAAAACAGTGCTTGTTCTCTATCTATCTATCTATCTATCTATCTATCTATCTATCTATCTATCTATCTATCTATCTATCTATCTATTTTGGAAAGATTTTCTTAGAAAATCTGGGTTGACAAGGGATTAGCGCTTGCCTTTCGGTCTCAGATGTCCAGTTTTCAGTGCTGAGGTGAGGCAGGTGATTGCCCCATAGGTGCCTGATGTAGTGCGAAGAGAAGCAACTTCCAGTTTGATTCTCATTCAGCCATCAACTCTCCAATCATCAAATCTTTGCCCTGACTTGGAAGAAAAATTATCTAGGCTGTGCAGTGAGAGTCTTCTGGGTAGAAAGCCATTGTGATTAAAAATGTCCTTGGTGGTGTGAGACCCACATAGACTGAGATAAGGCTTGACGGGGCAGATTGCTTATTCAGTTCCCTCATCTGTGTGATGGGGCGATGCGCTGATATGCAGGTACCTGTGTAGAATTCAGCACAAGGTTCCATAAAATATGTTTTAACCTGTGATACGTGTTCCTCTATGTATGCTGGAAGGGCTGGCCCTAGAGAGCCTGGCTCTTGTTATAAGATAGCCCAGGGCTTCCGGGGCATGACTCAACAGACCTCTTTGACCCCTTGCTCTATTTCATTCCACCTCTTCCTCCTCAATGCCGGCTTCCCAACTTTGCTTTGACATACAACCTCAAGACACCATCTGGGCAGCTCCTACGGCATCAGTAACTCCACAATACTACTCTCTCCCCTCTCTGACCGCATAGAGAGTATACCAGCATCTGCCTATGGAGACCCAGAGACAAGTTCTGACAGAACACCTTCAAATGCTTGTGACCACTTTGTTTCCAAACCTACGTTAGCACCCTTCAGCTTTTCTGCCCCTTCATTTTTTGTCCTTGCTTTGGAGACACCGCCATCCATTGACAATGAGGAGCTGATTAGAAACAAACCCTGATTGCTCCTTGCTCAACTGTGGTGCCCTCAGGAGCAGCCTCAAGACCTTCTCGTCTCTGATCTAGCCAAGATTCTATTCAAACACAGGAATCTGTTCCCCCAGCCCTCTCTGTCACCAAAGGTTTGACATTGTGGCTTGTTTTACAGGAGCCTGGATCTGACCATCGCTTCCTTCCCGGCCTTCCTTCCTTTCTATTCCCTGGTCCTTCAGCAACAGCTGAAGGTGGAGTCCTTTCTACTCCCATTCTCTGCCCCTGCTCCTCACAAACCTCATCCTCTTCATAAGCACACTTGAGCACTCTCTATGGTCCAGTAGAGAGTCGTGTGTCTGTTTCTTACACGACTCCAGGAAGGCAAAGGCCACGGTTGGTTAAATCACTCTTATATGAAGTCACTTTGCAGAGTTTGAATGTCACCTACTAAATAACTTCATTCATTTGTTCATTCTTCTTTAATAGTTTTAACAACTGAACGGGTTAAACAAATAAGAGATGAGAGAGAAACGGTAGCCTCAAGATACTGCAATGAGTTGGGTCTTACAGAGGAGGCTGTTATTGTTTTTGTTTTGTTTTTCGAGACAGGATTTCTCTGCGTAGCCTTGGCTATCCTAGATTTGCTTTGTAGATTAGGCTGGCATGGAACTCACAGAGAAGCTCCTGAGTGAGGCATAATTTATCTTCTGTTTCTTTAAAACAGATAGCTATCTTATTGCTTTTTGGTAATAAGAAAAGGGAAAAAAGTAAACCCAAACAAATTATTTATTTAATTAATGCTGCAGTATATCTGAGGCTGGCCTGGAGCTTGCTCTCTATAAAACATTGCCTCAGCTGTGAAACCGTCCCATTTTAGACTCTTGAACAGTGGAAATATAGAAATTTACCTCCATGATCACTTCGGATTACTTCCGGATTGATTATTATTTCCTGACCCTAGAGGTGCCTGGAAAATTATGAGATTATCTCTAGAAAATAAAAATAGACATCTTTTGGGGAGAGGAAATCTCTGGGGAGATGACTCAGTGAGTGGAGTGTTTGCTGAGCAGACAAGAGGGCCTGCGTTTGAATTCCCCAACACTCACATAAAAGAAGTGGTGCTTCTTCTGAACTAGGAAGTAGAGATGGTCGATCCTGGGCCTTTGCTGGCCAGCCATTTTAGTTGAGTTGCTGAGCTCTGTGCTCCATGAGAGACCCTGTCTAAAAAAAACAAAAAACAAACAAAAAAACCCAAAACAAAACAAAAAACGGTGTAGAGCAATTGAGGAAGACATCCCAGTGACAACTCCTGAGCCTCTATTCTCCACATGTACCCGCACAGGGACATAACATGCACCTGCAAAGACACACACCCATCTCATTCCCACTAAAACTTTTCTGGTACCACATGGATGACACCCAATAGCTTCTAGTGTGGTTTGGTCAGAGGGCATTCGTGAGAGGAAGTCAGTGGGCTAGGGTAGAAATGAAAGCCTGTGTATGATTTGTGGAAAACTTTAGATATCTAGAGAGTCAGCTTGTGATGTGGAAATGGATGCTAAGGTCACAAATGTGCCAGTGCTCCTTATTTTTTGGCAATGTTTTTCTGTGGGACTTGAAGATATTCTGTGGGGAAGGGATTCTCTGGACCGGGAAGCTCCCACATCACGTTCGGGCTTGCTCTCAGAGATGACGGCTGCGTGTCCACCGACCCAGAGAAGTCTGGCTGAGGGGGGAAGGTGATTGTTCAGCTCTAACAACTCCTTGCTCTTCAAACCTATGTTACGGCAGAACTTTGGTTTTTGTCTTGTTTTGACTTTTGTAGTCCCGGAGGTTAAACTCAGCGTCTTGTGCTAGGCAAGTATTCTGCACCCCTGTCTAGAAAAATGTCATTTCAGGACTTCCCTCAACACAAATCCAGACAAATGCTAATGTTTTCTCAAAGGGAAAAAAAAACTGGTACGAGATCAAAGTAGTGGTGAGAATAAAGTTGAAATATGGTTTTTAACCTCACAGTAACAGGTGGTGTGTTCAATAAAAGGAAGCATGTAGGACTGAGTCTTCCCTGGAGGAGGCTGGTAAGGTTCTCGCTTGTTTAATGGATGGTCTTAGACATGATGGGGCTGTGTTGCCAGGCCTGCTGTGTCTCACTGAGATGACAGTGGAAGCTTCCTAACATCTATGGTCCCCCTAACCTCTATGGGCCAGCTGTGGGATACGGTTCATGATAGCGGCGATGACGAGGGGTCTCCTCAGGGTTAAATGTGATGATTCCATGCAAGGCTGAGAACCAGCCCTGCTTCAAAGAAACAGCGTAATATATGTTGGCTATGATTATTAGTACTGCTGATTAAGTGATGCCAAAGAATTAATAAGCATGGAAAGATCAGAGCCTTTTACTTAGAACAAAATCCAGAAATGTCTAATGGCCAAAGTATTCTTCTCATGGAGCCCTTCCAGCCTAGGGTTGGTTTATGTTTCGAAGCTGAAGGGGTAATAGATTCCGAGCTGGGGAAAAATGTGTGGGTTTCCTACAAGAAAAGGGGACCACACTGGGTACTCGCTCAGGACTGCTGTGCATGGGACATGTACACTGTAATCAATGATTGCCATCGGCCTCAATGACTGAGTCTGACACCCTCTTTAAATTGTTGCTTAAAAAGATACTTTGCCTAAGCCTGGTGGTACATGCCTGTCATTTTAGCTCTTGGGAGGTTGAGACAGAGGGGGATCCAGAATTCAAGATCATCATTAGCTGAACAGTCAATTTGAGGCCACCCCAGGCTATGCGTGACTGTCTCAAAGGACAAAAACTCAGATTACATGTGCCTATAAAGGATTTCAAGTAAGTTTCCTAATGAATTAATCTGAGCTTTATTTGAGATACTGCCTCTCTTTATTTGAAATTGGGATCGTGCTAAGTTCTTTTTTATATCCGGGCAATTAGATAGAGACACGGCAGGTCCACTATTGTTGCTTTATGATCAAAGTGCATCTGCGTCTGTTAATACTTTTCTCGTCACAGTGACAGATGGCCTGACAGAGCAACTTGAGTGAGAAAAAGTTTATTTTGGCTCATAGTTTCAGAACTTTCAGTTCATTTTGGTAGGCAGGGTCTGCCTGTGCTGGTGGGATCACGAAGCAATGGCTTACTCACAGAGCAGCAAAGAAGAAACACAGAAAACAGACTGAAACCCTCAAAGGCCCATTCCTCAGGAGGTGCTTTCACCTGTTGGAGGTAATTCCGATTCCAGCACAGCACCCTTTCACTTCTGCAGTCTTCTTCAGCTTACAAAGCATGCGCACAAAGTCCCAGAGTGTGGCTTGAGTGCAATACTAGAAACTCCCCAGTTCTTAGAAAGCTACTTATGGGAATGAAGGAGATCTTTCAGCCTCAACCCTCATGTCCTCATCATTGGAAAATTCTGTTTCGTGGGTACCACGAGCGTGTCGTGGTAGTGCTGGAGATGGAGTGCAAGGCCTCAAGCGCCCTTTCCGCGAATAGAGATGCCTAATCTGAATAAGCGGCAGCCTCTGCCTCGCTGTGTGCGTAGCTGCCCCTGTTCTTATTCCAGGGGCTGTGTCTTAACCGCACTACAGTGTGATAACAAATGACTCTCTCTATGGCTTTTGCTTTTTGATTTAGGCACCTGTCTGTGGACGGGTCCACAGGGAAGCAATCATTGCGAAACATGTTTCTTAGGCATAAACTTTGGCAGACCCATTTCTAACCCTGTCCTTTAAGCTTCCTGAAATTACCATTAACTAGTAGGTGTTTAGGGTACATACAATTGAAAAGGCACTCCAGTAGCTTCTAGACGTGTATGTGTAATGAGAAGAGAGCCTTGCGCAGGCCTAGGGCATGTGTATGAATGAAATGAGAGCTATGGAGAGTGAAACAACCTCACAAAGTCTTTGCAGGCTGCAGGCATGTGGAAAAAAGTTGTAAGCATAGAGGTCAGTTGGCATTCCATAATAGGAATTAAACTTAGAGCAAATGGCCACCTCTTGTCATGACCAGAATTATTTTTCCTGTGGGGATCTTATGTGTACATAAGAAAATTCATTTTTCTAAGCCAGGCCTCCATTAAACAAAGTCACTTATTCAGAATCCATTTACTGAGTTGATTTTACATGTATACATTTTCTAGGCCTAGCAGAATGAAGGTGACTATGATTTGTACCCTTCAGGAAAGATGGCATAGCGTAAGGTTTCACCTTGAAGGTCAGGTCCAGTGAACTGCCTGGAGGGTTGTGTAGGGCCTGATTCTGAGGCAGAGTATGACTATCACTGTTTTTCAAGAGAACAGAATAAAAGGGAATGGCAGACATTTTCTTTTCTGTTCCTGATCTTCTGGGAGATAGGTAAGCTATTGCGGTTCAGGACGTCAGGTGGTATAGGAAAAGATCATGCAAAGTGCTGTGGGAGCAGCTAATTTTGTGTGTCAAACACAGAATGGGGAGCTTTTTTGAGGCATGGGGCCTTTGTAATAGTGTGTCTGGGGAATTAACTGAAGAGGCGGGCAAAGGAGGCACAGACAAAAATGGGCCAAGGGCTATACGAATGACGACAGTGGTCCTGTGTATTAGGAGGACATACAGACTCACTAACTGCAGGGTAGGCTGGGTGTTGCTCAGGCAAGACTCCAGGGACGACTTGGGTGTCATTCAGGCCAGGCTGCAGGGCAGGCTTGGATGTTGAAGTCCAGAAGAACTTTGACACAGCACTATCTTGAAAACTTCCCTGCCTCCCCTCCCCCCACCCCCAAGGATGTCCTCAGTGGTCCCCTTCCAGCTTTGACCTCCAGGCTCTTATGTTCAGCAAGTTGATTAGACCAAGATGCCATATCTGGTGATTACATGAACTGAACACACAAGTCTGGAAGGTGTCTGAACTCACAGAGAGCTGCATCTCAAGGCGGCTGGCCAAACAGCTTGAATGATTTCAGCCTCAGTAGGGAAGAATGAAATTTTGCTTTGCTTCAAGTAGGCAGTGGTATGGAGGAGCGCTTGGCCAGGCAGTAATGTATATGAAAAGGGACATATTTTGCTGCAAACCTATCAGGGAAATGTGATGTGGCCATTCAGAAATTGCAGGGATGAACAAAGAGTATAATAGACAGAGGTACAACAGTCTTCTGCTTCCAGCATGGTTGTGTCATGGAGGGAACATTCATTTTCTGTGAAGATAAAAAGTACCTGGCTTGTGTCCAGAGGAGAATTAAGATCCAGAGATATTTTAGGGTCGCTGAAGCTGGAAAAAAAAAAAAAAAACACATCTTATCCTCAGATATCCCCAAGGTAATCTAAAGGTCAGGTGTATGTTGGCTGGGCTGTCTGTCTTTCTCTGTCTCTGGCTCTCTCTTTCATACACATGTGGGGGTGGGGGTGAGGATAGGGGTGAAGGTGGCAGTAGACAATTGTAGAAAGCAAGATTTTTGATCTTATAGAAAGGATTTACAGATTACAAAGGGTTGGGACCAAAAGGACCTTCCAGTTCTGAGAAATTTTCCTCCATTCTGGAGAAAACAACATCTCAACACTGTACTGTTTGTTAGAAGTGAACATTTATACATTTGAGTCCTGTCTTGAAGGTGTCTCTTGGCTAGGAAGCCTTCCTTTTGAGGCAGCTTTCTTGCTTTACTGTGATGACAGTAGGACCTTTCTGTCTCCCATGTGGACCTTCCTGTTCTCCTCATGGCATCTCCACCCTCCCTCAAAGACCTCCTCCTCCCCCTGCTTCCTGGGCCAGTCACCCTAAGATACTGCACAACTCAGCCTCAGGAATGAAGGCACTTTCCAGTAAGACTAGCCATAACTTTCGGGAGGTGATACGAAAGCTTTTCACCCCTTCTCTAAGCTTTGGCCAGCCATGTTATGACTGGGTGAAATGAGCTGATCTCGGAAGAGAAGTCCTGAGAACACGAGCCATCCTGCTGCTGAATGGCAGCCTCTGCTGTTCTGGAATCGGCAGCCTGTGTTGTCTCTGGCCAGTCAGCCTCTCTCAGATGTTTTGGCAGCTTCAGTGCTGACTCTGATTTTTCCTGCCAGGTTGTTTTGTTGCTGTGTGAATGGGGTTCCCATCACCCTGACCCCCCACCCCCTCACACACACACCCCACCACTCCAGTCTAGGAGGAATCCACCCAGAAACAGAAGGCTTTGGGAAGGGGTGGGTAGCTGATATATACCATGGTGCCTGGTGGGGTAGCCAGAGCTGATTCTACCCCGTCGATTGGTCGGCTGTCAGAGGGAGGAGGGGCAGAAGAACACACACAGGCCAAGCGGGGATCCAGAGCTTGCTCATAGTTTCTTTCAAAACCTGCCTGCTAATCACCTGTTTCCATTGCCAGGAATGCTTGACTGGCTAATGACAACTAGACAAAAGCGGGGAAGGCGAAGCATCCCAGGTTCTGCCCGAACAGTAATCCCTTCCTGCAATGCAGGCCCTTTGGTGGTTTGGGTGCAGACGGAGTGGCTGGTCTTTTTCTTCTCTCACCGCTGGCTGGCTAGCGGCCCTCAGTTGGACTCTGTACCGCTTCCGTGGCCTCTCTCCAGGGCTTCCCACAGCCTTGTGCTTTCTTTACTCATTCCTCTTAGCCTTCCAGCCTGCTGTCTCTGGGGACTCTGTAAGGTCAGACAGCGGGAGTCTGGACCTCTGGATGTCACTTGAGGGACGTAGATCATTTTGCTTCTAGCGTCATCTCACATAGTCTTGCCCCAGTGCCACGGACTTAGGATGGACCAGCCAACAGTCGCTGGGCTTAACTCCTTCACTTTGGGCAGTAAAGACTCAAACCAGAGGCACAAGGTTACTTGCTCAAGATGATACAGGTAGTTGGTGACAAGACCTAAGACCCAGGCCTCTTCAGTCATATTCGAGGGGCCTTTATTTTCTCTCATATTGAAGCGTTGCCAGGACAAGGAAGAATAAAACGTGTCTCTGTAGACAGCTCAAGGGAGGAGACAGCGTTTATATAGAGCCCTTTGACTCAGTGTGGAAAATCCCAGCAAACAGGTAAGAACAAAATGCTCCGTGAGGACAGGGAACTTGCTCACTGATTTATCGAGGAGAGGGGTAGAAGGCACTGTGGTAATCTGCAGGGATGGAGCAGTTTACTGGCTGGGGTGACTAAGTTCAAGCTTCCATTGCTGGCTTGCTGAGCTACTCTGGGTGCCTGGTTTACTATCTGTGTGCCCCTAGAGGGGAGAATAGGGACAGGGTGGTGCTTGTGTCTTGGACAGGGAAATCGGGAGAGAGCAGCTCATCCAAGCAATGTCATCTGATACGAGGCCTTTGTCTTGGGATCTTAATGCCGCCATCTGTTTGTTTGCTGTCTGGAATTGAAGTCCAGTGTGGGTCCATTGAGCCTTCTAGGTGTGACACACACATGTGTTAAAGATTCTTTCCTCATGGGGATACATTTTTCTTTTGGAAAATGTGTTTGTGGGGGGTCACATAGCAGGGCCCTTTCTGCTCTACCGTTCTTGTTTTCAGGGTATTGCTGTTTGGCTTCTGCCCATTTTTCCCACATCAATATTTGCACAGGAGCTGGGATGCAGTTCTTCATAAACCTTCTGCACCAAGGCTGGCTAGGCAGGAGATGTTCCCTGCCCTATGGTGCTGCAGGTTTCTGGGGCTTTCCCTTGACCATGTTAAAGACTGCCTACTATACTGTGTCCCTCACATCTACATAGAGAAAGTGCTGATGTTTCTTTCCTATCCAAAAGAGATTCCTTTTTAAAAGTTAAGAACTAACTCACCCCCAACCAGATTTAGCCCTGATAGAGAATCTTCAGGTCTCAGAGCCCACTATTAGGCAGATAGTCCAGAACAGGAATTAAAGAGAGAAGGAACTTTGAATGATTATAGTTAATCCCGATAGCTGATGTTTTCTTACCCCTTTAAAGATGGCTGCAAGGATTTTTGACCCTTCCACAATCCCTCCCTTTTGTAGATGGATTTCTTTTTTGTTGGAGGTGCTAGACTGGACAGATGGACAATGGCTCGCTCGTGAGGATGGCTGTGAGCATGAGTCTAGTAGGTGGGTCTAGGCCATCTCTGAGGGAGAGAAGAGAGACATGTAGGGGCTCACTCTACTTTGCCCTGCTATTTCCTATATAGTTTGAGAGTTTTAGGAAATTGGGGTTTGCAGAAGACTGCTTGCTTGCCCATGGGAATATGTCTAGGGTAAAGGAGGGAATGGGCTTGACATCCCAACAGAGGTCAAAGCAAAGCTATTTGGGGGATTCGTAAGAAAGTTTTGGGGATGTTAACATTTACACTTTTAGTTAACATGGATGCATTATAAATTTCCATTTGTGAACTGTGAAATCACTTCCTACAGCAGGTCACAGACATTCCTGTCATTCCAAAGAGTTTCCTTATGTGCCTTTCCAGTCCTTTCTACCTTGTTGGTTCCCTAATCACAGACCTCCACCCATTCACTGCCTGACTTCTATCACATTGATTACACAGAGGGAATATTTGTTTGTTTATTAAAAACACGACTGTTCATTGTTACTTGTGTAAATGCTAACGGGTGTAGTCCATTATGGACTGTGCTTTAATCACACAAATGAATGACCAGTTGGGAACAGTCTTTGAAAACAATGGGATTTTTCTTTTAAAAAAGTCTAATAACACTTTCTACCACATGGCAGGAAATGTCAATAATCTTCACCCATGTTTTCTGGTCATTTTTCTAAACACTTCCAAATGATCCCCTCTGACACTCCAGGATAAGTCCATTTTTTCCTATCCATGGAGTGGAACTGAAGTTTAAAGGAATAAATAACACTTGCTGAGGCCATAGGCCATGCAGTTCTCGTTTAACATCAGGAGACTCTGTGTCAGAGTGTCACCCAGGCAGGTCTGTGAGCGATAGACCCTTAACTGACGAGCAGCTAGCTACAACAGCTTGTATCATCTACTAGAGAATATCTTTATTTTCTCATTACCTTTAAATATTTTTATTTTGAAAACATATAGTTGCTGTGAGAGATTAGCATCACTGGGGATCTATAAATTATACCTCATGGTGCTGATAGCAAACCTTGTTACCCATAGCAGAAGCCTGAAGAATATGTCATTAAAACTGATAACTCTTCTAGTAGTGTTTTGTCTGAAAAGAAAAAAAAAAAAGCAATGAGATTAACCTAGAATAAAGGAGTTGCTATTATTCAAAGTCTGTAGTAACATAATTATTGAGACTCTAGTAGTTTACTAATACTCTGACTTTCACTTTCATAGCTTCCACTTGTCTGTCTTATAGGACCCGCATATATTCAGCGCTTGGTACAGATCACTGTATTTCTGATACTTAACCTTGTGTACAATATGTATTGGATTAGTTATTTGTTGCTTTATAATAAATAATTTCTAAGTCCAGCAGGTGGAAATAATTGTGTCTTCAACAACGTTTAAAGATCAGGAATTGGTAAGCTGTGTAACCCTGTGACTCATGAGATTGAAGTCTCAACTGGATGTGTTGGTTCTACCATGTTTGAAAGTTGACCTGGGGTTGGAAGTTCTGGGCTCACTTGGTGACTGCTGTCAGGTGTGAATTCTTCAACTCAGGAACATCTCTAAAGCAATACTCATGACATGCCTTCTCCAGAACCAGAACCAGAGTGCATGATGAGAAAGCCCAAGATGAAAGCCAAAGTTCTTTGTAACTTAATTTCAGAAGAGCCACTCGGTTGCTTTTAGTGGTGGAGCTTGAATGTTAAAGGTAGGAAGGGACCACAGGAGATGATGCAGAAACATCAGGACAGCCTGGACGGATAGTTACTTGAGACATTGTCAGCTATTCTCTACTGATGAAAAATGGCTGTTCAGAGAGATTCAAAAGCCCCCAAAACATATACCCAGGAACTGAGCTGGCTGGGATCTGAACACATATCTAATGACTTACATCACCTATACTTCTAAATGATGAAGACTGGAAAGCCTCAAGGAAAAACAGTGCATGTTCCAAAGAGTGCCCTAAATTACTGTTTGCTCATATATATTCAGTCTTTTATAGTTCATGTATTATCAAAGGTGTGAGTATATGTGAAAAAGTAGACACTCCCCTTAATTAAAACACACACAAATTCAATATTCGAAGTCTTTTACTTACCTCTTTCTATATCGCTCTGTTGGTGATTCAATGTTGGATCTATCTCATCATGTTGAATACACTAATACAATACAGAGGTTCTCAACCAGTGGGACACGACCCCTTTGGGGGTGGGTCGGAAAAACCTTTCCCAGGGGTCGCCTATCAGATATCCTGCTCATCAGATATTTACATTACAATGTGTCACCGTAGCACAATTGCAGTTATGAAGTAGCAATAAAATAATTTTACGGTTGGGGGTCACCACAACAGGAAGAACTGTATTAAAGGGTCGCAGCATGAGGAAGGTGGAGAGCCACTGCACTAATACACATTCTGACTGTATGAGAATGAAGGTACCCTGTAGGGAAGACTCTACTTTTCTCTTCTGGGAAAAGTAGAGAATGAAATCTCATTTGCAAATATTTTGAGGACACTGGTAAACAATGGAGAGTGTAGCCAGAGCGTTTTAGGCCCGAAGTGGTCAGTGAGTCGATGGTGTTTTCCCTGACCGTAGAAGCCACCCTGGCTTACCACATTTAGGAGAGAGCATTTATATGGCTGCTGTGCTGCCAGAGGAGCTGACCACTGACAGAAATCCTTCTGTCATGACATTCTTAAGGGAACTTCATTTAAGGGAAAATACTTGGGCGCTCGGGGCTATTATATGGTTTCAGCTGGGTTGTTAAAATGTAAACATTTATCTATTTTTTTTTAATACCCATACCAACCAAGTAAGAATTACACATGTCGTTGAAGCACCTCCTCTTTGGAAACTTTGGGGTATCTTACAGAAACCCGAAGATGTCACCGTCTTACTATCATTCTTGAATTCTTTCTTAATTTTTAAGGCTTTTCCTGGCTAGTTTGAGGGGATTCATCATTCCCTCTGCATATTGTCTCCTTTAGCACTCACTTCTATATTTCTGTGCTAGAAGTTATTGATATAAAATCCCGTAATGGGTAGGAGGAAACAGGGGAAAAAAAAACCCAAACCAACTTCTTGATTTCAAGTTGCTCATAGTCCCCTGGAGGCTCAACATAACATAAGCAAAAGCTGTGACAAGTTTTGCTTTATACGCAGTCATAAAGGAAATAATTTGTCTGGGGTAGGGGCGTGGTGTGTTAAGGTTCTCAGGTGTGATGAAGGCAGAACTGAGATCACAGGTGTTGGGGTCAGTGCTATAGGAAAGAAGCAGCAACCAGGGGATGAAGATGTGGGAGAGTAGTGGGAATGGGGGGGGGGCGAATTTTGGCAGAAAGAATCATTTGTAAATCCCACGGTTGAGAGACAGTCTGTCTGGCTTACTTGGGAACAGCAACTTGTAGGTGCCCTGACTGGCGATCTCCTTTCTATTTTCTATAATTTCAGCAACTGCAATGTCACATTTTCAAAGGTTGCATCATCGATTCCAGAAGACATCCCGTGGCAAGGATAATAATATATTTTACTTCCATGTGATGGCTAATAACGCTTTCAAAGCACATTTTCTGCTCGATGATCATAATGATCCCTGGGAACAGGACTACGAGGCGTCACGTGGCTCTTTTAAGAGACACGTGTGGGGGTGTCTCCTATCAAACTATGTTTTTAAGGCAAACCTACCGTATGCTAATCCCTACAGTGTTCTTGAGGTTCACAGCTGTCAAAGGTTCCAGGTTGCTGAGAAAAGTCTCCCTGTGAAATTGATTATGTAATGGTTTCCATCTGACCTGGGGGTTGAATGAGTCTTTAAGCAAATGAAAACAACTGAGTGTGCTTTCTGAAATACGGTTTATACGGAGAGGAAGGCTAATACTTGTCTGTGTGCCCTTACACGTTACACCTGCAACACAATCAACTGTAGAGTGCCGGGGCAATGTTTGCTATTTAATAGATGAGAGAGCCTGGGAAGGCATAGTTAGTTTACATGCTATTTCCTCAAAGTCCTTAACTAGTGAATAGGAAGTCTAGGTTTTGCATCTTTCATTTTCTCCCTCACAGAAGCCCTGTGCTTGAACAAGCCTGCATTGGACTAGAGCCAGAAGTTCTGGGTAGGCTCAGCCCTGCCACCACTAGTGAGATCTGTGAATTTGGACAAGCTGCCATATGTCTCCATCCTTCCACTTCTCATCTGAAGCACGGATAGATAGGACAGCAGGTCTCTCAGCTACAAAGCCTGTGATTTCTAAAAAAGGGATGACGGTAAGGGAAAAGGGATGGAGTGGAGAGCCTAGATGTCTAAAGTCACAGACTGACTGTGTGGCCAGTCTATTTCCTGACGCCTCCTGCAAGTGATCGTGCTACGTTCATCTGATACCTGCGCCTTGGATCATGTGGTGGAGGATGCTCAGAGCATCTCTTTATAGATGGGCCCGTTTGTGTCCCTGGCGCCAGCCACACTGGGTGTGGTTTTCATGACTGTGGAGATGGATGTTTTACAGTGAGGAGAATGTTTCTGGGAGGAGCAATGGACTATGTGTTTAGGCCATAAACATCTCTGGGTGCAGCATGGCTGGGAGGACTTCATATTAAGAGGGTGGTGAGGTGTGAAACGTCAGACTTGTTTGGTACTTTCTGCTACCAAAGTGACATCAGAGGTTGGCTGCTCAGAGCGCACAACTTTGGTGCCTGAATCTCCAGCTCTGCTTAGAGGAGGGCAAAGAACATTTAAGCATGAAGTAAGCATCAATGGTCCATCTCCTGGAAAGGCACACAGAGACTGGCCTATTGGAGCATGGGAAGCATGCCTTAACTGGTAATTGCTTATTTGATAAGTGAATAGAAAACAGGCCGATTTTTAACTTTTATTTCAAGTGTATTTTCTACAATATCACATAAAAAGACCTTTTAAAATGTGTGTATGAGTTAAAACTTCCCCTTTTATACTATGTGGTTCTCTTTCTTTTGGTCTTTGGTAGAGTTCCAGGCATCAGGGTTTCTGGGGAACAGGAAGCACCCTGCTTTCTTTTCTTCTATGATTGACATCAAAATAGCGGTGATCTCTGGGTGGTACTCTCCAAGGTGGACCGGGGACAGGAATGCTTCTGTAAGTTTGTAAATAAAAGCTGTTTAATGATGACAGTAACCACCACATTCATTCACTCCCATCCTCTCCTGTCTCCTTTGTGTATCATATGTATTTGTGCAGTTAGTGTTCCTTTCTGGGTCTGATGTTTATTGACATCGGGTTCAGAATGAGGGGTCTAATGTGGAAATGTGGGGGTTGGAGAGGAAGGAAAAACGTAAGAAAGGAGAAAGCAGAAAAGGTTTGATCCTCGGCTGTTTATTCACAGAAACAGTTGCCCTTACCAAAGCGGGGGGAAATGGAAACGGTGGTTACAAATATAATCCATGCACTGGATTGGCCGATAGGTTAGAACTGACACATCCATACAGTCCAAACCTCTTCTCTGCAAAGAACAGCACACCCTACTTGTGCTCTCTTCATTTGGCCAAACTGTGGCACTCCAGACCCTTGAGAGAAATGTGGGAGTCCTGCAGTACTTGTTTTCCCTCAGCCCCCAAAAGCTTTTGGACATGAACTATGAGAACGTCCCTGCAAGCACGGTATGCCTTGGTGAAATATATTTGGAGCATGCGCAACACTGGCAAGGTTGATGGCACAGCTCTGTCTCATGTGCTAGCCAGGGAAATGTTTTGAGGCTCCCTAGGTAAATTCTCCTAACCTCTCAATATAGAGATGATGTGCAGCAGCATGAGAGCCGGCCAACATAGATGCCTGGGCGTTGTCCATAGAGTGCTAGATTCTTGTGTTCATCTCCTCCGACAGTGTTACTACTCAGATGTGGAACTATAAACAAATTACCACATTTTTGCCCACTGTCTCTGTCAAGATAGAGATAGAACTTTGGGTTTAGGGTAGCTCATTTCAGATGTGAAGCTTTAGATCCAGGCTGACACCCACTTAAGAAAATGCACTGTGTAGCCTGGCCTTGTTAAGATAATGGTTAAACCTTAAAAAGAGAACAACACACCTGTTGACCACATTGGCATTCGGACTTGCGGAAGGGTGGAGCTGGAGTGAGGTTTGGCCATGCTGAATGAGGGGGAAAAAGGCGAAGACCAGGAATGGCTAGCCACACGTCTCACCATGTACCCGGCATCTTCCCTGAAATTATAGGATCAGGAACTTTTTAAGCTGATGCAATTCTGAGGCGCCCTTGGGTTTTCTTCATTCCTTTTCCCGTGAAGGATCTAAGACTCAGAGACCTGAAAGCATTAGGGCTGAATGTTTTGCTCATTAAACAGAGCTCTTTCTGTTTAGAAAGTTATTGAGCTTTAGATCCATACCATTTTCATCTTGTTTCTCAATATAGTAAGTCTCCTTCGATTTTATTTTATCATCTTAATTTTATGTGGTGCTGGGTATGGTAGGGGGTAGGGTGTGAAGTTGGTGCATGTGTGTCTTTACCTTGGACCTTCCGGTTCTGGACATCCTCTGTTATTCAGTAAACTCCTCACCAGGCCACAGGATGGACTTAGAATTCCTAATGTTCACCTCCTTCCATAATGAGTGCGCAGGGTCCTGGCTGGGTGGCCACCACGAGGAGTCTTCCATTGCCAGTGTGTGTTTTCTTTACCCAAAAAAGCCAATCCCTCTATTGTTTTAGATTTTTGTTCTTTTTGTTTTTTTGAGACAAGGTTTTTCTGTGTAGCTGTGTCTGTCCTGGACTCACTTTGCAGACCAGGCTGGCCTCTAACTCACAGAGGTCCACCTGCCTCTGTCTCCCTGAGTGCTAGAATTAAAGGCATGCACCGCCATGCCCGGCTACCTTCTACCGTATTGTTAACAGAAGAATACAAATAAATAACAGACACACATTATTTCTGAGATTGCTTTTGATAGCAGGGAATGTTTAAATGTTTGGGTGTCCACTTCCCTTGGGCTTTGCTCAGACTGCAGTGATATTGCTGGAAAGGTGACCAGTGAACCTTTGGGTGATGGGTTTCTGCTCTACATGGTACACTCCATGCTGTGGAAGGCTTACTCTTGGGAATTTGCGAGGTACTCCTTTCCTCGGAATGACGTCTTTAATGGGTAGGCACTAAAGATTGCTTCCGCCAGCTTCCGCTTCTACTTTGAATTGACTTGTCATACTTAAAGTCTTCCTTCCTCATCTAAGCCAGGAGCTGGGTTCTTTTTCCAAATCATGTGATCAGCGTAGGAGGGTGCTGCTGTCAAGGCAGGAGGACTGACTGACAAGATACTGGAGGAAACTGACTAGTCCATGGGTTCCTATGAACCATCCTGAAATTTCTTATAAACTGTGTGTGTGTGGGGGGGGTGGCCACTGGAAATGTGCGGTGTACACCCATTCTTTTGGTTTGCTCTCTGCTCCAGGATGGCTTCTGCTCCCAGAAAGGTTCCCTATGTGTGTCTCATGCCTCACCTTATTCCAGCTGCACAATGAAAGGACCAGAGTTTCAAGTTCTGACCCCATTAATTATTCACTGTTAAGTTTAGGTAAATCTTTCAGGCTCTTTGAGTTTGATAATAATGAGCCCCGAGAGCCACTAAATATGTCAAATGAAGTAAAAGGTGTGGGAATGCTTCGTAAACCCTACAAGGTCATAAATGACGAGTTGTTATTATTATTCAGTGTTTTCCTGCTGCATTTTCCTACAGCCGCTTCAGCTGTTAGAACTTTTCCTGGCTCAACGCTCACAGGTGCTACTACCTTCTGGGCCTTTCACAAACTCGCCTTTGATGTGGTTAACTCTTCTCCTCGGTAGACCTAGTCACGATAGTAATACCACAGTGTAAATATTTTAAAATTAATTTTTCACTGTAAAAAAAAGGCACTCTTTGATAAAAAGGATATACATGGCACATGCTAATTTTAAACCATAAAACTGTGTTTCATTCAACACTTAACTGAGTGTCTGTGAAATTCATGACACCATGAGGGTCCTGAAGAT
Source organism: Pachyuromys duprasi (assembly GCA_028658305.1). Taxonomy (NCBI): domain Eukaryota; kingdom Metazoa; phylum Chordata; class Mammalia; order Rodentia; family Muridae; genus Pachyuromys; species Pachyuromys duprasi. Next base: position 31,580,974 of record CM053754.1, on the reverse strand, counting down.
ACCCAGACAAATGTCAGCTTGTGGGACAACTTCTGGTCTGGTTTACTGTAGAAGGCAGAATTGAATAAACAGACAAAGGTGGGGGCTTTTTTTTTCCTGATTGGGTCTATATTCTGAAAGTGTTCTGGTTCTTGAGTAAATCTATAGTTGCACATTTACTGAATTTACTTGGATGTTTTTGCTTCTCAAATGTAAGCTCTAGGAGCCTTGAAGCTATACCTTAAGTAAGTGTTTATTCTAATACCTACTCTGATGCCAGGTTTCCATTGGAACTGCAGCTCCGGGAGGTCAGAGGTTTCAGTGTCTCTTACCCATCAATGTATCCCCAGAACAGTATGTGATTCACACAGGGCTTTAACGTTTGTCAAATAAAATGTCGTGTCCGATGAAAATAGCTAGTCATGCCTGAGACTCCTTGGAAATACCATGGGCGAAGACAGTAAAAGCCCTTTCCTTGTTCAGAGGAAAGCTTGTTTGTAGTGGGTTGGGGGATGCTACTCCCCATAGAAACGCAGAGAGGAGGTAGGAAGCAGGACAGAAAAGAAAGAGAAAGGAGAGAAGAAAGCAGGAGTAGCGGGAAGAGAGGAGCAACCAGGGTGGGGTGACTGGGGAGACACAGAACCAGAGACAGACAAGGAACCAAAGACAAGGGAAGAGAGACGAGAAGGAAAGGAAGTGAGCCCATGAGGTGACTGAGAGGTCCAGGAAGGCATCCTAAAGAGAGCTTGCTGTTTGATTTTCTCCCTCCCAGGACCCTTGACCCTAACTTAGGACTTTATGATCTCCCCACCCTAAGAGAGGACACAGACTTCTCCATGTCCTAGAATGGGCAAATGGAGTTGATAAATCTGGAAAAATGTATGCTGCTCTATGGAAACGATACATAAAGCACCTCTGCCGTCCAATGAGAAGCAGTCACAGCGACTCAGCCCATGTGTCTAAGGTCAGGCTGCCTTTACACAGCTAGACAGTTTTTCAGACTAGGGGAGGTGGCCTCAGAACACACCCAACTAGTGCCTTTATTTTGCCTCCTAACTCAGTCTCTTATCTCCAGACCACCCAGTTTCTCTACAAAATCCACGCTTAGAAGTTTTGGGGGTGATCTGATTGGCTACCACTGTATGCTCATCCCTGGATATATCAGCTCTGATGCACAGTGCACCCCACCTGCAAATTCCAAAAGAATCTTCCAGCATAGGATTCCTTTTGTACCCTTGACATTTCCCTCTTTTGTTTCAAAGTAGTGTTCGATAGATTCTACAGAAGAGCTAAGGCTAAGAAGCGGCTGCTCCTGGGGCCTGGCTTGTTATTTGAAGCCAAATGCCAAGGTTCTTTTCAGTGATTCTTTAGCTTGGCTTCCAGTGTATAGTTGGGCAGTGTGGCTGGTCAAAGCTGCTTTAGTATTACTGTGGCAATGCTGATGCAGGAAGCCCTTACCCTTGGTTGTAAAGGGCCTTGGTTGTCCAGGTGAAGGGTAGGAGGAACCATATCCTGATTAAAGAAGGGAAGAACACTCAAGCACTGGAAGAGACACCTCGTAGCAGGGCTTTTATTTTTCTTTCAAAGGATTGCGGTATTTCTTCCCCCTAGAGATAGAACAGTAAGGGCCTGTCAGCAGCTCATCTGGGTCTAGGGGAGGTGTGGAGGGATGGACTCAGTAGCTTGTTGTGACTGAAGTACCCTTTTGCTAGGCAAGTTTGCTTGTTCTTGTACCATTTCCATACTTAGCACCGTCTGAATTGGTTGAAAGAAAGGTGTTTCTAAGAGGCCCCCCCCCCTTTTTAACCATATGGAAAGAAAGCATTGGCTTCAATGAGCATCTTAATTTTCTCTAACTAGGTATCTGGTAACCTTGTGTCAGAGGGGGGGCATGCCCATGGAATCTCAGGGATGCGTCAGTTCTGTCTTTATTCCATAGATTTAAAAAACTGAGGCTCATTTTGTTTCTATACTGTTCCCCTTTGCTGTTTTTTTTTAATAAAGCTTATAAGAAAACTATAGGGAAAACAGAGAAATTACTCATAATCCCACATTTAAGTGGAAACCACGGTTTCTATTTTCCCACCTACGTTTTCAGTTCATGTTTTCTCTCTTTTGCTCTCTCTGTACACACACACAGACACACACACAGACACACACACACACACACAAACATACGTCTATCTACCGACCTGTTGATGTTTTTCTGAGGTAGAAACTGGCTATGCAGGAGCTGTCCACGTACTCACCATCCACCAGCCTTCCCTTCCCCTCTTAAGTTATTCATTGTTCTTACAATCAAGAAGCCATGACAGCTAACATCTAGAGTGGTTCTTTCTCTGTGTTAGACGCTTCCCCGATGACTCTCTATCAACTCATTTATTCTAACTGCAGTCCTGTGAGGCAGCACTATCCTCCTTGCTCCGACTGCAGATGAGGACACTGAGGGCCTCTGTTCTTCCAAATCAGCTTGATTTGGTTCTCTGACACTGGTATGGTTACTTCTTAGATTCCTACTCAACATCTAGTTTTCCCTTTCACCTTTCTTAAGAGAACTCTGGTCGTTGTGGTCAATAATACATTCTGATGAAAATTCAGATTCCCTTGCAGCTCAGTCATCACATTGTTTAATGAATGAGACAAAGCAGGAAGTACACAGGTAACCCCTGCCTTTTCTCCATTATGGTCTCACAGAACCATGTGAGTTCTTGCTTTGTAAGTTGAAGTGGGGATGGGCTCCAGGTTATTTTCCTTTCCTACCTACTCTTGATTCATTCGTGCCAAATGCCATTTGCTTCACCAGTACCATCTATTAGTTGTATTTCCTCCCAGCCCTGCTGGTTTTATTTACGGATACTTTTGGGCCTGCCTACATGTAAAACTGTTACATGGTTTTCTGAGTCAGAATTGCATGTTCCTCCTTGTCATCCCTGCTCCTCACTGGTATCTTCCTGTCGTTGTACCTCATCTCCCCTCACCATGTTCAACTCCATTCAGTCTCTTGCTCATTTAAGACCTGGACTCCTGTCTTAGATACATTTCTATGGCTGTGATAAACGCCATGGCCAATGCCGCTCATAGAAGGAAGGGTTTAGTTTGGGTTTACAGTTAGAGTTAAGAGTCTATTGTCTTCACGGCAGGGCAGTGTGTCAGCAGGCAGGCATGGCGACAGGGGCAGCTACAACATCTTGAAACATAAACAGGTACCAGAGAGAGCAAACTGGGAATGGCTAGCGGCCTGTCCCCAGTGACACCCCCCCCCAATAAACACGCACCTCCTAAGCCTTCTGATACAGTGACATCAGCCATGAACCAAGTCTATGTATGTGTATATGTATATGTGTGTCTGTATATGTGTGTGATATATGAGTATATATGTGTTTATATGTATATGTGTGTGTATATATATGTATGCATATATGTGGAACATAGGAAAAGAAAAGTATGGTGGTACATATACATATGTATATATATGGAAACACATACACATAAAGGGATGCACACTTTTTTATGTAACAACTATAGAAACTTTCATGCTTGAAGGTTTAGTGTCGATCATTCTGGTGAATGAAATCTTATTGAGAACAGGAGAAGGGCAGATACAGCGAGAGGTCAAACCCAACAGCACTTTGGGAAAGGGCACTTCTACTTAGAAATGGCTTTATGATGTTAGCTGCATTCGAGCAGTGTCTAAAGATGGCTGCCACAGCAGGCAGGGGGAGGTTTTTCCCTAGACATATATGGAAAGGGGAAGAAGAGCCAGTAGACAGTTAAATATCAGCAGAGAGGGGTCATGGCAGAGGCTCCCTCCAGCGGAGGCCATGACTATCCAGCTGAAGAATGTGATCCTATGGGGATAGTATGACAAGAAGGTGGTTATTGAACAGAAGGCAGAGCCTACAGTTGTGTTGTATACATTTCTAGGTTTATGAGGTTCATGGAGATTTCGAGGGCTTTCTAGTGATTTGTTTTACGTTAGCACCACATGCCCATGCTAGAAGAAATCAGGCCCTGATAAACGAGAGAACTTTCTCACAGTCGGGGAATGGAAGAGTCCAATATAGCAACATGCTTGACTTACATTCTCATGACCTTTCCTTCAGGACTTTGGAACTAAAGCTCAAAAGGGTGGGAGGTGGCCCTGTGTTTCTCAGACATGGCAGTTGTCAAATTTTACCAGCTTCTTTGAACTGTTCAATTTACTGAATACCAAATACTCATTCATCTAGAATGATAGGAATTTTCAAATGACCTGTTATGGGTTGAATCCTGTTTCTCTGTCTGCCCTGCCCAAGGATATGACTGTTTTGGAGGCAGGGCCTTTGCTGAAGAAATTAGTTACGATGAGGGCATTAGATAGGACTAGAATCCATAGAAGAAGGAGACGAGCCCTGTGAAGATGCTTCACAGATCCACAAGCTAAGGAGGGAGACTTCGGGGTAGAAACCATCCCTGCAAGTCAATTTGCTTTCAAACTTAGAGCCCCCAGAACTGTATGAAAATAGATTTTTATTGTCTAAGCCACAAGTTGATGGTGCTTGGTTACCATATCCCTTGCAAACCAACCTGTGACTTAACCTCCTCTTCAGGGATTCTTGTGCCCTTACCATTTTGTGGCTTTTCAGCACTCCTGTTCCTAAAAGTCCTTGCAGCACCCCATTGCATGTCCCCACCTAAGCCAATGGAAGAGAGCCCATTCTAGAGCTGAGGAAAACAGGGCGGGTCAAGTCTCTAAGGTGACCATTCCCTGCTAGGTGACTTCCTTACTCCTCTGAGTGCAATGCAGGAGTTGAGCTTGCAATGTCTTTGGCCATCTCTAGCTATGGCCATCGTCTGCTCCTCAGCTCTATACACTGTAGAAAGAGCAGCATTCTGGTTTTAAATGCATGCCAGAGAGGTTAAAGATATATCTATATGTATGTATATATGTATATGTATATATGTGTACATGCGTATATATGTGTATGTGTATATGTACACACATATATATACATGTGCACATATGAACACATATACATATATACACGTACATATATTCATATATACATGTGTATACACATATATATGTATGTGTACATATTTGTGTATATACATATATGTACACATGTATATATGTTAAAGATGTGTATCTTTTTATATGGTATATATATATATATATATATATATATACATAGGGGTTAACAATATATGTGTACATGTATATATGGATATATACACACCCATTTATCCTTTTAAATTTTCTAAAATGTTATGTCTCATTTAAAGACCTCAATATATCATGCGATTAACAGGTCCTAAAACTAAGGCAACTAGGCCTAGTTGCTCCTTCTTCTTTGAGTTTGCATTATATGTGGCAGGAGCTAATAATTTAGCCAATACAAGTAGGGGGCACCAGAAAACATACCTACTCAAGCTACTGACACGAGTGGATGTGAGCTTAAAGCAACATGTGGGAAAGCTGAGGATGGCAAATGCCATCACAAGTATCTACTTATGTTATCTGGGTCTCAGCAGAGTTTATGCAATAACAAAAGTCACACCATCCTAGACCTAGCCACCTGTCTCTCTGCCTTGTCTATCCTTGCAAGTAAAAGAGTGTGCTAGGGCCAGAGCAAAGAAGGCGGACTCAGAATGGCAGATGTGGCCAGACAGTCTCATAAGAAAAGGAACAAGTTCAAGATGGTATAGAGCTTCCTTCTTCCTGTGACCAGGATAGCAGGTTACATAACTCACTAATACTTAGGACAAAGCAATGCACTTGAGGTTACTGGGGTGAAATAGCTTAGTGGATATCATAATCACTGTCAACTTTAAGCTAAGCATGCCCAAACCTTGCTGCTTATAGTGTCTTTCCATTGTCTGGATTCCTGTGGCCATTTCCTGCAGATGGTTTGCAAGGACAGATGAACTCCAACCCCCATATAACACAGAAGAACTGAGCTTGGCAATGGCCTTGCTCCAGGGCCCCTCTCGAGGACTTGGTGAAAAGCAGCCCACCCCTGTGAGCCCTGCAGCAGGAACTCCTTGCTCTTAGATGCCCACGTGCGTAGATTGGGTTCTGAGACCCCAAAGCTTCAGCTTGAGACTGATGACAGGGGCCAACACTCCCATGTCCTCTTTGGTTGATGGTAAGAATCCCTTCAGAAGCATCTGGTTCCATCTCTATACCACATGTGTTCTCTCTCCTGCCCTCTCTCCTTCTCTCCCCCGCTCCCTCCTTCCCCCTCTCTGTGTGTGTGCATGTGGGCCTGTTTGTAAAAGACATGTTATGTAAGCCTCAGAGTGACCTTTCCACAAGTCTCATGCAGCTTGTGGCTGTTCGGGCTTTCCCCTGAATTTCTCTTAACTGCATATCCAGCTGTGTTCGTTCGCTTAAGCTCCCTGTGCCTGCTCAAGGTCAATCTTGAAGTCAGCTCTTTAAGTGTCCAGAGGGTAATTACCTAGATGCACCTGGGTGGGGTTTAACCCATTGCATCCCACCCTCTCCCCCCCAACGTCATGGGGGAGAATCCTGTGCGAGAGAGGCACAGTTAGTAAAATCACACCCCTCCCCAGAGGTCATTTGATCTTGTCAAACAGGCTTTTACAGAACATATGTGCTTTAGTTCTAGTTTAGGGTCCGGGAACAACAGCACACTCCATTTTCTTTACTTCTGACGCACGTGCACAAACCAGGAAACTCTCTTTTTCAGTTGCACGTAAAAATTTTTTGGTTTGGTCAGAAAACAAAAGCAAAAACGCCTCAAATCGAAATGAAAGTGACTATTGGACTGTTCCTTTATTGAGAACCACAGACAACAGAGAAAGGATGTGGAAATTCAATTCAAGGAAGACTAGGGGGAAGATGCAATGACTGGCCCGGACCAGAGGATGCTGTGGGTGCCTGTCTGCCGACATTTACAAGCGAGCCGTAGGCTTGCTTAGCTTCTCAGGTTCTCTCCATACGTCTTCACTGAGGTACTCTGGGCTCTTTTGAATGAGTTTGAAGTAGGATCCCATGGGCGGGGATACGCCAGCTCTCAGGGGCTAGCAGCATTGTACAGCAAGCGCCACCCTGCATGGGGGCCTGGCAGTGTCCTTAGAAATGGAGGTACATGCATTCCAGCCGCAGACTTTGACTGCTGTGCAGCCTCAGGAGGGTTGCCAATGACTTCTGGGCCTCGGTTTCCCTCTCTGTAACAGGGCCACTGATAGTCACCTTGGACAAAACAAAGCCAACTATGTTTAGTCCTTGGTGTATCCTTAATTACAAGGTATTCCATGGTCCCTGCTATTTTTTGACAAACTTTGTCACAGCCTAAGCATGTGACTAGAGATGTGCCAAGCTGTGTAGGTGGCTGGACTTTCGTTCTCATGGGGAAATAAGAAACTTTGTGCTGCAGTCCCTTTATAAGTTTGAATTTTCTGGTCTCTTTTACTCTAGGATAGTGCTTCTCAACCTGTGGGTCGTGACCCCAGAAGCATTGCATATCAGATATTTGCATCACAATTCAAAACAGTAGCATAAATTACAGTTATGAAGTAGCAAGGAAATAATTTTATGGTTAGGGGTTCCCACAACATGAGGGACTGTATTAAAGGGTCTCAGCACTGGGAACGTGGGGAACCACTGCTCTAGGAGGAAATACTCAGGTTTAGCAGTCTGCAGTGTTCCTAACGTTCAGATTAGGTTCTTTGTCAAGATGTTTGAAGACTTGAAACTCTTCTCATTCATGGGTTTTAACAAGGACCTGGGCAGGTTACAGGCAGTGTGAGTGGCAGACAAATCTCATTGTTCTGGTATCAAGGCCAGAGAAAGAAAACAGCTATGTCGTCTCTGGCGTTCTTTCTGAATTGAAGACCCCCACACCAGAATTTGTTCCGCTGAGTAGCTAAACCTCCTGTTGTCCCTTTCTTCTTTATAGGAATATTCTGCAAGGCATGGAAGCACCTGTGCTTTCAGGTTCCTGATAAACATTTTCATATTAACTCTGAACTTCTATGAGGCAGATTAAGAGAGGAAACTCTGGGCTGGATTTGTTGGGGCTGTGCTGTCGAGAGTTCCCAGGTATGGAAGCCATTTTTGGGTCTTCTGCCATAAAAATTATTATAGCTCTCATTGAAATAAGCTTCTGATAAAGGGCTGGAACACTTTGTTTATAAATGGGGAAAGAAAAAGCAAAAGATGAGGTAGGTCAGAGCTGCAAACAAGACACTAATTTATGACCATGAGTTCAGATCTGTGATTCCCATCTTTTTATAGGATGATGTAGTTTTCTTGGGCTAGCATCAGATTATCATTGGATTATATAAGTTAAATTCAAGTGCACAAATAAGAAGGCACCAAAATGTTTCACAGTGTATTGATAACTAGGGTTAATATTTTGCAGATATAATGTTGCATATTTTGCATTTTACATTTATTCTGTACTAATGTGTATCCATAAAAAAATGCCCTTATTTTCACATACTGTTTAGTAACCTATCTTTAGTAGCAAAGCACATTACCATGCTGTAGCACGGGGCTCACATTGTACACCTACCCAGACCTGTGTTCACCTGCTTTCTTCTTGTGCTCCTGGTTGCTTGCTGGGGAAAGCTGGTCCTTGCTCCTGCTACCTTATGCATTTCATTCTCAGGAAAAGCTGCACATTGACCTGCATAGCTCCAGATGTGGTGGAGCTCTGTGATTCCGCTTTCAGGGGGACCCATATTCTGCCCTCAAAGCCTTGTTGTTGTTGTTTTTATTTCCAGCGGGCCCCGGGTCTCAGATGAAGACTGCACTGCAAGGAACTGGCTTCTCCTTAGGGGCTAGCTAATACAAGCCAGATGTGCAGGGAATTCAGGCCATGAGTGAAGGGTCAAGGTGAGGTAGGAGAGGGGGAAGCTCTCTGAACCATGGTAGGTAGAGCCTGTATCAATTGTTCTACCCTGCCTGTGTCCGTTTCCCACCTGCTTTCTACCAGGGGGTTCTCTGTAAAGCTCCCTCTTTCCCATCCTTCCTCTATCCTCTCCTCCTTCCCTTCCTCTTTCCCTCCTTTCCTCCCTCCCTTCCATTTTTTTCTTCTTCCCAAAATGAACTGAGTGATACCCACCACATATGAAGATGAAATTTGCTCATTTTTAGTTAGTGTGGATTTTTATCAATTATGCTTGACTGTGACTTCACTAGAAGTGGCATGTTGACGTTGTCTTCAGTGACACTTTGGTAGAGGACCCCATGCCTCTCCATAGCCCCGCCCCCAAGAAGATCTATAAAACACAAGCAAGTCATGGTAGCTGTCTTACCCTCTATGTGACCTCTGGGCTGCGAGAGAGAGAGAGAGAGAGAGAGAGAGAGAGAGAGAGAGAGAGAGAGAGAGAGAGAGAGAGAGAGAGAGAGAGAGAGAGAGAGAGAGACTCAGACAGAGCCCAGTCCATCCAGCCTCATCCCCTGTTGCCTTTCAAGTGCAAGAGGTTTGAAGTCTACACACATTTTCCCAGGGCGAGGCGCTGTACACATCTGGGTCGGCTTTGTTCCCGGTTTCTCTTTTTCAAGTTAATCAGCGTGAGTAACGGCTACATGAAACCAAGGGGAAAATGGAATAAATATGTTGGAAGTGCTTGAAATTGATCGGCACTTGTTGATTCTCCTCAGTCTCACTTCCTGGCCTTATTTTAAAACATTCAAAGAGTCTGAACAATCCTTAAGAGTTGTTTGGCATGCTGGAAAAAAAAAAAACAACAGTCTTTTCTGTAATGTGTAAGAACTTTGATCTGTGCTCTTTCTGGTCTGAGGCTGTAGGAGAGGGGGGACAGGATTGGTGTTGGGGTACAGGGCCCCCAGAACTGAGCAGTTTTCCAAAGATTTTCTTTCCCCTTTACCTTTTCTTTGAGGAGGATAGAATATTGCTATATGGCCCAGGCTGGTTGGCTCACATGATCAGCTCAGCTTCTAAATGCGTGGTACTAGAGGTCTCCACACCCTGGCACTCACCTTTTGAGACTCTTAATCTATTGCATATTGCAGCCATTCTGAATCTAGTCTGCAGTGCCCTTGGCTCGTTTTGGTTCCTCCAGGCCTGAAGCACTGCCCTAAAGGTCTGTGGCCTCCACAGTGTTGTGTCAGCTGGATGCCTCTGAGCGCTGATGACAGGTGGGCAGAGAACCCCATAAGCTGGATGAGGACTCAATTGAGAACTGCCCCAGAGACTCATATAGAAAGAATGAGGGGCCCAGGATACGGCTCAGTGATGGTTGTTTGCCTGACAGTAAGGTCTCGGGTTTTATCACCAAACAAAAACAATCCAATGAGCAAATACTAACTAAAGAATCAGGAGGAAGTAGATGCTGCTACAATGCTCTGTTGTTGGGCAGAGCTCACTGTTCACTTCGCAGAAAGGGCTCCTCGGCTAACTGAGAGAAGCAGAAATGGCCCAGGAGGCCCATGCTCAAGGTTCCCTGGCATGGTACTGGCAGGGATGGCTGAGACAAGAGCTTTCTTCTTTTTCCTTTGTTCTTCTCTCATATATTACATCTCGACCAGTTTCCCCTCCCTCCTCTCCTCAGATCTACGCCTCTTCTTCTCCCCTTCAGAAAAGGGCAGGCCTCCCGGAGATATGAGCCAAACATGCCATATCAAGTTGCAATAAGCCTAGGCACAGGTCCTATAGTTAAAGGCTGGATGAAGCAATCCAGTAGGAGGAAAAGGGTCCCAAAAGCAAGCAAAAGAGGCAGATATAGTCCTCGCTCTCTGCCACAAGAACACCAAGTTACACAACTTTAACATGTATACAGAGGGCATAGGTTAGACCCAGGCAGGTTCTCTGCTTGTTGGTTCAGTCTTTGTGAGTCCCTACGGGCCCAGCTTAGTTGATTCTGTGGACCACATTCTTGTGGTATCTTTGATTTATCTGGCTCCAGCAACCCTTCCTCCCTCTCTTCTGCAGGATTCCCAAGCTCTGCTTATGTGTTTCCCTGTGTGTCTCTGTATCTGGTCCTATCAGTTGCTGGATGAAGTCACTCTGGTGACAATTATGCTGGGCTCCAGCTTATGAGTATAGCAGAGTATCTTTAGGAATCATTTCATTGATTAATATTATCTTTTTTTTTTTTTTGCCAGTTGTGTTTTGTTCTGTCCTAGGTCTCTGGGCTGCTCAGCCTCTGGTTCTTGGCTCTCCAGGCAGCGCCAGGGGTGGGCTCCCTGGGATTGGGACACCAACCCAGTCACAAATCCTTTGATCTACAATTTGTCCTGCCTGCAAGATGTCCTGGGGTAAAGGTAACCAACCTAGGACTACAATTTTGGCTTTAGAATTCTGAGTTCATTCTTGAAATGTGGTCTTGAAGGCTCATCCCTTCAAGCCTTCCCCTGACCTGTGGGCCATGTGATTTAGCTGTATGAACACTAGTCCCACACTGGAGCTGTCTCCTGACCCTGCTTCCCACTGGTGGCTTGTGTCTGGCTTTCCACCTTCCTCTGGGTGACTAAAAGGGGACAGTGATTCTCAGGGTATCTGGTACAGTGTAGCCTCTGGAGGACCGTCAAGAACAGACTTCAAAGCAGTCTGTTCTTCATCCATGGGCTCTGTGCTCCACCACATCCCTTTTGCTCAAATCTGGACTATATGTACCTAGATTTTTATGTAAGAGGGAATTAAAACTCTGGAACCCAAGGGATCCTACGTGCACTGGTGCCTTCGGGTGATCTTCAGGGATGGAGGTCACAGGAAAGCACTTTGACCCCCGACACACTTTATCATGATGCTGCCAAGCTTGTGGACTCCATTTTGAGCCTAGGAAGCCCGTAGCATAATCTCTGGATTGAGAAGGCCCGTGTTTGAACCTAGCCTTGCATCCACAGGCCTCACTCTTCTACCTGTGAAACAGGCAGGACAATTGCTGCCCCCGAGTGTGTCTTTTGTGAGCTCAGGGCATAGAGTGATCCTGTGTCTACTATAAAATCACTAATACTGAGTGAAACTGAAAGTTTAAGCATAGAAGGACTGTACTGGGAGAAATGAGGCCATGAGGATGAGCCTGGGTCTTCTTGTGTTCATTCAGCAAACATTTCTAAAAATGAAAAAACAACAACAAAAAGCAAAAAACCAATTTTATATGTGTGTGTGCCTGAATGTATGTATGTATGTATGTATAGCCCATGGGTGTAAGAGCCCAGAGGTCAAAAGAAGCATCAGATTCCCTGGAACTGGAGTTACAGATGGTTGTGAGCTGCCATGTGGGTGCTTGGGACTGAACTCAGGTCCACACCTGTAATCCCAGGGCTCTGGCAGGCAGAGGCAGGCAGATCTGTGAGTTTGAGGCCAGCCTGGTCTGCAAAGTGAGTCCAGGACTGCCAAGGCTATACTGAGAAACCCTGTCTTGAAAAATAAAAACAAAAACAAAAAAGAGAGAGAAAGGTAAGCATTCTTTTTTTTTTTGCTTGAATTTTTTTATTGATTTATTATTTATTGCAGTTGATTCACTTTGTATTCTGGCTGTATCCCCCTCCCTCATCTCTTCCCATTCTCACCCTCCTTCCCTCTTTTCCCCCTATTCCTCTCCCCTAGTCTCATGTCAGAGACAGCCCCTGTTCCCTTTACTAGGGAACGCACATAGAGACTGAGCAGCCTACAGTCTACACCTGAGCAGCGGGGCTAGGTCCTCTCCAAACATGGCCCTTGGTTGGTGCATTGGTCTCTGCAGGCTGCCCTGGGCCCCTAATTTTGGCTCTGTTGGTCTCCTTGTGGAGCTTTTGTCTCTTCCAGGTCTTTCTATCTCTGCTTTCTTCCATAAGATTCCCTGCATTCTGCCCAAAGTTTGGCTAAGAGTCTTAGAGTTTGCTTTAATGCCCTGCTGGATAGATTCTTTCAGAGGGCCTCTGTGGTACGTTCCTGTCCTGTTCCCTGCTGAGGCTTCTCTTCAGCCCTCAGCAAACAGATCTTGAGAACCTAATGTATGTGATGTGTATTGGCACTATAAGTGTAATAAGGACCAAGAAGACATAATCTTGACATCAACCCCAGAAATTCCTTGTCCTGTATGATAGATAAAGTTCATCTTAATTCAAAGAGAAGATGAATCTGAAAGGCAGGATTTACAGAAGACCTTGGGGCTGAGAGATCTATTGGGAATATTGGAGAAAGGCCGCCCTGTTCTAACCTAGGTTAGGATGAGGAGGATTCACTGAGAGGAATTAGCAGTTTAGAAAGGATGGGAGATAAGTGGAAAGCAAAGGGATACAAAGGCCATGGCCTGGTGCTGGTCAAGCTAGGGATTAGGCTGGCCCGGAGAGCTGCAGCTGGCTCTTAGACGCTGAAATGAGCGGATGGACAGGCTCTCTTCAGTTGTGGGGAGGCTGAAAGCTCTTTAAGGGTTAATGAGGTGGCAGCCCTCCTCTTCTGTCCTTCCGTTGCTCTGCTGTCTGTCCTGGGAGGCAGGATATCCTTCATCACGATTGGGATTAACCAAACAAACTAACCCTAGGGAAAGGGGAAGCACTTTGGATAAGAAATGGGCAGATTCCTCTGTGTCCCATAGTGACAGTCAACTTTGCTGGCTCTACTTAGCTGGGCCGTTTAACTCTTCCACACTGCTCTAAGAACTGTTGTATTTCTTTAAGAAAACAAAAACAAAACCCCTGCATCTTCAGGAATGCAGCACAGTTTTACTTCAGGGAAAAAGCGAAGTAAGTTGGACTTGTCAAGTTTTCTATCTCTTGACAAGGGGCAGAGGATATACATGGAGTTGCAAAACTCTATCTCCAAACTGATCTTCAAGGAAAAGCTGCCTGTGTGTATATGATACAAAGTACCTGCTGCACTCCAAACTTTTCTTGTATTTTTTTTTTTACATGCTTCTCCAAGGAGGCAGTAAATCTCCAATGCTTTAAGCCAAGGTTCCAAGTGTAAGTCCCGTTGCCTCAACTTCAGCAACAAAGATGGTTCTGAAAGGAGGGGAGTGACTTGGGGAGAGATGTGCATTTGGCAGTGAATGGCCTACCTCTTGTCACTGTCTTTCCTCTTGGCGGTGACAGTTCTTGCGTATTCAATGTGTTTGTTGAGAACTGCTCATCCACTAGCCACTTCCTCCTCCATGCTGGCTTATTTTGGACTATAAGTCTGTCCCTGGCCTAGACTGCTCATTCCTTCATTTTTTTTTTCCTCACCGGGCTCAGGATGGTCATAACACTCAGCCATTCTGTTATCACCACTTTTACTGTGAGGCTGGCCTGTAGCCTTTCATAAGCAATCTGTCCCAGCTGTTTGGATAGGAGCAAGGGAACTCAGGAGGACAGCCACCCCCTGCTGGTTCCAGCTGATGCTTTTGAATGTCTTTTCATTTGCCCTCTAGGGATCTAGCCCTCTTCTGCCCACCAGTACCAGCTATTGCCTGGAGCCTCTGCTAGCCATCCAAACACAGGCACTGGGCTTCCAAAAGCTTGCCATTCTTCTGAGAATAAATACTATACCAGCGTTGGGAGCTGTAGATCAGGAGACAAAAGCTCTGGCTATGTTCTGAAATGTTGTTAGTGTTTTCAAACAAGTGTTTTCAGACTGGGCATGAGATCCCAGTATGAGGGATGTGGAGAAAGGAATACCAAGAGTTCAAGGCCAGCCAAGGCCAGGTAGCCAGACTCTTCATAAGACAATTAGAAGTGTTTGTTGGCCTATAATGTATGTATGCACTTGTATAAACAGTTGCAAATAAGTGAAGCAGTGTTTCTCAACCTGGGGTAGAATATAAAATATCCTGCATATCATATATTTACATTATGACTCTTAACAGTAGCAAACTTACAGTTGTGAAGTAGCAACAAAATAATTTTATGGCTTGGCTGGTCATCACAAGAAGAGGAACTGTATTAAAGGTTTGCAGCCTTGGGGAAGTGGAGAACCACTGAAGTAAAGACTAAAAATATGGGGGAAAATGAAGGTAATAATAGGTGAAAGGGAGGGTTGGCGTGAGCATATGGGACATGCAAGAAAAAAAGAGACTTGGGAGAGGCTACCAGGATAGATCAGTGTGGCCAAAGAATGAGGCCATGAGAAGGGAAGAGAATAGCTAAAATATTTTTTTGTTTCAAACTTTGTAATATCTAATTCATTATATGTTAATGAAGCTTTTGAAATAAAATTATATAACTTGTGCTTTGATCTGGATCAAATTATCAGACTTGAGTAGCTCTTGCTTTCCTTTCCATCTAGTTGAATAACCAGAACCCTGATATAAATGTGAGGATTCAGGATGAATTATTAACACAGGCTTTCACGGGAGACAAATGATAAGTGAAGTTTCAGGTCCAGCCACACAGGGAGTGATGACTCCAACTCCGAGTACTGAGGTGGCCTGATTGTGTGTTGTGTGGCCTGAGCTCCCTGGAGAAGATGCTGTTGAGAGGAGAGAGAAAGCACTATGCCCATGTCCCAGGGCTGAGTTCAAACTGATCACTCTAAAGTCAAAAGCAACAAGGGACAGAGGTAGGAAGGGAGGAAGGGGGAGAGGAAGAAGTGGGAGAGAGAGGAAGGAAGGTAGAGGGAGATGGAGGAGTGGGAGAGGGAAGGGGGAGGGAAAGGGAAGCTGAGAACACTGAAAGTTGACATCTCTTTGTAGATAGTTCAAATACCTTTGCATGACTCTCAAGGCTTTTAAAAGTGCAGTCAACTTTTTTTTCTCCAGATTGTTCTATCTCCCCAGCCAAGTACCAAATGTTTTGTTCATACATGACCCCCAAAGCCCTCTTCTCTGTTTGGTAAAGGGAAATTCCTCTTAACAGTCAGTTTAGAAGTGATAGATACAGTCAACTTTTAGAAGAAAGTTGGCTGACCTCTGTCTCCAGTCCTTCAGTCTTGCTCCCATCTACTCTAGGTGGAACTGATCTCTTTCCAGGGATGCTTCCGTGCAACATGGCTGATGAGCACTCACTGGGATGAAGGGACACATCTTGGGAGAGCAGGTGGCTCTAAGTGAGCCTCAGGAGGTTGCTAAGCACCATGTATGTGTGTGTGTGTGTGTTGGGGGCGACAGTGTGCTTAGAGTGAGTTGTTCCTAGTGGGGCACTAGACCAGAATGTCCTTCCCAAAGAGTGTTCCAGGATTGTGGCTATCTCATCCAGTCCCCAAATAAACAAAATTATTTTATTAAGATGAGGAACTAGAGTATATAATGGTTGAGTGCCCAAGTCCACACTAAATTGACCATCGGCAAAATCAGAATTTAAATCCTGCTAAACAAACAAGTAAATAAATCCTGCTCTGATTCTGACACCACATTTCTGAGCCACAGACAATATTCCACAGGAGAACTGGTGTAGCCCCTGCCACAGAGCTTCCAATCTGGGGCAGAAGCGAGACCATCACTGCTAGTTGGTGTACAGTGTAGAGCGGATGGCAGAGGTGTGATACATGTGAAGAGCATTTTCTACTGGCACGTGGCACTTACAGAACTGAAAGTACTAAAGACCTTGTAATGTGCTAGTGAGTGGGTCAGTCATACCCAGGGAAGGATTATGCCTTAACAGTATTGTGTGGTGAGAAACAGTGTGGGACCCCTTCCATGAGGACACGTGTCCTCCTGGGAAGCCGATTCTGTTCTGGGCACTGGTTCTTGGGGGAGTGCGGGAGGGGCAGCAATGACCCTAGAATGTTTGAGTTGTTTTTATGCCCAGTCTACTCCTGACCCCCAGAGTCAGCCCTTTATTCTGCTCTCAAGGTTTACAACTCAGAAAAAAACCTGACCCTGCCCCGATTTTTTCTTCTCCTGATGTGCTGAGGTGTTCAAGGGAGAGAAGCTCTCGAAACTTCCCTTTCAGGAGGAACAATAACTTCAACATGATCCCTGTATCTGGCCACCGTTGTGGTGGAAAGGAGAGAGGAAGAGCTTTGTGGGGCCCCAGTAGGTCTGTGGGTGCAGAAGTAACCGGTACATACTTGCAAAAGGGATTGAAAGCAGTTAGGGGGTGGCGGCTTGTAGGGATTGGGGGAAAGTATAGTAGCGTGGTAATTGGAGATAGTAGATGGCAACTCCCCAGTGAAGCCGGGAAGAAAAGACTGCTCTTCACAGACACAGGATGGAAGGGGTTTCGTGTTTAATGTAAATACACCTGCCATTTGTTCTCCAAAGCACTGATTCCAGGTTCCGAGATAAAATAGCATTTTGAACACTGTGCCAGTGGAATTTGCCTTTCTGTGCCCAGGCACTGCTGTTCACTTTGTTCCTAGCAGAACCTAGAGGAAGGAGAGTGCCCTGACTGGTTTCAGGGTCTTACCCAGGCCAGCTCTGCATCTTCCTTGTCCCAGCATGGATTTACATGACACAGCCCAGTAGACGGTCACCCTCGAGGCCGCTCTTGACCGTTTCTTGCTCCTGTTTCCATGCTCACCACTGTGTTATGGACAGGGGCAGCGGCACCTCTTACGAAAAGTCCTTGCTGCTTTTTTGCATTAAGCTCACCAAGGCATCGGCCGCTCAACTCCAGCCACCAGGTCTGATTTCAGCCCTGGACTGTCAGTGTACCGGCAGCCCCAGAGCCTGGGCCGGTCCCCTGCCTGCAGAGCTGTCTCCTCCCTTCCCTTCGGCTTTAATTCTGTCCATACCCAGTGTTCTACAGTATTTTCTTTAGGATGCGATCCCTGGGTCTAGCCCATCAGCAAGAGGTATTGACCCCCTCTTACTGCTCTTGGTGCTCCATGTCCTGCCTTTGTGGATCTTGTCCCTGTTTATAACTATGAATTTATATAATTACCTGATTGATCTCTCTCTGCTCCTCTAGAGCAGCAGGTCTCAGCCTTCCAAACGCTGCTAGCCACGTGTTGTGGTGACCGCCCCCAACCATGTACTTATTTTCATTGCTACTTCACAACTGTAATTTGGCTACTGTTATGGATTGTAATGTGAGTGATTTTGGAGATGGACATTCGCCAAAGGATGGAGAGTGTTTCTTTCCTCACAGTGGGGAGAAGCTCACCTGGACCCCACAGTGCGGTGGAAGAGGGAGTGTTCAGTCACGTGATTGCACAAAGCCAGCCTTCAGCAGATGGTGCAAGACAGTGACTCTGTAATGGGAATTCCAGTATTACCTTCTGCTGGAGTGACCCCGAGTGACCTGGGCATGCCTTGCCTCACCACAAAGGCAAGGAAAGGAGGGTTAAGAGCAGTGACCACAAGGGGGCACTAAACCAGAGCCAGAGGCGCAGAAGGGGCAAGTCCTGATCTTTGTCACTGTTTTGTGCTGGCTGCTGAAGAAAGGCCCCTTCAAGACTCCAGATGATGGCAGGCTGATAGTACGCCAGTCACCACACACTGCATGCTTCCTCCGAGTGGGACTCCTCATGCTGCGGAGTCGTGGAGCAATGAAGCCGTTACCACTTTTTTATCCCTGATTTATACACTAGGTCCTTAAGACTTGAGGAGAGCGGAAAACAGAATTTGCACGCAGGTCTGTGTGAGCCCCAACCCTGTGCTTTCTTAACTGCCATTGACAAGGAATCCCAGTAGGTCCTTAAGAACGGGCACGCTCCTCTCCAGAGCATTTGTGACCCAACAGTATGAACAGAAACAAGGCAAGCTCTGTGTTCCCACTTGGGGAAAGTTAATATTTCACTGCTCTCGAGAATTTAGGAGCTTGGTAAAAAAAACTCACTATTAAACAGGGATTTTCTTTAATTCCTTTTGTTTAAAGATTTTCTTGTGAAACACTCTATGTACTGTGCCTCCCTCTGAGACGTCGGTGGTGCCAGACCGTTAGGGAGTTTGTGTAAATAGAGAGACGGCCAAATGCTGCCCACACAAGTTGTGAGGC
Organism: Pachyuromys duprasi; assembly: GCA_028658305.1. NCBI lineage: Eukaryota > Metazoa > Chordata > Mammalia > Rodentia > Muridae > Pachyuromys > Pachyuromys duprasi. Next base: position 31,562,238 of record CM053754.1, on the reverse strand, counting down.
ATGAGGCTGAGCGTGTGGAACAGCTTCACAGGCAGCCAGAGGCTCAGGGAGTGTCCTGGGACCTCACCTGCTTCCCAGGATGTGTGGACAGGGCTGTGCAGGTCTAAGGATAAAGATCTAAAATGTCTCTCACTTCATGGGGAAAAGAAGAGAAGATGATAAGGAAATGCAGTCATTTAGTCTTGAAAGGTCAATATTAATTAATGCTCATGTATATCTGGATTTCCTTTTTTTTTTTTTAACTGACAATTCTTACAAAAACCAGGAGTATCTAGAGAGTAAATAATGGGACAAGAATGCTTTGAAACATCTTTGAAATGATGGTTCAGTGCCTGGGGTCAAAGTATGGAGCTGGTTTTCTTCATGCATTTTAAAAAATACCTATTTTTAAGTTTAACATTGCTTTGGGAAGGACTGTATTATATTGACATATTGAGAAAAGATTGCTTTTTGTTTTTTTACAACTAATAGGAGCTTAGCATTGTGAATAAGGAGCAAAGAGAGCCGGTGCGGATGAATGCCCTCTTTCTTTAGCTGCAGAATTTAATAGCTGCCACCGAGAGCATTTTCTTTTAATCAGCAAAAAAAATTTATTTTGTCCTTGACATTTATGCCAAAAACCAGCCTAGAGAGTATGTTTTATAGCCAGTGCTGAATTGCCCTAAAGGTAGAATTTTCCTATGTACAGCATTCACTGAATAAATTTGATTGCATTAGATAACCAATCTATTAGGTAATCTTTTCCATGGGTCCCCAAAGATGAAGATGCTTAGAAACAGAGGAGGATCACAGGGACACACTTACATGCTTCCTGACACCGTGACCTCAAGTGGCCAGTACCAAGTCTGTTTCTTGATATAACAGGAGCTCTTACATGCCAACGTGACTTGCTGTCTTGATGATTAATGTATCTAAACATGTAACATATCCCTTGGCAATTATTGTGTACTCAGTAAGTATATGTGATACATAAATGATATAATAACTTAAAACTTGCCCCAGAGAATGCTTTCTTTGTGATCCGGTGATCATAAGAATACATTTTAAAAAATGAGATGGTTCAACTACTGAATGTAAGACTAGCAGAGGCATAATGAGATATATCTTAAGACACTGCAAGCTGAGATTGTTACTGAGGTGCAGCAACTCTGTGAAATGTGGTAGGAAAACTATAACCTCTTATCTTTCTTTTATCTATTAGTAAAAATCAGTACATGCTACGTATTGTTAGGCATTATGGGAAATTTCAAAGAGATACGTGATATAGATCTGGACCTGGTGGAACTTTTCAGTACATTTGCAAAATTAAATAGACAAACATTTAAATACCAAAATAACAGCTAGCTGCCAAATGAAGAAAATGGGAGAGAGAAGCCAGCAGATCCTGGGTTGCAGCAGTTGGCCGTGGGGAGGGAATTCAGGTCCTATAACAGAGCAATGGAAACTTCCTCCTGGTCTGGGTAAAGTCACAAAAGGAAGCTGGCTTTGGTGGGAAAGAGCAAGGCAAAGAGACGGAGAAGTAGTTAGTAGAGAAGCTCATTAACATCGAAGGCTTCCTTTGAACCTGAAGTGTCTGTCTGTGTGGACTGATCAAGCTTGTCCATCATGCCCCTGTCCACCCCCGTGATTCATTAACCTGCCTTTCTTATCACTGTATCAAAAGTAAGACAAGAGGCAGGCACAGATAGGAGGAAGTACTTTGCTTCTTGCTACTATGCCAAACATAGTTAACATACCACCCCTGATGACCTGTCAGCCTTCCTCTCCTGGACACTTCATCATTTCCCTGGAATCCACTGGAGTAATTTCTCTGTGCTTTACTCCGTGCTTCAAAGTGTCTGCTTCCTCCTTCCTTTCAACCAACTGACATTCGCATAGAGTTCCAAGGTGGCCTAGGCTATACATTCCCTCCCAAAGCTGAAGTGCTCCTGAACTTGTATGGTTCTTCCACGCCCTATCAATAGGGCGCTCAGCATAGGCCGGGGTTGGCATATGTCTGGCACTATTCTATGTTTTTTTCCATGTGTAAATTCCGTTAGTTCTCCAGAGGAAAGAAACAGTAGGAACAAGGGGAGACCTTATGAATGTACCAACTTACTAGATAATTCATCTTCAGTTCCTCTTACAAATATTTATTGAAGACTACTGTATGCCAGGCACCAAGACTCAGTCCTGGCAGAATTCCTGAGTAGACAATCAAAGGCTGAAGTAATTCAGGAATCAGAACCAAGCCGCCAGTATGGATATTTTATCAGCGTCCCACATTCTGAATTGACCATTCAACATACTTTGTGTTCATGAGAGCAGTACTGTGTTCAGTTTGAACGAGTATGGGGATCCCCTGGGAATCCTGTAAAAATGCAGATTCTGAGTTGGCGGTGCTGTGATGGAACTTGAGAGTCTGAGTTTCTAACACATTTTCTGGGGGTGGTGACAACGGCATTCTCACAAGAGCACTTGGAGTGCCAAGGTGCAAGAGAAACAATCAAGGACAAAGGGAATCTGGGTACAACAGCAGGGAGAGATGGTTGCTTCCACACACAGAGACAGCAGGCCTCTTAGGCTTGGCATGGTGCTTACCATCACTCTCACCACCTTAGGAACCTGCTGGCTGGTTTCTCGATGCCCAGTGGCACTCCCAGCATGCCTTACAGGAGTACTGCCAGCTGTTGTCCCAAGAATGTGACTGATATGGTACGGCAGAGACAACTGGTAGACCAGAGGCCAGAGCTCATTTGTAGGTGGTGAGTTAGTGATGTCATAGGCTTTCTGTGTCTGGGTTTCCCCACCCATGAAACAAAACTGGCATCTGCTGTCTGCTCTGGGAGGGAGAGAACCCTAAGAACTCTGTCTACCCCAGGGGTAGCAGATGAGGGTGATGCGCAGAGGCTCGCAGGGAAAACCAAAGAAGAGCTATAAAGGAAACTGCTGGGAGAAGAAGATGAGCTCTTGTGATTTACACTCTGTCTTTCCAAGGGTGCTTGTGTGATCACAGCTGATTCTGTGTTCATTGGGCTTTGTAGGCTTTCTGGGGATGCTGGCTGTAGACCCTTCTAGAACATGCTAGCTCAGCTCCAGATTCCCCCAGCCCATGTTTGAGAGCTAGAAAACTATCATGGCATTTCCTTCTCTGTGCTCAACCTGTTAAGAGTGAGGGACGATGGCGCTCACGATGCTTTAACACAGTGGTAAAGCATTTGAGAGGCTCTGGGTTTGAGCATCAGCACTTCAGTAATGATAACAATAACAACTACTGTTATTAATATTACAGAAGTCTGTTGAAAAGGGAAAGTGGAAAGGAGATATTTATTGAGCATTTCATGTAAGATATTTTTGTTTAATCTTCATAACACCGTTAGGAAGAAGACATTGTACTTTTATAAATGAGACAGGCTCATCTGCCCATGTTTTCATTCTATATCTCTTAAAAGGGAAGGAAGGAAGGAAGGAAGGAAAGAAAAGCTCTTTCAACTTCCTAGCTCCCAAACTATGCTTGCTTCACTCTTGTAGGTCTGTGAAGTTAGCAGCCTCTGGTATCTGGTTAATATTCTCATTGCATACATGTTATTCCAGGGCCAGCTTCCAGTATAGGATGAAGTCAAGAGTTTCTTGCTTACACTCATCTCTTTGCAGGAGAAAGCATTATTTCAGAAGTCAGTGGTTTTAAAAGTGTAGACTTTGATAAAGAGCTCTACAGCTCACCCACCCTAGGAACAGAGAAGACCTAAGGCTGAAGACAGCAGGTTTGCTCTTTTCTAGAGTTGATGAGAGTGGTAAAGGGGGGCTTTCATTAAGTGGTTTCCATGTGCTTGGCAGTATGCGAAGCCTTTGCACACACTTTCCACAGACTCCTCACAGCGCCTGGAGACTGTGACTTGTTGCCTGCATTTCAGATTAGAGAAAGTTGAATACTTAGCAGAAGACCATCACCTCCAAATGGGCCAGATGGACTTCAGTTCTCTTCTTCTAGCCACACAATTTATACTTGCTCCCATGGAGTTCCACAGCCAGTGGACTGACCACTGTACTGGCCATCTGGCCTTGGAAATTAGCAGCGGCTTGCAGAGGAAAAGAACTACTCAAACTAATAACAATAATAATGAAAGTGATTGCCAACTTCCTCTGCTGTCTGTAAGGCTTCCTTGGCCAAGACCTGTCACATCTCATCATATCACACGGTGTATGAGATCACAGGGCTCAAAAAACCCTGGGCAACGGATGGAATAACACAGATTACATATGACACCTGCCCTTCGGAATCCCAGCATGCCACAGCAGCCCCACTTTGCTCAAAGCACATTTAATTTATAGGTGGAGTGTTGAGATTCCCAAAAGTCTCACTGTGATGTCTAGAAAGGGTGAGTGACACAACCCTGCTAGCTTGAATAAGTTATATGCCGGTATGGTAGTGGCCCCCCTCAGGGCTGAGGGGTAATCAATGAAAGCTGCCAAATCCTCAGTCAAAGAGTTCTGGGGTATTCAGTCTGAGCCATCATCATGCCTTCCTTCGTTCTGTCACTTACAGTTGACCCCCAAGTTCTGTCACCTTGCCTTGAAACTCAACTTCCACCCACTGCTCACTTTGTCTAAGCCAGCCTTTCCTCAAGCCTAGATGACTGTGCTGGTTTGCTGCTGGTCTTCTGCTTGACAGCATCTGTAGGAATGGATCCTTTATCCCCGCCCACCCCCACCCCCGACATTCTACTGTGATTTTTCACTGCACTTAGGATCTATCTATAGCTCTTACCTTATAAGTCGTGCCTGATCTGGTCTCTGTCCACTTCCCTACCTTCACAGATGCCTCTTGTGCTCTGGGTCATGGAGCACCAGCCATGATGACCTTCTTTCTGTTCCTTGATTCGCTGAAGTCACAGGGCCATGGACCTTTGCTCCTTGCCTCTCACACTCTCCTCAGATCATTGTATGACTAGAAATACCTTGTCATTTACAGAGGTCTCCATCTTCTTCTGGGATGTCAAAACATAACCTTCTAATATATTACCCTATTTTATTTTTTCGCTTAAAATCCTTTTATACAGTGAGGTGTGATGGTGCACATCTGTAATTCCAGAACTCTGGGAGTCAGAGGAAAGTGGATCACCATGAGTTTGAGGCCATTCTGGTCTACAAAGTGAGTCCAGGATAGCCAAGGCTACACAGAGAAGCCCTCTCTCAAAGACAAAGAAACAAACCAAAACACAAATTTTTTAGACAATGTATTTTGATCTTGTTTTTCCTTCCCCCAACACTTTCCAGATCCTCCTCACCTCCACAGCCACTCAACCTTATGTTCTTTCTCTTCATTTTTGTGTTTTTAAGAATTTCTTTCTGCATTCATCAATTCCTGATTTTCATGCTTGTTTGCTTATAGCTCATCTCCTTGGCACTAGAAAATCAAGTCTATGACTGTGCTCATGGGTACCTCTCTGTTGCCTAGCAAAATACATACACGATTACCTCAGTATATGTGGACTGAATAACTGAATGAATGCTTCTTAACCACAACTTATTTTAAGGTAAAAAAAAAAAAAGAATAAGTTGCTATTTTATTTATTGAAGAAATATTGTGACCAGAACAGCTTATAAAAGGAAGCATTTGATCAGGGCTTGCTCACAGTTTTATAGGATTAATCCATAATTCTTATATAAGGAGGCACGGTGGTAGGCAGGCATGGTGGTAGAGCAGTAACTGGGCATTCACATCCTGATCTGCAAGAGAGAGACTGGGAGTGAGACTGGGCCTCCTGTGGGCTTTTGAAACTTTAAAGCCCACCTCCAGTGACACACCTCTCACAAGACCGTACCTCCTAATCCTTCCTGCTCAGTTTACCAACTGGGAACAAAACCTTCACATATATGAGCCTTTGGGGGCTATTATCATCAAACCACCATCACAAGAGAACGTTGAAAATTTGTCTTTTACCTAAGACTTGAGAATCTTTGTTTGTGGGTAAGCCTAATGTGAAGGAGTAGGTAGAGGAATGAGCCTTTGTTCAGAGCAATGGTGCATGGGGGAGAGCCTGTCTTGTTTAGCTTTGTTTGTTCAGTTATTGAATAAGAGCTTGCTCTGGGCTATTCTATGTGCTGAACTCAGAGCCCACAGTGAACCATGAGAGTTGTGGACTCTACTTTGATCTTTAGTTTGACATGGAAGACTGACATTGAGGGCAGAGTTTTTAAGTAGAACAAGCACATACCTTGAATGGGAGAACCATGGAGAAGGTCCTGGAGTGTTTAGCAGCAGGGTCATTTGGAGCTTCAGTGTTGACTCCCTAAGGGTCAGATGTAGCTTGAGTGCTAGAAGCTGGTCCTCTGTACAGGAGTGCTGATAAGTTGTGGGAACTTCTAAAAGGTGGAGCTCATGAGAAGGTAGAATTAGGGCATGGGTGAACACGTGTGTGTCTATTTTTGGAAAGGATTAATGTAGTCCACAGTTGTTGGTTGTTGTTCAAAACAACAACAATCAACAGCAAACAATACAGAAGCAATAAGCTGACCTCATGAGTGTCTTTGGCTTCACGTCTCACCACATGATCTCTGCTTCATGAACTTCCAGTTTATAATGCTTTCTGCCATGAAGCTCTTCATCAGAGGCTGAACTGATGGGGTTATCTCTTCCCACCTTGAACTCAATTAGCTGTCAGTTCCTGCACGGTAGATTCAGTTGACCTCTTTTCTTTCTAGGGTATTTCACCTCAAATACCTTCTTACTATATCAAAAAATGAAGAAACAACACAATAAATGACGTTTAAACAAAACCTGGTAGATCCTTGACCGCTCACACTTCTTCTTACAATTTCTTACAATTAACTCTTGAGGGGGGTACACATCTGTATAGGGTGGACCAGAAAAAGGTGAGATTATTTCAGTATTCTGCCACCCAAAAGACACAACCTTTCTTTTCTCTTAAGTGCCTGTATACCCGTAGCTGAGAAAGCCATGGCTCAGTGCAGGAAGGGCTGTTTTCTCACATCCGCTGGTAAATTCGAGGTGAGGCTCACACCTCCATGACTTCCCAGCCTAGACAACTTGGGTGTCTGTGCAAGGAAATCATAGTTAGGTTGTTCTGTCCTGTGGCTTTTATCGCCTCAGACGTGTGTCCTATCTTAGATTTTGAAGGGTTAAAAAGTTGGGCTGATGCCTTTTCCAGCCCTAACGAAATGTCGCAATCTCTGTAGTTCTTTGAAATCTGGCAAATGAAAATCTGAAATGCAGTTGGCATCCTTCTGGCAGTCAGTCTGATGATGTGCCACACTGGAGTTGAGCGAGCGGTTTTGAACCTTGAGGCTGCTTCTCAGTGCTTCCATCTCTGCCCTTATGCCATCACCACAGTCTGTACAATGGCCAATGCAGCCTTAGAGAAGAGGGAAATGCTCATGAAATTGATCTTAGAATGCTTGGCAGCTGCAAGCTTTGTAAAAATCCGAAGTAGAAATCATCACTGATTTTGGAGGATGGATTTACTTAGGAAAGCTCCAACTGCAATGAGGGTGGGCCCTTTTCCTGTTGCTCCTGGCATGCGTGCTTCAAGCAACATTTGCAGCAGTCTGGGTGGTTTGTCTGCCTAGAGCCATCCAGAGAAGCTGGTGGGAAAAGCCAAGAGGCCATTGGCACTTAGAGACTAGGGTTGGCCCCAGTCATAGTGAGAGACATTGCTTTTATTAGCAACTTAGTAATTTTATAGCAGGCATAGCAGAAGTGCCTTCTCTGCAGGCTCAAGATATTAATGGAGTTCTTCAGGTGGGTGGAGTGGCTATACCTGCATCAGCAGAGGTCTCCCAGTATAGACACGGCATAATTCTTATATAAGGAGGCACGGTGGTAGGCAGGCATGGTGGTGGAACAGTAACTGGCATTCACATCCTGATCTGCAAGAGAGAGACTGGGAGTGAGACTGGGCCTCCTGTGGGCTTTTGAAACTTTAAAGCCCACCTCCAGTGACACACCTCTCATAAGACCGTACCTCATGAATGTGGTACTAGGTTTATATACTCGCTCCTAGAGAGACTTGCTGGCGGTCTCCCAGACCTATGGTGTGATGTTCAAATACTGCTCTTGCCACTTGCTTTAGATGACTTTGTGATCTTGTCACCAGCATCCTTGTTCTCATCTGTAAAATCGAAATGTTGATGGTGTTGGAGAGGAGGGAAGACTATCCCACCCCCCCCCAAAGGTTTATAGAACAAACTAACAGCAGATTAACTGAAGGGAAGGTACAGAGAAGCACAGAACAGCACATGAAAGGAGAGTAAATGCCTCCGACCCAGGGAGATTTATAAGCTGATATACTTTCTTCACAGGGAGAGGGGAAAGTGGATGATTTGGGGGGAAAGATGAATGGGCCCTCAGAAGAAGAGATGACAGCTTGGAACAGAGTCTGTCTGGGTCTGCTGACACTCCCAAGTCTATAGGAAGTCAGGCAAATAATGGGAACAAGGAAAAGTTGCTGCCTGCATCCATTGTCTCCTAAGTGCCCTCAGCTTAAGCTCTTTGGCATACCAAAGAGGCATATTTTGGGGTGTCATTTCCTCAACTCCTTTAGCATCTGCCTCATAGAGCATTTTAAAGAAGTATCCTGTTATTATGGGTAAGCCCTTACAATGGTACTGGATGCTTAGTACTCAATTGTAACTGGGTTTTTCTGTTGCCACTGGCCTGCAGCTGGGTCTCAGCTTCTCTACTTCACCTCATACTCAGAGACATTTAAAGAATTCCAGGGAATGAACCTCATTTGAGCCCCACATCTACACCCTACTGTGGACTGTTCCTTACTTCACCCCAACAAGGAAAGGTTATGGTGTGCTTTCAGACTGACCCCTGTCAGAGGTCAGTCTCATAAAAGTCAGAGGGAGGAGTTTGGAAATTCGATATAGCTGGGATATCCCAGATAAAAAGCCTTATTTTTAAAGACTGTTACAGTTTTATAACAGCAGATGCACCAATAGGTAGGCAATACCTATTGTCTCAGAGTTTAGTTGAGGGCAGATGGACACTTGCTTTTTCCAGACTTCCCTTTGCCCTGTTTGGTTTACTATTTTTGTTTGTTTGGGGAAATGCTTCCTGCCTTTGTCTGTCTGTAAGAAGCAACTCTTGACCATCTTATATTCTTGCCTAACTGAGATTGGTGAGACAAAGTCGCAGTTGCTGCCATTGGGAAATAAAACAAACTAGACAATAGATACACATGTGAGCAAATTGACTGGGGCCCGCTCCCACTCATCCTTAAAACCCTCTTCAAATCCCAGCTCCTTTAGGAAGCCTGTCTGGACTTCCTGCAAGTTTGTGAAGTGGGTCTGATTACATGGAAGACTGTGAACTCCCAGAGGGTATAGGCCATGGGCTCAATTGAAGGGTATAATTCTCTTCTATCTCCATATTTCCTAGTACTTGGGTACTTAATATATATTTGTTGATTGAACTGACAAATGAAAGAAAATGTGAAAGAAGTATATCAAGCACTGAGTGCCTCATGGGAAGCAGTTTGGATTCCCCTAAACTGGAGGGGTAGCTAGCTTTCTAGTGCCTTTTTGTTCTGTGTGTTTTATCTTTCAGGAGCTCATTGGGTCCTCCTGTCCTAGAGGAAGTGGCTCTCTATTGCCTCTGCAGGTGAGGAGACAGGGTCTCCTAGAATCTTGGAAACTGACACTGGAGGGCTAGCCCAGGACCAGGACTATGGCGACTACCCTAACTGCCACTGCAGCCAGCCTTCAGGCAATGCGATAGGGTCTTGCTAGCTCTTATTCTTTGCTTCTTTAGAGGCAGAGATTCCAGTGATTTCGGCTTTGCTGTAAGCTGACCAAAATCTTTATCTATTCACCTGTAGTCAGGTTCTTTATGCTTGGCTCAAGAAATACCTTTTCCCCAGTGATAGCCAATGGATCAATGAGAACAAGTAATAGGGGCAGTCTTTCCAAGGGGAAGCACTTCTTAGCCTACAGGTCTACAAGTCTTCCTAAAGCTTTTTCTTGTAGTATCTGGTTAGCCCTTTTTGCTGTTCTTGAGTCCACTGACGTGGATGCAACACTGATGCTGAGACTACACAATAGTTTTCTGATGTCATGGCTGGCAAGTCTGCTCGCTTCATAGGTGATGGACACCCTGTTTCGGAAACACAGAGCCTTAAAGAAGTTTGAACACGGGTGTGACTCTAGGTCCTATTCATGCCAGAATGGCGATGCCACAAAGTGTTGTAAGCCAATTATCTTTTGAGTATTACTAATTTTACCTCTGAAATGTCATCTTGCTTTGTGTGCATGTGTGTATATGTTTTTTATGTGTGGATCTGGATGTACATCCATGAAGAGACCTCAGTTGCTCTTTACCTTCGTTTTGGGGTCTGGTTTCTCACTGAACCTGGAGTTCATCAGTTTGACTAGACTGGCAATGCAGTAAGCCTCAGGAATTCTTGTCTTTTTTCTTTTCTTTTCTCTTCTGGTAGTCAGGTTAGACATCCAAGCTGCTAAATCTGGACTTTTATTTGTGTGCTGGGAACCAGAACTTATGACCACATGTTCGTGTGGCCAGTGCTTTCCCAATTAAGGAATCTCCAGATCCTCCAAAACTTCTTTCTAATACCCCCTATTAATTTATGCTCAGTGAGGACCCCTCTGACTGAAGACTTAGATAACAGCATTAGACATACTTGAAGTTTCACCCTTTTTGTTCTAAATGACCATCCCTCATATGTGAACTCTTAATCAGGTTACTTGAGATGTTAGTAACAACCCCTGGAATGTTTAAGCTATGCAAATAGTAACCAAATGTTAAATAGCATATGCATTCTATAACCAAATGCAACTTAGAAATATATATCTATAGGCTCATGTAGCTATCAGCAGCAGAAAACTCTGAAATAAACCACAGGCAACATATGTTCAGATGGTCTATAGGGAAAGGCTTCTTAAACCTTTACTACCTCATTTTTTGCCTGAGAAATTTTCAGGGGCACCTAGGTATGTAGACATATAAACTACATATACAAGTCAAGCAATTACTGATAACAAACCATAAAGAAATGTTTTATAAAACAATTCTTTGGTATTTTTAATTTTACCAGTTTTTAAGTCAAAAGCACGTTTGCATACAAATGACGTGCTTGTTAAGTTTCACACAAAGAATTTAGGTTTGGCTGCAGCTTGTAGAGTATCCTCAACATCTTTTCAACGGATTGGCATTTCCGTTTCATAATTGTCACTTCTGAGAATGCCACTCTGCAGAAGTATATAGTATGAAATGGCAGAAGTGTATTTACGGCCATTTGTATAATTGTTGGAAATTCTGTCCTAATCCCATGCCAAAATTCACTGCCTGATTTTTTTTTTATTTTTAAAAAAGAAAGCTCAAATCAGCAACTCGAACCTCTTAAATCAAACATTCAAATACAATATAACCCAAATATATACTAATCAGTTGCTTACACGCTGAGGAATGATAGTAGGAAAATACTAGAAGTCTGTTTTCCGTAATGAAATCATTATGTTTCGGTAAGAGAAGAAAACTTCATGTGTTCTGTGAAACACTGCAATTCATAATACGCAGTGGTCTTTGAACGGAGGTGTTTCGGGGCAGTGTGTGCTGGTGCTGTGATGGGACACACACCTTCCGCACATATGCTGTGTATTACTATGTGTTCAGGACCAAGGCTGCGATGGAGTTTAGGAGGCAACCACAGCCAGAAAAGCTTCAGATTCAGAATGTTTGGGTTTAACTTAATTTTAATCATTACACATTCAGAAACCTTTACCACTGGCAAATTTTTCACAGCCCCCACATTTGTTTAGCAAGGATCGTGATACACACTTTGAGACAGAATGAGTTCAAGTTCCACCTTCCCCTGTGGCCTTGAGCAAGTGACCAGTTCTCTAGCCCCTGTAATAATCCCAACCTCTCGTGTGTCAGTGAGGACCAAGTAGGTATTTATAAGCACTTAGCTCAGGCCTGGCACAGAGCCCAAGACCTGGAGAGCTCTCATAACTAAACTCAGCCTCTGTCATGTTGTGAGATAGCTTGGCAGGTACCTGCGGGCTGAGTGAAGGTGATGCTACCTGTCACAGGAGGGATGTGGAAGCGTGGGAAGGCAGGGTCTTAGCAGGCCTCTGGGGGCTATGCTACACACGAATGGTGACAGGGAATCCAAGGTGCCGGAATCCAAGGTGGGGCTCTGCTTGGGAGTGGGAGAAGGCAGGAAGAGATGTCCCAGTCTCTTTCCCTTTGGCCTGTCTGGCAAGTTCTGCAAAAGCTGTTTTGTGATATGTGAGACACGGGGCCACATGGAAGCAAATCATGCCAGGGCAGATTCCCTATTGTCCGTACCTAGGGGACAAATAGCATCTATATTATTCCTACAGCCAAGGGGGGAATGACTTTTCGAGTGGCACTTCCTACAAGGGAGAGACTGTCGCAGGCATGCATGGCCCACTCTGAGTCTCAGTAGGGTTCTCTGGTCAGCATCATGCCCTGTTATTTCAGTCAGTTTGATAAAGAGAAATGGTTCCAGTGAGGGCCCATGACTCCCTCAGCCCATTTTGAACATTGATCCAGCCACCTCTGCAGCCCGGCGAAGGGCCTGCACGTGCCGTTTCCCCAGTTCTTGGTGGCTGCTCATTCCACCTGTGGGTATCTCTTCCTCAGTTTAACCAGCCACTAAAAGACAAGGGCTGTGTGGTGGGTACGGCAGGTAAGGGAACTTAGAGAGCTGGTGGACAGGTTGGTGACAGCGCTGACCCTCTTTGACTGATGGACTCTCCTGCCCATCAGTCCATTTTCACTGCTGGAATCGTTGAGAGAGATCCCCTTTCCCCATTTTATTGTGAGGCCCAAGTTTGAAGCCAGGGACCAGGCCAGCCTTCATTAACTTGTGCTGAAAGTTACAAGAACCGACCCTCCCTTAATTTTCCCCAAATTAGACACTGTGGATGGATGAGATGTTGGAGAGAGACCATTGATTCTGAGAAAAACACAACCATCTGGTACGGTGTCTAATGGAATTTTAGGGGCAGGGCAGAGTGTGGGTGATGCCTGCTGCTTCTCATAGCCTGTGGGACCTCGGCCCAGGATATGGTCTTTGAAAGTAAGCCCTATTCTCTTACATAGAGAGCAGGGCTCTCACAGTTGGCATCAATGCTCCTGACTCAGTGAGATTCCCTAAGCTCAGGGCTTGCTGCTAGGCAGGACTTAATCAATGCTCCTCAGAAATAAGCCTTAACACGAAAGGCTTTCAAACTCATTCAACTATTTGACATATAGAAAATATTCAATAAGTTGTGAACACAATCGCCCTGTTCTCTTTGAAACAAAAGTTTTACCTCTAATACAAGTTTAAAAGCTAGAAAGATCATGCCTTTTAGGCTGGGGGATGTAGCTCAATGATAAGGGCATATGACTAGTATACCTGAGGCCCTGGCTTCAGTTCTCAGTACTGCTAAAGACAAATCCTGAATTTTTATGGGCAAAGATCATATAACATTTATTGAGTACCAGCTACTATAAAATATATATTTGATTTAATTATAGCTGAAAAAAAACACTATTATGCTTACATGTTAAATGACGCTACTAGGCCTCTGAGAGGTTCAGGGAGAAAACCAAGGTCACAGCCTCAGTGGTAGAGTTGGCATCTGATCTAGGGCTACAGCCAAAGAAAGCCTGTGTCACCACTCAGAAATGCCAAGTAGATGAGAGTGTTGAATGTACATAGTCCAGGTGACACATGCTATCTGCTTGAACTGCACACATCAGACCTCAGACAAGTTTAGCACTTGAGTGTTTGATGTGGGCTCAGTATGGCCTGTGTACAGTGAGCCACAGTAGTGAGGAAGTAATGAGAGGCAGAATGGGAGATTCCTGAAGACCCGGGGCATGGGAATCAGGCCTTGCCTGTGCCTTATCCCTGTTTGGTTGCTGGCTTTGTAGGTGATAGACTCCTGGGGAACTAGGAGGAGACAAGGAGTTTTGTTGGAGATAGCACGTGCCCTGACGGGATCTGACAATAGGATCCACGGGTGAGGATACAATCAAAAGGGGCATTTCCTGCCTTCTGGGAAGGCCCAGCTCTGAGCTAGACCCTGCCGCCCTATTGTGAGCCTTAAACTTTTAATGTCAACCTTGTTCTGTTAAACACAGTGCTGGTGACACCAACCTTGTGTGCTCTCCAAGTGAAGTCAAGATGGCACCAGGCTTGTACAGACCTCACTGTGGCATCTGACCCCTTCAGTAAGCATGTGACAAATGGTAGGTGTTGCCACTGGCCAAGTGAGCACATTCTGCCTTGACCTTTACTCTTTTCCCAAATGGATTTAATGGGATGATTTTTGACAGATAAAGCTGTTTACCAAATTCTTACCCTGGCTTTGATTTATAAGGGCTGCTGGGAAGAATCAAAATCAACACATTTATATTTCACAGAAAGAAAATATTTGGGTTGGCTTTGGCAAGGTTTCCTTCTTATAAAAGTTTGTTTTAATTTTTCCCCCTGCTTTTAAGATATCAGGGTCTTGGGGGACAGGCAGCCCATGCTAACGTCTGGGCCTGAGAGGGTCTTTAAGAGGAAGGCCTACCCACTGAAACTGGACTTTCAGACAGAGCGGGCCATAGATCTTCTGGGGATTTAGATGATGTAAAGGGAGTTAACCCATCTCACATTGTAAATTGTCTTTTCAAAGGAAAGATGAGGGAGCCAGGGAACAGTTTGTCATGGTTCTTTTACGTTTTGACTCGGCAAGAATTTCCCAATCTGCATTCATCTACAGTTCTTTGATTTGGGAGAAGTTGGGTTAGAGTGTGGAGAACTTTTATGAACACTTTTAAAAAAGCAATCTGCTTGATTTCATTTTGAAATAAAATATAAAATGGGATGCCCTATGAGGAACAAAATTTAGTGCCATGTCCCCAGATAGTAAGATTAAAATTCCAGCATTTGTTTACGGGAGCAAAATGGAGCAAAATTCACGTAAAAATCCTTAGCACTGCATGCGCTGGAGGCCAGTTTCCACTCAGTTGGGGCGAACATTAACAAAAGTCACCAACTAGTAAAACCAGCAAATAGTTTTACTATTAGTCGAGTCTGACAAAGTACTGGATGGCTGGACCCTCCAGCCTTGAGGCTCTGGAGACTGAACGAATAATCAAGAATGGAAGGCAAAGTTCCTAAAGGCCTAAGCACTTATTGCTACTGCCACTGCCTAAAAATCCGTGACATCGAGCAAGGATGCCCATGCTGATGACGGGGCAGCAGGGACCAGCCACTTTGGGTAACTTTTCCTATTTATCATAACAGCGAACACCAGTTTGAAGTAGGTATTTTCCTCTGGCTCCTTTAATAGATAGCTAAGCGGTTCCCCAGCTTCCCAGAGGAGAAAGTCAGCCATTCTGGATTCTGACTCAGATCTCCAAAGCGTGGTGCTGCAGCATCCTGGAAGGAAAGGCGGTGGTGACTGAGGTGTCCCGGGAACTATGGGAAAAAGCACCAGAGAGGTTGCCCATTTCCTAGGTTGCTGGGCTCATTCTCCTGGAGGAGAGACAGCTTAGCCTGCACCCTGAGACCAGTAGCTTCTTGTCGAAAGGAAAAGCAATCAAGGTTTTGCCTCTGAGGATGTGGCCGATGGGACATTATGGCTCTCAGGAGAGCCCGTGAAGTGGTCAGAGTAGGCACAGATGAGGCCTGGCTGTACCCAGGCAGGGAAAATCAAATGTCTCCAGTGGAAACACAGAAGTGGTCAAGAACAGTTTCCTTGTGTTCTTCCACTATGTGGGTTATTTTCTTTTTCTTCATTCTGTGGTTTGGTTGCTGAGAAGGCCTCTTCTCGGGGTTATATATGGCGTCTGCATGCTTGGTTGCTGAGAAAAGAAGCCAAGACTGTGTTTAATCATAGACTGTACAACATCAGAAAGGGTTCTGACACTCTGTCTTGTCACTTGCCCAGTGGCAGTAATTTATAGCTTGAACAGCAGCTGGGGCAGGAAGGAGCCTTGAAAGCAGTCAGATTTGCTGGTTAACTTTGGTTAACCCAGAGGTCAAAGCAGTTTCTGTCTAGCACATTAGATAATGTTGGAGAGAGTTGACATGTTGCAGGTAGCCTTACAGGAACATCCACACTTGTGATAAAAGGGGTTATTTATGAGGTAGCTGTGATTTCAAATGTAAAAGAAGAAGAAGAAGAAAAGCCCTGTAAGTTATGAAGTCTCTCTTAACAAGCCCCAGTTAGCTATCACTGGCTTTCCTGAGACAGCACAAGGGAGACCAGTCAGTACCGAACCAAGGAAATCAGTAAGGCAAAGATGTGAATGCCAGTCGGTGACTGCTGATTCAGAGGCTCTCTCTCAGAAAGGTGTCTGCCTTCAGCCTTCTGACCGGTTGGTTGTCTTGGCTGTCATGAGTTACTATAGACGACATGACACAATGGCATATTGATTGCTTTCAAAACTGTTGTCACAGAGTAGAGAGGTGGCTCACAAGCAAAATGCCAAACCTCTTGCCACAAAATATCACTAAACTCATCCTTCGCTGAATTTAGTTATCATAGCGCAGACAAGAATGAAGAAGCAGGCATTGTGACATTTTACACCCTTTCCACCCAGGCTGTAGACAGACCAGTCCTTCATGCAGCTACTGCTGGAGTAACCGTAGCTTAAGAATGCATCTTTAAAAAAAATAAGTTGGAAGACTATTATTCTCTCAGGTACATGACTAATTTAAGAACTATTTCTTAAGGGCTGGAGAGAGATGGCTCCATGGTATGTGCTATTCTTCCAGAGAAACAAAGTTCAGTTCCCAGTGCCTGTATCCGATGGCTCACAACCACCTGTAACTCTTGTTCCAATCAATCCATGACTTTAAGCCACCAAGGGCACTGAAATGCAAGTGCATCTTCCTCCCCTTACAGAAAAACATACGTGTGCAGAATTTTAAATAAAGAAACCATCTTTTATTTTCCAGTACATCTCACTGACAACAGAAATGGAGAACTGAAGTAGAAAGAAGAAAATTGCCCATGACACTACTCAGATTCCTTTTCTTGCTCCTTCCTTGTCTGTCACATACCACATGAGAATTGATCTTAACAACAGCATTTCTAGCTAAAAATCTGGAATAGATGTTATAACCTTTTTGTGCTCCTGGGATGGTAACATCTTGCTTTAGCTCTCTATATAGCTACCATACGAAGCAAAAGACACTCAGTGTCTTCAGAGTTCTCTGAATACTTGTGAAGTACCCCCCATTGCTCAGTGGTGAAGGCAGACTTCCTAGGCTAGAGGCCAAATCTTATTTAAACCTCTCCCTATCCCCTCCACCAAGCACAGGACCAGGCAATTAGCCAATGTAACTCGTCTCATTCATGGCCTAGGTACATGCCCAGTGTATTTCTTGGTTAGACTTTTGGGTTGATGGTTTTCAGAGCTGGGAGCAGTGATGTGGTCCTCTCCATTAGAAACTGTCTGATCATTGACTAAAGAAAAAAAAATGGGTCAAAATGTTACGAGATTTTCTGCTTCTCAAGGACTGGGGCCAGGCCTGACTCATCTTTCTGTTTCTTAGTCACTGAGACTTAATGTGACGTAAACTTGGCGATATATAAGGACTGCTCTGGGTTGAATTACTATCAGTAATAATTACTGAATTATCATTAATTGAAATAGTCTCACTGCTTCAGTGACAATGGGCCTTTCCTGCTGTGCCATCCCAGAACTCTTCTGAACTGGACACTGAATTGTCGCAGGCTTGTTTTCACCCTTCATCCTGCCTTGTGTTAGGTGGCTCCTTCTAACAATGTCCTTCTTACATCTCTAACTGCCCTCTGGACAGCCTGGCCATGCTTCTCCGTTTGACAGGTGTTATTGGAGATAACAAGAAAGCCGAAAAAACTAAATGGCCAAGTTCCATACGGAAGTGTGACAACCTACTTCATCTTTCAGTGAAAGCTACTCCTGACAACCATGTTGCCATTTCCTGGCTCAAAGGGGTGATTGCGGCCACACCTATACAAAGATAGCAGGCATACTGACAGTTGTAAATAGATGCCTTAAAGTGCTTTCCAAAATGGAGGCCATCTGAATTACAAGCAAGGCATATGATGGAGGAGAAAGTATTCTGGTGTGTGCATGTGCGTGTGTGTGTAAAAGTTGGTGTTGGGTAGCCTGATAGCCTTGCAGTACAAAGCACACATACTTTATGTTGAGAAGCAAGCTGCAATAAAGTTTCACTGCACACTTGGGTGAAGGTTTCCAAAAGCATCTTAGATTATGAATTAATGTTTTGGTATGAGACAATCAGTGACCACATGGAATTTAAGAAGCTATGTCCTAAATAACCCTGGGCCATTGAAGGAGAGAGTCAGGTTGACCCCAGGATGTCTGATCAGTCCATAAAGTACTGTCTAGTCATTGCTGGGTCCACTCTCCTTCCATTGTCCCTGTCATGGGTCTCAGGCATTAGTTTTACATTTGAACCATCTGAAGAGTTTTTAAAATTCCTGATGGCTAGGTTACCTTCAATCCCATTAAATCAGATAGTGGAGGAGGAACGTGCGCTGTTAGCAGTGCCAGCATTTTTTTTTTAAAAAGGATCTTAGCTGACTCAAGGTATAGCAACTTCTGAAATGACTAGGATTATTGGCTTGATACCCTCTCTGGGAAGATGAGGCTTCAGATACCTGCTCACCAAGGAGGTTAAGCTAAACCCTCTCTCAGCTTCAACCCAGAAAAAACAAAACACAAGCAAAGGAGTTATATTTTAATTACAGAGAAAATGTCCAAACATTTCAGATAAGGTACTTCCCACTGCTTTGGCTTGAATGTCCCCATCAAATTTTACATTGACATTTAATCCCCCTTGTGAGGTACTTAGAATTGGTACTAGGAGGTACTAGCAAGAGGTGATGAAGTCACAAAGGCAGAGCTATTCTGATGTTTTGCTCAAGAATGCATCCTGTCATGAAGGCCAGTTTAACTCCATCCTTCTTGCCATACCGAGCTGCCTCAGCACCTGGCATTGTACTAACCAGTAAGACATCACACAAAGCTACCCCGGTTTCCCATTTCTTTCAGAACTGTGAGCTGATAAAACTTTGTCCTTTACAAATTACTGAGTCTGCAGTATTGTCATAACCACTGAAAATGGACTAGAACATTTTTTAAGAAGCACAGACCTTTAGATAAAATGAAAGAGATGGAAGGAAAATGCCAGGGGGCTTCCGGAGTACACACGAATTTGCATCCTGATTGCATGACTCCTCCTGGGTGAAACTTCAGCAGTGGGCATTATACCTTTGTGAACTACGTATTTGGAAAGAGGGGTGGAGAGTGGTCCAAAGATTAGAAGTTATGCCCTTGAGGATCTTATACCCAGTCAGTGCTGTCTTCCATCTCCTACCTGAATATTTTGAGGCTCCAGCTTCGTTTTGTAAATCTGTTACTTCACAGGCCTATTGGGTCCCTGAGGTTTAAAGAATTTGAATTCCCTAAGTGCTTTATGGATTCTCACCAATGCTGTAGTAGGTTTCTGTACTGGCAGTGATGTGGATAGAGTGAAAGCTTAAGAGAAAAAGGAAGAACTCAGAAACGGGCCCCAATGCCTGGCGTGCTGAAGTGGCTGAAGGACACTTCTGATACACGCATTTTCTAAAAGTCAAAATGATGATTTTCTGTTTCTGCGGCGATTCACAAGCCCCACAGGAAAGGCAGGTTTTCATTCATTCAGTTATTTGTTATGTGAACTATATGCCATGCTAAGAATAGAAGTATCAGGTTATAACATTTTCCTCTACAAAGAACCAGAGCAAAAAGATTGATTCTGTGGCTGGGCAGGGATGGTACAAATTAAGCCCAGAACATTTTGTTGTGCCAGAAAGTATGCAAACATAATCAGTGATGTCTAGAAGATATAGGAGCCAGCTTAAAAATAGCAAATCTTGGGCAATTTGAGTGATATGTAAGAACATGTTGAATAAAATAAGGATCCATAAATCCATTCTGTAAGATAAATAGATAGATAGGTAGATAGATAGATAGGTAGATAGATAGATAGATAGATAGATAGATAGATAGATAGATAGATAGATAGATAGATAGAGATATAGATAGAGAGATAGATAGAGATAGATAGAGATAGATAGATAAGATGATGGATCTGCACAATGGATGGTAGATAGACAATAGACCCAAAGGTAAGAGAGAGAGATGACAGACCCAAGGATGAAGAGGATGGATGACACATGGTTGAATGGTTGAATGGAGAGAGGGATAGATAGATAGTTTAGATGGTGAATATGTAATATATAGATATATGGTAGATGATAAACACAAAGATGAATGATATATGGCTAGATGGATAGATGACAGATAAGTAGGAAGATGATGGGTAGATGATAGTTGTGAAGATAGATGATTGATTGGCAATAGGTGCTAGATAGAAAGACTACAGTTAGATGAATAGTCAGATAGATAATGAGGAATGGCTTTTCATTTACAGTGTCATAGAAACTGATATTTGTGGAAGTAGCAGGCTTGAAGAGAGATCTTTTGCAAGAATTATCCATGGCTATTACATCTAGGGTGAGTGGGTTTAATAACGAACAGGTTTGTATGGATTTAAAGTATTCTCTGACATTGCTTATGGGTTGTGATGGAGAAAATGGTAACTAAGACAGTGGAGAAAATGGATAAGACCATGGCCAGGTGATCAGGTCCATATCGCTGCAAGGCAGATGGATGTCATGAGGTATCCAGATGTCCAGATGCAGGAATGTGGCAAGCCAAGGAGAGTTCAGCGCCACTTGTATAGCGTTCTGGCTGGAAACAAGTAACCTGCATCTAATCACAGGAAATACCAGGCCAGTGCAAGCAAGGAACATTCTGTGTAATTACTGACCTACATTCATCACAGGCAGTGCCCTGAAAATCAAAGGCCGGGGAACGGTTCCAAGTCAAAATAGACTAAAGCTACATGACCAATATATGCAGTCAGTGAGCCCGGGCTGGGTTTTATGCTGGAAGAAAAACAATGAAAGACATTATTGAAACAATTGAAAATTTGGAATATGGCCATTACAGTAGGTTTATAACAACATTAATTATATGTATATACTATAAAATATGGTATATATTAATACTGAAGTATTGAGGGGTGTGATGTGTACAGCTTAACTCTTCACTAGTTTAAGAGGTAAATATCTGCACAGAACTGAGACAGCAGCTGTGGTGAAGCTCAGAAATTGGGTTATCAAAAGCACATAGCGCCTCCTTCGATTATTCCTGCAACTGTCCCATGCAATTTCCTTGTTTAATTTTTATTGGTTTCAGGTAGTGGGGTACACTAAGTAAGCCCAATCCATGAATCTACCTTCGCTTAGCTCTCATAACATTGGGTAAGTCCCTGAGCGGTCCTGGTCATTGGTTTCCTTGTCTTTCTAGGGGTGATATCCCCAGAGCTTTCTGCTTTACAGGGGTGCATGTATGACTGGCTTTCTGCAAAGAACTGTAGACGTTAGCGGCACCTCCCTCTAACTGGGCCCACACTTCCCAGACTTTGAGCTGATCTCCAGGCCTTAGCCCCTTTTCTGAGCAGCTGATTAGGCTTATAAAGGGTGAGGTTCTGCCACTATCATTGCCCGCAGCATTGGCAGTGACTGTGTCCAGCACACTCTATCCTATAGCCTTTATTGAGTGGTTTTTAAAAGTTGGCTTTTTATTTATGTGTACGCATGTGTCTGAGCCACACATGCAGGTGCCTATGGAGACCAGAAGGGAGCATCAGGTCCATTGGGGCTAGGGTTATGGACAACTGAACCGCTCTCTCTTCAACAGGGGTGGTAGAAACTATCCCAGCAGTTCTCAACCTGTAGGTCACGACCCCTTTGGGGGTCATAAATCAGATATTCTGCATTTAGGATATTTACATGATGATTCATATCAGTAGCAAAATTACAGTTAAGAAGAAGTAATGAAACGGCGTTGTGGTTGAGGGTCATCCCAACGTGAGGAACTGTATTAAAGGATCGCAGTGTTAGGAAAATTGCAAAGCACAGAGCTCTCAAGAATAACGAGTGCTCTTGACAACTGAGACACCCCTCCAGCCCCTTCATAGTGTTTTCTGTTCCATGCTTCCTGCCAAGTGCTGTACATTTATATGTATATGTGTGTGTGTATCCTTACCCAAACTCAGACAGGTATAGTTGTCTTAGTGAAGGCGGGGGTGGGGCAGCAGGGAAGGTTGGTTCCAGAACTCCATGAATGCCAAAACTGTGGAGTATCATTGGCATAAAGTATTATAGTGTTTGCAGGTAGCCTATATGCCCATTCCCATGAACTTGAAATTATGTCTAACACACTACAAATGATATGAGAATAATTGTTATATTGTGTCATTCAGAGAATAATGATAAGAAACAAGTCTTATATACATTTAGTACAAACTTCATTTTTCTCATGGGCATTTCTAATCCTGGATTGTTTGAATCTGTGGCTGCAGAACCTATGTAAACAGAGGGCTAACTATATAAATCTCTTTTACAGAGAATGGAAACTGAGGTAAGATGAATCAAGAGAGTGTTCAGACACAGGCTGCCTAGTCCCAGTTTGTGCTCTGAAACAGAAACCTTGGGAGCACCTGAAATCTGCATCTCTTGCACCCAGCACCCCCACTGGTATAGCCTGGGACAGACCGGCTAAGTGTCTATACGATGACTAATGCAAAGGAGTATTCCAGAACATGCTAGCACTTTGGCGCTGGGTGGAGCTGGCTGAGCACTTACGTCAGCCCACCTTTTGTAGCTACTCTCAGCTTTTCTGAGTCCCAGGTCCATTTGATACAAATAATCTTGGCAGGGAGGAGACAGAGGGTCACGATTCTCCTCTGTTGTCATTCGTTCTTGTCTATGCTTCTGTGTAGTTCTTTGTAGATGGTGTTCATATAGCTTTCATGTGTGTTTTATGTGCCATTAGATTTTTTTTAACATGCGTTTATATTTACTCTTTGTGTATGAGTGTTTGCTTATATGTATGTGCACCATGTGTGAGCCTGGTGCCTATAGAGGGCAGAAGAGACATCCGACTCCTTGCAATTGGAAATACAGATGATTGGTGGCTACCATATGGGAATTTGAAACTAATCCCAAGTCCCCTGTGAGGGCGGCAAACTTCTCACTGTTGGGGATCTTCCCAGCCCTGAATGTATCATTATAGAATTATTGCAGTTATTTGCTCCCTGCTTCCATTTAGACTGGTTCTTTGAAGGCAAAGGGCAACCTGTTTTGTGATTTTGTGTGTGTGTTGACTAGTGCAATCAGTGGCCTTTGGAGAAGAGCATTGCTAACTCATTATACTGTGAACTCATTGTATTCCATGAGATTTAGAAAAAGACCCCTCTCTGGCCAGATGTAGTACTGCAGGAATGAAGGCTTGGTGAGTAGATATCTTTGGGTAAAGAAAAGGCCCCTTTCTTGGGAGGAGGCATAGCATAGCGCTCTGCCCCAACTCTTCCTTGCCACTGTGTACTCTGTGTAGTTTACTGAAGCAACCCTGCCTACCAGCTACTCAGGAAATGGATAAGTGACAGGTGATACTTACATTCTGTATCCCCTCTTGGACCCCTGTGGTACCACCACTCAACCAGGCAACTTTCCTAATGCTGCTGTTGAGGCTGTGAAACAGTCCCTGAGCAGAAGCTTGATGGATGCCAAAAGGCGAGCCAGGGAACAGGCACCTAAACTCAGGACAAAGTGGATGGGCTTAGCAGGCAAAAACCTAAGAGTTGACCCCGGGACTTCTAGCCTTCACTTTGAAAATAGCCATAGGTGGTTAAGTTTCCTTGACATCCTTCCCCACACTGTGGTTCCTAAGCTTCCCCCCAAAGCCACACTTGACGACCCAGGAAGCTCAGCTGTTAGGCGCTGGCTTTAGTAACAGTAGAGATCCAGGGTGACAGCGCCACTTCTGCAGACTGCGTTTAGAGCCATGTCCAAGCAGCTCTCAAATGAGCTGGACACGCAGAGAGAAACACAGCCGTGTCACCTGATCATGGGTAGCCCCGTTGCTACTTTTCTTGCACTTATTTATAATAATCATTTTCTTTTAAGGTTGCAAAGCACTAAGTATTTGTCACAGAAGAGGTATTAAAGAAGATAATAACCTTTCTCAGTCATAATTATCATAGATACTTAAGTATACAATCTTTCAGTCTTTCTCCTTGTGTGTGTATGCGTGCACACACACAGAAGCCTCACTTCCCTTTGCTTCTTGTATTTTGAAATAGTTTGGCAGGTTCAAGATTATGCCAATTTGTGGAAGCGATCAAGAGATCACCGAACAGAAAGCATTACTCAAATGTTAGGGATAGAGGTGAGATTATGCCTTGGGCTCCATAGGTATCTGCTGCTAGTCTGTCATTCCTGAAATAAACTTGCTGTAGTGTGAGCCTTTCACCGATGCCAAATGTACAATACACGAAGGACCTACATCCCAAGACATTGGCTGAACCCAGCACATTGTGTTCTATCTTTATGATGAAATACAGATTTCCCATTAAAAGGAAAATCTCTTCCTTTCAGAAGGTTGCAAAAGATGATACTTACCAAAAAGGGAGGGGGCAGAATCCAGCTGGTTAAATTTAGGGTGCTGAAAGAGGTCCAATTGGCAGATAGTTCCTGGCCGCAGGCCCACACCATTTTCATTTGATTGTGCACTGGATACATTTTCATTCATTTTAAGCCCATGCCTTTCAGGATTTTGTTCCTTGGAGACAGGCAAACGAGTATCAATAGCTCTCTTGGCCCCCATCAAATGGCTTGATTTACTTAAGTGGTCTATTTTGCTGTTCCTGTAAAGAGGTATGTGTATTTGCTGATGCATTTCTGAGAATTTTTGCACAAAGGAATGCTGAGATTCTGACCATTTCTCTCCTTCGCAGCCTTTCCAAGGCTGGGAGATGTTGGATGAAGCGGTGAGTTCCAAGCACCGAAAAAAAGCCACACACAGGAGACCTGGTTCCACACCCACTTCTGACAGTGACATAATGGGTACAGCTATGGCCAAGTTTCCTAACTGCCTGGGACCTTCATTTCCTCCCTTGAAAAATGGGGCAATCATTTCTCCACCACCTCTCTGCTGGAGATGTTGGATAAGTAATGACCTAAGCAGTGGCCCCTAATTCCAGCTGCATAATGATATCACCTGGGGAAGTGGTAAAAACACCTTCAACCAGTTGCCTTCCTGACCCATGCTACCACCCACAGGCATGGAACCTGG
The DNA here is from genome assembly GCA_028658305.1 of Pachyuromys duprasi. Taxonomy (NCBI): domain Eukaryota; kingdom Metazoa; phylum Chordata; class Mammalia; order Rodentia; family Muridae; genus Pachyuromys; species Pachyuromys duprasi. The sequence goes on along the minus strand of CM053754.1, from coordinate 31,537,001 downwards.
CCATTACCACGCACACACATGCACAAAGGCATGCATGCGTACTCATGAGCACATGCACATATGTACCCTGTGAGATTACATTGTATAAGGAGGGCTGAAAACCGTTGCACTTTACAGAGCATTTTGGTGAGAGACTTGAGAATTCAGTCAGGAGACAAGATTAAAACGGCCCGCTTTGCACGGCCCTTTTAAATATTTATATAGCGCCCCCTGAAGAGCAACAAGGCAATGAACTTCACATTTCCGGATGCAGACCTAAAGCCACTCCTGTGTCCCTATGTACACTGCATACCTAAGAGTGCCCCCTGCTATTTGTTTCCACAGGATAAGGATCCTCTCTAGGATCCATTAACTCGAATGCACTTTTTTTTTTCTTCTCTGTGCCATTATGTTTTAGACTAGTTTATCTCATTATTCTCCTTTTTGTACTGCTGGAGAACCACAGAAACTGAGGCCTTATATTGCTAATGAACTCTGACCTGTAGTTTGAAAAGAATTGAACTAGAGGTGGTATATTTTTGAGATGTCGCCTCACCGGGATGTGGATTTCTTATTCCCTCTCATTTCCAGGAGTCTGCTGTCACATACAGAGGACACTGTCACATATAGAACATCTCCACTTTGTTACCCTCCTATGACAAACAGCCAGCAGGGGATTTTTTTAGGGGGGGGGGATTCTAAGCCCATCTTATTTTGCCTTGGGTAACTCAGAGCCATTATGCTCTAACTGCCCAAATGGTCTCAATCTTATACATGCTCTCTTCTTTCTTGCGTAGGATTTCTGCAGCAAACTTTATATACGCTGGTAATTTAATTAAATGTAGTTTATTAAAGAGATTCCTTAGCAATGACACAGGAAATTGTAGTCACTATCACACTATAGCCATGGTACTCCACTTCTTTGGTTTTGCAGAGGCGGGAAAGCGATCTCTCTCCCTTGCTCTGATCAGATCCCTCTTCTTCTGTGATGTCTGGACATCCCTGGGATACTGTGCTGTGATAAGGGTTTATGAGCCAGAGCTCGTCTCAGCTTCTTGTTTTGGTCCAGAGTTGGCTTGTAGTTGCTTCTGCTTGCTGGATCATGGCTTTAGGCAAGTGCTCAAGGTTCCTGGTTCTCTTAGGACGCAATGTGTAACAGTCGAACTGACCCATCCCCACTAATTTCCTCTACCTGGATCGCTACCATGAGCCTCAGGAGGTCTGGGAAGATTTGATCAGAAAGAGAGTAACTTCCTGGTGTAGCTACTAAGAGTTTGTTCCGTGTTTTCCCGAATTTCTGCTTAACCATTTTAGGGTAAATTGTGCTATGCTCTCTTTAGCTTTGACACTGGCGCTAAACCAAATATATTCAGCTTTTTTAAAAAGATTTTCCTTCATTGACCAATGGAAATTGAATTTATTTGTGACATATAGCATGATGTTTTTATATGTGACCACACTGAATAGCTAAATCAAATCTTCTACATAATAATTGATCATACACTCAGGATTTTGTTATATTTATTTAATTTCAAAAGCAATCTTTGAAGAAAAGCATTATCGTTTCCACTATTTGGAGAGTGAAACAGAGGCTTAGATCAGCAAGGAAACTTCCATGGCTATTGAATGATTGGGGTAAGAACCACTGTCTTCAGATTCTGACATAGGCCCTTCTCTTGTGCATAGACTCTGTGTATCCGTTATGTCTTGCTGATCTCTGCTTTCCCCAGACTCAGGACATTTCGGTAAAGAGAGTACCCTATGCTAGGCATGAGCCTAGCAAGGGTTAACATGGGGCAACTACCACATGCCCTCCCACCCAAGAAAGTAGTTAGGCTTTGCCAGGCCAGCCAAATCTATACACCTTTGGTGTGTACGCTTGCCTAGGCTAGCATCATTGACCAAAATGGCAAATCCTTGACTCTGTGGAGACAGAGCCAAGCTGGGAAAAGAATCTTGTGGAAAAAAATAGATCTACCTCTCCTGACTTGTGCTCCTGGGGGAATTAAGAGCGTCCTGTCCCAGACGGCTGTCTCGGTTCCATGGCGATAGGCATCCTGAGTAAATACTCTGATAGACTAAACACGCTGTGCCCATGTTGGCTGCGGAGCAGCAGCCAGGGAGTGGGCCCAGTGTAGTCCCTGGTGTAGCAGCCTAACTTGTTAATCATCGCTGTCCCAGCAGGCTGGACTGAGCAGAGATATTTCGCTTGGGGCTTGAGCACTAACCTCTATGCTAATGTGAACATTCTGAGAAATAGAATTTCTGTTCTGACCTCTACTACGGCCTGTTGTTATAGAGAACACAGACATAAAGCAATTCTTGAAATGGCAGAAAGAAATTGCATCTAATGGAGGGTACCTCTGCCAAGGAAAACATGCTTTAGCTTTAAAGCATTCCCATACAAACAGCGACACTTGAAAGCTGCCCCTGATTCTGCCTTGAAGCCTGTGCGCTTTTCCACGTCCTTTAATACCCTAGAATGCACACGGCAGGCAGATCCATGCAGACCCCCCACAGGCTGTGGCAGAAGTAGGGTGGCAGATGGGAGGTGACAGCTGAGACCTGTGTGAACTGGAATCAACTTGAGAGCCTTCCAGGGGCTGAGGCAGGAAGATTTACAGTGGGAGCAGATACCATATACCATAATGCCCTACCTCCATCTGTCACGCTAGAGAATGCGATCCGCAGTTGCGTCTTGAACTCTTGGCCCTTCTGATAGATGATACCAGAGGCTAAGCAGCATGTCATCTACCCTTCAGAGGGGTGGGAGATATACAATCTGTCCTCTGAATGCCCGTGAACAGATTCTACTTAGAAATAATAATACCGTATTGGTAACAATTACAGTCATCATGTGTGTTTATAATACGCAATGAGCACTTTCCCCAAATTATCTCCTTCTGCCCCTCCCAGGAATACTGCAAGATGGGTTCTCCACTTGACAGAGAAAGCTGGGACACGGAATGTTAGAAAATTTGTGCAAGGTCACATAAGCTACAATTAATTCTCTCAGCCTGAACATGATGTCCCACTGAGATAGACCAGAAAACAAAACAAGAATGCATTTGTTTATAATTGTATTTATTTTAATGTTATCCATGATATATTTTTATTTATGTAAATTTCATATAGTATTGATATCATGGTCAGAACTATATTGTGTGGTTTCTGAATAAGTAAATATACATATAATAGAAGCTTATGGTCAAATATTTTTTAATGGTACTACAAATTTGGGGAGCCCTGAACTCAACTTTGAAGTTGAATTGAAATGAAAATCTTTTATCCTAACGAGTAGCTAATATCAATAAGATCATAGGAAATTTGATTATTTCCGTGTGTGTAAGGCCCTTGAAGGCAGATCATTTTGTCTGCTTGCTCACCCTTATATACCTAACCCAGGCTTTCCTACAGAATGATGATCACGTTTGAACCCAGTTGAGTGTAGAGTCCTCTAAGTAGAATATGTTTCTCTCGGGTTCGTGTGTGGAAACCTTAACCCTGATCTTAATGTGACACTAATAGGACATGGAGGAGTCTGGAATGACAGGACTGTAGCATCCTTAGCCCCTGTAAGGAGGTCTCAAGAAGCCCCTCTTTTTCATCTTCCTATGATTAAAAGTGTAGCTTCACTAGACCCCAAATCTTATACTTCCTCATAGATTGGGGAAAATGATGAATTTCTGTTGTCCATAAGCCATGGAGTCTGTCACAGTAGACAATGTTTATCACCATTTTGGTTTTTGTGATACATCCAATGACACAGCAGAGTGCGTTTGATGGTCATCCTTCATAAACAGTGCAGTGTTCGAGAGGCCCCAGCACTCCTGAACAGGAGTGTGAACAGGAGTGAACGCACACTGCCTTCCTGTGAACCTGCGTATCTCTAACTGCCCTGTAGATGGTGAGAACCAGTGAGTTCTCAGAGCTAAGAGCTGGGACTCAGGAACACAGAAGAGAGAGAGAGATGTTAAAATAAATGAAATTGGGTCTAAATGTGGTGTCACAAAAGAATTTCCCCTGGTTATCTGCTCAGGGAAGGATGCAGTCCCTTTTTTTCTACTTTGCCTCTGGGGGGTGGTTCTATCAAAGAGGCAGGTTTTGAGCCTAGCCCTGGGTAAGCTGGGAGGAGAAAAGTTATCATAGTAAGAATGCTTGTACCCCAAATGCAAACTTGTTTTATTTCTTCTGCTTGTTTGAAAAGTACAGAAGCCGAGGCTTTGAGTGTCCAGCTTGCCTGAGCTCATACAGAGGGTGTTCTGACCAATGTCACTGTTCCTCCTTAGCCACACCACTTCCCTGGGGTGGACATCACTCTCAGGATGTCTGTAGTCTTAGCTGATGTTAGACTTCTCCCAGGTGCCAAGAAGGGCCTGGAAACCCACTCTTTCAGTAACCAGCCTGGTTCTCCCGAATTTATACCATTTCCAAAAATGCTTAAGTTTCTCAAAGTAGATAAGCAAGGGATTTATGGACCTTTGGGTTTTATTCTTTGTTTTGTTGTTGTTATTCTTTTTAAACTACCCAGTTTAGCCAATGCCCTATCTGTACAGATTAAGGAAAAAAAAATAGTGTTGTGGGATGAGCAGAACTAGGAAATCCGGTTTCATTTTTTCATTAGACACTGCAAGTAAACTGGTACTTATTTCCCAAGTTGGCCTGGCTGTTTTCACCTTTGTCCTATAAATGCCTTGAAGATCTCTTCCTAATGTTTGAGTTTCTCAGAATCCGCTAAAGTGTTTGTTCAGACACCAAATGCCCTTGCCAGTCTTTGAATATTCAGATGAGCCTGACCCCAAATTCCACCTTCAACAATCTATGCATATGAATATGAGAGAAGCCAGATTTTGGAACCAATGGGCTAGACCCTTTTGAAGGAGGAAGGGGTCTGTGTAAGTAAAACCTGCAAGAGTTAAACTATTTCAAAATAATGAATGAAGCAAAAATTTGCATTAAAAGTTCACTCGTACCCTTGAGTCTACAAAGACAAGATCATCTGTTATTGTAGCAAAGAATGATAAAATAAAATGAAAACCCTTCAAGGGAGAGTCTCCCTAAATTTACTAGAAAGTTATATTGTCTCCAAAACAACATGTCAAATAAAGCCCTAAACTTTGCATCCTTTGTGAGAAGAGCTTTTTTTCTAGGCATGTGACTGCACTTTTTCTTCAGAAACCAGAGAAACTCAGTGAAGGCCAGTATAATTCATTGTCTTTGGTCATTAGCCATAGAACCATCATGGCTTACTTTCCCAGAGGTTGCAGAGAAGGAAGCAGGAGATGTCCAGTTAATTTACCGAATTCCTTTGCCCCGATTCTATTTATCATCTGGGCTTTCATTAAATGTGGGAAGTGGCTGTTTTGCCCTTTGTATTTCACTGCAAATCTTCTTAAGAGCATGGCTATGTAGCAAACATTGCTCCAGGCAGGCTGCACCGCTGAGCCAGACCAAGTCCTTAGGAGCTGACATTCTTGTGGTGAAGACAGACAATAAACAGGTAAATGAAATACTAATAGAGAACATGTCAGTTCATGATAAGTGATGTGAAGAACAAGAGAGCTCACCTTGGAAGTGAGAACAACTTGTACAGACTCTTAGCTGGCAAGACAAGTGTCACCTGAAAAGGAGGGAGAGGGGGAGGAGAGAGAGAGCAATTTCTCAGAGGAGTGAACGCAGCAGAACATGAGCACAGGTGTTGGCCAGAGAGTGAAAAGTGTGACGCTCTTTGCTGGGTTTGGCACAGCCTCTCCAGGGCCCTGGAAGCAGACTAAGCTATTTTGTGTTTAGAATTTTTATTTTTCAAAGTCAAACTTCATCCACCTACTGGCTCCTGGTTCTATATGGTCAGGCCACATAAAGCCTCCATCTATCCTGGGAATGTTGTCCAGAGGCCCTGAAGAAAGATGGGCTTGGTGTATTCAAAGGCTCTGAAGAAATAAAAGCAGACCCATGGTCAGCACACTGTGGAGTCGCTCATTCGAATTAATTTTTTTGAGAATGAAGTGCTGTTGTAAAGAAGGTGGATAATTCTCTGTCTTATTGGAGCTTTTAGTTTAGCAGAGACAGAGAGAACAAATGTCATGGAAATGGCCAGGTGACACTAGAGGACATGGATGTGGGACAATAAGAGTCTGTATGGTTGCCCTTGTATAAGGAATGAACAGAGAAGTGCTCCATAGTTCCTGTGGGAACTGAGATCCCACAGTGTGTAGGAAGAGCATTCCAGACGGTAGAAAGCAGAATTAACTACCGATGGTCAGGGCTTCCTTCTAAGAGTGATAAACATACTTAAGACAACCAGTGCTTTAAAAGTCTAAGTGAAGAAAGATCACGGGGCCTCTGGAGGCCTCGGAGCTGACCCTGGGTTGGCCATGGGATGGTCTGGTAAAACAGGAGCAATGCAGACTAGAGAGCCACCACAGGAGCACATGGTGGAGTGGAGGAAGGACAGCTGTCTGTGAGTCATAGAAATGAGGAGCACTGTGGGCTGGAGTCCTCCTTGGGAAAGGAGTGGTGATGAGCTTCCAAAGCCCAGTTTGCCTAAGTCACAGAGAGCCTGGAAGGTAGGCTAGAGACACTTGACACTGATAAATATGAACTTCCAGGTTCCAGAAATCCAGTGGTAATCTAGAATTTTTAGGGGCAATTCAAAATGTCTCTGAGCCACTTGTGGATGTCTCTCTACTCTGGTTGGAGAGAACAGTCAAGAGTAGAAGAGGATTTGTCATAGAGCCAGATGTGTGTTTCCTCTGCAGTGCTTCTTGGAATGGTAATGGCAAAGATCTGAGCTCCTGTCCAAAGCTACACTGCATAGTAAATAACTTTACAGCTTTTGCTTGAATGATACTCTGTCAGGAGAATGGGTGGGAACGGTGAAAAGTGTGGGGTTTAATCTTTAACTCTGAATTGGGAGAATGGGTGACTTAGAAAAGCTATGATTTAGGAAAGCCGTGGTTTAGAAAGGATGATAGAGTGTCAGGAGAGGCATTCATACATCTATCCATCCATCCCCCACCCACCCACCCATTCATCCACCCACCCACCTACCCATCCATCCATCCATCCACCCACCCACTCACCTACCCATCCATCTATCTACCTCCCCACCAACCCATCCATCCACCCACCCACCCATCCATCCATCCATCCACCCACCCATCCATCCATCCACAAACCCATTCATCTACCCACCCACCCATCCATCCATCCATCCACCCACCCACCCTTCCAGCCACCCACTCACCCACCTGTTCGTCCGTCTGTCCATCCATCCAATACCCACCTATCCATGCAGCTATCGTTTCATAAATTGTTTATTGAGGCTTCAAGCTTCTGGTTACAAGCTGTTATGACTTTAGCAAGGCTTATTTGGTTTCCTCGAATCTGGTAATAATGACAATAGCTGCTTGAGTCGTGGTTGTGATTAGAAATAGTATGTACTGGTGCTCAAGCCAGTGTTCGCTCAGAATTAGATACTCAATAAATAGAAACTCCTATTGAGTGTCTGTAAGTGGGGGCACTTTAAGTAGAAATCTGTTGTCATGCAGTCCAGATGTGCCTCAATGAGGCCTTCTTTTAGGGTGAGAGTAGAGATTGTAGGGGAAGGGATAGATTTCTTTTCTTTTAAAGGAAGTTTACTAATATTCTTTAAAATTTTTAAATTTGCAAAGAATTAAATTTTCTGTCTTTAAGTAAGATTTGTTTTTGTTGTTTCTCTTACCACCCCTGTCTCCTCCCCGTCCCTTTCTTGCATTCTCCCCTTCCAATAGCCTCTGCCTACTTTCATGCCCCATGTAACTTTGTGTCTTTCCTTCCTTCTCAACATCTCTTATTCTCCTCTCATGGTCTCCTATCTAGTTTCATAGCCTAGATGGAGAGGGGTTCCCAGTGTGAGAGCTTAAAAGTATACCACAGATAGGACTTTCAACCTGAAGGTTTGACCCCCAAACAATAAGAAAACGTTAAGCACAGAGAATGTGAAACTAGATTTCTCTCCCTAAAATAAGGGGATAGTGAAGGAAGTATATTAGGGAATATGTCTCAGTGTAGGTTGAAACTGTGGTAGTTGCCAAATGGAAATAGTCTTCAGGTTTGTGCATATGATGGATTTCAAGAGTGAGGTCTGGGCTGAACACACAGCTTAGTATAACCATGGCTGCTATGGTGTAATAGAGTATATATGGTTGCCATAAAGAATCTAGACAGAAGTGTCTTATATGGGGTGAGAATACACACTATAGAAAGGGCTTTTTAGACTCTTATCCTGTTGCTCCCTTTAGCAAATGTAAGTGGAGCCAGGATGGTTTGTCAATATGTCTACATCCCACCCAGGGAAAAAGGAAGTCAAATAAAGAGAGACCACACTCATCCCCTTCAAGACCGGACATAGTCATATGGTCACAGTTGGCTGCAAGAGAGGCTGGCTAAGGGGTCTGCAATTCTGAGCTATGATTCTGATATTTTGGAAGAATAAGAGCTGGCGTTCAGACCTACCAGCCATCTTAGCCACACTCAAGAATTAAATGAAGATTTGAGGTCGGTTGGAAAAGACTGCAACAGGGCTGAGATGGCTCAGTTGGAAAAGGAAACATGAGAACCCGAGTTTGCTCCCCAGCACCCACATAAGAAACCAGGCATGGTGGCAGGCCCCTGTAATCCCAGCTCTGGGAGAAGCTGAGATAGGTAGATCTCTGCGGCTTGCTGGCCAGAGACCTTATCTTTAAACAACAACAAAATAAAATAAAACCAAGATGAGGTTTCTTGAACGTCAAGGTTGGCCTCTAGCCTTACACACAAGTGAACATGTACACACATGAGAATAGGAATACACTTAAAAAAGAAAAGAAAAGAAAAGAATGCAGCTGAAGTGATTGGATTCGGATAAGACTGTTACGGTAGAGGAGGAGCCCAGAAAACTAAGTGCCATAGAAAGGAGACATAGTCAGGACAGGCTGGAGATGTGCACCGGAGATGTGAGCAGATGGAACAGACCCTGCAGAGTCTAAAAGACTCTGCTCTGGTGACTAGTGACTTCTGTGACGAAGACGGTACAGACTGGCTTTCAGGAGCCAGGGCTGTGAGGCAAGCAGAGGCAGTGAACCTGGGTCACAGTGGGAAGGGTTAGCAGGCAGAAGGACCTTGGAAGAAGGCGGAGCCCCAGGGCACCCTGGGTAAGTGAAATTTAGTTCACATGTCTGAAAGGGTTTGAAGATGTTAATTTACTTTTTTTTTTAATTTGAAAGAGGCTTTTAAAGCAAAACAAAACAAAATCCTCTTAAGTAAAAGGAGTGGATCCTTTTGGGGAGTGAACTAATGTGCGCATAAATTTTTTTTCTTTGGCAGTTTTCTTTCTTTTTTTAAGTTCTCCTCTCTCTCTCAGATAATCTTATCTCAATTTAGAATCAGAAACCTTATTTATAGCTTTTCTGGAGAGAATTATTTTGAGGGGGCAGATTCTTTGCCCTTTGGACTTACTTTCTTTTTAAAAGGAGATAAGTTAACCCTCCTTTTTCTTAGGAGAGACAGTTGAAACATTAATTTAGAAACAATGATTGCACGCTGAAAGAAGACATATATCAGGGCAGGAGGGATACATTCAGCTGCTTCCTGTTTTATGGGTTGGGTGTTCTTTGGGGAGAGGGGGAAGGGTTGGAGGACTCTAGAAGCTCCAACTTCATCTCCCCATGAGGGCTAGATAGGAACTTCTCAGCTTCCACCCAGACTTTACCCGTGGCACTGACCTAGGCAAGAAGTTGGCACGTAAGGCTAGGGTGACAAGCCTGGGTAGGAAGCCTGGCCAGCACACTTGGTTATAGGAATCATTATGGGAACCATGGTATGGGAGACAGATGTTGCCTTGAGCTGCGGTTTACCAGCTTCCTCCGGTCAGCCTAAGACCTTGCAGCTGCCTTAGCTCAACCAAGATGAATGGGCCCTGGGACTCTCAGTGAGTCTGTGGCTAAGCCTGGCTTTGAGGTCCATCTTACTGGGTCTGTGCTAAATGTCTCTGTCTATGATCATCTCTACAAAGCTCTGACCACAGAGAAAGAGTAAGTGCTGCCCCAGGATACCCTGTATCTTTCTGCTTGCATTGGTCATGATATTCTCCATGGGTGCCTGGCCAGGACTGTAGCCTGGGGTGTGAGGTGGGCATGTTTAAGCCTCTTCTCACATTTGATCTGAGAAAAAAAGCTGCTGCCAACCTGTACTTGACCTTGGACTGCCCTGGATGAGTTCCTGTAGGGGCATGGAGTCCTTGCAGGGTCCTTGGCTCTTCTCAGGGGGATTACAACCAGCATCCAGAATGCACAGCTTATTTATTCCTGTGGTTCCCATGACCTCACTGATAGAGACTCAGAGCTCAGCCCTCAGGAAACTGAAGAAGAAAGTGAGCACAACCAGGGACTGCCAGAACAGTAGGCTCAGATTTCCCTTTGAGCCCCAGAATCTGGTTTATATAGCAACAAGACTGAATGAGTTACCTTAAGCAAAGGGTTTGTTGTAATGCCCAACATGTGGCCAGCTTGCATAACAGCTATCTATCATTTTTTATCCAGTGAGCCCAAGGTGGCAGCTGGCATTCAACCCCAATAATCTTTAATCTTGCTCAGTGGCCCCTGACAGTCCTGCCTTGTTTTCTTTTATTTATTTTGCAAATTGTTCTTAATGACTTATTTTCAAATGTCTTATTAAAGCAGTAGATGGCTGTGGTGAAAGAGCTTGATGCCGTTTAAAGACCATCAATGAGAAATACCATCTCTCTTTCCCCGTAGTCCTCGGTTTCATTTTTTAAAAAAAGACAAAATCACGCTTGGATAGGCTTCTCAATCTTAAACACGAGACCTACAATGTAATGGAGTTGCAAACATTGCCTCATAGATGTTGGAAGAATATGAAATGTGGTTTTTATTAAGCCTCATGCTTGTTGAGCCAGTGAAAGCAGGAAGAAGTCCTGGAGCCAGGCCCTGGCCTCTGAACCCTTCACAGGGTCTGGTGTCTATTAAAGAAGGTCATGACTAGTGAGTCTGGAGGGAACCTAGAGTTGGAGACCTCACCCAGGTTATATGCACTAGGAAGTGTGGCCGATGTCCATGGCCACCACGGGTTCCTTCTGGTTTCCTGAAGAGGCTTGGACTGCTCTGCAGCCTGTACTCCCCTGTGAGCGTGTGAGCGTGTTGTCATTTCACGGCACAGCGAGACCTTTGTGCCGGGACTTCTTCTGTCCCTCACAAGTTGCTCATGTTGCAAGCAGGTGTTGCCTTCTTCTTAACATTTGCCCTGCATTTTCTAGAATATCAACCCAGCACCGGGGTGCAGATCCATGGTGCCAATAAGTCTCTCTCCCACCCTCCCCATACTCAAATTTTCTCAGAGGCACAGAAGGGTGAGGACTCCTACCCATCCTTATACCCCATTCTGCTCTAGTCCCCCTGAGGCTCTAAAAGTCAGGTGGCTGCCGGGCACAAATTGGACAGCACACTGATTGCACATCTTCATAATATGCCCACTCCACAAGTCTGTGGGTCTGGCCATTCATTTGTTCGTTCTTGCTCTTTTGATTCCACTGTTTTGTGGCTTGTTCTCACTGATGGCCAGTTCTTACTGGCCTTCCATCACAGAGCACCTTAGACCTCCTCATGGCCATAGTGAATTCTGTTGCAGCACTATATCTGTGGTTTTTTTTCTCTCATTTTCTCATTGGTTGACATGGATTATTTATGGTTATGCAAGCATGGCAGGGAATACTTCCATATCCCCTGCCTGTATTTTTTTTCTTTGTTTAGCCAGTCTGTTTGCTCATCACCCAGAATGTAAGCAAGCAGCAGTATGCCAGTGTTTCCCATGGGTCCATGTGCTGCTGTCTAGACATCTCTTACACCTGTAAGTCTTCCTTGACAGTTTTGACAATAACCCGGGGGTTATAGTTTTAGGGAAAGGAACAACAATAGCAGCTGGAGAATGTTCACATTGCCCAACATACATTTTTCTTTCTCTTTAAGATCATACCCCAAGTCCCAAGGGAAAGAATCATTTTCAGAAAGAAAGAAAGAAAAAACCCTGATATTTCTTCTAAACCCAAATGTAGTAGCTCCCACAATGTAATGTTTTATTATCTTGCATAGGAAAGGTTGGGATGCAGGCAGCAGTGTGAGATTTTGGGGGCTGCTCTTTGCTTTCTGCCTCATCTGTATTCATTATAGTCTTCACAGTCAGGGTTGCAAAAATGGCTGCCAGGTACCATCCATCATTCCGGCATTCTAGGCATGGAAAAGTAGAGTAGTACAGGACACCTGAAGCATGTGCCAACTCTCCACTTGCCTTTGTAGGGGTGTCTATAGAACCCCACATAATATTTCCCTCTATATGTCAATGGCCGGAGCTTGGGTGCATGGCCACATTAGCTGCACCTAGAAGAGTGTCACCCTGAATAAAACTTGGGTGTGGCTAATAAGTAATAAAATACAAGCCAATATGAAGTAGCTACTCTCTTATGTGTTTTGAGCTGTGGTTTAGATTTCTCATTTCCCTGACACATCTAGAACGGAACTTGCTGCCCAGAACACAGTGTAGAGTAGCTTGAATTTATCTCAGTACCTCTCATCACCTGAGTTCCAGCCTCCTCCCTCCTAAGGATCTTCTAATAAACTCTTGATCCTGAGTGAACGTGGACCCCAGCATTTGAAACATTCCATACCATGTGCTCAGAGTCTCTTTGTCCAGCTGTTCTTTCAAAACTTCCCTGTTCCTAGTACCATCTTTGCCAGGCATGATTTCGTAGACAGTGGCTGGGAATTTCTAGCTGACCTTCTGCTCCAGGATCTGTTGTCTCCTTTCCCTGTCCAGTCTCTCCTCTAGCTGGGGTTAATCCCCTTCTCAAATCCATCCTGTCCCCAGGTAGCCCTGTAAGTCCAGAACATCCTCATTTCTCTGCCTCTGTCACAGAAAATAGCATTTGAGATTAACAAATAACATGAGCATCCAGTGGAAGTCTCTCCTTCTGGGGTTGCAAAGTCTCATGGGTATTCTGCTTGGTATTGATGCTGAGCCTGTCTTCACCCACTAGACCTGGGTGGGCTCTTGGAGGAGAGAAAGTGAATTTCCCACTACCATCTTCCTTCTAAAAGAAGCCTTGTCACTCCTTGTTGGAAGCATGGAGGACAGAGGTCTCAGAAAGCATTTCTTTGGTGGGAATATTTCCTGGTGGGGGTGGGGAGTGGAAGCCAGGCACACTGTAATGAAGATAATCTCCCACCTTTCTCAGAGTACAAAGCTTGCCTGCAGTCACTGTTCTATTAAACTTCTCAATAGCAGTCGTTCTGTGGTCACAGCCATCAAGGGAACAGCAGGTCCTAGTTTGTGCAGCTGAAGGGTCTCTTGAGACACTGCCAGTCACTTGAATAAAATGCTGAGCTTTGTCTAATGGTTTATTTTCAGATAGGAATAGGTCCTTGGAGCTAATCCTATTTGAGTCCTGGGCTCTGTGGAGCAGAAAGATGAGCTGGAGACCTCAGGTTTCATTTGTTGTTGAAGTTTGACCAGACACTTGGTGTAAGTGTGTGTCATGCATGACTTTGCTTAAGTAATTAACATTCCTGTCAAAGCTCTGCAAAGGGTCCTGTGTTACAGGGTCCCTCCAAAGGCCACTTTAAATCTTTGAACTCCTAGCCTTTCTCTTATTGCCAATTGCAATACGCTTAAATGTCACTTTTCTAAAAAACACAAGAATTTGATATTTATTATTAAGAGAACTAACCTTGCAAAGTAAGGTGATTTCAAAATAAAAAGAGTAAATAGAGAATGACATTCAAGAATAATTGGGCAACGAAATGTCTAAAAATAATTTTTAAGTTAAGGGAAGGGAAGAATGTGTGTAAATATGACAATAATATTGGGTTATTTGGGGAACTGACGTGAGGATAAGCAGGTCAACTTACCAAAGGACTGAAGTGCTGTTTTCTTATTCTTCTCTTTGCTTTCTCTTCCTCTCTTTTCCTTACTGTTCTTCCTCTTCCTGTGGTTCCTTTCCTTTATCCTTTTGTTTGTTTGCTTGTTTGTTTTTGTTTTTCAGCTTCTGTTCAGGGCTGTTAAGTACAGAGGTCTATGTAAGTAGGAGATGGACCTCACTTGTTAAGAGAGACCCTCTTGAATGATTGAGCGAAGGGATAGATGCCATTACAATGTGTTGTCCCAAGCAGAGGGAACAAGGAGATGGAGGATGAGAAAGAGTCTCTAGAGGAGACAAGTCAGAAGTATGTCAGTTTCTTATGGAGGTGAGATCACAGGAGATGAATGCACAGGAGCTTGGCAAGGTAGGCATCTACTGCTGGGAGGAGGTGGTGGTCTGAAAAGTCTGCCTGGAGTTAGTGAGGATTTAACTGAATTCTCAAATAATAATCAGCCATCAGTCAGGTGAGGGTACGAGGGGAGTGCTTTGAGTGGAACCAAATGTGCAGAAAAGTTTGGAAGCCAGTGTCATGGTATAAGTTAGGCACCCAAACACTCTCTGCTCTGTCTGTGGGAAAGCTTGGGTCAGGGTTTGGGGGATGGGGGATGATGCTAAATTGTAGGTGGGATGAAGGACAGTAGTAGGTTTTACATGGAAGGACAGACAGGACAGTGGGTAGCATTTAAACAGAAGAGTGACTTTGATAGTTGTGCCTTTGGTAGGGGTGTGGACAGTGGCTTGAAGGGGAAGAGAAGATGCCTGTCAGTAGATTAGATGAAGTAGCTGAAGTCAAGTGGAGGCTGGAACTTGGGTGTTTATGCTAGAGACTGGGTTTGAACAGAATTGGGATGTGGACTTGAATGGCTACATGAGCCAGATAGAAGATGCTGCCTTGTCTGTTGGGCAGCGGGTTTCTTAGTAACAGGTACCTTCATATCCTACATTGGTATCTAGTACCTACAATGGTTTGATTTCAGTAATGTTGCCTTAATGAATGCTTATTTAACGAGTTATTTCATTGTAGTAGCCTACACATCATATTTGTGGGACACTATTTGCCTTCCAGTTATCTATTTCTCTTTCAGAAAAAGAACTCCAACTTGAAACTGATTACATTGCTTTCCATCTTAAAACTAACACATTTCCCAGCATTTCCACAGAGCTGTGATGTGACTCTGCAACTTGTTATCTGGAGGTTCAAGAAAGCCTTCTGCTGTCCTCTGCCTTGTTTCTGCTGTGTGGAATGCAAATGCTGGCATTCTGTGGTGGGTGTAGACAGTAGAACCAGGAGTAGTGTTTTGCTTTTGACTGTGAAGCTGCCTACCAGTGCTAGAGTCCTTTGAGCAAGAAGCACTTCTGTTGAAGCGACTTATTTAAAGTTTACTATTTTGGGGAAATGTAGCGACACCTAACCCCAAAGAAGAACCTAGAAGGTGCTTTCATGTGCACAGTCTTCCTTGGCATTCCTGTGACCCATTAAGTGATCCACATTGGACAGGGAAAACAGCCAAGAAAATAATTTGGTGGTTCTTATTCTAAATGCCACTAGAGCCTCCTAACAGTTCAGCCTGCTTTTCTGCCAGGTTCCAACAAATACCTGCTACAAATACCTGAATCACCTGAACCAGGCTGTTTTCACATACTCACTTTGAGTAGAGTTTCATGGTACCTGTTTAACATGGTTTCCCTGGGAAAGTAAACCAACTTCATCTGTTGTCTCTGTGCTGGAGGACACTTGCACATATAGAGTCCTCCATGACCTTTAACCACCCGTGTATCAGAAATATAGTAGTCCTATGATATTTGTGCCCATATTTAAGTATATATAAATTATTCTTGTGACACCATTCCCTAGAGAATACAATTTAATAGTTATTTACATAGCATTTTCATTGTCTTAGTAGGTATAGGGAACATAGGGATAATTTAAAGTGTAAAGCTATCCACAGACCATTTGCAAACATGTTACATTTTCTCTAAGGGACCTGCACATCTCTGGCTTACAGTACCCACAAAGGTGCCCTAGGATGCTGAATACTAGTTGCACATGTGAAAAGAGACAGTTGGGCATTGTGGTAATCCTAGTATTTGAAGGATAAGGGAGGAAGATTATAAATTTGAGGCCAGTGTGGGCTACCTAGGAGTTCAAGGCTAACTCAAGCAACATAGCGAGATCCTATCTTAGACAAAATAAACAGCCTGGCAGAGCAGTCCACACTCTGCTCATTTCATCAAGTATTTATGAAAATTTTTCTGGATCTCTCTAGCCATACCAAGGGTAGGAGACATCTATAAAGCCATCCCACGCTGTATCACAAGGAGTTTATATTGACTTTTGAGAGTTCAGAAGATTTCTTTACATTCTAATTATAAGACAATGATGTGCTAAATCAGGCATGAATTCACTGAGCTAATCAGAGAAAGCCCACAAGCCCTCAGCAGTCATGCCCTCTGATCACATGCCTATGTAGTATGGTGTCATTGACAGATGGGATGTGATTTTGGGTTTAATTCTGTTTGTTGACTGGCACACCTCACCTGTTGGGCCTGAGCACCTTGCTACGCAGCTAGTAGCACAACCTAATGCGTCAGCAGCAGTTTGAACCCTAAGAGGCTCACCAGTTGAAAACTGAAAGGGCTTGTTACTGGGTTCACTTAGGCCTTAACTCCCTCTGTGCCCCTATGCAACAAGCACAGGCAACAGAAAAGTCCAGTGTTTAAAACAATTGTTTATTAAGCACTTTTAAATGTGAAAGTGCAACATGTAACAATGATTTTATTCTTGCAACTCTATAAAATAGGAGTGTGTGTATTTCATAAATGAAGCTACTGAAGTTTAAAATTATAACCTGAAACTTGAGCTTAGCACTGTGGGTGAGTAGGAGAGCAGGGTTCAAATCTATCCAGTACTACATGGTTCTAAAGTCCTCACTGGGGGGCTGGAGAGTTGGTTCCGCACTTAAGAGCACTGGCTGTTCTTCCAGAGGGCCTGAGTTCAAGTCCCAGCCATCACATGATGGCCCACAACCATCTATGATGGAATCTGATTCCCTCTTCTGGTGCGTGTGAAAATAGAGTACTCATATACATAAAATAAATAAATCTAAAAAAAAAAAAATTTAAGTCCTCACTGGTATCTCTCACCTCCTTGGGTAATTTCTGATCTACATACACAAAGCATGTCTCACTGAGCCTTAGGGGTATCGGACCACCTGTCTCCCTACCATTCACTCACAGCAAGAGTGGTAGGTACCAGCAGATTCATATCATGAGTGGTGGTTAGTAGTAATGGTCCTTCATTTAGCTTTTTTTTTTTTTTTTTTTTGGGTATCACATTTGTTTGAGGAAATGCCCATTTTCATAATGTGTGAAAACCAACTTCAATTTGTATTATTTTCTTTGTAAAAAGGAAAACCCGCCACCTTCAATTTTCCAAAATCAAGCACTGGAGGGGCACTGCTCAGCAGTCATTCATAGTAGCTTTCGGAGCCTCTGAGAACCAGATGTGCTTGGACAGACTCTTACCAGCTTTGCAGTTGTTGGCTCATTCAGTATAATCCTCAACACTTCACTTCCAGGGCGTTGGGGCTCAGGTTTTGTTTTGTTTTGTTTTGTTTTTTAGACAAGTATATACTAGGGACCATCCCTTTTAGGAGACAATTGGGTTTCAGACAAGTTGGACGAATAGCAAACTGATCTTGAGATCTTGAAACACAGCTGGGTGACAGATTAAAGCAACCGTGCTGCAGAGGGTTTAGAGTCAGACATGGGGTCTAGCTTGTTTTCTCCTACGAAGAGACAAGTCCTCAAACCTTTCACAACCTCCTGAATATGGGCTATGAATGCCATTGACTGTTACGAGGATTAAACCCTACCGGTGGAGTTTGAATGTAGTACCTGCCATCAGATACAGGACACACGTCACTCACAGTCCCTTACCATTCTGTCCTGCTGTCATGAAGTTTCTAAGATGTGGTAAAAACCAGTGAGCTCCTATCTAAGTCATCACCCAGGCAGTCAGGCATGAAATGAACATTGATCAGAGACGCTGCCTCTCTGGTTCAGTTACCCAGAACTGTCAGAGCAATAGCAAGAACGTCAAGCTGCACGTGTCACGTCTGTGCCACCGTGACTGTGCACACAGTCCTTGCAGATGGCAGGGCACATCCAGCTCAGCATGTTGACTTTGTCAGTGCCATGGCTTTTTAATGAAAACAGCCTGTTCTATACTGATGCTTCAACTTCGGCACAGGGATAAGTAGATGCCAAGGCCTGTAGAATTCTTGATGGCCAACTTGGTAGAGCAAGAACAGTCTGCCTCAGGTCTTCACCAAGCTAGCTAGGCTGAGGTGGAGTTTCAGACTAGAAGAAAATAAAGAGTAAATAAGTTTCTTAGGGTATTATGCCTCCTGCAAAAAGTAACACTTGTCTTGGATCTCAACCAAGCAGACCTACCCAAGAGCCTTTGGGTTCTTTTGTTGTTGTTTGCCATTTTGTGATGACTTGGTTTTTGTTTCGTTTTCTTGTTGTTGCTGTTTGACACTCTCTGAAGACATCTCAGTAGAGAAATTAAATAATATATATATTTACTTCATCAAGTTTTCTCTTTCATTTCTTGAATTACATATGGTAAGGCTAATCTTGACTGGAAAGTATCCAAACATTGAACCAGGGGGACTGGAAGGTTGTAACTGTAGGTCACTTTCGTAGGCCAGATGCTACTGCCTGCCTGGGAGGCTTGCACATCTGTTTTCCAAGGACCTTTATTCTCCAAAAGTCTATGCTTCCTGTCTCCTTAGTTGCATCAGGCTTTGAGTTCTCTAAAATTAGATCCTAGAGGGACTTGCTGTTTAGGAGAAGCTCAGCCTGAAGGAAGTGCTCTAATTAGGGGGTGAGGCATGGTGCTGGGTGCACAGTAAGCGCTCAGCAGATGGAGCCATGCCAGTGGCGGTGCCGATTATCCTTTCATTTGGTGAAACTTGGTAGGTCGGTTATGGTGCTCTACCCAACTATGGGAATGAGTGGAAGTTGTTTTCATTCCTTCTTGAGAAATGATATTATGAGAACACAGAGAGCAGAGATGCTGGGGGACGTATTAAAGATACTGTCTTATGGAGGAGAATGGATGTGGTCCCTCCTTTTAGTCATCCATTTCCTGGAGCTTCATCAGCTTCATTGAACTCACCATTTCCAGTATTCGATTCAGCACCCAGCATGTGAGAGACTTTCAGTTAGCACTGAGCAGACCCAAAATGACCTTCCCAGTCTTCAATCAGCAATTATTTATTCATGACACTTTATTACCAGAACCAATGATAAAATCAGCTTCATCTCGACTCCTCCTTTCATGATTGCACAGGGTGGTGAGACTGTAGGATCTCAGGAGCTCTGCCTGGCTCTGATGTGACATTCGGATGCCCATAGACTGGCAGTGTAGAGCAATGTTTTCTGTGCCCCCCCCCCAGTTTTCTTTCGATCGCTGTGATAAAGACTATAACCAAAAGCAACTTGGGCAGAAAAGGATTTATTTGGCTAACGTGTCCCAGTCCCAGTCCATCACTGAGGGAAGCCAAGGTAGGAACAAAGGAGGGCAGGAACCTGGAGGCGGGAGCTGAAGCAGAGACCACATAGGGATGCTACTTACTTACTGGCTTGCTCCCCATAGCTCACTCAGCTTGCATTGTTTTTTGTTTGTTTGTTTTGTTTTGTTCTGTTTTTTGTTTTTTTGCTTGTTTTTTTTTTTGGCATAACCAAAGAGCACTTGCCCACAGATAGCACTGTGAGCTGGCTCTCCCATATCACCCAGGAAAATGCTCCCCACCCCAGACTTGCCTATGAACCAGTCTGAGAGAAACGCCTCCTCAACTGAGATTCCTTCTTCCCAAAAGACCCTAGTTTGTGGCAAGTTTATTTTTAAAAAGCAATCATCACATGTGCAGGAGTTCATATGAAGAGTATAGGTTTTTCCACAAGTTACATGTGGGATTGAATTAGACAGAAATAACATTTAAAAATCACCTCTTAGAAACCATGCATAAGTCCCTGTTGCATGCTGTACTCTAAGGCTAACAGAAATCAGTAGGGAGTCTCCAAAGAAAGATCCCCCCTCCCACCTTCCCTCTCCCCTTTCTTCTCCCTCCCTGTCTCTCCTTATGTGTGCATGTATATGTTTATGTGAACATGCATAGTTTAGCATCTGTTTATAATTTACAGGTATATGGCAAGAGGATTTTTTTTTATCAGATCAAGGAAGGTAAAGTAGTTATCGTATCTGACCCAGTAATTCTTTGGGGGTTGGAGAGATTTTTAGCTCAAGCTGGCCTTGAACTTGTGAACCTCCTGTTTCCTGAATACTGAGATTGTAGGCATGTACCATCACACATACATGGCTCCTTGTAATTCACTTTTTGGACTCTATTCTAGAGAAATACTGGAGCATGGAGATAACAATTTGTCAATGATAAAGTTATCAGTGGCTTGCCAAAAATTAAAATAAATGCAACCTCAGCTATTTAAAAGTGCATATGGAAGTAGAGGAAATAACGCCAAATGATTGTGTATTTCTAGATTGTGAGATAATGAAATAGTCTCATTCTCTTGTTGACATTTCTTTAAGATTTTTTTTTTTGGCAATGAATATTTGCTTGAGAAACTCTATTTAAAACCTTAGACTTTATTTAAAGTAGATTTTTTTATTCTTCTGACCAGTAGAAACATCATCACTAATTTCTTTGCTGCACAGAAAATATCACGCCAGAAGTGAAAGGAACCAATGCATTCTCTCCTAGGTTTCTTGTCCATACCTAGTACTTTAGTGCTTGGCAGGAAAAGCTGTTCTGAATGGACCTCACTAAGTATCCATTGAGCTTCATGCTGGGATTCATCTCTGTGGCCCTGTGGTTTCGTGTAGAAAGAGATAATTTCTTGGCCACTCGTGCATTCTTTTTCTTTTCTTATAGATCCTCCCATCCTCTGTGCTTGAATCTTCTCTCAGATCCTATAATGTCACCTGGACATTCTGGGCTCTGTAATGCCTAGGTTTTTCTAACAGAGTGATACCTGATCTGTTTTTCCGTCTCAGTGTCTTCCTGAACTACAGACTCATACATCCTCTTGTCAGCTAGATAGCTTTCTCTGTGGATCTTTAACAGCCATCTAAAACTTGACTAGTCCAAAATTGAACTTGGTGCCCCAAACCAACAGTCTCACCTTTGTTGCTTGCCTCTGTGGATAGCTTGATTGTTGCCCATTGTCTGAGCCAGAAATCGCTACCCTATATCCCCTTTCCTGGAACATGTAGTTGTATTGGCTGTTCTCTGGCATGGATATGGTTTATTTTGGACTCAGCTATTCTCTGTGGCCCCTGTTTCTTTTCTTTCTAACTTTCTTTCCCAGGCTCTATTGCCCCTAATAATTTCTTTTCACTCCAATCAAAACCCCGTTCCTTACTGAAATCGTGGGCCTGTGTGCCCTCTATGTAGTGGTTCCTATTGGGATGCCCACCACTCTCCAAGGAAACTGAAATTCCTCTCACCTCATTCTACTGGCTTCTGTAGTCTCAATGTCTGCCTCCTGCCTTAAATCATAAAGCTTCAGCCATGCTAAATTACTCCTTATTTTTATATCATATTCAGCTTCTTGCATTGATCCTGTAGTGTCATGCCTATAGTCTAAAATGTTGTTCTTTTCACCTTTCTTCCTCACCTCATTCATCACCTTTCTGGACCATCTCATGTATTTCTTTAGATCTTGATTCATCTCTTACTCCCTGAGTGAATGTTTCTTGAATTCCCATGTCTAGGTTGAATATCTTTCTGGTTAACTATCAATGTGACTCAACCTAGAATCACTGAGTCTTAGCGGAGGAATTGCCTAGATCAGATTGGGCCCATAGGCAGTCTGGATATTATCTTGGTTGTTAACTGAAATGGGAAGACTCACCGTGAATTGAATGAGGGTCAAGGAAACAGAAAGCTTGATTGCTGCTGTACATAGCTAGCTTTCTTTACTCAAGCAGGCTTATGGGTACATTTGTTTCTTTCTGTTCTTGACTATGGATGTGGTATGACCATCTGTCTCAAACTCCTGCCTCTGTGACTTTCCTGAAATGATACCTAGAATCGGAAAACCCTTTCATCCCCCGTTGCCTTTGGCCAGCATGTTTCACCACAGTGACAGAAATGAGACTGAAACAAATACCCATACTTTCTGTTTCCTTGACCTCCATTCTGTCTCATTACCACTGTTAAGACACTTCCTGGGCTGTTTTTCCTCACCAGAGACCTTGTACTCTTGTAGGGCAGGGCCCTTCACAGTTTGTGTTTCTAGAATATAGAACACAAATAGGTAGTTGCAGGCACTTAGTAAATATTGATTAAAAGTTATTTCGATTTCTTTAGATTACATTAATCTGGCACAAAGATAAGTATATAATAGTAGTAGTAACTGAATAATAATAATAATAATAATAAGTTATATTGTTGCTTTAGTCCTTCCTTGGACCAAGCACTGCATGTGACTCTTTCTTAGGAAATTATTCAACCTTGCTAGCCAGTTGATCCCAGCTGATACCTCCCATAATCTCCCGGTGCTGCCTGGAAGTACCAAATTCTAAGGCCTACCACAGATAACAATCTAAAACACTGGGCTAGCAACCAGGGCTGCTGTGCAACATTGGGGCCAGAAAAGGGGACTGACCAAATAATAACAGCTGGCATTCACTGTGATGGTCTTATATGGCAACATCTTCTGACATCTTTACATGACTAAATTTCTCCCAACAATGAATGTAATCACTTTCATTGTACCCATGAGGAATCTGAGGTCCAGAGAGGTGGCCAGCTTCCCGCTCAACAGAGAATGGTTATGGAGCCAGTCTATCTAACCCCACATACCCACTGCTTCATTTGATGAGCTATAAATATAAAGAACATTCAGCTATAGCCAATGAGGTTATTGTTGAGTCTTCCCTCTCTTCTGCCTCTTCCTCCTCCTCCCTTAGATACTGTCTTGCAGTTGCTCTGGGATCCAGTCTAGTTGATTGCACCCTTATTTCTAGAGTGGTTGTTTAGATGCTTCATGAAAGGCAGTGATTTAAGAACCTGGGCTTAAACCACAGCTCTGCCACTTATTTCATATTGGACCTCAGGCAAGATGTTTCCCATACCTTCCCCATCTGCACAAGGAAGACAATGATACCACATAACCACAAGCTGTTATAAAGAACTAACACGTGTGACACACTCAAGGCAACAGCTGGCCAGAAACAAGCGTAGTTTGTACCCGCGTTTCTGCAATTTGAGATAATCCTATTAATATTTGCTCAATGCAGTATTCAGACATGTTAAGTTCCAGGGTAACCAAGAACGGTGCTGTGGAAACCTACCAGTTTCCTCATCTCGTATGATCTTTAAATATGTATCCTATAAAATATGACACAGGAAGATAGAAATAAATCACCTGTAAAACCTCACTTGAAAGCTGTTCATGAATCATGTAAAAGTGGGGCCAAGCTTAAAGATTGCTGCACAGATTGGGTTAAAACCCTCCTCGTAAGCGTCGGAGAGGGGCCCTGGCAGGGCCGGTCCTGCAGTGTGTGTGGTCACTGGAATCAGGCCCTTCATCTACCTGAAGCATGTGAGTGGGAGGAACTGATGCAGGCTCAGAGCAAGTCAGCAGATGATGAAGCCTTTGTTCTCAGACTCAGCCAGAGGTGGGGAGGAAACGCGCCATGGCTCCTCCGTCCCCAGCATCCATGGTGGTCTCTTCCACTCTTGCCTTTTCTTCTGCTTACAATTTTCTGACCCGTATCTGAGTTGAACCTGACCCCCTGTCTCAAGGTCCCCAGATTACAAGACATTTCCTTCCTGAAGCTCTGAGTCTCTCCACTGGCTGCGTTTTCCATCTTTGGGCTTGGCTGGCCTTTCATGTTTATTTTGTACCTTACTACTAGTGTATTTACAGGGAGTTTGCCCTTGCTCTGGGCTCTCAACCACTATGCATTTTCAAATCCATGCTTTCTTTTAACCCTTAAGACAGCTTTGTGCAGCCAGGGTTCTCATCTTTACTTTCCTGACAAGAAACCTAGGCTCTGAGAGCTTAAGTGAAGTGTACACAGGCACAAAGTCACACCAGAGGGACTGAAGAGATGGTTCAGCAGTTAAGAGCACTGGCTGTTCTTCTAGGGGACTCATGTTCATTTCCCAGCACCCACATGGTAGATCTCAACCTTCTGTAATTCCAGTCCTGGGGATCCAATGCCCTCTTCTGACCTACTGAGGCACTGCATGAATGGTGTGTGAGATATACATTTAGGCAAAACATTCATACATACACACTTGATAGATAGACAAACAGACAGACAGACAGACAGACAGGCAGGCAGACAGGCAGATAGATAGATAGATAGATAGATAGATAGATAGATAGATAGATAGATAGATAGATAGATAGATAGATAGATGACATCTCAAAGGAAAATTTTAAAAATCAAAGCCAAGGTATATCCCAACTCTGGAGCCTTCTGTCCTCTCCCGAGGCTTTCTCCAGTTAGGTGTCATGTGCGGCTCAATCTTTTATCTCTACACTGTGTCTAGACATTTGGTTCAAAATGTTTTTATATTCATTAACTTCTTTATCAACCCAGCAAAATGGTAGGTCTCAGACACTGGCAGTAAAAAAATATATATGTCTGAAGAAGGAATGAAGGTGACATTTTAATGGCATTTTTGGCCTTACTTAGTAAAATGGGATGTAACAGAATTCATAAACACAGATGTCAGCAAGGGCAGGCAGCAAGAGAAAAACGATCAAGAATGTTGAGAATGATCCGCTGAGGGGTGATGGAAGCTCCCTCTCCTGGATCTGTTCACTCTGGCCAGTGGAAGTGATGATCACTGTGTTGTTGTTTGTAGCTGTGTTGGAATGCAGGCTTTATATATGGCTTTTATTTATTTTTTCAACAAAAGCAGAAAATATGGACTTAACTTGTACTGTTTTTTTTCTAGCGAAGGTTGGCAACTCTTTTAGTTTTTTAAAAAGACTGAAGCACTAAAGAACCTGTGGTTTGGGTGCTTACTGCGTGTCACTTCGAAAAGCTGTGTGCCAAGGTGAGGTGCAACCAACAAGGTTGGTATTTTTCAGGTAGGAAGCCAGTGCTATGGAGAAGCGAAGCCATCCTTTCTCCTCCTGCTGATCTTTAGCCAGGATGCAGGTGCCGCTAGCCCGGAGGCTGGCCTAACTTTGAAGCTCTCCCTGGGACATCCGCTGGCCCTACTTGCTCCACTTCCATCCTGCCAGAGAAGACTGACTTGTGTCCTTCTTCATGGAATTCCCTGTTCTGTGTCCCGCTCTCTGATTCAGATGGCCAGCGTCATTGCAATGGGTTAGGATGAGCAGACAGCAGAAAGCCCATGTAGCCTTTAGGCTGTCCAGTCTGTTTATGTCCTTGCTGCCTTGGGAAGCCACATCCCTAATAATGTGGTGCCTATGAGAGAGAAGTTCTGACCTGGGGCCTCTCGCCAGGGCCTGTAGGAAGTCAGAGGTTTGGGAAGACTTCTATTAATGATCTCCAGAAGTAGAACCCATGATGGCCTTTTGGGATTTCTCTTCTTAGCTTCGTGATTTAGTGACTACAAATGACTAGCCATAGTCCTTTGAAACTGTAATGGCTGGTGAGGGACCACTATATGCTTGTATCAGTGAGTCATTGGGTTCATGTGGTATACCCAATTCCAGTGAGGTATTGGGTCCATGGTAGTTTAAAGACTGTTAGTACCAGGTCTGCTGGATGTTTTCAAAATTGCCTTTCTTTTCTTGGGCATGCCACCAAAAGGTTCTGCTGTCATCATTGGTCACTGCCCCATCCCTTATTACTCATATAGATATCATATGAGCTATGCCCAAGCTACTCAGTTGTCCCTGATGTCCAATTCCCCTTCTATGACCTGGAGCAGAAGTAGATGAATTCTCACTCTGTGGTCTGTGGGTTCAGATGAAAATGAGAAACCCTCTCCAATCCCAGGAGGACACCGTGTTTGCAACAAGTACATAGCAAACATGGCAAAGTTGGCTTTCATATTCAGGCTCACCTCCACCTTTTCTGTATCATCTACGTCAACAAAGTGTTGTTTTGTGCTGGGACTCAAAAGCTCCAGAAGGTCATCATGGATGCCTTTGGGAAGTCCCAAAGCCCAGTGGCCATGTTTTTTTTTGTTTTGTTTTGTTTTGTTTTGTTTTTGTTTTTTACTGACCGCCTCATCATGTCCATCTGTATCAATTTGCAGAATAAGAAACATGCCACAGGTACCATTTCAGGTCCAAGTTCAAGTTATCTGAGTACCAAAAGAAGATCCACATCTTAACACCTGCGACTTAAGCACCAAGGTTAAGGCAGATGAGTTTAAAAACCTAGTCTCTAAGAAGCATTTTATTCCCAATGACTATAAAATCATCAAATATGTCTCTAGTCATGACCCCCTGGAACATAAGGTAGATTTGTGAGGGTTTTCACTGTAGTAAGTTTCCTATCCCTATCAGACGTAATTGATAATAAATCTACATTCTATAAAAAAAATGAGTCAGTTTCTGAGTTTTACCCCTGATTCTCTGATTTATCATTTCCTTCCATTCCCTTTCCTTCCTCTAATACCCCTCCCCACTGCCTTGTTTCCTCTCAAGTTCCTAGTCTCTTCTTTAGTTGTACATGTATTTGTTTATGTGTGTGTGTGTGTGTGCACATGCATAAAGATAGAAATACAACCTGCTCTGTTGATTTAGTTTGCTTGCAAGAATATGATCTCAGGATTGGCCGCTTAGTATTAGATCATGAATTAGGAGGCCCTTCCTTGGAGGAAGACTAGTTCAGCTCTCAGCATCCCTTAGTTGCCTGGAGTTCTTTGCCATGGGTGGGGCCCTGTGAGATCTTCCTCTTCCATGTTAACACCTCTACTGGTAAATCTCAGGAGATGCTGGTCATGGTGCTTAGTGTGCACTGTGTGATGAAGGAAGCAAAGCCCTTGGTGTCCTAGCTGCAATAGTCCTCCTAGTGTGCCTGTGAGGTACTGATTGATTTCTCAACGTGTGGGCGGTCATCACTGTTTCCAAATGATGTTTTAGGCACTACGTGGATGGATTCTTTTTTAAATTTCAAAGGTTTTGCTTGTTTGTTTAACTTTCACGTAGCACTTGTGTGCTTCATTAACTCTCTTAACTCATAATTTTATGAGTTACATCGCTTAATAGCCAGATCTATTTAAATAAAGACAGTGAATCACTTTAGGACAGAATAATAAGGAAATCTTAGTTCCAGAAATAGAAATTGTAAAGTGTCAGCAGCTGATATTTGGGAAGCATTTGGATGAGGGAAGAGTCTCTGAGCCGAGGCTGAAGATGAATTCATGTGGAATTAAGTTCTTCCTGGCCCTGTGCCCTTGGGCATGTATCTTTTTCTCTTAGTCTGAGTTTCACTCTCAGGAAAATAGAAGTATTAAAAGCCAGTTTTGTTGGACTGTGGTGAATGTCCTTTGAGAAAATATAAATGAAAAAGCACATACTGAGTGGTCAGGAAATAATGTTGAATGTGAACATTACTGGAATCTTCCTGAAGGTTTAATTGAATGTGCATGTTTAATGTGGACAGTGCGTGATCCTCCCCAGAATAAGTTAGAAATACGAGCTGATGTTTTCTCATCCCCCTCTCCCTTTACCAGATAACAGAAGGGGAAAACACTGAATGGACAGTGTGAATATTTGGCTTCTGGTTTGAATCTGTGTTTCCTCCAAAAGGACAAATCCTGCCTCACTGTGCTTCAGTTTTATAAGCTGTAAAGTGAGTTTGCGCTAATCAGCTTTCCAAGGTTTTCCCCAGCCCTGGGTTCTATCTGCACCAGCGATGTTTCACCTATAACAAATGGAAACCAGCAGAGCATGTGTTTAACATCGCTTAGCTCTGTAGGTAAACTGATCCAGACTCACCCAACTTACTAGTTCATTTTCACGCCTTCCTGTGGATGGGGAATCTAAAATGGATGGGGAATCTGAAGGGCTGGCAGAAGGAAAATGGAAAATACTAGAACAGGACATTTGGAGTCTTCTCAGCTAGAAACAGCTCCCAAACAAACAAAGTACCTTTGACAGTGTGGTTTAGCTCATAATGGACTCACACCAGCATTAGGTTGGAAACTGAGACGTAACTAGTTCCTTCCACAATAGAAGTAGTGGTGAATCTGGAGTCTTCCAGCTGATATTCAGTCTCTTACGAAATTAATTAATAGCTAAGATGGCACTGTTACCTGCTGGATAGCTCTTTCAGGTCAGCTGGCTCAGTTAAGCAGCTGTCCAGAGAAGGTTTTCTCATGCTGGAAGTATAAAACAGGAAAAAAAAAAAGCGGATAGTGAAATTGCTGAACACACACGATGCGGTGCCATGGCGTCCCCACGCTGTGCCAAAGCAAATTTCTGAGCCTTCTGTAATTTCTCTTTGGCTGTGAGGTCTCGTGATCCTCTCTGCCTTAGCCATATCCTGTCCAGTTCTCCCTTGGTGGGTGGCATCTTCTATGCAGTAGTGACATGACTGTGATGGATAAGCTGCACTACTTCAGCTTGTATCCAGTGTCCTGCCATCTCCACAAAGTCATGTTGTGGGGGGCGGGGGGTGGATTGCAAGAACAGATAGTGTTTATTAACTGCAGAGTAAGTCACAACTTGCAAAAGCACATTCGCTCATTTGGAAAATATTTGTGATCATTCCCGGGGCCAATAGCACTGTGGGGAATTTTTTTAAAAATGTATTTTATATAGTTTTTTTAAAGCTATGGTAGGGCTTTTGCTCTTGAGGAATTTACAGTTCTTTAGGGGCATCCAAGTGGAGGGCTGGGCGGTGAGACATGCTTGTAAGTTGAAGAGCCAGACAATGCAGCAGTAGCATGGGTGTCAGGAAATGACAGCGTCATGGAGGGTGAGCTATGGTGAGAGTGCCTAATCTTTCTCTCCTCCTGGTGAAGAAACTGAAAGATGGAAAGGAGGACCAACTAGAGGAAACCCAGCCAGGAGTGGGAAGAGTTGAGGCTTGAATCTGAGGTCCTTGGCCAACTGTCTCTGTAATGCTTACCTGTGGCATTTGTGTTTTCAAGAAAGTGTAGATGTTAGAGGACAAAAAGTGACAGACTTAAAGAAAGAAAGGGATGGGGTAATGGAAGAACAGAAGAAGCGAAGGAAGGAACGAAGGAGAAAGGCCAGTATAATGTATCGAACCTGTGAGGTGCAATTTGATTTAGTAAACGCGTCTCTTGCCATTAAATGGCCATATCCTGAGATTAACTGGATGTATGCCTGTTAGGTTTGAATATGGAGTATTCTTCATGGCCTTGTGCCAGCCTAGGGAGATAGTTTGAAGAAGAGATAACTTGTTTTATATCCTACCTGCTTTCTTGCTTCCTAGTCTAAGCCACATGACCCAACACAATGCCACTGCCATGAACTGGGCCATGTCACCATACTGTCCCACCATGCTGGGTTGACACTATTCTGAAGAGATGAGCCAAAATACAGCATTTCTCACTTAAATTGTTTTTATTGGTTATTTTGGTAATAGTGACATAAAAATGGCTGTTGTTACGCTATGGTGCTGTAAAGGGTCATCAGTTTTCACTCTTGGAGAGAAAAGTCTATCACCAGCGTCATCTTTTGTCAACTTACTTCTTTTGCCATTTGGTTTACTGCTTGTTATACACTCAAAGAAGTATAAGAAAACAAACAAACCAACAAAAAGTAAGTTAGCTGCCATTCAGCAAAAAGCTCTCTTCTCGGACTTTCCTCATCATTAAGTTGGACAAGAATTATCTTGCCCTGACTGCATGAGATTTTTCACTAGATTTTTCACCAGAGCTGTCCCCTGGGTGCTTTATCTCACTCTATCAGTCAGCTTTGCTTCACTGCAACAAATACCGAGGCAACTGGCCTAAAATAGAAAAATAAAGTAAGCTCACAGTTTTGAAGGTCGAGGTCAGGTACCATGACTGGCGTTTGCTTGCGTCACTGGTGTGGGCCCTGGATGGCAATGGTATAGTTCATAGGAGTTAAGCATTCACAACTTGAGCAGAGGAGGAGACTGAGAAGCAGAGGTCTTGTGATTCCCTTTCAGGGCATACCCCACTGGACTAAGGACATCCCACTAGCTTTACCTCTTCAAATTTCACAACACCTTCTCCTGCTACTCTTTTCCCTTAGGAATCACCCCTTTACATGGCTTTAGAAGATACACTCAAAGTATGGCCCAAAGTGATCTCCATTATCATCTTCACTGTGGGGTCCTGTCTCCTCTTCTCCCTGCTTCTGACACTACCCCACTGTTCCTATCTTCCTTTCAGCCCTTGGGTCATAAGAATGCTAGTATTCAGTCTTGCAATTCTCTGTGCAGATTTCAGACCTACGTCGGGAACTGTCATTGGTTGCACCTACATCTTCCATATGAGAACACTGAGGTCCAGAGCTTGTCTACCTCTTATGCGCGCACACTCGAGCTCTTCTGGTTAGTAGACAGTTAAAATTAGTCACCTGGAATCTTGACTTCGTCTTTTAATTTTGTACATAGAGAGAGGATATAGAAAATGAATGTTCAACCTGTCATTCACAGAAAATTTTATCTGTTAGATGTTTATTGAATGGGACTTGAGGAAACCATTCACAACCTTTCTCTTACTGGCCAAGAATTTCCTGTAATAAGTCATGTTGATGGAGATAGTAACATATTAATGTAAACAGTGTAGATATTAATGTTATATTATTGTAGACAGTGTACTATATTGGAAAGGGAGTTTTGGTTTCAAGAATATCTGTGCTATTATTGGGCACCAATTGTGTACCAGGTCATTTATATACTTTTCTGCTGAAAGTTAAATATGACAAGGATAATACTTATTTCACAGATTATATGTCTGTAGTTTCCAAACTCAATGGCCGGCAAATAGTAGATACTCTGTAGATAACTATAAAATGATGGAATTTTGATAGAACTTTAACACTGAAAGTTGGTTTTTATTTTTTTTTGATCCATATATTTTGCTTATAGGTATGTAAACCAGAAAAAAAGTACATAGAGTCCCATAAGGGAACATTTACATACGTTTTTTCAGCATTGTGGGTAGTAGCTGGGGATCAAAAGATCTGGACAGCCATGTGTACCAACCAGGGTAATCCAGAAACCAATAGGAAGTGTGTATGTAGTTGTGTGTGTGTCTGTGTTTGTATTATTACAAAGAATTGGCTCAACAGCTATGGAAACTGGCAACTCTGAAATATTCAGTGTAGGCTGTCAGGCTACCGACCAGGAAAAAGCAGTTTGAATCAAAAGGAGTTTGCTGGCAGCACCCCCTGTTTTTTCTAGGGTGGCCGGGCCTTTGTTCTACTCAGGTCTTGAACTTATTGCACCCACATGGTAGAATCAGTCTTCTGAACTTAAAGTCCACCCATTTCAGTCTAATCCCAAAACGTGTTTACAAACCCTTTGAGCATTGTGGGCCAGCCAAGTTGACATGTAAAATTAACCATCACACAGTAGCTACAAATTATATCGGTAAATTTTAGTGGATGATAATCCTACAGTGTTTAATCAAACAACTGTCCTAAGAGGGAAAAAAATGGCATGTTCTAAAAGTTCAGTTTTAGACACTTCAATGAAAATGCTTCTTTAAGTGAAGGACAATGTTGAGGCATGAGTAAGGACAGAGAAGTGAGTAAAGACCAGCACTCCCCTGAAGGATAGGGAGCCAGAGAGAGGTGGTTAGGACTTAATGAAAATAGAGCCACATAAGAACATTCTAGCACAAGACAGAACCATAAAGAAATGAGCCTCCAGCCAAATTCTTAGAAAGAGCAGGAAGGAGGGACAGGGAAGGAAAGTGGAATACAGAATGGAATGTGTTCTTTTCAGCCTCTTGTTGGTATCTGCTATTGGGCAAACATAATAAGATGCCAGTGGCCATAGTGTTGTGGGTGATTTGCTCATGGAGATCAACCTTGTGGGCACAGAATGGGTCAAAGAATGAGATAGTAACCTAGAAAGAGCCAAAATCCATGGATACAGTGTGAACAGCATGCAGCTGTTAGGAAGTAAAGTAGGAGGACCCAAAACAGTGTGAATGAACCTGAATATACAGTGCGTCCTAGCAAGAAGAAGTAGAAAAGGTTCCTAAACTCAAGCTCCCTCTCCAGAGAAAACCATGCACACGCACAGGACAGCCGTGCCTATGTTCAAGAGAAGCTAGGGACAAAGGTCTACACGTGGAACACTATACTGGCTGCTTGGAGCAGAGTACAGGGTACAGGAATGTGAGTTGGGAGAGGGACAGAGAGAAGGGTGAAAGAGGGAGAAAACAGAGACAAACACAGAGAGAGACAGACAGGACAGACAGACAGACAGATCATTTCATGGACCATAATGTGGATGATCATGAACATAGCGAGTGCTTAATTCAACCCTCTGTCATGAAGACCTGACTTTTGAAACATAACGCAAAAGCTTGGGCAGAGGCGAGCTTTCTGCCATGTGAATGAGGCAGCTTAGACCTGAAAGCTTTGAGGGCCCTTCTCTGGGTCATGGAGAACATGAAAGATCCCACGAGGGAATGAGAAGTCAGGGGAGTTCTTGATGTGAGCCTTCCCTTCGGGCCGTACACCTACACCGTACTTTCAGAGATACTTAACTCAAGGCAGTGTTTTTAACACCAGTACCACCAGCTCTAGACAGGCATGTCCACCCTTTGGAGTTCAAGGACTTTGAGAGAAGTACCATTGACCTAATGACTAAGACTAGTCAAAGCCTCTGTACACGACATCATCTGGAACCCTGGGAATTGTCAGAAAGGGACTCTGCCATCATCTCCAGGTCCCTTCCCTGAGATTATAGGCTTATGCTACCAGGTCCAGCTGATAATGGGAATTAATTGGAAGACAAAAAGTAGATATTTGTTTGAAAAATCTGAACTGATGTGGCGTAATTTGTCACAATGCTAACATTGCTTGAGGATGTCTATCTGAAAATAAGAACTCCAAACCTCTAAACTTTCTGACCATTGACATGACTCCCCATGTGGAAAGAGCGCCTAACGCTTGACCTCATGTGACATGTCACAGTCAAAATGCAGGTGATCTAAAAATATTATGTGAAGTTGCCTCCAGGCTTTGTGTGTAAGGTATGTATGGAACAAATTTCCTGTTTTCACCTGTATCCCATCCCCCAAATGATTCTGAATATGTTAATAGTACATTGTAAAGTCTAAAGAACGTGCAACATTAAACACCTCTTGTCCCAAACTTTCCATATCAGAAATTCTCATTCCATAATGGTAGAAGTAAGATCTACCACCACCTTTCATTCACTTACTCCAACGGAGGCAGAACCTGAAAGCTCACAGGTTGCATCCTTTCGTCTCCATGATTCCTGTGTATTTTGCAGTAATAGAAACCAAAGCCTAATGATGACTCAGGTGTGGTAGCCTCTGTGTTAGTCAGCCTTCTGACAGTGTGACGAGATACCCGAGAAGAACAGCTTACAGGGAGGAAAGCTGATTCTGGCTCACTTTTTTAAAAGCTTTGGTCCGCGGTCGGTTGGCTTCATTGTGTATAGGTTTATAGTTGTGCAGAGCCTCATGTCAGGGGATGTGGGGTAGAGCCTATCTGCGGAGGCTGAGAAGCAGAGTCATAGCAGGGTCCCAATATCCCCTTCAATGCCCTGCTTTGATGACATCACTTTGTTCACTAGGTCCCACTTCATAAGGGTTCCCACAATAGTGTCACAGGCTGCTGACCAAACATTTAGCATGGAACCTCAGGCACATGTAGGATTGGTAGCCTTCCTCCATCTACTTCTCATACATGCTTTACCACAGTTCCAATGCCCTCTGTGTCCTGAGGGAGGGATGTGTGTGTGAAAGTTCAGAGAAGTCTGAGGTTTCCCAGGAAAGGCTAAACAATATCTTCCTATGGCGGAAATGGGTACTTGTCCTGCGGGTGAGGCTTTCTCATTGGAGTTCTTATCTCTCCTTGCTCAGAGAGGGATCCTGGGCCATATTCTGAAAGGAATACTCATTGAGAAGAGAGTTACCGCATTCACTTGCACCAGAGGGCTGATGCCATTTCTTAAAAGCCTAGTGTCCTGAAACTCTTTGCATAGACCAGAGACCTCGCCTGGTCTGCAGGAGAGCAAAGGCATGAATGGCAGGCAAGAGCTGGTTCCAGCCAATGGAGTTAGGCTTGTCTTGGAGAGCAAGGGTCCTTGGCATAGAAATGGGAACTCCTTGGTCATCATGCTGATATTCCTGCTTCTGTGCACCTAGCTGTCAATTCCATTGAGGTCACAGGCACCCACCCTCCCTTCCTTTGCAGGCCATGCCCCTGAACAAAACGCCACTTTGCCTGCTTTGCTCTAAGTGTTTGGAGTCCACTGCCTACCCTTTTGATTTTCTCTTTGTAAAGATATATTGTCATAGTAGCAAATAAAATGAAAGCTAAACTACAAAATCAGTAATTAGTACTGGTAATCGCTGGTAAGCACCCTTTTAGTTGCTTGTCATATATCATCTCAACGGATGCTCTACAGAACCTAAATTGTTGCCCTTCACTGGCCAGTGGAGAAGAGGAAGCTTGGAAAGGTTAAGATAACTCAAGGTCACACAGCTAGGACAGCGAGGAGCAAGGGAACACAACCCTATTCTGTTTTCCTTCAAAGCTGGAGATTCCTTCTCCTTGACCACATTGCCTATAAAACGAGGATGGTAATGGTCGTTGTGAAGCTGCCTTTGCAGGCCTGCGGCGAGGATCAAATGAGACAGTAATTGGGAAAGCACTTTGGAAATTGCAAAGCACTATATAAATATATGGTATTATTCTAATGTATCACTGGCCTACAAAAACACTGCTCAAGCATTGCATTTAAGAGAAGGCACACCAGCCCATTATTCAATAAGATAACACCACATGTGAGCCTTTTATCATTGAAAGAATGTTTATGAAGTCCACAAAACCCAAGCCATTAGGAAGGTTTTGTTTTCTGGGTAGGCTCAGCAAACTTGGAGCCAGCTCAAGAAGTCTTTAAACAGCCAGGAAGTTAAAATGAAGAGAAGCATTTAGTGTCAGAGAATTAAATGTTCTTTCATGGACTCTGGGAGTTGAAAATATACAACTTTTGATAAGTTAGACTGTTTCTAGGAACGGCTTTCAAGTAGTGAATGGGGATCCCATTGGCACTAACGGGAGGTTTAACAGTGATGTCAAATGATGACAGCAATTTTCAACAGAGTAACGTGGGAGCATTTGGCTGCCTGATCCGACTTTATTTTTTTTAAATGAACCTGAGTAAATGGCTTCATCTCTTTGTACCCTGGTTTTCTAATTGGTAAAAGGAAAGAAAAATAGTACCCACCATGTAAGGCATTGATAATGATCTGATGTGTCATTACAACTGAGCCTGACACATAGCAAGACAATTGGTAAAAGTTGTTTCATGCTGTTACGCTTTACAGAGCGCACGGCATATTCCTGAATAACACAAACTGAACGATAATACCAGACTCAACTGAAAATATTCAGAACCTCGCATATGCCACACAAGTGCTCCAAACTCATGATGCATTTGTTATGTGACTTTTCCTGGGTTCATGTGAGCAAATGTTGGCTCACTTCAGAGAGGAAAGCAGCGGCAGTGAGGATCCACCAAAGTTTAAGCTGATGAAGCCATGAGTTTATTGGGGTTGCTTACAAAAGCATTGACAGTGTGTTGGAGAGTCCCCTTCCTCAGCCCCGGCCCCCAATAGTTGTTTTCTGGTTATATAATCTTGAGGAGTTCCAGGCTCTCTAAGACTTGTGGGATTGTTTATTGCTGAGCCTCAGGAGCTTCCCTCCAGAAGGCTAAGTTTCCACTGGAAATCCTTTCTACACAACAGCATTATCTTCTCATCTTAGCAATAGGAGACTTGGTCACAGGTAGAGATACTGAAGTCCAAAGACTGTGATAATCTGCATTGTTCTCAATTTTTAAAATTTTTCTTTCTTTACTTTCTCCCGAACTCCTAAAGGTCCTCCATCCATGGATGTGGTACTGAAAATAGGGAAGGATGTCCAGTCCAACACATTACCACTCTACTGACAGGCAGCAGAGGGAGAGAGGCCCCTCAGGAAGTAATGACTAGGACTACTGAGGCTGGTTTTCGGCACCTTTCAGGTTTCTGGAACTCATCAGTGATTACTCCACCTGATGGAAGTGCTTTGCATCAGATTTTAAAGAAATAATCAGTGTGGCAGAACGGAGCTGGCATTGCGCAATCCATCAGAGGTCCTGTCTGCAGCTGGGCTGATTTAGATGACGTCACCTGCTCTGTAGTAAGAGCGCTTTCCTTAGCCACCCCGTTACTCAGCAGAGCAAATTCTAGTTCTTCGGGATCATTAGATCAGAAGTACAGCCTCCAGAGTCTCACAGATCCGGGTCTGAATCTGTCGTTAAGGGACTGCGTGATTTCCAACTGAAGTTAATTCATTGGAAACTATAGTTTCCAAACTTACGAAATGATGCTCCCTTGCTAGTCACTGTAATCATCAAAGACAATAAGAAATATGCAGATATCTGACACCTGTAGCTCAGAGAACCTAGGAACCAAACAGTAGCTCTTTTCCTTTCTCTTAGCAAGGCATATGTAATTCTTCCTAAACAGATTTCATCCTTCCTGTACATATGGGTGTGTGTATGTGCCTGTGCGTTCATGGAGACCACATTGAAGTACACTGCTTTCAGTTTTGGCGCTGGAATGAGATCATTTATAGTAAATTGCTTAACTTAATTAATGCCTGGGACAATATGGCCTCTAAATCCTCTAAATAAGATGGCAGAGTGGCAGATAATGAGTATATTGGTAATAATTTCTTTTAAGAGGTCCCTGCATTTCCTTGGGAGTCTCAGACTTGGATTTGGTCAATTATTAACAAATTAAGTATTTGTCCTAAATTAAGTATTTGTCCTCTGAACTACAGCTAGACCCTGGCCACATTTAGTGGCTAGCCACTTGTCCCTCCTTGGAGGTGTGACACATGGAAGAGGATTCAATTGTATGCATGTGATTGTTTTGGGGCTCAGACAGAATTGTACCCAGTTAATTAATTCCATCCTGGTTCTAGTACTGTTAAGTATTTTTAGTGTGGAAGCTAACTGCCTCTATTGACTTTTGTCAAGCATAAGGTTCTATAGGAGTTCCTGTGCACAGAGCTGTTGGTGGGTCCCACAGCCTTGAAAAGTGGGCTTAGGAATACGCAGGAATGTGGTATCTCCTGGATTGGCATTTGAGGTCTTGACTCAATATACATTTTCCTTGTGATGTTTCTTCTGGGTCTTTTCCACGTGATGGATAACTAAAAATGAATAGATCCAAAATAGGAAGCCTCTGGTTTCTATAGTAACACTATCCGGCAATGTCAGCTCTTTAGTTCTTTATTTAAGAGAGTTTTCCAACAAATTAAAGCATCCTTCGTTAAATGCCAAATGGCCTGTTGTTGAATGGAAATCATTCTTGATGGATTGCCCACAGGCCTCTGTCTTCCCTGGCAGACCAGCTCTCTCAATACTACATGCTCCCCACTGAGTTACTGAAAGGTGCTGCCGTACAGCACCTACCGGGGTCGAGAGATGCCTAAGCTGTTACTTATCATGAATCATTGGTGCACTCTGTCCTTGGAGCAGTTCCTAGCTCACATCAGCTCTTTTTTCTGCTCTCCATTTGTTCTGTTTAGTCAGACAGGCTTGGGAGATCTGATAAGCTGGGCTGTGAAAAGTGCATATAAACAGCTTCTGAGTGAAGACACTTTGAGCTTTCCCAAGAACTGAGAACTTTGGATCATCTTTCTGAGTGAGCTCGCCAAAACTGAAGGCATTCCCACATTGCCACAATTTTGTCGGATACTTGTTTATTCAGCTGCCATATTTGAGCCCCAGGAACTCATCCCAGTGTTGAAGGAGAACTGTGAGCCACTACTACTTGTGAGGGTTTTTTTTTAAAGGGGATTTTATAAGGCCTTCAAAAAGATCCATTCAATCATTTCTTGCTTTCTGCCCACCACCACGCTAAACAAACAGCATCCTAAGGGCAGCGGCAGGGACTGTTTCTCCTACATTGCCCCTGCCCTTAGGATGCTGTTTGTCTAGATTGGACAAATGTGTAGCTAAAATAAAGTGGGAAAGCAGTACGAACGGCACTACTGTGTTCTTCATATCTCAGAGAGGAGAATGTCTGTTTGGAGGAATGATGAAAAAAAGAAGAGAGTTCATTCTCTTTATCCCTCCTTGTGTGCCTTTCTATAATTTTCCCGTTTTCACACAGAAATAACTTATTTCACACAGAAATAAACTTATAATCAGCATCAACTCTATTCTTTCACTGAGACTTTCACTGCAGGAGAGCACCACAAGACCTGGTGCTTGTTCTGATTTGAATAGCAAAGAGTGATGGAGTTGAGGAGCTAAAGGGAGGAGATGTACAACCCAGTGAAGGAAATAAAGGGCAGAGTGTGTCAAGAAGGTGAGCTATCATTCAACCTGGCTGTAATGTGGGGGCAAGGCTGCAAAGACCCTTCATGCTCTGCTGGCAACTTAACATGTCTCACTTGTTAGAGATGCTTTAGGAAGGACCTCCCCAAGGGTATCTTGGAGAAATGCATTTCTACATGGGAGAATGGTAACACTGACATCAGTCACCCCCAGAGAACCCCAAAGTACACATGGCAAATGTCATTTCAATTTGTCCCTTCACCCTTCCACTTTTGAGGTCCTGCCTCAGTTACCCACCATCTCTCAGTAGCCTTTCTAAGATGTCTGCCTCTCTTCTTTCCCCTTGAAATTCATTACCGCTTCAAGCAGTCAAAACACGTAGAAAGTCCTAGAAGCTGCTGGACTCCACATTGCTTGATAGCTGCCATAGCCATAGCTTCCCTGTGGGATGATGTCACTGATACTTACTAAGAAATTATGTTCTATGCCATATCAGTTTTCCAGCCACATCATGAAGGTTAAATATGACCATCGAAGAAGGTCAGGCTTATCCTCACGCCTGGTCTATGAGCACTAAACCTCCCTGTTCCTAACTCCACCCATTCAAATCTGTTGGTGCTACCTGCAAACCAGCCATGCTGCTTTTAAGGGACCGGGTGCTGAGCTTACTCCCACTAGACTACAGACCCTCAGGCTTGGAGACCTGGTATCATACTGGCTTTGAATTTAGGTTATTCTTTCAGGTTGCACTGAGCAGTGAGGCAGACAGACATGCGTTTTCAGAAAGCAGAAATCCAGCTTTAATTTCTCAATGCAGTCGAGCTAGGAGAAAACCTGAGGGCAACGTTCACAGAGGTGTTCAGGAGAACAACATTCTCTTTGCACTCTCTGCGGTCCCTGGTCCCATTTGGCTGGAGCAGCCAGTGCTGGCTTGAGTTAGCTATTTACATTCCCCTATTTTTATATAAATTGTGCTATATTAGCATATATTTCACACTGTGACCCAGTGTTTTTCAGATCCTTTAAGCCAGGCTATTTGTGCATTAGTCAAAGTCAACAGAAGTAAAATCTCAAATTGAGTGCAGACTACAGCCCTGCTCCATTGCCCGCTCTGTCATGCTGAAATGGATCCCTTGTTCTAAGATGTGCTGTGAAATACACTCTATTTACATTAAGGAGACCTCTGTATATTTAAGACATAATTGTTTCAGGACCTTCATTAATTTTTGAACTGTGAGACCCAGACTTTCTTCTCTTGTATCTTTTCTGTAACAATAGAAGTTAGAAGCCTCCAGAATAATAATGATAATAACAAATTGGTCCTCATTAAAGTGAGCTGGAGATTGTTTTCCTGGTAATGTGCCTTACAAACAATGAGAGAATCTGATTGTAAATTCCCTCCAGCGCCTCACATTCCCAGTTGCCAGGCTGGGACACTCCAGGATAAAAAGTAGTCTGTATTTGTATGGAAAAATAAAAACTTGTTTTACTTCTGTAATTGATGAAGTGTTTATTCTGTCATACAAACTTAGAGTTGGAAGTTCTCAGAGTTCATCTATTTAAGCCCATTTCCAGAATAATAGCCCTTCCTTGGTTCTCTAACAAATGGACCCTTCAAGCCATGAGAAGCGTACTCCCTTAAGAAGAGAGATTGTATGATTGTAAGTAACATAAAATGGCCATTGGTGTACATAGTTTAGTGGCATTAAAGACATTTCACTGTCCTATACAACCCTTGTCACTGTCCATCCTTCACACACACTTTCACTGACTAAAACTAAGTTCTATATTCATTAAAAACTGCCAGCCCCCCTGCCCATGTCCCCTCATGATTAATACCCTCCCACATCCTTTGGTGACCAGTTCTCCCCCATTACATCCCCAGGTGGCCTGTCCCCCCTTCTACATTTCCTGGTGATCAGCCCCCCGCCTTCTACATCCCCTGGTGATTTGGTCTCCCCATCTCCCAGTAACTAGACCCCGCATCCCCACATCCCCTAATAACCAGCACCCTCCCACATCCTCTGGTGATCAGTCTCTACCTCTCCACCTCCTAGTGACCAGTAGTCTGTCTTTTAAAAAAATTATTTATGTATATATTTATGTCTGTGTATTTGCCTTCATTGGGGGTGGAGGAGTTTCTAAAGAGGCTAGAAGAGAGTACCAGATCTCCTAGACTTGGAATGGTTGTGAGTGGGAACTGGAAACCACTCTAGTTCTCTCGAAGAGCAGCAAGTGCTTTTTACCACTGAGCCATCTCCCCAGGCTCTAGTGTGCCTATTGATGTGATAAATTTGCCTGTGTATCTCAGATAATTGAGTAATATCATACTTGTCCTTCTGTGGATGACTGGCTTATTTCAGTTAGTGCGCTGTCCTTATGGCATCTTCAACAAATGATGCTGGTCCAACTGGATGTCTACATGCGGAAAAATGAAAATAGATCCATGTTTATCACCCTGCACAAAACTAAAGTCCAAGTGGATCAAAGACCTCAACATAAAACCAGATACACTAAATTGGTTAAAGAAAAAGTGGGGAGGAGTCTGGAACGCTAGGCACAGGAGACAACTTCCTGAACAGAAGACCAACAGCACAGGCTCTAAGAGCAACAATCGATAAATGGGACCTCATGAAACTGAAAAGCTTCTGTAAAGCAAAAGACACTGTCGTCAGAATAAAACGACAGCCTACAGACTGGGAAAGGATCTTCACCAACCTTATGGTTCATTCTTATTGGATCACATTCTAGT
Organism: Pachyuromys duprasi; assembly: GCA_028658305.1. NCBI lineage: Eukaryota > Metazoa > Chordata > Mammalia > Rodentia > Muridae > Pachyuromys > Pachyuromys duprasi. Next base: position 31,495,796 of record CM053754.1, on the reverse strand, counting down.
GTCCCATTTCATTTCTAAGGCCTCACAACACCATACTATAGAGATATGCCTATCATACATACAAATAGATATCATATATAAAATCATGCATTTATTCCCTCATCAGCCTACATAAGGGCTGTGTCCACTCTTTGTGTATCATAAATGCTGCTGTGAACATCTGCGCACATGTTTGAGTTCTTGTTTTCCACTCTTCTAGAAGTAGATTCCCCAAACTAATGGTAGAGGTGGAATTGATGGTTCATTTGGAAATTATGGTTTTCAGTTTTTAGTGGTTCTACCGTCCTACTGTTTGCTTCCACCATCCTAATATCCACTAAGTTCAAAGTTATATATATATATATATATATAGCAACCCTACCAAAGCACTCTCCTGGGTTTAAAAAAAATATTTTCTTAAAATAGTATCATGTCGTTGTAAAAATATGGACTTTGAAACTTTCCTGAGCTTCCTATTAGTTATCTAAATTCTAATCAAATGTTTGATTTTTCCAAGTCCTAGAGATGTTTTGTCTGTTTTATGTAAAGTATGAGTAGCAAAGATTATACTAACTGTATAGTTGGAAAATGGAGATGAAAGTAAGTATAAGATACTTTACTTGTGTCTCAACAGTAGGCTCTCTGTGACTGTTTTGGAATTCTGGGGATCATGGTTTGGCCCATTGTTTGGGGACACACTTGATCATTGGGTTGTCTTCTTCAGGTTCAATTAAAATCTACGCATCCAGTGACATGGCTCAATTGGTAAAGGGGTTTGCCTTTTAATGACACAAATCTAGTGCCCTGAGTTTGATTCCCAGAACCCACAGAAAGATGGAAGTTAAGAATGTGTGGTTTCACTCAACTTCTTTTTTATTTTACAAGCTCTTGTGTATCCCAGGGTGGCCTGGAACTCTCTATATAGCTGAGGATGACTTGCCCTCATGAACCTCCTACCTTTTCCCCTAGTGCTAGAAGTACAGGCATGCACCACCATACCCAGCATATCCTGTCCTAGGGACAGACATATGTACGCTAGTCAAGCACTGTTGCCAGCTGAGCTATTAATGTGTCTCCCCAGTAATTCATGAAATGATAGGCTCTAGGTGTCTTCATGGTATCAACCATTCTGGATTGCAGCTGGTCACGAGACTGAGTAACCAGATATCCTATTGTCTCTACTCTTTTGGCATTCTTAAATATCAGAGGCATAAACAGGAAAGAATAGACATGCAGATGCTAGTGAGACGTTTTAACAGACTAAGGCTCCATCATGCCCCTGCCTCTTGTTCCTTTCCAACCTCTCTCTTTCCCCAGAACTGAGATTCTTCATGACGCCCACACTAGCCTTTATTTAACTTGTAGCGTTTTAATTCTGTCATCTCCTTACGTCAGCCTGGGACTACTTGCTCCTCCGGACCATCCTCGGGTTCGCAGTGGCACCAAGCGGACACAAGGAGTGTTCTTTTTTTTATTTTTTATTCATTGCACTTTATTCACTTTGTATCCCCTCTGTAGTTCCCTCCCTCCTCCCCTCCCAACCCCTCCCTTCTTCCTCCTTCTGCACCCGTGTCCCTCCCCAAGTCCACTGATAGTGGAGGTCTTCTTTTCCCTCCTTCTGATCCTAATCTATTAGGTCTTATCAGGAGTGGCTGCATTGTTTTCCTCTGTGGCCTGGTAAGGCTGCTCCCCCCTCAGGGGGAGGTGACCAAAGAGCAGGCCAATCAGTTCATGTCAGAGGCAGTCCCTGTTCCCATTACTATGGAACCCACTTGGACACTGAACTGCCATGAGCTACATCTGTGCAGGGGTTCTAGGTTATCTCCATACATGGTACTTGGTTGGAGTATCAGTCTCAGGAAAGACCCCTGTGCTCAGATTTTTTGGTTCTGTTGCTCTCCTTGTGGAGTTCCTGTCCTCTCCATATCTTACTATTTCCCCCTTCTTTCATAACATTCCCTGCATTCTACCCAACAGTTGGCCATAAGTCTCAGCATCTGCTTTGATATTGTGCAGGGCAGAGCCTTTCAGAGGCCCTCTGTGACAGGCTCCTGACTTGTCCTCAAGACCCAGCTATATCACTCCTAGGCATATATCCAAAAAAGGCTCAAGCACACAAGGATATTTGCTCAACCATGTTTGTAGCAGCTTTATTTGTAATAGCCAGAAGCTGGAAACAACCCAGAGGCCCCTCAACCGAGGAATGGATACAGAAATTGTGGTACATCTACACAATGGAATATTACTCAGCAATAAAAAAACAAGGAAATCATGAAATTTGCAGGTAAATGGTGGAAACTGGAAAAGGTCATCCTGAGTGAGCTATCCCAGAAGCAGAAAGACACGGTATATAGGCATTCATATAGACATATAATATAGGGTAAACCTACTAAAATCTGTACACCTGAAGAAACTAATCAAGAAGGAGGACTCTGGCTAAAATGTTCAATCCCCATCCAGAAAGGCAAAGAGGATGGACATCAGAAGGAGAAAACAGGGAACAAGGAGTGTTCTTTTAAGGTAAAATTTTATTGCAGTCTTGGGAAAGAACTGTCACAGGACTGTAGAGGGCATTGTCTGCAGTCTGAGCAGTTGCCATTGTTACAAACACCTAGAGACTTGCCCAGGAAGAGAAGACTGGGTGGGAGGCGATTTTGGCTACAACTTTAAGGAGCACTTTGAACTTGAGTCTTCAGACATGAAAGCCCAGGGAGGATCTCCTTCTGCCGACCTGGTCCTGTAATTCATTGACTCTCCAAAGCCAAGTCAAATTGCCAGTTTCCATATCTGCCCTCAGGAGGGTAAATCCAGCACCTTGGAAATACCAGAGTTACTCCTAAAAGCTCCCAAGACTTCGGCTGGCTTTCAACTGCATGTCTAACTCACCTAAACGTCTTTTCTTTATGAGCTCTTTGACATCCGTGAAATGTTTCAATTTTACTAGGAACCTTTTTAGCCTTAAAAACAAAAATCTCCAGCCTTTTTTTTTTCCTGAGGAGGGAAGTTGTAACTTTGTCAAAGATGAAGTGACCCAGAGTCCCTCTCTTCCTTCTCTAAGGAGAAAATACACTTCCCTGACTGGTGCCCTCCCAGGCATATCCCATGTTGACTGAGGGAGAGGAAAAAGCCAGATTCTCTTCCTGATTTAAAAGCAAAAGCGAAATGAAGGAGGGGCTTGTTTTCTTGGTGTTTTCATGTGGTTCTCAGAATCCTTTTTTTTTTTTTCACAGCGCTGTTAACAGTTCAGAGACAGGTGAAAAGCATGTGTAAAATAAAAGCCCCCCCCCCTTTTTCTCCTGTAAAGAACTGTTGGATCCCTTCACACTTGACGTGGATGACCTTTGTGGCATGGGCTTTTGTAACTTCTACTTTAACCACCAAGAACAGTATTAGTTCTACAGTTTACAGCCATTTGAGCTATTGGGCATGTAGAAAGCTGACGTTCAGGTCTTGACAATGTCAAGACAAAGTGGTAACTAATTTCCCTGTTTTTCACATGTGTATATGGAACAAAGTCCTGGCGTTGAGTACCCCGACATAGAGATTACAATACCCCCCCCCCACACACACACACAGCCCCAATCAGGGAAGTTACGCTCCAAGACCTGTACCTAATGATGTCTGGCTTGTGACATAATGTTTACATAATGGTACTTCAACACGAGTTCTGAAACATGGCAATAAGCAGTGTGATAATCAAGGTGACCCCTGTAACTAAATAACTGGTCATCTGTAGAAAGCACAGATATTCTTAAAGCACAGATATTCTTAAAGGTGGAAGGGGCGAAATGATGTGCAATCCTTCATACTACTAAGTATGGTGTGCAGTTAAAAACCTATGAATTGTTCACTTTAAAATTTTTCTGTTTAGTATTCTTAGATCGTGGTTGACTATAAGGAGTAGAAACCTTAAAAGACAAAACTACTGTGTCTGGTGGTGCAGAGAAGTAGCCAATTACCGGACAAGACCACAGGCAGGTCTTTTTCCTCAAGGGCCTTCCATCTCCCCTGTGTCTGAGGCTGGTTTGCCTTCTTGCACGCAGAGCTTTTGATCTGGCCCTCGGGGAAATTGGAACACATCAGGACTGAATAACTTGAATGTTTTTTGGGGGTGGGTAAAGAGTAATGTGTAGGAGTGTGTTTGCCACAAAGAATGTTACTCTTAACTTTTAAAGGTGTCTGAGAAGACATTTCAACACCTCAACAGGGCTGTCAGGAAAGAAGATGACCCCATCTCCCTTTGCCCACTTGCCTGCTATGTCCTCTGAATGCCTCTCTAGATGTTGATGTGTAGAAACTCCTATGCTCTGTGCTCCCACAGCTACCCCTCTGCCTTTTGAGCTTCAAGAATGTTTTTCTTCCTAGTTTACCGCGCGCGTCATGCTTGGGTTTCGTTTCGGCTTGTATAGGGTCTCTTTAGTGCCCTCCGGTTTAGCGCCTTTCTCCTCATGGTGTTTGGATGCTGTGGCAAACTTGTTTTCTCCCATATGCCGAATGTCACCTGCTTGATGGCAGCAGGGCTGGAAATATGGAGAAAGGTTATAGGTCCTATGAGGGAAGGTCTGTGCAAGTGGGGTGCTCCCATTGAGACTGTGAAGAGAGGGACAGACAGACGCTTTAAGTGGTTCTAACATGTACAGGAAATGCCTCCAAAACCCTTGTCATCACGCACTGAAAGCAGGGGAGCATGTTCCAGATAGAGAGGGCATACCCCATCAGCATAGGAAGTGTTAAAGTCCCTCTCTTATCTGCAGGAGATCAAGTTGCTCACCTTGTAGGTGACATGTGTGAGCAAACAGGCCCCCTCATCCATCACACACACAGTAGCTTTGGCCTTTCCTGTTCACTGCTGTTGACCAACAGGGCCCCTGAAATGCTGTTGTGACAACCCTGAGGCAGGAAGAGCCCTCCCTTTTCACAAATGAGTGACTCTTTGGCACATCTGAAGCACAGCCTTACATGTTAAAAGTTCCCATGCCTGCAGCCCCAGACCTAGCGTGCATAGGGGCCACGAGTACAGCTAGCTTCCTTTCATTTCCAGTGCAGCTATTGATTTGCTTTTCCTTAGATCCAGAAACAGCCTTGGCAGATTGACAGCCGACGGAAATGGAGAGTCAAGCATTGATTACATGGAATAATCTTCTTTCATCCCATGAAAGTGTGGTATAAAGCCTGTTACACAGGGAAATGACCGTGCCATCAAGTTTGACTAGACATTGCTATTGACTGAGTTCTGTGTTTGTCCATGTGAGAAAGAGCCTGCCTTTGCTTCTCTTAAATATGCCTTTAAGAGCTCTCAGGGTGTGTTACCCACCATCCTCAAACATTCTCCATAGTACTTCCCAGCATTGACAGAGATGCTTCCTTCCTGCTTTTGCTTTAGAACCTCAAACTCACCCCCTATCATAGATGAACACCTCAGGCCTAGTCTTTTTTGTTTGTCTTGAAGGGGAGAGATTAAAACGGAGAGTTTTAGAACTATAAAAACCAGGTTTGTGTGTGTGATCACAAGTAATTTATTAAGACCCATTATGTTGAACAAAAATAGGTTATATTTGAAACATGAAAACTAAGTAACAAATAATGTGGGCAGTATTAAAATGTATGCTGTAACTATCATGTTATAGCTGACACAGTTTTAAAAAAACGAGTTCTAATCCTGCCCTTTTCAATGCGCTCATCTATTTTCAGGGTTTCTAACTTTAGACTACTTTCTAAGCTTATTGAGCCTCATTTTTCTGATGTGTAAGTGGTCGTTTCCCATCAAGCCATCCCAAAGATAGTGACTTGAAACAACAAGCATTTCTTCCACCCGTGAGTCCAAGGTTGCCTGATTCTCTGTTACTCAGGCAGGCTGATCTCTGTGAACTCCAAGTTAACACAAGTCACAGGCAATCTAGGTTTGATGTCACATAAATAGACTCTATCACTTCACTGAAGATGGCGCAAAAAGATGTGGGTCCAGAGAAGAATAACCTTTGGGAGTCTTCCCTCTCAAGAAAGCTAGCACACAGAATAGATATTAATTCATTGCTTCACAAGGCCCAAGATAATAGCTATGTTTTTCACCTGAAATGTCTGATACCAGCTCATGTTTTAAACTATTCTTCCCCAGCTCTTAGTCTCATATTTAAGGATCCTAGAGCCTTTAGTAGGAAAGTTTGGCTGGCAGAAATGGGCCACCAGAGAAAGGTCTTTGAAAGTAATATCCTAAGTTCCTCCTCAGTTGCTCTGTGACAAAGGTCCTTCTCAAGTTCCTGCAGCTGTTAATAGAGCAACCTGCCCCGGCATGACTCCCCCACCATGCTGGATTCAAATCCCTCTGAAACTACCAGCCAAAATGTAAAAACAACACGGTTGTATCCTGGCTGGACATGAAGAAACCCAGACTTGGGCACAGCCTTTGCCTGAGGTCAGTGCTGCAGTCAACCACACCGCCTAGGAGAAATAAACTCTTTGCTGCTCTGTAACGTCTCCCAGAGGCTGACCAGGCATGTGTGTCTTTTAAGACACATTTGCTAGCTAGTGACTAATGGCAGATCTTGAGAGCAGCATACAACTCTATCCCCAGCCTCAAGACACAAGTAATCTAGATGACAAACAATACTTAGAAACCTTCTGGTCACCTTACAAAGTGCAAAGTTAAGGGGGCAGGAGCCAAAATGCTATGGGATTGCAAAGGAGAGCTTGGGAGGGATTCTTGCCTTTGTTTAGGCTCTGCTTAATGTTTCCCTGTGTTTTAATTTCCCTTATTGATCTCCCCAGGCTATCAATAAAGACACAGTACAGGACACCTAGTCCAGACAGATGAAACTCTTAAATTGAATTAATCTGAGGCAAACTAAGTATTCGAAAATCCTCAGCTATCCTGATGCTGTGTGCCCAGCTGATGTGGCTGAAGAAGAACCATAACATCCTGCAAGGGGATAGCCACCCTCTTCACTTTGCCTCTTGGATTAAAATAATTTGCACTAATCCCAGAAACCCTCAGTCCCATTAATTTAAGTGTGATTTTTCAGGGGCAGCCAGAAGATACAAATTACACTTTCAGTATATTTTTCCCCCGGAAAACTCCTCTGCTGTTACCACCACCTTTTATTCTTCGCCCTTGGGAGAGTTTAAAAAGTTGATTTAACAGTATGGAGTCAAAGAGAAACAAACACCCTCAACTCTAAAAGTGACATGGCAACTTACTGCCAGTGCTCTAAGCAGCCAGACTGAGGCAGAGCTGGGGAAGGAGAGGCCGTGAGCATGTTCTGCCGACAACTGGTGACGTGTCAAGGGAGCGTTGGCAAGCTTTCTGCCCGAGTCTATCCGGACTTCTTCAGATGTAATCAGACTGCAATAATCTTGGGCTCTGGGCCTTCCCATGTGGAGTCATGAGTTAATAATGCCTGTTCTGTGTACTGACTTTCCTGAAAGGAAAAGTGCGACCTGAATACAAGGTACTTGTCTTACTGGAAGGTGTTTGGAATCTTAATAGCTGTCTCAATTGCTTCCAAAGTGGGCTTCTCTTAGGAAGTGCTTTAAGTGGCTGGGAATGGAGGCTGAATGGGGATTTGTTTCTTCTTTTTCTTTGTGCCTCGAGTAGGATTATGGCTTGTTTTTAGGGTGTGCCCAATTTGCCCATCTAACAAAGGGCCCCACAAACATCCCTACCATTGAGAGCCTGTGTAACTTAGAAGATGGTTAAGACAGTTCTGCCTCACTCCTTACATGGTCAGGCTAAAACCTGTGTGTCAAAACAAACCACCAAACAATCGTCCGGGAGGAGGGCTCTTCAAACTGAAAACAACCTTTGGCTGTGAAAGACTGTTGAGAAAAATTAGTTTGTTTCCTGACCAATAACCATGAGGCTATCCCAGTATTGAAGGTACAGCTCCAAGAATCTGAAGTCCCATTTCCCTTGGATTTTTAAGTAAGTTCTAAGTTCTCCATTCATTTGTTCCTTTCCTTATTTATTCTCTTAGGAGACACATCAGTGTTCGAGCTTGTTGCCTGAGTGGCTTGTAAATGACCAGTGTTGGGCTATGAAATATTTTGGGCTCATCCAGGGAGATTCAAGGGCTGAGAAAGCTCAGTCCAAGAATCTCTGTTGGTAGAAACACTCCTCAGCTGGGTTGGGAAGTTGCGGAGGTGAGCACCTGGAGCTGCGTCTGAGGTTGAAGTCTATCTCCAATCATCAGAGTTCCTTTGCTGTAGGCTGACTCAGCTGACTCATCTCCAGATAGTCCCAAGAACAGTCTGTGATTATCACAATTAGGCCCACTTAACAAGTGAGGCGCTGGGAATGTGAAGCAACTCTTTCCCGGGTCATAGGTCTGTTTGTGGCAGAGCCAGGATTTGAGCATGTCCAACTCAGAAACCAACCCCCTGCCTCCTGCTGGACTCACCTCACATTGACATTGCCTAGAACTGTCTAAAGTCAGGGAGAACACACAGGATTCCTGAGACCTGATCCTTGCTCCCAAGATAACTGCAATAATTTTAGTGAAAGGGAGAGAACACTTGTCAATGACCAGAGAAATGTGAAAGTGAGTGACATGTGTAAAGCAGAATGGTTGGTCCCTTCCATTTTTGGTTTTCTCTTTTTAGTAGCAAACTGAACATCACTGAATTGCCATTTTTTAAATCTATTTCTGTATTGAATTGCACGGTTGTTCTGTTGTGAGTTAAGCTGCATGAAACAAAACTATTCTGTTTGAGGCTCCCATATGAGAAAGATTTTATCGAGGTCACTCTTGTTCACAGAGATGGGAGTTTATGTATCTAGATGTACTGTTTAGGGTTAGGGAAATGGCTCAGTGGACAAAGTGCATACCATGAAAGTATGTGAACTAGAGTTTGGATCCCTAGAACCCATCCAAAGGGGGGAAAAAAAATCTAGGCAGGTGTGGCGGCCCGCCTGTAATCCCAGCTCTCAGGAGGAAACCAGAAATTTTCTGAACAAGCTGGCTAGCTGGATGAGTCAGCCAGCTCTGTGTTAGGCAAGAAACCCTGCTTCAGGAAATATCATGGACCGTTACTCAGGAGGCTACCAATGTCAAATGCTTCCTTCCATACTCATGTGCACACATCTGTACCTATTTCACACACCCCTCCACTTGCACCCACACACCTACAAATCCACATATATACCTCCATGCACACTATGCATGTGTTTATAGTTTTAGCGTATGTAATAATCTCAGTACTTGGGAGGCTGAGGTAAGAAGCTAGTGATTTCAAGATGATCCTGTGCTCCCTAGCAATGCCCCATCTCTGAAAGCCAGCAACAACAGAATGTTTCAGTGACTGTAGCTCAGTGGCGGAATGTTAGCCCACCAACTTGAGTCCCTGTGGTAAGGCACCAGCACCTCCTCCTCAAAGGTCCCATTTTCTGTACTGCGTTTTGTCATCCATCTCTACACAGGCAGACTAGAGGAGAAATCACCAAACTTCCCATAGGAGCATGCTGAACGAGCAGTGCCTGTTCTGTCTCCTAGTGACCAAGTATAGATTAAAAGGGGAAAGGGAATGAAAGCCGAGAACCCACTGCACAAGCGTTAATGTGTAGGGTCAACCTTCCAACCCCGGCAGGTGCTAATGTTGCTAGGGAGATAAAGAGCGTAAATGACTCCACGCTGGTTGAAAATCTACCAGAGCTAGATAACCTGGGAACAACTCCCTGTTTGCAACAGAAGGCTCTCTGAAGTGCAGGAGGTATGCAGATAAGGACAGGTCTGTGCTCAGGACAGAACACTGCCTTTCCTCTGGCAGCAGGCATCTCTGAGGGAGGGTAACAGCTTCACCGGGTCTTTGCAATTGTTCACTTATAGAAAACCTCCAAGGAGGACGTCAGAAGACAGAGGGTGGGCTTGCCACCACAGGAGACTTAACAGTACCATTTTGGGTCCAGACTAGCTCCTCTGACTTCCTGCTCACCCTTCGCCGTCACAGCTCCTCATGGCATTATGTCGTTCCGTGTAAGCTCTTTATTTTGCCATGTCCGTTCCGGACGCTGAGCTCTGTGAAGCAAGCACTGCCTTGAGTTTGTTCACTACTACTGAGCTCATTCAGGAACAGAGCTCAGTAAATATTTGTAGAATGGACAGATGAATGGATAGGCACTGGATCAATGAACAAGTGAACTTAGAGGAACTAAACTGTAGAAAGAAAGTCCTTTTGTTCCTTTTGATCATTCATTCTCCAAAATGCTACTCTACATACTGTGGCTTTAGGGAACACTCAGTACAATTTAATGCCATCCCTTGTGTACAGGACTTAACCAAAGCTTCATTTATTTAGCAAAACTCAAGAATAAATTCCCAGGCAGTACTGTAACAGCAATGTGAAAGGCAGCTTTCTTGAATCCCTTACTTTTTTTTTTTTTAATGGCCGGTAGCCTTACTGCATAGTAGACTTTTACTATCAAATATGAAATGGGACTGTACGCAGGCTGAGCAGAGCAAAACAACAGATAAATAACACAGAGAAGGATAACAGAGGCAGTAGGAAGTGTGGCCTGGAGGCTCCTTTTAGGGGAGGAACATGGAATGAAAAGTCACATGATGACAGAAATCGAGAGTGAAGTGTGTTGATGTCATTAGACCTCTAGGTGTCTGCAGCAACCAGGAAGAAGGGAAGTAGAGCCTCCAGAGAGAGATAAGACCAGTGTCCAAGCAAGCATTTTCTAGCATGCTGCTGCTCTTTTCACTCTGTCCTTGCCAGCTTGCCACGAAGCCAGGAGCAAATTAATCAGCGTGTGACATACTGTTAGATAAATTGCCCATTTGACTTCAGTGCCCCTTAAAAGCAGAGGTTCTCAACCTTCCTAATGTTGCAACCCTTTAATACAGTTCCTCATGCTGAGCTGACCCCAACCATAAAATTATTTCACTGCTACTTCATAATTGCAATTTTGCTACTGTTGCAAAACATAATGTAAATCTCTGACATGCAGGATATCTGATATGTGACCCCTGTGAAAGGCTCATTCGACCCCCAAAGGGGTTGCAACACCTTGAGAACAGCTGCCTTAAAATATCTATGGTGATTTTGTCTCAGGGTGAAGAAGCAGACCAGGGCCATGGACAGAGTGTGTTCTATGTATCTAATTTCCTTCCCACCTGTTCCAGAGCAGGGGAAAAGGTCTGCCAAATAGTGTTTCCGCAGTGTGTGATGAGTAGACAGGCTGGAAACCTTTACAAGGTTTCTGAGGGCAGACGTTAGTCCCTGATAAAATGACAAGGACAAATACCACCTCTAGCCACTGGGTGGATGCCCAGCAATAAATAAGGAAATATAGAAAGTTCTTCTGAAGCCAGAGATAAGGTTGGTCTCATAGCCTTCAGTACTAGAGATCCCAGGCCACCGGAAGGCTTGTGGGTACAGCCAGGCACTGTGCTTTAATGTCGGGCCTCCTACTTATGAGGGTTCAGCTTGCTTTCTAATCCAAACCTGTTTTTAGTGGCTAATTAAAACACACTATCTTGAAAAGACTGTAGCACAGATGCCAAGCTTAATTGACAAAAAGAATTATAATAGATTCATGATGTTTGCAAGGGATTGAAGGTGGGGTGACATCATGTGTGCTTTATCTGATGGCCTTAGTCCCCTCAGATCCTGCCCAGCACAAATGTTTTATGTGCGTTGTTTGTACATAGCCCAAGGAGACGTTGCAACAACCTTATGGAAAATATGTCAGTAAAATGATGCCATGGGTTGAACTTTTCTAAAACAACAACAGAACCATCCCGTGTATGGCACAGTCCATTACTAGGAAGGTTTTGAATTTTCATGGTACATTATGTCCTGTAGATGGTTGATTTGCGTATTTGCTGTAAATTCAGTGGCTTTGAAAATTACTGTTTAGCTGTAGTCACCACAAATGACTCTGCACGTTCAAATACTTAGCTTTCATTTGCCTTGACTTAAAAGAGCCAGTGTCGAGCACCGAATTTCTCTGTCCCCAGAATCATGAACTCAGTGAACGAAAGTGGCAATCAGGACAATGTTGTCCATTTTTTCCCTCTGGTAAGATTATTGAGTGCATTAGTCCAAGGCTGGTCTTCTTGGCAAGACTAGTTTGTTAAAATGTGGTTGTCTTTGTCGATATAAAGGTTTGCTGTTGGCATAGCTCTTTCCATTTTAACCCTCAGGGTGGAATTTTAAAAGCACAAGTCTGGCCAACAGCTTGGATGGCTTGGAGGGCCTCTGCTGACCACTACAGCTGCCTCCCTTGTACTAAACCAGAGCACTGTGACAGTCTCTCTCTGAAGAAAAACCCTTAGGGTGTAATACATCGACCAGCCTAGAAGTGACCTTATTAAATAATGCTCTCTTCCCCCCCCCCCCTTCTCGTTCCAGAAACAGAGTTATCCATCAGTGCTGAGCCAGTGCCTACCTCATCCTGGAACATTTCAAGTGAAATCGACAAAGGTATGCAGAGGGGAAAACAGGGGACCAGGGGAGGGAGGAGGAGAAAGGGCTCATCCATAGCCTGGCCTTCATGAAATGAGCTGCTGTCCACGTCGTTAGGAGGCGGCAGCAGCGGAAATAAACCCCCAGCTCACTTGGTGAAGATTTAACACTTAACTATTTGGAATTATTTCTGAAGATTTTCTTTTCTTTTCTTCTTCCCTTCTTCTAAAATGTTCCACATGGTTAAAATGCTTCAAGATGTCAAGCGTGCCATTTCTCACCTTCCTGCCTCTACTCCTAGTGGGTTACATTTGGGAGATTTGTTTCAGCCCAAGGCACGACTGATCAGAGCCGTTGGCTGGGTGACCTTTCTGGACAAGCATTTGGGTTGTGCTTGTGGGGTTCAGGACTCAGCATTCAGAATGCTTGTAATTGCCCGTACGTGCAGACAGCAGCTTCCTGTGTACCTGCGGGGAATAGGGTCCCACCATGAAGTTGCTGCTTTGCATTAATTAAGGCCTGCCATTATGTTAAGCATTGGCAGCTCTAAGGAGAGTCTATGGTACAGGCATTCTGGTTCTGTCTGCCTCTCCAGCCTTAATTCTTTTCAGTCCCCTTTGTCTGACCTCCATATCTCTAACTGTTTTTCTGTATCACCTAGCATTTTCTATTCTTCTATCTGTCTTACCCTTCTTCTATTTTTTTTCTTTGCCAATATTCATCCTCCTTTTTCTGTGAGGAGCAAATTCTTTCTCTTTCAAGAGTGAACACAAGCTCTATACCATCCATGGGTTTTTTCAGTTTCTTGCAGAAAATACCCTTTCTCTCCTTGGGACTTTCACTACCTCCTTCATTAAGCCACTCATTCACCCATTCACTTATTCATTATTTCATCCAGTGATCCATTGCTTAAATTTCTATTTGTTTTTTTCATTTTAGTTTTTTTTTCAGAATGAGGGAAATAATTATTATTAATTTGGTCTCTCATACGTTACATCCTGACTGCAGTTTTCCCTCTCTCTTTTCAACCCAGTCACACACACACACACACACACACACACACACACACACAAACACACACACACGCACTCTATCCCCATCCACTGTTCCTCCATTTCCCTTCAGAAAAGAGAAGGTCTCCCAGAGATAAGAACCAAACATGGCTTATCAAGTTGCCTAAGCCTAGGTACCTCCCCTCATATTAAGGCTGGACAAGGCAACCCAGCATGAGGGGACTAAGATCCCAAAAGCAGGCAAAAGCGTCAGAAACAGCCACCCCACTCCCTCTGTTAGAAGTTCCACAAAAGTCACCAAGTTACACAACTATAGTGTATATGCACAGGGCCTTGCTTGCCCATGCATGCTCCCTCATTGTCATCCAGTGTCAGTGAGACCCTATGAGTCCAGGTTTGTTGATTCTGTGGGTTTTCTTGTAAAGAAGTCAAAGTATATTTACTTGCAGATGATATGGTAGTATACACAAGCAACCCCAAAATTCTACCAGAGAACTCTTATAGCTGGTAAATGCCTTCAGTGAAGTGGCTGGATACAAGATTAACAAACAAACAAACAAATAAACAAATAAATAAATAGGTAAATAAAATACATCAATAGCCCTCCTGTATATAAATAACACATGGGCTGAGAACTAAACTAGAGAAGCAACACCCTTTACAAAAGCAACAAATAATATAAAATATCTTGGGAGTAACTCTAACCACGCAAGTGAAAGATCCGTATGACAAGAACATCAAGCCTTTGAAGAAAGAAATTGAAGAAGATGAAAAGATTTCATAGATCAGTAGAATTAACCAAGTGAAAGTGTCCATCTTCCAAAAGCAATCTACAGATTCAAAACTATCCCCATCAAAGCTTGAACACAATTCTTTATAGACCCCGAATGAACAATACTCAACGTTATATGAAAAAAAAACACACCCAGGATAGCAAAACAACCCTGCCTAAATTTCTTTCTAATCCCTTCTCTTGCTACTGCTTGTAGAATTGGTGGCTCACAGCTACAGCAGTGGGATTCTGAGGCTGCTCTGGCAGACCTGGAGAGGCAAAGAAGTCAAGCTAGAACTAGGAACTGGCAACAACCCACCAGGCCACTCCTCAAAGCCCTACTACTTCTAGCTACATCCTGTCTCCTTCAGGTTCCACAGCCTCTCCAAACAATGCTACCAGCTAGGGAGCAAGTATTCAAACACATGAGCCTATTCAGGCCATGACCAGCTCAAAAGTCATGACCCAAGAATCCTTTTGCAATCAGATGTTTCTGCTGCTAAAATCCTCGATGGAGTTTTAGATTCAGAATATGAAAAATGTCTGGAGGTGGGTGGTGTGAATGGCTGTGATCGTGGGGCCAGACTGAAGTGGCTCACCAGCAGCCTTCTTGGTTATGCCTATTCCCAGTTCTGGCCCACGTCCCTTTCTGTTTCCTGATTGACAGCCCTGCCTCCGTGGACCCATTCTGCCATCCCCTTCCCTCCCATGATGGTTCATACCAAACTGTGAGCCTAGGTAAACCCTTCCTCTCCTAGGTCGCTTCATTCTGCTATCATAGAGATGAGGAAAATGATTAATACAGGTGTTCTTCAGTGCAGTAGAAGAGGCTTTAAACAATTCCTTTCACCTTTGTAGATTTACTCAAAATCATTTCAGTCCAACAGGGATAGGTGTTACAAAGGAGTAGTATAAGATCACAATTTTTTTTTTCTGGGGAAAAAAAAAAATGATTCTTGCATGCTCCTTGCTAGACTCAAGTGAAATCCACCAGGGTCAGCATGTATTCTCTCTGGCCTATTCCTGGGAGTCTGAATACGTAAAACTGTACCTCGGCCCTCTAGAGCTTGCAGAAGTTGGTCCACCATGAAGCAAACATCTGAGGATAGGGACCCACAAAATGAGAAGGCAGTAATGGTTCCCCATCTGTGAGCTCTGGAACCCATTACAGACATCATCAAAAGGCAGCAGTTGGTGGGAGGATTTCTTCAGACAAGGTTGAAAAATTTGGCATTCCTGCGCCAGGCCAGATTTCCTGGAGGGCTGTGAGAAACTCCCTAATTACCCTTCGTTCTGGCCAGTGTTGTTTCAGAACAGCTCTTGCCAAGACCTCGTGCTTAAACACCGCTCTGCTTGGTTGTATTCCATACCACGCCCATGTGCTCCAAAAAGCCGCCCATAGCCTTCGCTGCGTGAGCAGAGTAGGAAGCTCCCCCCTCCACAGGTCTCAGGCCTCTTGGCCCTGCTTCCAATTATCACAAAGAAGGCTGATTTACTTCCCGCCACTTTCTGCAAATGAGTCCATTTTTAAACTTTTTATTTATTACATTTTAGTCCCTTTGTATCCCAGCTGTAGCTCCCTCCCACATACCCTCCCAATCCTGCCCTCCTCCTTCTTTTCCTCCCATGCTCCTTCCCCAGTCCACTGACTAGGAAGGAGAGGTCCTCCTTCCCTTCCCTCTGACCCTAGCCTATCAGGTCTCATCAGGACTTGAGCCCTAAGCTACACCCTGACCATGTCAGGCCTCTGGGTTATACTAGTATAGGGTTCAAACTGACTTACAAGGATGTCCTATCTGTGTGCCCTTCACTTATCTTCTAGACTCACAGAGAGCGGTTCTCCCTAAGTATCTTTTCCAGGACTTTAACCTGAGCATTGCTCCTAAAACGTATATCTGCTCATTCACTCGGTAGTCACATGCACTAAGTATGTACCAAGGCCACACACAGATGAAGCAGTTGGTGAAAACATGAAAGTGCCCGCTCTCTGAGGGAAGTTAGCAAATCCCCGATGTCACAGCTAACCCCTTCTGAATGGGTGCCGTGGACTACCATCAAAACTCCAGGGAGGCACTGCCGTGTCCATTTTATGGGCAGGAAAACAAGTCAGAGCAAAGTAGCTCAGCTAATAAAATGCAGAGCCAGAATTTTGTATGTCCGTACCCACTGTAAGCCCTTCCTATTCTATTCCATTTCATTAGATTTATTATAGTAGCTGATTCTGCGATTTAGCATATTTGTAACTTTGTATCTTACATTAGTCTGGTCATAAGAAATTTGTATGATTTTTTTTTTTAAGGAGGAAAAGGATGTAGACAGAGCCCTGAAGGGAGGGGGAGAATAGCTTTTCATTTCCTCATTATAGTAAGCTATCTCTTTTACAAGTTTAAATGGTTCAGATCTTGCTTGTAAAGACTCTACAGACCAAATTTTCATTTTCTTGATTTTCTGAGCTTTTTAAAAGTCAGCATTCCTATTTTTCCCACCAAGTCAGCTCACGTGCTTTTGTTGTTTCCTTGAGTGCTGAATGCTTTGCCCAACTAACAGCCACTGGAGGTAGGCTCAACCACTTACTCCCTCTGGCATATCTTCCTGTGGTAGTAAGCACTGGATTTCAAAATTAATAATATGCATTCTTTTCTATGATGTCAATAGATCAGTAAGCGAAAGAACCAAAATGAAGTGGGTACATAATGGGCGAATGTGTAATGCACTCCACACAGCACAATGGGTGGGCAACTCTAGAGCTGAGTATTATAGGAAGAAGGAGAAATAGGAAATAAAGGAACACATCCGGCCATGCTCTGCATCTCCTCTCCTCTGCTCCAATGAACGACAGACTTGCATATCCGTCTTCTCATACAATTCTTCCTGAATTTTTTTTTTCAAGCAATGCGTCCTTATTCAGAATTAGGTTTCTACTCTCGGCTTTCGAGAAGATATAATTGCCATCCAGAATGTGAGAAGAGAGAATGTGCACAGTCCTTGAGTTGGATGAGACTTACAAGGAGCATTTATATCATCAGACGGCACGTAATGCTCTCATGCTTTACCACAGAATCAGCTTTATTATCAACATTGCTTATACCAATATAGTAAATATAGAAATAATTCCTAAAGGTTATAGAGCAAATGTCACTCACTAGACAATGAAAGCAGTGCCTTATGCAAATGATCTATTTCTACTGGTTGCAAGGAAGCTAGAGTTTAGACGGAGTCGCTCTCTGCTCTGAGTGTACTCACCATCTCTGAGTACCATTTCTGCTGCTGTGATAAAATACCCAACCAAAGCAACTCAAAGGAGAGGGGCCTTGCATTAGCTCACGATTCCAGGTTACAGTTCTGTTGCTAGGACAAAGTCACAACACCAGCCGCTCGCCGTAGCTGGTCACATCACACTTTTAGTCAGGAACAGGGAGTAAGAATGCACACTCGCTCAGTGGCTTGCTTGTTTTTCCTCTCATCCAGTTCAAAATCCTCTGCCTAGGGAATGGTGCTTCCCACAGGTGGACTTGGTCTCTCCACATCAGTTAACTTAATTAAGACACTCCACAGACCTGTTCATAGACAATCCCTCGTTGGAACTCTTCTTCCCAGTCCACAGGCTGTACCAAGTTGACTACAGAGTAGGAACCGTGTGTTTAGTTCCGCTGCCTTTTGGGTCTGTGGTGAGGCAGATCATAGATTAGGGAGGGCACAGTGGAAGCAAGCATTTCTTCTCATGGTGGCCAGGAAGCTAACAGAGAGGAAAGGCCTGGGGTCCTAAAACCCACTGAAGGACATGCCTCAGTGGCTTAGTGTCAACCCAACAGGCTCTGCCTCTTAAAGGCTTCACCATCTCTGAGTAATACTACCAGACCAAGCCTTTCACACACGACCTTTGGAGGACATTTAAAGTCTAGACCAGAGCTGGGGACATTCTTTGGCTAATTTTGCAGTTTTCTTCCACTTTTAAAATTGTATACGTTGGGAATTCTTGGCATGTCCTTGACATGAGTTTAATGGAAACAGACTCATAAATCCCCCCTTTTCCATCATTTTATGAAAAAGATTTATTGTAAGACTCTTACTGAGATTATTACAAATTGTCATTAAATCATTTCATGCATTGTTTTCCTGTCGTATTTATAAAAGTCTGGAGGGCACTGCTTTGGGAATGTCTATTCTAATAAAAATTGACTTGGTTCTGGATAATAGGAGCAGTGTTTTTCAACCAAAGTCTGAGCTATCTGGGGAGAGAAAGAAAATATGCTAGAGTTGTCACTGGATTCTGGCAGTCGGAGAGATGGGGCACTTAGTTCCACTATCCTGATGACATTCCATGCTGAAGGTGGGTCCCTGTAGACTGCTCCCTCAACGTCAGCTCCTGGGGCAGGCAGCCAACATCCTGGAGTAGCTGCCATTTGCCTTGGGTGATTCATGTGTGAAAGTGTCTCCCCCATAAGAATGTGGGCCATCAGGCTCTTCCCAGAGTGCGGCTCTTATCATCCCAGAAGTGTTTGCTCATGTGAACGCATCCCAGTTGGGAAGTTTAAGGATATGAAGGATGGTTGTCTTATCCTAATACAGAACCTTTTGGCCTGTAGTATCTCATATTTGGCTACATTCGTTTTAGCGCTTAACAGAACTGGGCCTTCTATGTGAGCTGATGTACATTCTGGTATTACTTCAGAGATAAATTTAGTCTGGCCATGAATCTCTGTCTCACAACACAGATGGTTTATCTCAGTGTTCCTATAGTCCATTGTGAAGCTTTGAATTTGGGCATAAGCCTCTAAACATGTATGCTGTACTGGCAGTGTGGGTAACATCCAGGTCTATGCTATCCAATTCTCTCTACTCTTGGGTCCCCCATCCCCATCACACACATGCACACACACACACAAACACACACACACACCCTTGTTATATGAGAGATGGCAATACAGATTCAGCTGCCAGGTACATTCAAAAGTAGTCCCTTTTTCCTTTCCCTCCTGGCTTCTTTTCTCAGGGCAAACAGACATTCTTCTCTTGTATTTTCATTACGCAAAATATGTTGTTTCTGGGAGTAAATTGGGGAGAGAATGTGATATTTTTATGCAAGGTAGAAATGTCATCAAAATGTGAATAAGAGGTTGACGTTTATTAGGGGATCATTTAACTCAGTCTTGCATGTGTTTAACAGACATGACTCAGAAGGGAGAACGAATCACACAATCTTCAGTATTTTCGTGACAAGAGTAGAACTAGATTTCCTCCTTTTTCATTGCTGAGTAGTATTCCATTGAGTAAATGTACCACAATTTCTGTATCCATTCCTCCGTTGAGGGACATCTGGGTTGTTTCCAGATTCTGACTCTTATGAATAAAGCTGCTACAACCATGGTTGAATAAATGTCCTTGTTGTGTACTTGAGCATATTTTGAACATATGCCTAGGAGTGGTATAGCTGTGTCTTGAGGAATCAGTATTCCTAATTTTCTGAGAAAGTGCCAGGTTGATTTCCAAAGTGGTTGTACAAGTTTATATTCCCACCAGCAATGGAGGAGGGTTCCCCTTTCTGCACATCCTCTCCAGCATGTGTTGTCACTTGAGATTTTGATCTTAGCCATTCTGATGAGTGAAATCTCAGGGTCGTTTTGATTTGCATTTCTCTGATGACTAAGGATGTTGAACATTTCTTTAAGCATTTCTCTGCCATTCAGTATTCCTCAACTGAGAATTGTCTGTTTAGCTCTGTACCCCATTTTTAAAAATTGGATTACTTGATATTTGCAGGCAAAAGATCATACTGAGTGAGGGATCCCAGAAGCAGAAAGACACACATGGTATATACTCACTTATAAGTTGATATTAGACATATAATATAGGATAAACATACTAAAATCTGTACACCTAAAGAAGCTAAGCAAGAAGGAGGACCCTGGGTAAGATGCTCAATCCTCACTCAGAAAGGCGAATGGAC
The DNA here is from genome assembly GCA_028658305.1 of Pachyuromys duprasi. NCBI lineage: Eukaryota > Metazoa > Chordata > Mammalia > Rodentia > Muridae > Pachyuromys > Pachyuromys duprasi. Next base: position 31,475,683 of record CM053754.1, on the reverse strand, counting down.
AGACATCGGAAGAGGGTGAAAACAGGGAACAGGACAGGAGCCTACCACAGAGGGCCTCTGAAAGATTCTGCCCAGCAGTGTATTGAAGCAGATGCTGAGACTCATAACCAAACTTTGGCCAGAGTGTAGGGAGTCTTATGAAAGAAGGGGAGATAGAAAAACCTGGAGGGGACAGGAGCTCTACAAGGAGAGCAACAGAACCAAAAATTATGGGCCCAGGGATCTTTTCTGAGACTGATACTCCAATCAATGACCATGTATAGTGATAACTTAGAACCCCTGCAGAGATGTAGCCCATGGAAGCTCAGTCTCCAAGTGGGTTTCCTAGTAAGGGGAACAGGGGCTGTCTCTGACATGAACTCAGTGTCTGGCTCTTTGATCATCTCCCCCTGGGGTGGGAGTGAAGGGTGGGCAGCCTTACCAGGCACAGAGGAAGACAATGGGCCAGTCTCGATGAGACATGATAGGGGAGGTCCTTCTTCTCTCTCAGCTGACCCTAGCCTATCAGTGGATTGGGGGAGGGTCATGGGAGGAGGGAGGGAAGGATTTGGAGGGGTGGAGGAGGGGACAACAGCTGGGTTACAAAGTGAATTGTAATTTTAAAAAAGAGTAGGACTAGACCAGCCCTAACTGCACAGCTTCTCAGGGTTATTCTAAACTGTCATGGGGACCAGACCAAAGAACCAAGCCCACCAGGTTTCAGAGGAGGTTATCAAAGCAGAATTAGCTTGGTCACAGCCCTGTGAAAAATCTCAAAGTAAAATTCTCAGTTAACCGCCACTGTTCTTTGCTCTCAATTTTAAAAACAAAGGTGAAAAAAAATCAAAAAAGTTTTATTTTAAAACCTTACTCTGTATGGTGTTATCATATATTCCTAGTTTAAAATGTAGTATTTGTAGTTGGTAGGGTATGTGCCCATGAGTGCAGGTGCCCTTTGAGGCCAGAGATGTTGGGTAGACTAAGAGTAGAAGTACAGGCAGTTGTGAGCTGCAGAAAATGAGTGCTAAAAATAGAATTCCAGGTCCTCTAGAAGAGCAGTAAGAACTGCTAGGCTATTCCTTCAGTCTCCATTTTTCTATAGTTTAGACCATACCTAGTATTCAAAAATCAGAGAGAGGTAAAAATAGAAAGGGCTAAAAGGAAGGGAAGAAGAAAATAGTGTTTGATGAGTATATAATTGTAGTTTAAGAATTAAACAATGTCTGAAGGTGGATGATGTAGAGTACTGTGATGGTGTAGGGAACTGTGATGGTGTAGATACTGTGATGGTGTAGGGCTCTATGATGGTGTGGGGTACTATGATGGTGTAGATACTGTGATGGTGAAGGGTACTGTGATGGTGTGGACATTGTGATGGTGTAAGGTACTGTGTTGGTGTAGATACTGTGATGGTGTGGGGTGCTATGATGGTGTAGATACTGTGATGGTGTAAATACTGTGATGGTGTAGGGTACTGTGATGGTGTGGGATACTGTGATGGTGTAGATGCTATGATGGTGTGGGATACTGTGATGGTGTAGATGCTATGATGGTGTAGGGTACTGTGATGGTGTGGGATACTGTGATGGTGTAAATGCTATGATGGTGTAGGGTACTGTGATGGTGTGGGGTACTGTGATGGTGTAGATGCTATGATGGTGTAGGGTACTATGATGGTGAAGGGTACTGATGGTGTGGACATTGTAATGGTGTAAGGTACTGTGTTGGTGTAGATACTGTGATGGTGTGGGGTGCTATGATGGCATAGATACTGTGATGGTGTAGGGCACTGTGATGGTAAAGCTACTGTGACAGTGTAGGTACAGTTTCCTTTCCTCATAAAGGATGGGGTGCCCGGGGTACCCAGAAGGAGAATGCTAACAAAACTATTTGTTTTATTGCCTTGTATTTTGTTGTTTTCAAAATGATCTCACATTTGTAATTACAGAATAAGGAGAAAATTGGCAGGCCTCCTTATCCCTATTTTGTAAATGAGTAAACTCAGCCTCTGAGGTAACAAAGTTGCTTCCAGAACCCAAGGCTTCTGAATGGCTTCTCAAAGTCAAATGTGACCCAATGTAAAAGTTTTAAATCAATGCCTAAAGTTTGTACTTGTTAACCTTGGACATAGACAGGTCATTTTAGAAGAATTTTTTTTTCAAAAGTCTCTTACTCTGACTTGTTTAGAATGTTTTGGACACAAATTAATTTTGTCACCTCATTATCTAAACACAAGTTAACTGTGACTTTGCTGCATTGCAAGAACTTACTAGAATTTACCATCTGCTAGGATCTGTTCTAGGTACCCTCTTTGTGTTAACTCACTTACCAAAACAAATCACTTATATTTTTACTTAGAAGTCATAGTTAACATTAGTTGAGGGTAGCATTGTTAGCACTTGGGGACACAGAAAGCACAGCCCCCTGGTGTCACCCAACTCACCGGGGGAGTTCCCCTCAATTTTTGGGGACCTTGACTCAGCTCAAAGCAGGATTTGTGGCTTTAATGCAAAAAGAATTTCATGTCCAGCCAGAATATGAAGCAGAGTAGGAGTTGAATAAAAGTCGTTATTGTGGACTTAAGCATGAAGGTCTAGAAAAAGACACTCAAAAGACATGATACCTTAAGAACACAGATATGGATTTCTTAAAGAAGAATGGCAAAAAATAAGACATACCCAAGGGTGGGCATGGCCTCCCAAAGGGAGCACATTGTTTTTATTTTGTGGCTGTTGTATCTTTGTTTCCTTTTGTTTTATAGCAGCAGTATATAATTTTGGTGGGGTTTGAAGTTATACTTAAGGGGTTGCTAAGAAACCTTTTTGAGGTCAGCTGGTGGTTCCTGCCAGACACCTAATAAGATTTTAATTGATTAGCCTGCAGGGATCCAGGGAAGCATCAGTTTATTTGAGATTCTCTGGTGATATCAAAGGAAAGGAATGAGCCTCTCCTTGGGGTCCTATCCATTCCAGCCTTCAGCCCCGGTTCATTGTTACTTTAACATTAACTATCTGTGTTCAAAAGTAACTGTAGGCATCCCTTACAGCCGACGTGAATTGTGTTGGAATTCTTACCTTTCGGCTGGGAGAAGCTGCAGTCATGCTCCGGGGTAAAAGGATCTTCTCCCTTCTCCATAATTTCCCCTGTTGGTCTAGCCTGCCTCAGCATGTACTAGCCACACTCCACGTGCTTGATACACTTCCATCTCGTGTGACCCACACAGCAGTCTGAGGGAGCAGATGCTACAAAGAGCTTACCATCTGAAAGCATTTGTCTGTCTGAGGAGACAAGGGAAAGAACCAGGATTTGAACCCAGGTCTCCCCACTGCTTTGCTGCTGCCCCTCCGATTACAGAGTGTGTGTCTTTTGAATTACTGCCATCTCTCAGTATTGATGATGTCATCAGCAGGGCTGGGGCAGTGTCCAGGCATGGACACTGGTTGGCTCATAGTTCTACTTCTTGAGGGACTTCTAAATTTCATCCAGAAATTCTGGCTGGAAATTTGATTCAGTTGCTGAAAGCACTGAAATACAGCTTTCATGTTCATGCACAATTTGCTTTTTCGTTTTCTTTTATTATCCTGAGACTTACTGTAAATCACCCTCTCCCATCAGTCCTGGGCATTCTGATTATGTTCCTGGGGTCCTGCTAAGAGCAAGGGCAGTAAATTACTGCCACTTTGTTTGAAAATTTTTTTAGCCACAGTACATTAGCTGCTTTTGTTTGCTTTTCCACTGGTGGTATGCACACTTCTGTTTCAGAATTTGTGTTTCTTGAATGTCTCATTTGTGAATAATGTATATTGCAAGATGGAATGATCAGAGAAAAAAATATGAAAGTGGGTGTCCTGTTTGTCGTCTATAAGATCTTAAAGCATCTGTCTGCCGTGAAAATGAATCATGGAGTCTTTCTCTCTCTTACACACACACACACACACACCACAAACACTTATTTTCTACATTCTCCTGTTTTCTCGCAAGCTTTTCATTTTACTCCTTTTCCCCTAAAGCAGCTGCTAAATGACTGATATAATGCTTACTGTGGAAAAATAGGAAGAGCTGCGTTCTTCAGTCTTCCCCAGGTATTTTTGTATATATGGAAGATTCATAGATTTCTAGAAGGTCGGGAGATGTGTTTTAGTGTAAGTTTCTGTTCCAAATTTTCTGACATTTTAACTAAATAAGTAACCAACTAACCAAGCTCTTTAAAAGGCAACAAATGAGACTAATTAAAAGCCAGACCTTAAAAGATTGTCAAAATGTCAACAGTAGTTGTGTTCTCTTGAATCAATAGCACTGGCCCCGTAGCACCTGTCTTTCTGTAAGTGACCGAAGATGGGCCATCCCTAAATGCAGCAACTCCAAATGTGACACCGGAGGCCTCGGTAGCCTTTGATAGCTCACGTCTAGTTCAAAGGAGACATACCTATTTATAGCTTTTGATTAAAGTGCAGAAAAAGGAGGCTAGTCAATGTTAGCAACCCAGGGCTGTGGAGGTCACTTGAGCCTGTGTGACAGTGATGTCCCTACATGCTCAAGAGCCTAAAAAGCCGAAACACCTTGCGGAGCCCTGACCACTTTGAAAATGAAGTGGTTTTCCCAAAAGCATCCCTCCCCCCCGTTTTCTATAGTGTCTTTGGTGTTTGAAGCATAAGCTTGAGTTAGAGAGCTTACCAATGAGCTGTTTTAAAATCATGAATATATTTGATTGGACTTTGTACTCAATATTGTTTGGGGAGGCTACCCACCTCGAACACTTCCCGGTCATCATGGCTGCTGCCTTGACTTGCCATGGGACGCCTCCAGCAGCTGACGCGCTGTACTTCATAATCTTGCTCCACTGTGAGAGTTATTGGCCAGACTGAGGGCCCTTGACCCAGGAGGGAGCAATCAGATGATATTTTTTTTCTGGAGATGTGGATTTCATTCTCAGCTCCGACCTGTAAGTGTTTGTGAGTCGAGTGTGTATGGGGAGGGGGTTATTTGCCATGTGTTGTGGGTGGGGCAGAATCTCATCTATCATACAACTCTATGCTGAGAATTGCTTAGTCTGCAGAAGTAGACAGAAAATAGGCTTGGGCTTTGCCAAGAAAGTATGAAAGAGGCCTCCAGAAGCATAAACTAAGGGAACATTGCAAAGGGAACATTTTAAAGTACACATGAAGATGTACTTTAAAAGGTATTTAGAGATGGGAGAGATGGCCCAGTGGTTAGGACCATTTACTGCGTTTCCAGAGAGCCTGAGTTCAGTTCCCAGCACCCATGCCAGGTGGCTCACAACTGCCTGCATGTATAACTCCAAGAGGATCCGATGCCTCTGGTTTCTGAAGGTACTTGAACTCCCATGCATGCACTTACACATATAGACACATCCCCAAAGATTAAAAATAAACCGTTCTACATCTTTAAAACTTAGCAGTAAGACTGGCTGGAATCTAACCACTCTGCTAGTGAGGACCTTTTGTTGCAACCTCCAAGGGAAATCCACCTCCGTGTCAGCTTTCTCCTTGATCGATGTGGTCATGTGTACCGGGGAGGAAGAAACACAGACCCCTAATCGAGACCCCTGCAAATGCCTCTCCAGCCAGCCAGCCAACTGAGGAAGCTGAGGAAGCTCCTGCTAAATGGGATGTATGCTGGAAGCCGACAATGTAGTGTGAGGAACAGCCCAGCTAATGGACATCCCGCTCAGCTGGGCTTCCTGGAGTCCTGCTTGGCCTCATGTTTAACCTGCCAGTAGCTGGTTAGAGGACTGCATTCAGCATCTCTTCCAGTCTTTCATTAGCCTGGGCCAGACCTATTTGTCCCACCTTCTTGCCCGGAACACCTTTATCCATAGTCTTCCCTCAAGCAAGCAGTGGTTAGTGGATCCCCAGGGGCTCCCGCACACTCTGGGCGATCACACCTCTAGGTCTTCATTCAGCCATTCCTTACCCCATAGAACACCAGGTCCTCTACTGCCCCAAGCAGAGTGAACTACCTGGAAAGGTACCAGAAAACGAGGCTGGGAGCTTCTGTAGTGACGTCTCCAAAGACAGGTTCCCTGTCTAAACGTAGAGGTGTGGTGTGAACAAGACGGTTATTGAGACCATGTTGAAACACGCCTCGGGCTGTCTCTTCAGGGGGTTGGATGTAAGCTGTTACTTGTCACAACAGCAGCACTTGGGCACAGGGTTGATATTTATCAAGCAAGAACTTGCCATATGAAACACCTACCATGCTGGCAATCCGGCATGAAGAGGATCTTCCTACCAAAAAACATCACTGGTGTCCCTTTGAGGAAACAGTGGAGAAGGTGTTATGGGCTAGGGCAGAGGTTGCCAAGGCCTTGTACTCCTTAACCACGGCACAGTTCCCGACCCTACCCCATCTTCCCTCCCCCAGGCTGCCTCCACCCTCTTCTCCTAGGCTAGACATGTTCACTCTCTGAGCACAAAGTTGTCCTTTCCATGCCTCTTCCCTGATCATTTCTATGGGTTTCTTTTGTACTTAATTCCTATCTCTTGTCCTTCGTCCAGTGAGAAAACCTAGTATTGCCTGGGTATTACTGTGGTTCTCAACCTTCCTAATGCTGTGACCCTTTAATACAGCTCCTCATGTTGTGGTGACTCCCAACCATAGCTATTTTCCTTGCTACTTCATAACTGTAAATTTGCTACTGTTACAAATTATAATATAAATACCTGTGCTTTCCAATGATCTTGTGAAAGGGTCGTTGTGCCCTAGAGGCGTCACGACCCACAGGTTGAGAACTGCTGCTCTGTTACTACCCAGTAACCCTGCCTATTTCAACCTTCCTCTCTGCTAACTCCCTCAACATTTAGCATCCTGATCTCCCACTTGGTTCTGTTCTTTCCCATCAGTTCCCCTACGCCCCTCCTCCTTCCTTGAAGATCTGAAGGATGCAGTCCCTACCACCTCCCTTATTGGAAACCCCATAGTTGCCAAATATGGCTTCCTTTGAAGACCCTTTTCAGAGTCCTGGCCTATCAAATGGGTTGTTTCCCTCTTCAAGGGCTTTGACTACCTTGTATGGCTCAGATCACACTTTGACATTATGATATGCTTATGACATTATGACTTGCTTGGCTCTAGCCAGGATAAGAACTATTGATCAGAGGCTCTTACCTCAGCTTGTTCAAATGCTTATGGGGCATTTTACCCAGCTACACTTAGTAACCTTGTGTTTGCCTGAGTAAGCTACCATAACGAGAAAAGCCTGGTTAGGGTTCTAAAATTCATAGTTTTATGTGTTCAATATATATATTGCCTCTTGCTGCTATGAAATTAGCACTATATTTTGTTTGGTATGTAGGTGAGTGTTCATGTATGATTGAATGCACTTGCCTATTTGGGCTCCTGTGAAAGGTAAAGGTTGACATCAAGTTGTCTTTCTTAACGGTTTCTCTGCCTTACTGTTTTGGATGGTCTCTCACTGAACCTGGAGCTGACTATTTCAGTTACACTGGCTGGCCTGGAAATCCCAAGATCCTTGTATTTCTAGTCCCTGCACTTGGGTTACAGACAAGTGTGACTACTGGTCCATCTCTCCAACTACTCTCCTAGTTTGTAGGGTTTGTTTTGGTTTTGGTTGGGGGGGTTGTTTTGTTTTTCTTTTTTTTTCTTTTTTCTTTTGTTTTTGTGGGGTTTTTTTTTTGGTGGTGTTTTTTTTTTTTTTTGAAACAGGGTTTCTCTGTGTAGCCTTAGCTGTCCTGGACTCACTTTGTAGACGAGGCTGGCTTTGAACTCACAGAGATCTGCCTGCCTCTGCTAGGTTTTTAGGCACGTACCCCAGCTTAGCTCCTCTCCTAGTTTTTATCGCCAGATTGCTCAGTGTTTGTTTTTGGTTTGCCTTGGTTTTTGGCAGAGCTCTAGAGCAGATAATGTCAGGTTGTTCAAGAATTTGGTTCAATATTTGAAGGCAAACCCATCTCATTCATATGACCATTCAGGTGACATGCATCAAACAAGGGACCTGAGATGTGGCCAAGTCAGCGGATTCTTTGAGAATGTGGAGCAAGTAAGGAAGGATGGGAGGGAGGTCTGTGTGCTCTCGCACAGTCCCAGAAGTTTACATTCTGGGAAGACCTGAAAGCAGATTGTCAATCTCAGTGGAATCCAGTTGGAATATTGACTGACACCCAAAGGGATTCAGGTTTGGTTCAATCGAGATATAGCTGTGGAAAACTGAGCTGCCCTAACTGCATAGTCCCCATAGGAATGGAAATTCATTGGCCAGAATGACGCATTTTTGTTTTGAAAACCACCCAGGCTCCACATGGAGCCATGAGCTGCTTGAGAATGGACTATGATGGGGCTAGCTGCTGCCTCAGACTGACCAGGGTACCGAAATAACACACTGTTCGAACAAGGCCCTAGATGTCTCCTGCCTGGGCTTTGCTCAGGGTTCCTGGGCAGAAAGCACAGCTTCGGCCTCTGCATGGTATAGGCACAGCTACGGGCTTGCACAGAGAACACTACACACCAGGCTGATACTAAAGCATGCCTCCTGCTCAGAGTACTCAAATCACAGGACTGACTTATGATGTGTTCTGTTTACATTGGCCTAGAGCCCAAAACCAGCAATGTATTTCAGGCCTGGCCTTCCAGATAGCATCTCTAGTCACTTAGAGGTTTGTTACACAGAGCCACTCATCCTGTCTTGCTCTGGTTAAGGTCTGTCAGCATTTTTCAAAGCTCTATAATTCAGCCATAATGGAGGAGATTGCTGCTTTCAGAGTTCAGCTTGGCATGTAGGGCCTACACCTAGGAGTCTAAAACTGTGGGTACACCCTCATCCTCCCCCCCCCCGCAAGCCTTACTGTCCCTCCCATTTTTAAGTTGGACTCTTACTGGGTAACAATGAACTATCATACTGGCTTGTGGTTTTGTGAGTTTTAGTTTGGTGTTCGAAAGGCTAAAAAGAACTGGCAGTCAGGAGGACCCAGGAGCATGTGCATATTTTAATGGCCATTTTAAAGTCAGATGGATAGGAAAAGTTGCAGGCCGCGTTGTCAACGTTTCTACAAGCCCCGGAAAGCAGTTCTCAAGTCCACACATGCTGTGTTCAAAGTTTCAGTTGGAGGTTTTAATTATGTATCAAAATGAAGATATCAGACCGAGGGGTGATGATGTTTCAGCTTGTGAGTTCTGATGTCCTTATTATTTTAAAATTTAAATAAAATATCGAACCTAGTAAACATGGACTAACAAAACAATATCCCTATCTAAATATAAAAATGCTAAATGGTGCTGAAGAGGTGGCTCAGTGGTTTATATACTTACCAAGCAAGGGGAAGGGCCAGAATTTGGTCCCCATGATCCAGGTGAATTGCATGGTATGCATGTTGGCTTGCTTGCAATTCTAGCCTTAGAAGGCAGCAAGGGATCCTGAAGCATGCTGGCTAGCGAGACTGCCCATATTGATGAGCCCTGGGTTTTATTGAGAAACCCTGCCTCAATGAGCAACTGAGGAAAATTCTCAGTGTCAACTCAAATGCACATGAATATGCTCTTATGTAAATGCACACACATACACACACACACACACACTCACGCATGGACACCACACACATATACACAGGGGGAAAAAAAGGAAAAATACTGGCAAAAACAAAACAAAACAAAAAAGAAAAACCAGGAGATAAAATCAACTGGGCATTGCAGCACCAAGGTCTGTTCAGGTTGCTGTAGGTCTCCCTCACCATTGGGTGCCTTTCCAACAGCATTCATCTGTCACAGTTCTGTGATCTGGAAAGCTAAGATCAGGGCGCAGCCACCTCCAGCTCTGGGGAGGTCCCTCATCCTAGCTGGTACATACCCAGCTTCTCGTTGTGTCCCCTTATGGTGGGTAAGGCAGGGATTCCTCTCTTGCTATGAGGGTACAGATCTCATTCATGAGGGTTGTGCCCTCAGGGCATAACTACCTCCCAAGGCCTCAACCCCTAGCCCTATGAGGATTTAAGCATGTAAATTTAAGGGGGGAAGGGCACGTATGTTCAGTTCATAGCATTCACAAAAGTTCAGAACTAGAAGAAAAATCATCGGAGTTAGTGACTTCCCATGACCTGTGGGAGACCCTGCTTCTAGGAGAGAGTAAATGCCAAACAGGGAGCCTGTGGTGTGGAAGAAGATATTACCCAGAGGCCCTTGGATTGGCTAATCAGTTAGTAGTGGATGAAGCTCCTGATGGGAAGAGAGGTTGAATGCATAAAGTTAACAACATGGACAGGAGGTTTCCGATAGAATGGGGTACCTGTCACCCCATCAGGCAAGAAAACCTCTGAAACCTGGGAGTTTTGTTTAAAGCAAGACAGGAACTCCCACACATCACAGGACTGGGCTGAAGATAAAGGGCAGTCGCAAAGAGCCTGAGGAAATTAGCCACAAGGCTCTTTTCCTTCACACATCTATCAGTCAAAACCAGAAACACAACATTCTGGACTCCTGGGGTCCAGCCATTGTGATTCTGCACAGATCTTAACTATCAGGGTAAAGGGGAAAATAGTTTCCTGAGTGCTGAAGCCTCCTTTTACACACAACTGTCCTACCTGTGAAAATGACCTACTATTAAAGCAATCTTCTAGGTAGCAAAATACTTCCTTAAGCCCCTGTGAGCTGTCAGAAATTGCTGGGCTCCAGCAGAAGGCAAAAGCAACATCTCTCCCACCTGTCGTGATAGGTGCACAGGTCTAGGTTTGTTTTCAAAACATGGTGCATTTTCTCTTTTCTGATGTGTGTTCCCCTCCTTGCCTTGTTGGCCGTTGGGTTTGTTGACTTTGGTCCAATGGGCAGACGCTCTTCAACTTCAAGAGTCACTTAGAGATCCTCAGCCCTGCTAGCATCCCTTGATTCGTCACACTGTGTTCCCAAGCAACTGTGAGTGGCCCGGCAGAGCACCCCCTTCTCTCCCTAAGTGGTCTGTGCTCTGGCCAGCAGCAGTTTTGCTTGGTCACAGATGTCTAACTGCATCTCACCCACTCTGAATGTGGGCAGAGACATCCCACTCAGAGAGTCCAAGCAGAAGTCCAGCTGGGGATCTGGTTTTACTCTGCTGTGGGACCCGAGGTATCAATTTTGCCTCAGCCCTGGATTTGTGTGTGTGTGTGTGTGTGTGTGAGAGAGAGAGAGAGAGAGAGAGAGAGAGAGAGAGAGAGAGAGAGAGAGAGAGAGAGAGAGAGAGAGAGAGAGAGAGAGAGAACTATAGAAATTGTGGTGGGAAATCCTTCTGGGGATTGTTGTGGAATTTCAGGGCTTAACAGAAAGCTGAGCAGGAATCCTTGGCCAGAAAATGCTGACTATTTTACTACATACTCCTTCCTATGAACTACTCCAGAGAATTGTATTGGGCCATTTTGCTCCTGTTACAAATACCTTGGATCAGTTAAATTATAATCTCTGATGGTAGAACTCACCTGCAAATTTTTTATTTGAACACTTTTAATGCTCATCTCATTCAAACCTCACAATTCTGTTGTGGATAGTCAATGGCCCATTTTATAGCTGAAAAAAAAAAACTGAGGTTGAGAAAAATTGAGGGTCAGCGAGGAAGAGGCAATACATAGATAAGGAGCCAAAGTGTCCCAAATATGGCTGTCATCCTCCCACCTTCCTCTTTTTGACACTACCTGCTCCACATGCCCTGACCCATGTTCCATTTCCCAGGTAACTGGCCATGGGTATTCTCACAAGTTGCCTGCTACGCCGTCTGATATTTATTAAACCCAGCTTGTGGCTCCAACTGAAGAACATGCAAGCTGATTTCGATTATGCTTTTCGTTGAGTTTATTTAGATAGAAACTATTTTCTAAGCTAGTGAGTTAGAAGTATTTGTGGTGAAGTGTGCGGAAAGCGGCTGCAGGTTGATAGCGCGAACAGAGCGTGCCCGGAGCCAGTGAGCTGACCTAACTGCATTTGGCAGACTTCCTTTGTGTTTAGCTAAGCGTTTGATTTCACGTCGGAACTCCTCGCTCCTCCCCAGCTTTGGCTGGGGCCTCTTCTGATGCTGAGGCCTGGTCCTGATGCTGACCTGTTTCCTAGCCATGGCTGGGAAACGTTTCATATCTCCGGCTCTCTCACCTGTCAGATGTGAACACAACTGTTGGCCTTGCCTCCCTATGGAGAGGTGGGCAGGCGCTTGAAAACAAAGCCATAAATGCTGGGAGGGATCTGTAGGCCTGCGCATGCGGCGTCTTGTCAAGCAGTTGGTAATAAATGGAGTGTCTCCGGAGCTAGTTTGCCTGAAAGTCCCCAGAGCCTTCCATTTACTTAATCAACCCACGTTTATGAAATACCTGTGAAATTCGCAGGACCACGGGCAGGAACAGGAGGAGGACAAAACGGGAAAGGAGGAAATGGAGCCTCAACTCTCAGAGAAGCCATAAAGCCTCTCCTTTTCCTTGCACTTCACTTTTCAGGTTGATTACGTCTCCAGTGGAAGGGGCCTTGGCTGCCTTCGCAGCCCTGTCCTCCAGCCGGTCCCAGAGTGAGAGGTTAGTGTTAGCTTATGCTTGAGGGGCCGCTGGGGCTTGCCATGGGCTGGATGGTTTCAGAAGCTACAGGAGCTGGGATCTGGAGTTTCAGTAAGAGTTGTGGACACATGCATTGGCTGGAAAGTGGTTTTTGCCACTACCTGGCTGTGTGACTTTGGACAATTGTTTAGCCTCTCTGTGCCTAATTAGCTTCCTTTGCTCTTAAACGAGGGTGATTATATATCTGGATCATTAGATTAGTTCAAATTTAAATAGCTCCATTGTGTAATGTTCCAAAAAGTGTGTAATGCTCTATAGGTGTTTAAAAAAAAAAAAAAAGATGGTAGTCTGTTTCTACAAGTAATGGGGAACCAACGGCACTAACAAAAATTAGCATTTCCTTTTCTACACTAACAAAAATAAAAAATGTCAACCCCAATCTTTTGCCTGGACATGACAGTTCACTTAGGATGAATTGCTCCATGGCTTCCAGTAAATGGCATAGAGCAGGGCCTCATAAGCTTTCTCTACCCATGGTCCTTTTCACTCCAGAAAGTGTATCTTAATAGGCAGAATTTGTGTAGAAGTTAGACATTGACTGGCAATAAACTGTAAAAAATTTATTTGAAAACCATTTTTATTGACATGTAATTTTACCATTTGCTAACAAATTTGCCTATTAGTGAGAGGTATGCTTGCTTGGTTTTAGATGGAGAATTAAGGTTTGGCTGGATAGTTGATGCTGCAGGATGTAGAGTATCTCCAGCGCTTCAGAGTTGATTGAGATTTTGGTTCTCTTCTCCTCAGTGCTAAGGATGCCGATTCGATTAAATACAAAGTACAAAACAGCAGAAGTCTTGTTAGGCACCATTTCAGAAATTGCTGGAATTTTATCCTAATCCCATGCCAAAACTCATTGAACGGTTTGGGTTTTTTTTTTTTTTAAGACAAAACTTAAGTCAACAACTCAGTTTCTTTTGTTGTTGCTGCTTTTTTTTTTTAATGGATAGTGTGATGTTTTGAACAACAATGGTGACCATAGGCTCATATATCTGAGGGCTTAGTCACCAGGGAGTGGAACTGTTTGAAAAGATTAGAAGGATGTGGTCTTGCTGGATGAAGTGTGTTGCTGGGGGATGGGCTTTGAAATTTCAAAAGCCCACCCCGGGGCCCTGGCTGTCTCTTTTATCTTTCCCTGCTATCTCTGTCTCTCTCAGTGGAGAGAGCCACCATGCCCCCGCCATGCCACTGTCATGATAACAGACTAACCCTCTGAAACTCCCACAATTACTTCTTTAAAAAAAAAAAAAAAGAGTTGCCTTAGTCATGATGTCTCTTCACAACAATAGAACAGTGACTAAGACAGATGATATTTATTTTAATATAGTACTTTTACCCTTTGAGAATGTCATACATATAAACAATGTATATTTCTCCCTTCACCTTCTCTGGAATCCCCATCCCCACATAGCCCTTGAAACTTCATGTCCTTCCTTGTTTTTCTTTCTTTTTCTTTCTTTCGTCTTTTCCTTCCTTCCTTTCTTTCTTCCTTCTCTTTGTAAGTAACCCATTGGGTCCTAGTATTGCCTCCATACACATGACATTGGGGCCATCCACTGGAGCTTGGTCAGTCTACCAGAGACTGCAATCCTGAGGAAAATTGACTCTCCCTCCCCTGGTATCCACCTGCTGTCAATATCACCTCTTTAGCAGTAGGAGCTCATAAGCCCTTTCCTGCTGCATGGAGGAGTATTCACTGGGTTGATCTTGTGTAGGTGACCATAGAAATTGTGAGTTCATGGATGCAGTGGTCCTCCTAGCATGTCCAGAAGATGCTATTAAATTCCAGGGCTCTCAGAACTTGGCTCTTAAGATCTTTCTTCCTAAACTTTGTGAGAGGGAGTTTGATATAGGGAGATGGAAGGATATGGAAGAGAAGCGAGTTTGGGGAGAGCTAAACTTCATACATAAGTGTGTATACACATACGTACACAGTAGCTTTATATTGGAATTACTCTATGCATGGGATAATGCTTGACCTGGGAGTCATAAATTTCTGAATACAAAACCAATTGCTGGGGTTGAGATACTTTCCCTTGATTTGTTGGTCAGAAGAGATATCAAAGATACCCCTCTCAAAACAGTCATGACTATTTGCCATGTTCTTGGACACCCACCAAAACTCGATGGTAAGATGCCACATACTGTGGTGATAGGACTCAGGGAAAGCATCTTCCTTGCTGATTAACTTTCATCTTACTGGAAGGCACTATGTAGGAGGCTGGGAAAGAGGAGTCTTCAGTACTTTTACCGGAATAAAAGTATGAGCCTTCTGAGGCTCATACTTAAAAGCACCCTGGCAGCATCAGTACCATGAATAATACAGAGAGAGCCAACCACTTTCTGCTTATACCGAAGACCCATTCCACAGAAAAGGAGAACACACACCTGTTACTTTTCTTCTGGCTCCAAACCTGAAGCTGGGGAGCTCATGGGAACTAGGAAGAGAGTCTACTATCATTATTTTGCTAGGTGGACATAGGATCAAATGACCTTCTAAGTATGGATATGCTCACAAATCAGCACATCCCTCACTCCTTGTCGAAGAGGTGCCTTTGTGCAGATGACAGTAGTTAATACAGATTCACAGGTCACAGTGAGGAGAAAGGGCGTCTGTGGGCAGCTCAGTCATAAATGGTACGCCTATACCGCAGCAAGTTTTCAGAACAGCATTCTAACACAAAACAGCCCAAAGCCAGACTAAGCTGATACTCACATAGTGAGGAGTGACGCTAGGAAAGTACTAAAAGTCTCTGTTTTACAGGATCAAGCCATTTTGTTTCAATAAGAGCAGAAAACTTTGTGCATACGGTAAGAGCCCTATGGCCCATGTATCTGTAGTCTTGTAAACAAGCCATCTTTTCAGGTGGGCCTTCTTGGAGTTATGTGGCATGTTGGCATGCACGCTGTGTGCTCAGGAACACGGCTGCAGAGAGGTTACACAATGCAACATGACAAGGGCTGCCGGAAACACCTCAAACTCGTTTCATGTTTGATTTTAAATTAACGTTTGGTCGTCGCGTGTTCAGAAACCTGTTACTGTTGCCGATTTCTTTTTTTTATGACCTCCGCATTCACTTACTTGACCTCACGTGTTATGTGTGTTCTTGCAGCCATGCCCTGCTCTCTGACTTACAGAGCTCAGGGCTAAAGCTAAACCATTGTCTTGAGAGCCTGCCGAGAGACCCTCCCAGAAGATGGGAATGTACAGAACAAGAGAGGCCAGCTGGGAAGTATGAGAATAAGGACACCAAACCAGACTGTCCTCAAGCAAAACAGTGCCTCATGACAGACCGAATGCCAAAACAAGAGGCAGCTCCCTGATCTCAGTTCAGATAATACATCAGCAGCAAGCTAGAATGGTGCCACTCTTCACTATTGTCTCCTTAGAATATAGTTATTTTTCCTTAAAAAGTTTATATTAATTACTGGGTTATTTTATTTTTCGACAAATTAATCATATTGCAAAAAGCAAATTCTCTTTTGGAGTTCCTCAATATTCTAAAGATTACATAAGGGTCCTGAGTACAAGAAGTTTGGAATTTCTATTTTTATTATTTTTATTTTATACGTGAATACATTTTATGCCTCACTCCCACAGCACCCCCTAACTCCTCTGTTTGAGAGCTTCTGCCCCTAGGGCATACACTCTGGAGCTGAAATCATTTGTTGTACATATCAATTTTTGCTTGCTGTCTTGTGACCATGAACAACTCTCTTATCTCTCTGTGCCTTACGTTTCTCAACAGTAGAATGCTCATCACAACATCTGCCAGGACAATAAGTAGGCGTTAGTCATTATGGTGTGTCATTACTGTTGACATCACTCAGGTTTGCTCAGAAACATAGATGGGTGGAGTCAGTGGAACTGGATTGTTTTGGTTTTCCGCTTCAAGGCCAGTTATACCCACCTTCACTCGCCTGCTGTGTTAGCACTGGTACTCTGGGGAAGATGGGAAAATAATGTGACATGTCCCATTGCTCAAGCGTGCATTGTCAGAGACACTGGCTCCAGCCACCCAACAAACGCAGGGAAAGGTACAGAAGCCACGTGGTGTTGCCTGGAATTCAAGCTCATCATTGGTCTATCTATGAAGGCTCTGTGTCTATCCTATGAAAACATACACTTCCCCAGGCAGAGGACATCCCGAGGACGCAGACAATAGATAAGACAGTCAAATCTCTGAGGGGGTTATTCTATTCCAGTAACAACTCAATCCTCATGGCTATAAGCGGCAGAACTAGCCCTTGATCCTATGATCTCAGTAACTTCTCCAGCCACTTGCAAATAAGGAGCCTGTAGTGGTCACCTCAAGTTTGGCGTGCATAGCCTGGAGTTGGTTCCTTAGCAGGCCACAAAGCCACAGAAAATTTGAGAAAGAAAATAGTCCCCAGGCAGGGCTTGTTAAGAAAGACAGAGGGAGGGCTGGTGAGATGTCTCAGTGGGTAAAAGCACCCAGTGTTAAACCACATGGCCTGAGTTTGATTTATAAAACCCACATGCTGAGACAGGCTCTACCTTCACCACAAACACACACACATACACACACACACACCCAGTAAAAGTAAGAAAGGTAAAGGAGGGATACATGCTTTATCATTTTATGCCCAACAAAGTATCTTTGAGAGCTTAGTTGAAATGCCATCCTGACGCTTCTGCTCTTGGCTGAACCGAGCTGCAGGGTACTTGCCAGCTTTGGGCCTCAGGTAAGCAGCTACATAATCACAGACAGATCTGTATCTCTGTATTAGCCTTTGAGCAAGGCTCTGATTAGTGGGGACAGAGATACATTTACGTCCTTTTAATTTCTTGGGAGAAACACTGACCACAAGATATCCTGTGGCCCCTCTAGGACTTTCAGAGAGTTAGGTGATCTATTGTAGATATAGCTATCACCAAATAGGATGCAGAACAGTCAGACAAAGGCTCACCTCTCAGGAAAACTGAAAACTGAAACACCAGACTCAGCCTGAAGCCCTTCCCAGACACTTCTACATGGAGCTGAGGAAGGGCTTGGCCTTCCAAGAGTGTGTGTGTCCAGCTTTAGTGGGCTCTGCCATCCAGGAAGGTCATGGAGTGGACAGGCTAAGAGTGGGAGCTCCAGGGTTGGAACTTTTGCCCAGTAAGACAATAGGCCTTGAGCAAGTCATTTGACCTCTGTGAGCCTGGGTTTCTCCCCAGGAAGGGGGTGATCATGTTCCTTCCTTGAAGAAATGGGGGATACTACAACAAATTCCTGGTTTGCAGGCTCTACTGCAGTCTGACTGCCTGCTATTGGACTTCATGTAGTGCTGGATGAGCCTCAGGCTTGAAGGCCACAGCTGCTGGTACATTGGGAAGACAACTATGTGAACAAGAGGCTAGTCAGCTAAGCTCAGGTTCATAATTCCCTCTTCTTCAATAGGAGACTATGATGACTATGCCTTTCCTACTTATCCAGATGTTACAGGACTAGGGGAGGTAGAGGAAGGAAAGATCTGAGTAACCCCCGAAAAGCCTCTCACAGAAATCACTATCATAAAACCCAGAACAGCATTATTAATTGCCAGTTCGATTGTTGGGTTTCAGGAAGCCCTGACTTCACTAACTGCACATGTGTCACTCAATTTAACTTTAATCTTCCTCTAACAGCTTTGCCAGGTGGGACCCTATTTACTGCTTAGTGTTGTAGTTAGCTATACCGAGGTACAAAGAGCTTAAGTAGCTTGCCCTAGGTTATACAGATAAGCATGGGAGCAGAGGGAACACCTGAGTATTCAAACCCAGCCAATCAAATCCCAGATCATAGAGTATCGCTTGCTTGACTTATATATGCATTATACAGTTGAGTTTCCAAGTTTCTGTCTGTAAAGTGTGGATGGTAATCTACTGAGGATCTTAATCCATGGCTCTCCATGGAGCTGTCAATTAGTCCTTCCTACCTCCTGGGCATCTCTCAAACATCTTAGGAACACATGTGCCCATACCCAGGCACACCCAAGGATGAATGGATTAATAGATACATAGTTCAGAGACAACTTACAGAAACATGCCTCAAGACAGAGATCAGAATATGCATGTAAAGAAAACCAAGGCTCTCACACAGTCATTGATGGAGTTCTGATCCTGCTGGAAAGAGTTCTACCAGCTTGAGATGAGAAGCATGAACAGAGTATTAGCCAATGGTGACCTTTGTCCTACTTCCCATGTTATAGAAGCCGTGCATGTGGGCAACATGGTCCTATGAGGCCGCAGAGACTTCAACAGGACACCCTCCAATCTTCCTGTGCAGACTTTTCAAAAAAAATAATAATCATTTATTTTTACAAGTTCCTTTTATAAGCTTTTGGGTAATTAAATGATCCAGTTAAATATCTCAAGAAACATTATTTCCCAATAAAATTCCATTACATTCAACAAATTTACTGTGTTCTGTACTAAGTTCTGTGGCGTCTAGCATAGTAGTAGCTATTGGCCACATGCAGTAATTTAAAGTTCCAAATTCAGCTAGAGCCAGGCATCAAGGCGTAACCGAGGTATAGAGAGAGGTGGTTGGATTCTCGGGCGAGGGTCTAAGGAACCTCTCCACTCCCTTCTTCCTTACCCCAGTCTTGAGGGTCTTTGGTAGGTAATTATGTTCCTCTGACGAAGATGGTAATGACTGTTATGTTCAGAGCACAGAATTCTACAAGGGCTAGGGAAGGACAGAGAGCGGAGAGAACATCTGTCAGGGAATAACCTACCCCAGGATGGGTTCTCACGGAAAGTGAAACCAAAGAAATTTTCATATAGACGAATAGCAGTCTTCAAATACTGAACTCAAATTTTAAAAAGTAATGTATTTTCTGTAACTGGATTTCACAACATTTAATGTTTTCTAAATACTATTGAAGAGCAAGTTTGAAGAAAACTTCATTAAAAATTTGAATGTTACGAATCTTAAAAGAAGCCATATGCAAATGTAATTGCGTTATAATTCCACTTATACAAGAGTCTGGCATCAGCAAGATTGCTTCTATGATGATAGAAATCAGAACAGCAGTTGCCTGGGGGGAGGGGTGGGATGCAGGGTTTGGGAGCTGGGACCAACTACAAAGGATTCGGGAACAGTTTCTGAGGCGTTGGTGCTCTATCTGGATAGCACCCTGGTTTACACAGGTGCACAAATTTGTTGGTACTTGCGGGACCATTTTACTTTAGCATGTTACACGGAAAGTACATTTTATTCCAGCTAAAATTACAGGCTGAATTGATATGTGACAGACAGATTTGATAAATAAGTGGCAGATGAAGGATGGATGGATGGATGGATGGATGGATGGATGGATGGATGGATGGATGGATGGATGACACATGACTTGTTCTGGCTCACGTGAGTGATATTATGAAAGTATGTGCTATTGCTTTGTCTGGCAGTGAGTTGGTCCCCATGAACTTTATGCCACCGAAAGGGAAGTTTGGGCTGTACATCATGATCTCGTGTGGTGTGGAAAGAATTGTGTTGTTCTTGCTTTTTCCAGTGTTTGATTCTTCCTTTCTTATCCAAGGTGAACAAACAGGAAGGTTGTTTGTCAGAGGTTGTGAATGATATCATTTGGAGGCAGGAAGATTGTAGCTAACCTGATTTTCTTTTTGCTCCTTTGTCTTCATTTTCTCCTCATTTTTGCCGTATTATTAGTTTCAACAAGGAACATGTATTACTTATATAATCTTTTATAAGCTGAAATTAAAAACGGAATCTTTCGTTGGCTGAGAGAGTACTGCTATCCCTGAGCGCAGTGCACTCATGTGAACACTTAGGTCTTAGATTCTGTTCAGTCACGCTCTTCTGTTCAGGCTCTGTGGGGCATAGTAGTATCCATGGGGTCTCAGTAAATGCTGCCACTTCATTCCTTGTCTATTTCCATGTACGGATCCATCTCATCGTGACTCTAGGAACAGCCCGGGATATCCTGGCTTTGTGTAGAAGTGTTCTTCAGCTGTTTGCCACACTCATTGCCTCTCTTCTCTTGTCCACAGATTCTTACTTAACCCTTGATGAACCAATGAATAACATCACCACGTCCCTGGGGCAGACTGCTGAACTGCACTGCAAAGTGTCTGGGAATCCACCTCCCACTATCCGCTGGTTCAAGAATGATGCTCCTGTGGTCCAGGAACCTCGTAGAATCTCCTTCCGGGCAACCAACTATGGCTCTCGGCTACGGATTAGAAACCTAGACACCACAGACACCGGCTACTTCCAGTGCGTGGCAACCAATGGCAAGAAAGTGGTTTCTACCACTGGAGTCCTGTTTGTCAAGTTTGGTAAGCAGCCTTCAACTGGTTTGGCCCTAGGCCATCGGTTCACTGTGTCAGGATAACCAGAGTTCATAAGAGTGCTTACTGAGTCCCACAGCTGGCACCATTGTATTTAACTTACAAATAAGTAGCCCATAGCCCAGGAGGGAGCTCCTAGGGTCAGAGGGACCCAGTTCCAAAGCAACAGAGGGGAAATAGAGGAGGCCACTTCTCTCTGACATCACTTCCCCTCCTCCAAACCCTTGTGCCGTCTCTCTCTCAGCACAGGTGCTCCTCTCCCAGAGGGGTTCAGAAGACCTGTGCCTTCCCATATGCAATCAATAGGGCAGAGAGTACCCTGTTAATGCTCCCTTGCATTTGAGCACTCTTTTAGACCCTGCTCTGTGGAGACAGGCACGTTCTCTCTGGCTTGGTTTGATTCATAGAGGTGAGTGGGGGAAACTAATGGCAAAACAGCGAATCCAAGAAAGTTGAGTAAGGGTGGGAATTTCCATTGTCATTGGTGGGGTACCCTCCCTCACCCTCGGTAACCCACACTGCTTCTTCTGTTGTTCTCTCATTTCTTTAGGGCCTCCGCCTACTGCAAGTCCAGGATCCTCGTAAGTACTCCACATCTCCACGCTCTGTCGTTTTTAAGCATTTCTCCGTAGGTTTCTGGGCAGAGGCAATGTTGTCCTGTGTTTGGGCCAGAATGCTGTGTTTCCAGATGCCGCTGCCTCTGCTTTCTCTCTGATGTGAAGCCCCACAGGAGACCGGCCTGGCAGCCATCTCCAGCCTGGCAATCATGAATCTGACTGATCAAAGCAAACCTCGTCCTACATTTACTAGTTTTAAATGAATCTAACAGTTAGTGGCAACAGTGGATTTGGTCGAATCAAACAAAAAAATGATAGAGCGTTGGCTTAGGGACTTTTTCCTCCCCCTAACAGGGTCTGTTTTACATTCTGCAAGCATTTCTGATGCTTTGAATTATTGCACAGGACAACATTAGTTGATCACTTTATTTTTTATTCCTTTCAAAGAACTCAGCAGCTGAAGTTCTAACTCACAAGGAGGAGGGAGAGCCCCATCTTGGATAGAGAGTCCCCTGGAAGTCAGATTCCTTCCAAGTCCCTTGATAATGCAGTCTAAGGATTCCGTTTCTTTAAATGATGCTATTGTTGATGCGTTTATTATTCTGGCTGAGGGATTCTCATCTTTCACTCTAGAAACATCTACTTGAGGGGGCTTTTTTTTCTTCTTTATGTATATTTTTATTTGGAGAGAAAGACCCATTTATTCAAACTCTTGCTTTGCAGGGAAACCTTCACCCCCATGTTCTGTAGACTTCTGAGGTAGAATTCATCAGGTCTGCCATGAGAGCCTCAGCATGCCTGGCCTGGACCACACCAGGGTGAAAAGTAACAGCCACTTAGCCTACTCTAATCCCCTCTGTGCCACTTAATTACAGAGCGGGGTATTTTAGTGCATTGGTGTACACCTGGAGGCCCAGTGGCCCACAATCCCATTAATAAAATAGGTACCGGGTAAAAATAAACATTGGCCTTCAGCCACACTGCTCTGCTATTTCATCAGCCAGTTAAAGGCAACTGTGAAAGACTCTTTAAAATTACCAAGTGCTAACTGCATTCTACTCACTGAGATCCGAAATACAGTTTGATCTCAAAACAAGTTGGGGAGTTTGCTCACTCAGCCTTGCATCTCCTGAAGCTAACTTTTCTATTTTCTTTGTTTTTTTTTTTTTTTTAAGTTGTCATGCCAATTCCATTGTATACGGAATTCTTTTGAAGTCTTATTTAAACAAAGATTAAAACTTTTGCTACATGCTGTAAAACCGATTCCCACACGGGTCCTTTATTTGTTCATATTAATCTGTGCTTCTAGTGTGGCTGATAATCCGATCACAGGCTGGTTTCTGTGGTTCACTAACTTCCCTTTACTGTTCGGCCCAGGGCTATTGACTTTCTGCCTTCTGCATGAGAAGGTTACTTCTTGGTAATCCCAGTGGTTTTTAAGTACTGACATTCTGCATGTGTTGGCTTTTTCTCAGTGGCCATCTGTCTGGTTGAACCTAGTGTCTCATGGTTTGATTTTATGCAGAGATAACCTAGCAGCTTTGTGAACTGATATACTGAAGTTCATTAAGGACATCTAACAACAGCTAAAGGGATCTGTTAACCTCGGACATTTGTGTTTCATGTTTGCTGTCTTAGCACCTCCTGAGTTTAATCAGCCATAGCACACCATGTATAGCTGCCATGTTTCCTTAGGTCAGCCATGTTTACTTACCTAAAAGTCTTCAACCCAGTTGGGAAACATGTCAATGCCCTGTCCAGCTCAAGCTCTATCATTCTGGCATCCTAGTTGGCATTTTGATACTTTGCCTTTTTTTTTTTTTTGGTTTGTGTGTACAAGTGCATGTACAGATGCCAGAGGAATATGTCCAGTCCTATCAGTCTCCACTTTTTTCCATTGAGACAGGGTCTCTCACTGAACCTAGAGTTAGGCTGGTGACCAGCAAGCCCCAACGATCCCCCTGTCTCTTTTATCCCAGGCCTCAGTACAGTGGTTACAGGCACCCACAATCACATCTCACATTTTATGTGGCTTCTTAAGACTTGAACTCAGGTCCTCATGCCCATACAGCAAGTTGAAAAGAGAGACAGTGCCAGTACGCTATTTCTTTCCCTCAAAAACCCATGATATTGCCTCCGTTTTCAACTACCAGCACTTATTCTGTCTTTAAGAGTTCCTAATACGAACTCCCGGATAGGGTGGTAGTTCCCATCTGTGCCCTCAGAGTGCCCAGTGAACAGGCAAACCCTAAAGCAGTCAGAAATAGACAAAATGGGAGCTGTGTGGACCTTGCAGCATTATGGATAACATGCATGGCCTTCTTTGAAATTCTGTTTTTTCCCAAAATAGAAGTGGCATGCAGTTTACTGGTTTACTTGTAAGTAGCATGGTCAAAGTAGCTGAAGATAAGATAAGAAAAGTTAGAGGCAGGAGGCAGCAGGAGGGACCCACGGAAAGCCAGGCTCTGAGCCGGCAGCCAGTCCCTCCTTCTGAGGAAGGAACAGATTCAGGTTTTCACAGAAAGCTTTCGGGATGGTTGTTTGGCTGAGAGTCAGAGCAAGTTTGAGGTTTTCCGCGTTTCTGTTTACAGCCTCAGGCTTTAGTTGTGTTTTTGCTAGACTCTAGCCCACCGCTGGCAGTCACAGGTCCCAGAGCATGTACACAGTAGAGGCCTCATACTGTGTAAGGATTTGAAAGGTGTAAATCAAGACAGCAGAACTGCCAAGCGATAATGCTCCATCTACCCACACTGACAAAAATGCCTTCATACCACTCCCCCCACCAAAAAAAATGTGTGTAAGATTTGTTTTCTATAATTAGAGGCTTAGACTATCAAAATTTATTTCAATCATTATTTTGTGTGGATGAGTATTCTGTTCATGGGCTAGACACTTGGTATGGTTTTACCTGTTAGGTCTAGAAAATTCTTTTTCCTCTGTTGCTCTAAATGTACTTACGTCACATAGGGCTTAACTCTGAGGATAAACTAAGAACCTTGTGTGCTGTGTTCAAACATAGACTTGGGAGCATGCCTGATCGACAACATTACGGAACATGCTACTGATTTTATGATCTCATCAAGCGCGTCAGTCTTGTAAGCACACATGCGCACATCACCTCAGCATGTACAAATCAAAGCGTGCGGCCATGTGTCACTCGTCGGTGCACCTGGGCAAAAGTGTCATTGTGCATCTAAGGGTGTATCTACAGAAATAGAGACAATGTAAGTCAGTCACTTGGTGTGCCTTCTGATGGAATGAAGACACACGGAGAATTCAAACTGCAAGAGGCTGCTGCCAGCTTCTCACAGTGTATTTGTAATAAACGTTTTAGGTTTACACTCTAAGCAACGACGAATGGTATATGTCATCTATAACCAAGAGATGTAAACTGCATGGCTAAGGCGTGGGAATGGTATCACACAGCCATGGAAGCTAGAATTCGAGTATCAAGGCATCTGTAGGCTTTGCTCATCCTGAGCATTGCAAGGACGGATTTTTGTGTTCTCCTGGGCCTTACGAGTACTTGATGACATTCACTGGCTCATGGATGCATTACTTCAGCATGAGCTGGATGTTCCCATACATCCTCCCTGCAAAGTTTTCCAAATAGCCCCCCCCCTTTTGTGAAGGCTGCAGTAGCACCGTGCTAGGACCCACATTGTTATTTTGACTTGACCCAGTTTTCACCTAAGGGGGTTACATTCTGTGGTTCAAGGGAACAGAGCATTCTTACTCTAATTTGTGGTGCACAGTTCAACAGTCAGCTCCTAATATTGCAAAAGCTTGCTCAGTCCTGTGAAACACTGGCTATTATTTCTCTAAAATATGAGAATTTCCCCCAAGTAATTATTGAAATATAATGAAAAACCAAAGCTAGACATGCTGGGTTAATGTTCAAAGTGCTGTTTGGTGTGTGAAAACTATCACAGCCAAGCTGCGAGAAGGCATGTGGCTCGGTGACTGGTGTCTTTTCTCTCTTACTGAAATGCTTTTGTCATTGCTGTCCTTGAGGTGTGGAAAGCAGCACCTCTTGCCCTAACAGAAGCATAATCACACAACCTTCCCACTGCCTGTCACTGTCAACTTGGATGGAGACATGTTCCCTGGGGCCAGAATCTTGCTGATCTCATGAGCAACATTTAAGTTTCTGTGACCCTGTGTGGGCCTGAAGGGAAGAGTCTGAAGGCACAGAGGGGTCCATGTGGACTCTTTCCTTTTATTGAATCCGTTTCTTGTTTGTTTGTTTGTTTGTTTAATGTGGGCACAGGGTAGGTTCCTACTTTCTCTCCCTTTGTCCTAAGTAACTGTTTTGTTGAGCAATCCTCAGGCAGGAAGGCTCCATTCTGCCCTTACAGGCTCTAAAACTAACTGGGTCAAGCCCATCCAAATACCAAGGGTGACCTCCAAACTGATCAGTAAGTACTGTCAGAGCAACCGCTAGCCTTGTGTTTGACTTGAGTAGTTAGAAACTATACCTTGCCAACTTGACCAAAACCAAACCAAACAAACAAAATCAGCAAAGACAATTGGCGATCACATCTTCACTGTTGTGCTTTTCTCTACACTTTCCCTGTGTTCTGTGTCCCTTACATTTCCAGGTGTATCCTAAATTTGTTCTTAGTAGTAGTGACAAAGAGCATTTGGGATTTTGAAAATTACGTTGAATCTATCAATCTTTTAATTGATTTGGGGAGGATTTCCATCTAAACAGTATTAAATCTTCTGTGAACATGGTGCTTTCATTCCATTTTCTTAATTTCTCTACATAGTTTTGTAGATTTCATTGTACAAGCCCAGCTCACTTTTTAGGAAAAAAATATATTTCTAAGTAATTATTTTTATATTAATAGTGCGGCATTGAAATCATTTTCAGGTTATTCACTTTATTCTGTAAAGCTACAGTTCATTTCAATAAACTGATTCTATGTCCTATAGGTTTTGTGAGATACGGACCCCTCCTTGTTCTCTAGCTCTAGTAAGCATTTCTTTATATGTGCCTTGTGTCTGCTTCTGTGTCTATGTGTATGCATACACATAGCTCCTCTCATGCAAAAACTTTGCATCCTTATATCAGGGTTCAGAGGCCAATGGACATCTCTTTGCTTAGGTTCTCCCTTGAGCTTTGTGGTTCCCCCCTTGTTTCACCCAGATGGGAATGCTACCATACGCAAATATGCTCCTTTTTCTTAACCAGTGTCATGGGACCAGGACTCTGTCACTGTGAAACTACAATGGCTGGTCTAATTAAGACATGTTTGTGAGAAGGATTTTCCAAAGAGTTCCCCGTGGGTCAAGTCATGTCAGTTGTCTAGAAATGGGCTTTGGAGATACTCCAGACCTACTCTGCCTTCTCCAGTGACTGTGTTTCACAAGGTTCTAAAGCAGTGGTTCTCAACCTGCGGGTTGTGACCCATTTTGAGGTTGCATATTAGATATTCTGCACATCAGATACTTATATTATGATTTATAACAAAAATTGATTTACAGAAAAATTGCAGTTATGAAGTAGCAACAAAATAATTTTACGATTGGGGGTTTGCCCCAACATGAGGAGCTGTAATAAAGGGTCACCGCATTGGGAAGGTTAAAAACTACTGCTATAAAAGGATGTTGGATAAGAAGAGACCAGGGCAAGCTATAAAGAGCTCTGAAGGGCTATGTGTTTTCTACTTACCCTCTCACGTTACACATGAGCAACCCTAGCATGGCGTTTACTGCATATTCGGCCTTCTGGGAGTCGAAGGTGTGCGTATTTCCCTTCTTTAATCCTCGGGGGTCTTCTTCAGTTCTGCTTGTTTAAAGGCTGTGTTATTTGAAAAGAAACTTGGGAAGGAAAGGGTTCATTTAGCTTACAACTCTCAGGTCATACTCTATCTGTGATTGGAATCAGGGCTGGAACTCAAGGCAGGAACCTGGAGGCAAGAACTGAAGCGGAGATCATGGTGGAAGGTCATTCACTGGCTTTCTTCTAAGGGTTTGCTCAGCCTTCTCTCTTATATAACTCAGGACCACCTGCTCAGGATTGGCACTATCCACAGTGGGCTAACCCACCTACGGTAATGATCAATCAAGAAAATGCCCGCATAATATTTGCCTACAGGCAAATATCAGATATTTACATTATGATTCATTTGCCTACAGGCAGATCTTATGGATCATTTTCTTGGTTGAGGTTTCCTCTTCCCAGATGTCTCTAACTTGTGTCAAACTGACATAAAACTAACCAACACAATATCTATGTCAGAAGGAATGTTAAAGATTAGATTAACTAATAAAATGCTTTATACGTCAGAGGTAACAGTGTGCCCGGCACATGTTAGGAGCTGAATAATGCTGGCTGACATTATCGCTGTCATCACTACTGTTTGAACAAAGAGGTTAGACCTTCTTTCCAGCCGGAGTCCTCCTGTGGACACTCTTCCCTGCTGTGACCCTCAGCCAGAGACCTTGAAACCTTTATTTCCTTTTCTCTCGTCAGCTTTTGGCTAACATCCCTTTCAACAACAACAAAAAAGATCAAGTAGTTTTTACTGATTTTTTTTTCCTCCTCTTTTATCTATGTCCAAGTCTCAAGCATAGTGAAAAAGTAAAGCTGGGTGCTGGCCCAGCCCAGGAAGTGATAATATAACTTTCAACTCAAGATAAACTCAAGGAGATCTTTCAACACAGCTACTCAGGCAGTTGGGAGATGTAATGTCCTGTAGAGAAGGGACCAGGGAGTCACTCAGCAGCTGGGCCAGACACAGAGGGACAGCATTTCAGTGAAGCCAGCTAACCATGGTGTCTGCACCAAAACTACCTTAGACTTTGCATTTCTCTGAGCAAGGACAGATGGTGGGAATGTGGGGAGATTAAACAAGAAGGCTTTCCAATCCCAGGAGGGCAAGCCCAAGAGCACAAAAGGTTGAAAAGCCAAACTCTTATGTCTCATCCCAGCCTTGTCACTCAGCAACCTCTATTTTATGAACAAGGTGTGGAAAGCTCCCATTCAAGTGACACTTGTGAAGATTGGCAAGGCATCTCTGTGTACAGGACATATTCAAAAACAGAAGAAAAGTCCCCGCCTTCTAGATAGTTAATTCCTGGAAGCTTGTCCACCAAGCTCTGAGCTTCTTGTTCCTTGTTCCTGTGACACTTCACACAGTACCTCGTGTGTAGTGATTGCTCAGCAATGCGTGTTATGATGGATAGTAGAAGTCTCTGCATTTCTCACACACTCCTAGCATTTGGTGGTACCACTGCCTGACACACTTTGAGAAGCAAGCACTTGAAGAAAAGATACCTGGTTATAACCTTTGTGTGTCATTCACTAGCCAGTGACCTTGAGCAAAAAGCTTACTTTCTCTGGTCCCTAAGTTTCTTTTTTTCTGACCAAAGAACTGGGGCTCAATGTCTTCTAAGTATTTTTTTAACAGCTGAATTTGATGACAAATTGAAACTCAATGTATTGTTTCCTCTATTATTATAAAACCCCAGTCAAGATTATGAATTTTGTACCATCAGCTCCTAGGCTATTTTTTTTTCTACTCTGAGGTATCAGTATTTCTCCTTTCTGTCATGAACATCCATTCTCACCACTCCAAACAAGGCCCTATTCAGTTATATTGAGTCAGTACGAAAGATCTATGAGAAAATGGCCCTCAAGTACATATCCTAAGACTCTGAAAAGATTGTTAGAAGAGGAGGCCAGAAGCAGGAAACTCCTAGAGATTGGCTTCCTGGGACTCTATGACAGTACTTGGTAGCTGCGGTAAACCCCAGGCTCTGTTCTATGTCAGGGGTGGACAGCAAGTTCCTCTCTGCCAGCCACCTACATAAAGGCACCTTATGGAACTGCAAAAGCACGGCACGTTAGTTCTTGTTGCTGTGACAAAAGAGATCTGATAAAAAGCAACTTAAAGGAGAAAGAGTTTATCTTGGATTATAGTCTGAGGGACTGTAGTCCTCCACGGCAGTGAAGGTGATGCCAGGATCCTGAGGAAGATGATCACATTGCACCAACAGCCAGTAGGGAGATGGATGCTGACGCTCAGCTCACCTTTTTGTTTTTGTTCAGTTCAATATGCCAACCCTGGGAATAATACCTCCTACTTTCACGGTGAGTCTTTTCTCCTCAGTCCTAGGAAGCACCTTCACAGACAAAGTCAGAGGTGTGTTTCCATGGTAATTCTACAGTTAGTCATGTTGACAAGATTAAGTAGCATCCATGGCCTTGTTGAAATCTGAGGGCAGCCATTAACTACTCCCACTCTACAGATGTAAGAGCAGATACAGAGCTTACACTGCTGTATTCCCTCCCCGTGTTGAAGGAAATAGTCAAGAATACTTACAGGACTACATATTTGATCCTCTTAAGCATGCCAATTATTTATATTCATGAAGCAGTTTTAGTACAGGGACACTCTAGGACTAGCAGGAGAGAGTTGTATAATGGGAGATGCTCAGAGATGTTGAGTGTTAACATTTTTGTCCTTCCGAAACTGGAGCGCACAGTACACCCTTTCTCTGCAGGTCTCAAACTTTATTGGCATGATTGGGAAGAACCTAAATTCTAAGAAGGGCAACGTTGGTTCATAGCTGAGGGGTCTTGTAGAGAGCAGTTCCCAGAGGCTCATTTTCACACCGAAATCACTGAAACTCCAAGACTTCCCTGAAGTCACACGAAAATCTATTTCTTGTTATTAAACAATGTCAATCACCTAATACTTTTTACTCAAACTACTCATTTTTACAGAGTATCATTACTATGATGAATATATATATATGTACATACATACTAAAATAAAGTATATTACTTTTTCTTTGCTGTGAATAATCCATAGTGACTGCCAATGATCACCACTTCCAAAGTTTAAATTGCGACAGATGAGACCAACCAACTGAGATTACCCAGCAATGTTGGCCTTGCTTTTATGTAAGTTGGGAACCTACTCTTAGAACTTGGACAACAGAATAGTAACCCAAATCCAACTTCTTGCCACTGGGGATGAAAGTGTCATAGAATAATTAAGAAGTTTTCATGAGCCAGTCATCAACCACCTCAAAAACAGGTCTAATATTTTTATGTCCAACCTCCAATGGACCTACCCTCCATTTATTTTATAAAACTGAAAAATATAAGCTCGATTTATCAATTATCCCTTAGTAAGTTACACATACCACATATATATATTATGATATTTGATATAGCTATATATTGATTGATGTCTGACCCATGATGGGTATTTAATTGTTCCTATGGCATTTCTAACCCCAATGGCAAGAATTTGCCTTTGAGTTGTTTTACTGTTTTATAATGAAATGCTATACCTTCTTCAATGTCCAATGTCTAGTTTATATTGACAAACACAATTTTGATGCTAATTTTTATCAGAAATGATTAACTATCAAAACAGATCTCTATTGTCAAGTCACTTCAAATACAAAGTTTTAGTAACCAAGTTGACTAACAAATCATTGTTTGTTTAATATTTCTAACTACACTGACAAACTTAATCATCATTTTTAAGAGTTGATTTGACTTTGAACCACAATTTATTAACTTCCCAATTATGTCTATCCAAATTAAGTAATATTGCTAAATCTTCTAGCAACTTAGTATCATTTATATTAAATTCAAAGGTATAATGCAAAAATTGAAAAGCAACGCCCAGTTTACCAACATCAATAAAGCATTCTTCAGACTTTTTCATGTAGTTTTTGTAGCCAGTTCCCAGAGAACTATTAGTCACAATTAATAGCTGCAGAATAGTTCTCATTAAATGTATAAATACGGCAATTGTAGATGTGTATTGCAAAAAGCCACAGTTAGACCCACATTCTCTGCACATACTGTGCAAGGTTATAGTGAGCTTCTCCTTTCATTAAAGCTGCACAGTCAGCTGGTTCATACACAGTGTGGTTGCAGCAAGGACACGTACCATTTTTTTGCCCTTGACTATTGAGTCTTTGGTGGCATACATCTGTTCCAAGAAATTCTTGAATTGGGATCAATGGTGTATCTAACCTTTGTGAGACTCTTCAATGACTGCCCAGCAAGCCCCTGTGATGAACATTTCCATTGCACTTGGTTTCTCTCCATGTCTTTAAACACTGGCAGTGATTCGCTTTGCTCACGAATCTGAAATGATTAAAGCATCTCTATCCTAACATGGTTTCCAAAGTCGGCTTCAGAAAACTTGAGCACAGATATTTTCTTTCTCTTGTTTTTCCAGTTTTTCCCTCTTATTGAAAACAGATTCTTTGCTCATACAATATATCCTGATTATTGTTTCTCCTCTGTCTATTCTTTTCAGTTCCTCTTCACCTCATTTCCTCTCTGAATCTACTCCTTTTCTGTCTCTCATTTTAAAAAGAAAAGGCTTCTAAGAGATAATGACCAAACATAACAAAATAAAATACCATAAGATGAAGCAAAAACTATCATATCGAAGTTATACACAGCAGCCCAACAAAGGAGGAAAAGAGTCCCAAGAGCAGGCGCAAATGTCAGATAACCACTTGTTCTCACAGTCAGGAGTCCCATAAAAATACTAAGCTAATATCTATACTACAAACAGTATAATATATTATAATATAATATATATCTGGCACAGACCCACGCAGACCCTGTGCCGCTGCTTCCGTTGCTGTGAAGTTTATATGAAGTGTATAACCTTGCTTAGTTGATTCAAAGAGCCTTGTTCTTCTGGTGTCCTCTATCCCTTCTGGCTCTTAGACTCTTTCCACCTCCACTTTCATGGGATTCCCTGAACTCTGAGGGGAGGGATTTTATGGAAGCCTCCTATTTAGACTCTCTCTTTCCTTCCCTCCCTATCCTTCTTCCTTTCCCTCTCCCTCTTCTCCCCTCTCTTTCCCTATAATGTCTGGCTGTGGATCTCTGCATCTGTTCCCATCTGTGAAGCCTCTCCAATGATGACTGGATAAGGCACTGACCAATGAGGATAGCAGAATATATCATTAGGAGTCATTTTATTGATACTTTTTTTTTCTTCAGACCAGTACTATTTGGTTTTACCCCAGGTCTCTGGTCCTTGGTTTCCCAGTCAGTGTCAGGCATGGGTTCCTTCCTGTGGAGTGAGCCTTAAGTCAAATCAGATATTGCTTGGCTACTCCCACAAGTTCTGGAACACAGATATCATCAATACATATCCTAAAGTAGGTCAAAACAATAAGAGAGCTTGGTGTTGGCTTATTACATTTCACTAAGTCTAGAGTTTGATCTAGTGGCTGGATCAGGGCATTTTTTGCCATACCATACTGAATTTTTTTTTTTTACAACATCCGTCAAAGATGAAACAATGCCCACTCTAAAGTTTCAATTTCACAGGCCATAAATTGACATTTACTGTGAGTGTGGAATCTCTTCATGGTAAAAAAATAACCCAAAATACTAATGTGCCAATTCCTCTAATGTTTCATGTCTAATCTAAAGAAAAGTACTCACAATATTTCAAATTTTGTATCAGCTGACCTTTGGGTTTTTTTTAAGAAGTACTCAATAGCCTCTCTCTGAATATAATTGAATTCTTTTCCTATCACTTGTTTATTTTAAAATGGCTTTATGGGGCTCAAGTTGTAGGCTGTACATGAAACTAGGCTCTATCCCCAGCGGGACCTAAAGCACCTGCAGTCCTAGAGAATGCCTCTACTCATGAGAAGGGGCTGTGACGCCATCTTCAGCTGCATAATCCAGGCCGCATGCAAGTCTGTCCCCACAAAAATGTTCTGAGAACCGTTTAAACCTACATGCCCAGATTATACTAAAAATGCGTGTGAAATGCTTTTTCTCTGGGGCATTTAATTCGGCTTTCAGATGATCAATTTCATCCTTTTTTTTTTTTTTTTGACTACTGCTAGGAGTCATTTTAAAAACAAAACTATTATGTCATTGTTAGGAAAGCTTCAATATTATCCATTTTATTATTTTTAAGTTTACCTTTTTTTTAAAACACAGAGTACAAGATTTATGTGTGTGGCCCTGTTCAGTTGATATCCATCATGAATTTTGTGGCATACTTTATTCTGGACTCTCTTTCTGCAATACAGTTCTGCCCCACAGAGACCTCCCTTAACTAAGACCCTGCAGAACTCATGACTTCTCCAGAGGCGTACGTGTTTGAATCAGCTTTCTGTCTGTGGCTAAAAAGAGACGTTCAGAAAACAGGAGTGGTGGTCTGATAGGATTTCAAAGTAGTATTCACCAGGCTCCATTTCCTCCGAATTAAACACACATAGGTGTGCACGTGTGCGCGCGCCCACAGACATATATGATTGTTTGGATGACCATCCAGATTGAAGAGAAGGGGGAAACTGCAAAGAGAAACACGTGAAGTTGCAAAGTAAGATGTTATTCTTTGAGATTAAGGTTCATTTCAAAATAGACTGCTGGCCTGGCCAGCAGATCCTGGAGGCTGACAGCGGGAGAATGCAGCCCAGTTCACACACCTGCAGCCAGCACCGCAAAGGAACTAGGCTCTAAGGAGTTCTGTTATCTGCTTGTTCAGAGAAAGCCTTCTTATTTTGTCATCTTATTGTTATTACTATAGATAATTGTTACAGTTAATTTTATATAACTGTGTTGATTTCTCTTTCACGCTGAACCCGGCTATCATGCTTCAGTTCTTCTCTCATCTTCCCTGCACCTCTCCTGTGGCTCAATTCCCTCGGTGAATCCCCTACTTCCTATCCTCTACCGCCTATGCCCCTGGCTGACAGGAAGTCCAAGCCCTATACTCTCTCCTGCTCAGTGATTGGCTCCAAGGTGCTTTATTGACATAGCAGGGGACCATTGGGGAGCAGAGGTTATGCAACTTTAAGATAGTCTCGGAACAAGGTTTGCAACCAGGTATGGGGATACAGAAATCCGCGTTTGAATTATGAAATAACCTTATGCCTATAGAAAATACACGCAAAATTTGTCATTTTGACCATTTCGCAGTAGACAGCTCACTGGCAAGTAGGTTTTAAGTATCTGGTTGCTGAACCAATCCTTGTCTCCACTTACTAGGTTTTCCCCTCTCCTCAGCAATCACTGGCGGAGTTCTGTCTCTGGGTTTGCCTATTCTTGACACAGTAAAACTGGCCGGGGGGGGGGGGGGGGGCTCAATAGGAAGGAGTGTTTTCCCATTGTGTGCTAGGGCCCAGTCCGAAGGCAACACGCTTCTCCCTGCCACGCTGTCCTTCCCATTTCATACTATGCTTCAGTCCACCACTTAGTTCTTGACACCGGCTCCTCCATTTGTAATCTCTGTGCATCCTTCCTCCCCCTGCAAAGAGGGCAGTGGACTAATACCCAAGCCCTGGGTAAGTGACTGGTGGACAAGGCCAGACCCCAGCTAAGAGTGCAGAGCCTTTGAAGTGTGGTGTCTTTCTTCCTTGTACATTCTGAATGACACCAATATGTCATCCACTCAGCAAGATACCTGGTTCACAGCAAGCCCTTTGAAGAGGTTTCTGTTTCCCTTCCTTTAGGGTTCTGCCTTCTGTGGCTTCTCATTGCTTTGCTGTACGCAAGTGCTTCAGAGAGGTTGTTTGGGGTTCCAATTTGCAGAGCAAATATGACCATTCTCTAAGAAAATGGGCTCTGATGCAGATCCTGGATCAGCCCTGCTGACTTTCAGAATCATCAGGGATTCCAAAGTGGTCTTAATCAAGTACCTTAGGCTCACCACTCAGTTCTTTTTCAGCCTGTGTTCCTGCTCCGTATACCTGATGAGGCATAAGAAACTGTGAAGACAAATGTATGGTGGGATGTTAGCAGGGGCTGATGTAAATATGTTTGTGGAGAAGAAAAGACAAAGGCCTGAAAGTCTGATGTTGACAGAAGCCATTGTTACTGTTTGAAATAGAACTTGATCCCAGTTTTTGAAATCATTTAGTGGGTCCCCAGGCCTGCCAAAGAATGGGCAGCAGGGTGCCCTGTACCTCTCCTACCAGGAATCTTGGTTTGTGGCACCAAATTTGTGTTCTAGCCCCTAAATATCTTCTTGGCGTGGCTGGGAGATGGAGGAGCTTTGGTGTGTGTTGTCCACCTAGGGGTCAGAAGTGAGTCAAATCTAAATCTCAAATGGCTACTCTCTGGTTTCCATTCAGAGTACGGGCTTTCCCAAAAGCAAACGCAGAAGCTGACTTTGCAGAGCATTTGTGCTGAGTAAGCAACCTCAGCACCATTTCAAGGAACCCTGGAGTTAAAGAGCCTGTGGTTTGTTTGTTTGTGTGTGTGTTTGTTTGCACTAACCTCACCAGCTTATGGACACTCCGTGCCTTCTTCCAACCCCAGAAGCTTCAGAGCACATCCCCCTCCAGCCTTGCACCTATGTGCACTCAACTCACTTCCTCTATGTAACTCTATACGTGCCAGGTTTGGGAAGCTTTCTGGGCTAAGAGAGCAGCAGAACAAGGGAACAATGAGAAAATGCAATTTGCTTGGAGTCTCAACCAGCCTGAGGTCCCCAAAATGCTCCTCTGATGCACCATCTCTCTTTTTTTTTCTTTTTATTGTTATTATTAATTACAATTTGTTCAGTTTGTATCCCGGCTGTAGACCCCTCCCTCATTTCCTCCCAGTCCCTCCCTCCTTCCCTCTTCTCCCCCTATGCCCCTCCCTTAGTGCAGTGATAGGGGAGGTCCTCCTCCCCTTCCATCTGACCCTAGCCTATCAGGTCTCATCAGGACTGGTTGCACTGTCTTCCTTTTCTCATTCTCTTTATGGATTTGTGATGCACTCGAGGCACTGGTGACCCTCCACAAGCCCTAGGCGGAATTTCTCAGCCACTAAGTTGAAACAGAACAGTATGGTTATCAACACAGAACAGTAAGGTTATGAACACCGGGCCCTAAGAAGTGGACTTGCTGAGTGTTTTCATCCCTGCCTCCCAGTTCCCCTCCTGAATGTTTCCACTGGAAATTCCCCACTTTGCTGCTTGGCTTAGCTGGGAATGCTTGGCTCAGTACCCTTGAAGACATCCAGCGTTCATCCCACAATTAAGACATGGAGACTCCACAAAGCATTTCATGAGAGAAAGTGCAGTGTGATTAGATCATCTGAAGGTGGCTAATGCCTGTCATCTGTACGGCATTAAGAAAGATCACATGGGCAAATGACAGCACTTCTTTGAAGAGATCTGAAGGGAAGCCTCTAATGAGCTCTGTTGTGGGTTCTCTCACTCCCGGTGGGTTAGCGGGACACGCAGGAATGGGAGATCTCCTTTGGGAGGAAAACGCTGTGTCAGAGTCGAGATCCCTCCTTTGTAGCCCCACGCCCTTCACCAGAGGTCAGCATACTAGCAATTCTGTGGCTGCCCCTCAGTTCGCAACAGGGTTACAGCCTGCTGCCTGACCATCATCGGACAGCTGTAGTTCAGTATATGTAGTTCTGAGCTTGATTCAGGAAGCTGGGGGACGCCACTATGCTTGCTTGTTCAGTGGCTGGCCTGCCGTTAGTTTTGGTCTTTAGTTATTGCTGTAGTCGATTTGTTTTGTAGTTTGAGAGACCAGACCCAGGCCTTGCACATGCTATGTAAGCACTCTATCCCTGAGCACATCTTCAGCATTCACTCTTTGGATAAGAATAGCTTGTTTTTCCTGAAGGCAGAAGGAAAGCTGCTACATGGCCAAATCAAAGTGGCTGCATGAACAAGCTTGCCACTGTTGGTTATACTTAAGCATCCAGCCTTTGCCCCTAAGCCACTGGACCGTTCACTTACAGGGAACCATATATACACCTGTACTGTGCACGCCCACATTTGACTTTTTTAAAGGTACTGCTAAATAAAAATAGGTATTAACTAGTTGAAGAATTAAATATAATTCTGTGAGCTGGAGGTCAAAGGGGCAGAAGCGGATGTGTGAGTTTCCCAATAAAGGCCGGATTTAAACTGGCTCCGAAGATAGAAAGGATTAGGTGAAGAATGCAGTGCCCCTCACAATGGTGATTCACACTTCTAATCCTACACTCAGGAGATGAGGCAAGAGGATCATGTGTTTGAGGCCAGTCTGGGCTACACAGATCATGGTTCAAAAAAAAAAAATCAGTAACAATAATAAACAATGACAAAAGCCTTGAGAGAACTGATTGCCTTCTGTCTACAAGAAACGAGGGATGCTTTTGGAGATGAGGTGGGGCAGATCCCAGAGGCCTTAAAATCCCAAAATGAAGAAGTTTAGACTTACCTGGCTCATTAGGCACAGGGTTAGGGAAGTGCTACCTATGTAGGACACACCATCATGCTTTGCTTCTGTTAAAAGACTGGATGGTTAGGCAAAGATAGAGGAAAGCTACCGAAAAGCAGCTGTGCCCCTTGGATGGCAACAGGGGAAATATTTGACATCTCAGGACTCGAAGACTTTCCTCCTCCAGACAGTAGGTGGTTATGGCTAAGCTCTGTGTTTGTCTTGTACGTGGGTTCTCCGGATAGTCCCTGGCATGTGGCAATAGTGAAGGCAATACCGGCCAAGTTTTTGTCAGGGTCCCAAGGTACTGTGCTAAACACCCTGCAAGTCTAATTTCATTTCGTGCTTCCAGTAGGCAGGGCTTTCTGACTTTGGGCTATGTTTTCTGTCCTGTGCCTGACGGAAAAATAGGCCTTTCGGTCCAATTAGATCCCACACCTCCTCTGAATATTTGAGTTCTAGTTGAGAAGCGCATCTCTCCTTCTGCCCTTTTCTTGGGTTTTCCTCTCCGCCCCCGGTTAAGGGTCCCTCCAGGTTCCTCTTCCAAACCTATGCCTTATGAGCCCCTCTCTAGAGCCTCCCCCCTCCCCACGATCCCTTTCTACTTTCCTGGATTCTGTGGCTACTTAAGGTTCTAAACTCACACTCAAGAGACTCAGGGCTAGGGCTCACATGTGGTATTTGTCTATTTGGGTCTGGGCTCGCTCCCTCTGGATTCTTTAGTTCCATCTATACCTGAAAATGTCACGATTCTACCCTTCTTTTGAATACAATTCCATTGTTTATGTGTAGCACATTTCTATTACCTATTCATAAGTGGGTGGACATCTAGGTTGCTTCCATTTCCTGGTTATTGTGAACATGTATGAACAATTATCTCTGTAGTAGGATAGCAGATCATTTGACTATAGTGGGGTCTTATGGTAGTTTTTAGCTTTCTGAGGATACACCATACTGATTTCCATAGTGGCTGCACCAGTTTGTAGTCCCATCAACACAGAAGGAAGCGCCCTGGCCAGCACACGGTTTTAGTTGTTTTCATTATCTCAGTCATTCTTGATGGGGTAAGATAAAATCTCAAACTAGTTTCAATTTGCATTTGCCTAATTGAACACTTTTTATGGTCTTTTTTAGTCATTTTATTTCTTCTTTTAAGAACTCTTAGCCTGCAGAGACTGATGAATCAACCAAGGACTGTGCACGGAGAGGACCTAGACCCCATGCTCAGATGTAGGCCATGAGCAGCTCAGTCTCCATGGGGGTTCCCTAGTAAGGGGAGCAGGGGCATTCTCTGGCATGAACTTGGTTGTCTGTTCTTTGATCACCTTCCCCTGTGAGGTGGCCACACTCACTAAGCCACAGAGAAAGAGGATGCATCCAGTCCTAATGAGACCTGATAAACTAGGGTCAGATAGTAGGGGAGAAGGACCTCCCCTATCAGTGGACTAGGGGAGGGAGGTGGAAGGGGGGGAGAGGGAGGGAGAGTGGGACCGGAGGAGATAAAGGAGGGAACTACAGCTGGAACACAAAGTGAATACACTGCTATAAATAGCAACAACAATAATAAAGAAAAATTTTTAAAAAAGAACTCTCAGTTCAGATCTGTAGTTCAATATTAAATGGGTTGATAATTTTCATGGTTTTTCATTTTTTGTGTTTTTTATATAATCTGGATATTAATCTTCTAACAGATACGTAGCTGGCAAAGATTCTTGCCTGCCCTGTGGGCTTTGTGTTCACCCTACTGATTTGTTTCCTTTTCTATACTGAAACTTTTTTTAGTTTTCCGTGATCCCATTTGTCAGTTGACCTTAATCCCTGAGGAAGTGCAGTTCTATTCAGAACGTCCATTCTTGCACCTATGTCTTGTAAGTACTGACTGTCTATTCTTTCTTCTAAGGGTTTCAACTTTCAGACTTCATGTTGAGGTCTTTGCTCAATTTGAAGCTGACTTTCGTGAAGGATGGTAGATATGGGTCTAATTTCATTCTTTTACACGCGGACATCCACTTTTCCCATCACCATTTGTCGAAGATGCTGTCTTTCCCTGGTGTGTATTTTGGCATCTTTGTCAAGTATCAGATGGCTATAATTTGGTGTGTTCTTACATGAATCTTATATTTCATTCCATTGATCTACATAGCTGTTTTTTTGTACCAGTCTCACTCTATTTTTTTTGTTATTGCTCTGTACTATAGCTTGGAATCTGGTATGGCGATATCTTTGGCAATTTCTTTATCACTCAGGATTGTTTTGGGGTGTGTATATGTGTGTGTGTGTGTGTGTGTGTGTGTGTGTGAGCCCATGTGTGCGAGTGCACTCCCATATGAATTTTAGGGATTTTTTTTCTGTTTTTGACAAGGGACTTTTTACTGGGATTGAATTGAGTCTATAAATTGCTTTTGATGGGTTGTTCATTTTTTACAATATTAATTCTATCAATCCATGAAAGGTCTTTAATCATTCATACTTGAAAACACCCAGAGAACAAATTACACGATTTTTAAAATGTGCTTAAATCTCCTACCTTCAATACCAGTACAGTTTTTCTGCTGCAGAGGAGGTTGCTGTACCTGCTGCCATGCCCATGAGTTAATCACAAGATGAAGTTCCTTTAACTTCTTTCAGCTTAATGTTCCCAGCCATCTCTGTGGGATGTTGACGGAAGCATCTTCACTGACTTCCGTTTAAAGACTGAAGTGGGATTGTCCGTGCTCTTTGAAGCACATAAATATGGTGCATATTCAATAGGTATAGGTGGAATGCATACTAGTGTATTCCAGGGACCATCTTCATACGTTCCTACATGGCTCCAATAACTGACCAGGTTAACCTGACCAGGTTATTCCTTGCTTTCTTTACATTGTGTTTTAGATTTTTTTTTTCTCTAAATTCACTATCTAGCTCTCATTACTAATATTCATTGATGTTCTCCTAAAAACATTTTCCCAAATTGCCTTTGTTTGGTTGTTTTTTAAAGGAACATTTGTAGCTGCATTTCCCTTCCCATGCTCGTGGTTCTGAGAGTTGGTTCCCCTGTGTCTGTTTTGTTTGGATTCGTAGTACAGTTCTGCCCACACCTTTCCAGAGAGTGAGGAGAATGAATGGCGGGAATGTTAGCAAGGGCCTGTGATGAACTGTGGATCTACCAGCTTGATGGATTGCCAAAAGAAAGTAGAGCTGTTATTTTCCCCGGGTGTGTGCCCTCCCTTGTGTGAGTCCAGGCCTCATCTTTCCCGTGACTTCATTTTGGGTCTTCCAGTCATCTGGGTCTCCCTGCCCTTTACCAGGTAGAATCCCTGCTCATTGTGGCTGGAAATTATTTCCCTCTTGTCACTGGATCTTATCTCCTGGAGTCGCAAGGACTCTGCGGAACAATCTCAGTTGTCTATCCGTTTCAAATCAAAGCTCCGGCCTTTTGTTTGGGACTTAGAGTAAGAGTTCCCAGAGTTCTTTGAAATTGGACACTCATGAACACACCTGGAGACGACAGTGGGCTGGCCCGCAGGTTCCCTGGTTGACAGACACACAAAGCAAAGGGCAAAGGTGAGGTTTTCATTTCTTCCCTGGGTCCTGCAATTCCTTTGAAATCTCTGTGATTGGCCCCTTCAGGGATCATTCAAACAGCTGCAGGAAATCCTCAGGCTGTGTTTTCTCCAGCTAAGCATCCAGGTCAAAGGGAAGACCTCAAGGTGCCTTCTTAAGAAAGAACCCTGCTTAAGTTTAGAGAGGGACACTGAGACAAAGGTGCCACTCAGCCATGCGTGTGCTGCTTTGAGTAGTTGCCCATACAGATGTCCTCCAAAAGGTTCAGACTTCGTGGGTCCTTGGGGGAAGTGAAGGAAGTCCATTTGTTACAGCTCAGAAACCCTATGGTTAGCTATATGGCTACCTCTTCCAAGGTAGGGGCATAATTTACAGGTAGAGTGACTGCTGGGAGCCTCTGGCCTCAATCCCTGCCACCAAAACAATGAAAAACATCACAGAATGGCTGAGGAACATATTTCTTTCTTTGTATTTGCCTCAAATTACAGCGTGAAACTTCAACTTTTTTCATCCTCCTGCAACTTAGAAGCACTAGGAGTAGTTGCGATTTGAGATATGTTAACATTTTAAATGTTTTTATTTGTTATCACTTGTGTGTAAGATGGGGGTACGCAAGGGTGTCACTGTGCCAGAAGACAACTTTGTGAAGTCAATTTCCTCCCTCCCTCTTTACATGGGTTCTGGGGAGCAAAGTTGGGTCATCAGACTTGAGTAGCAAGTGCTTTCCCTGTAAAGCCATTTTGTTGGCCCGAGTGATCTATTTCTTAAGGAATATCGGTTACTCTATGTTTTGCAACGGGAGAGAAATGATTACCTTTTGACTTGGCTTTAGTAGGTCATTTTAAAAAGCCTGGGCCAGCTGGTCGACAGGTTATTTATGAGGCACCTGGTAGAAAGTAAGTTAAATTGCCTGATATGCTGTCCCTTGTTTATAAAACAGGGACAATGTGTCTACCCTAGAGTCACAGAAGAACTCACACAGCATGGCAACATGGTACCTGACACACAGTAGGACTCCA
Source organism: Pachyuromys duprasi (assembly GCA_028658305.1). NCBI lineage: Eukaryota > Metazoa > Chordata > Mammalia > Rodentia > Muridae > Pachyuromys > Pachyuromys duprasi. The sequence continues at coordinate 31,433,577 of CM053754.1, read as the reverse complement.
AGACAAGTATTCCCCCCCCCCAGTAAAGCTGCAAAGTTTACTAGTGTGTGTGTATGGTAGGGGGGAAGCAGGGTCATTGCTGGCGTAAGATGTAAAATTATTGAAAAGGCTGGTGACGGCCCCTTGGTGCTATCATTGTATGTAAAACAATTACAAGTCTATGGTGAGAATGAAGAGCTACAATGTTTCATGACTCTGGAGCCACATTCTTGAGAGCATGCCCACCTGGCCTGACTATACCTTCCCCCTGAACCTGGATAGCTGTTGCAACCCTGGGCCCTGAGGGCAGTGGTGGAGATGAGCCTGTCATGGAATAAAGCCTCCTGCAAGCCCTCTGATGCTTGCCCAGGGGCCTGCTCTGTGAGTGGCAGCATCAATGCTGTCTTTGTTCTACCTTCAGTGTCTGGCCCACAGCTGAACCCAGGAGGCTGGCTCTGCGGGGCAACCTTGACCCAAGAAGGCAGTCAGTGCCAAGCTGAGCTCCCCTCCCCCCATCCCCCAGGCTCCAGCACAATGCCTCTCTCCACTGGAGAAATGTCTTGGGGAATACCCATGGCTCTCTCTAGGGCATTCTAAGTCATTTCCAGTTTCATGAGGAGAAATGGTTTGAAATGTGGTATCATTGCCCAAAAGGCCAGAGCCACTGGTGTAGAATTGTAAGTTCCTTTCTAATTATATGACACAAGTATTGTCTTGTATTTCTGAAGTCATGGGATCATTCATAGGACACTGAGTTCCCAGTAGGTGCAGAGACAGATACATGAAGAGAGGATGTCCCATGTCCTTAACTACTGTGGGCTGGGGAAGATGATAAACCACACATGTCCTAGGGACTGTAACGGTCACCCAGACAGGTAAAGAAATAACCAATAGTGCTAATAGCCACAATGTGGAAGGGCCACACAATGAGTGCTGTATATGTGTGTGTATGTGTGTGTATTTGTAGAACACACATGTATATGCTCATGTTTTTACAAGTGCACACAAGTGTGCATGTGTATGAGAGACCAGGGGTCAACACTGGCCATCTTCCTCTGTCTCTCTCTACTTCTTTTGAGGCAGGGTCTCCCGCTGAAGCTGAAGCTCAGCAACTAGGCATGCCTAACTGGGTACCAACAAGCCTCAGCTATCCTTCTTGCTCTACTCCGTGTCAAGATTACAGACGGGCATTGCTATGCTGTTCTTTTATATAGGCAATAGGGGGGTTAGCTCAGATTCTCATGCTGGATGGCAAGCCATGTCCCCAGCCCCACATAAGACCTCCAGTCTCCTGCCAGTCTTGAAGACACTTATTTGAGATTGGCCTGATTCTCTTCCTCCTCACCCAGAAAAGCCATGCTAGGAGAATAGCATCTGATATCATAAAAAGACATGAGAGATTTCCAACTGGGTGAGGTAGGTAGACCCCAAAGAGCAGAAGGAACATATGAAAATACTGATTCCCGTGGTACTTTACATCCACAGCAAATGATATGAAAGGAAACCGGGCCATAGCAGTGGCTTGAAGGCATGGTGGCCATGTTCGTTGATTGGCTTTTAACGTGGAATCTCTGTGAATAAGATGGGGACAGTCCTAGTTGCACAGGGAGAGCTTCCCCAGCGTGGGAACTTCTCAGTAACTAGTGCTGCAATAGGGTCTCACACTTGTTGGTTTCCATCACCTGCCAAGGATGTTATTTGGGAAATTTGGAACACTGCATGGGATGGCTGCTTCACTGCCTCCTGACATTAAACCAGAAGAAGGCCAGTCTCAACATTCTCACGGTTGACCCACACTCTGACACGAGAATCCTGATTGTAATTTTCAATGAGATCTATGCAGATCAGTATCTGTGGAGACAACGTTTTTATTTTCCAGAGGATTCTCTTAGGATTGGCAGAAACCATGTACTAGTTTAAGAGGGAGGCTAATGATCGACGTAGCAGACAGGATGTGGGTGTGTGTATGCTCCCTCTAAAGAGGGCTTCTTTCTGTGTCCGTGCCATTTTTCCTCAATGTGGACTAGGTTTGGATCATAGCTGGGGGACTAGAGAATCTTTTGTTATCACAGGATGTGGGGCCTTCTGTGTTCTGTACCCACGAGCACCACCATGTTCTGTATCTCCTTTTTCTTTTGCTTCTTGCTTGGGAATTGGCTTCTTTCCTTCCAGGAACCTATGATTCTATTTTGGTGGTTCTCATTTGGGGATGGTTTTGCCTCTCAGAGCATATCTGACAATATCCAGAGGCATCTTGATTGTCATAACTGGAATGGGGGGAGGGGGCTGCTGGCATCTGGTGGGTGGAGAGCTGAGATGCTGCGCAAAGTCTGACTCATAGGACAGCCCTTCACAACAAAGAATTACCAGGCCGAAAATGTCAATATTTCTCAAGTGGAGAGACTGCTCTATTTTTGCCTCCCTTAGAAATCAGCTGCCATCAATACATTCTGTAAAACCTCAGATGCCTCCTTTTATTTCCTAATTTAAGAATTGCTGCCTGGCTGTTCTGCCTCTTTGAACTGCACACGCACCCAGTCCTTTTTTCATGCTGTAGCAATAAGGGACATTTTTAACTCTCATTGGCTAGAAAAAAAAATTGCTTCTTGGTTTGGGTCCAAACAAGAACCAGAGCTCTCCTTGGGTGAAGGCAGAGATGTCACAGCTTGCTGAGAAACAGCACAGGGCATTTCCTCATGGCAGCAGCCCTGGGCCAAGGAACTGGAGGAGGACAAGCTCCAAATGCATCTGTGTGTGCCCTTTTGCTTGCTTTTGAGTGAGGTCTTTTAAAAATTGAACGATGGGACTCAACCATGAAGGGCTCTTGCTTCCTTTCCAAGCCACAACTGAAACCAAGACTGTAACTCTCATTCACATGCAAGTTCAGCTCAAGCTCTGGCTAGGTTTCTCCTACTCGCCTGGCCGCCTGAGAAGTCACACAAAGCACATGCTACTTGTACTGCCTTTCTGTGCCCCCAACTAGTCTGAGGTTTCCACTGAGAGCATTAGTTACCCTTTGGTGCTCACTCTAGATCCCCACCCATGAAGCAGCCTAGAGTGACTCTCTCACTTTATGCCAGGGCGTAGCATCGGGAGGTAGTCTGGTACAATCAGCCCAGGGTGAAGCTCCCTTCTTATGCCTTATGTCTACAGGCTGGGCAGCCTTGGCAGACTCATCCCAAATCTTAGACCCTAGGTTTTTGCCAGTTGATCTCAATCAAATGGTTAAATGACAGACCTTAGATTTTCTCACCTCTGAAATGAACTAACTAACTTTTCCTTTCTGGAAATCTAATTTGAAAAAAAAAAAACGCAGAAAATTTATGCACAAAGTCATTTTTATTAACTATTTTTCGAAGATCTGTTTTATTTTTAATTGTGTGTGTATGTGTGTGTCTAGATACATGTAGGCATATGCACATGAAGAAGCCAAAGGATTCAGCTCCCTTGGAGCTGGAATTACAGGCAGTAATGAGCCACTGGACATGGGTGCTGGAAATGAGCTCAGTCCTCCAGGAGAACAGCAAGTACTCTTAACCACTGAGCCATCTCTCCAGCTCTGGCCTGACTATTTAATACCAAATATTAGATTAGTCATGTTTCTGTGACAAAGGGCCTGAGAATATCAACCTGAGAGAGAAAATGGCTGGAAACAGCACTTGGGAGTCATTCTGGTTTTAGCGTGATGGATTAATAGGGATGGTCATGTACAATGAAACTGGAATATGAGGAAAGATGGAAAACAAGGATTAAATGCTGGGAAATTCGCATTCAGGAAACGGTAAGGAAGAGAGGCCAGGGAAGAGAATATGCTTGTGGCAGCAATCCATGTGAGACAAAATTACATGGATTTAGACAGTGGCACCGGGAAGCCGATAAGGAAGCCTTATAAAAGAAATCAAGAGTTAGGCATTGTTGAGCGAGAGGGTCATGGTAAAGCCAAAGGCTGCTTGGTGTTTCTGAAAGATGTACAAATGCTGATTCCCACAAGACAGAAGAGAAGAGTGAAAATGAGGCAGGTGTGATGGGATGGTAGGCTGCTTCATATGACTTGTCTGAGATCTCCCTTCAGGAGCCATTGTGTTTAAGAAGTGTGGCACTCTGGCAGCTTCCAGCTGCCTCAGCTCTTTCAGATGTGCGATGACCTGAAAGGCAAGGAAGGGCGCATTCTGCCCAGGCAGCAATGAGCCTGAGGCTGAGCTCAGAGGAGGCATTAATAGTTGAGACCTGGTCCTAAACAGGACTGTATATTTCCCCCTACAAGGCTCAGGGAACATCATGGAAGAGGAGCAGAATGAAGCTATAAGCTGGAGGTTCGAGAAGAGTGCTGGGAAACAATGTCTTCTAGACACGCCATAGCCGTTGCCCATGTAAACTCACCGCAGCTGTGGGGGCTGTAGAAGGCCACGCACGTTTGAACCCAGCACCATTCCATCCTGCACGGGCGTGGAGCTCATGATGCCTCACCTCTCATTGAGGGTCTTTGGTCTGTTGATGGGTCCTGGAGAAGGGAGTGTCATTTCAGTGGTACACACAGAAAATTTTCCCGTGTTCCAGTAAATAACCCCCATGCATATAGGCAAGCATGATGAAACTCAGGAGGTGAGGGGAAAAAAAGATATTAAGGTAAAAGCGTTCACTGGGAAGATCAGTTTCAGCAGGAGAGAATGATGAGAGAGGATAATGAGGAAGAGATTAAAATTTGAATTTACACATGTATCAGAAAATTCTTTTTTTAATTTTTTATTAAATTCTTTATTAATTACACTTTATTCACCTTATATACCCCTGTAGTTCCCTCCCTCCTCCCGTCCCAATCCCTCCCTTCTTCCCCCTTCTGAAACCCGTGTCCCTCCCCAAGTCCACTGATAGGGGAGGTCCTCCTTTCCCTCCCGATCCTAGTCTATTAGGTCTCATCAGGAGTAGCTGCGTTCTCTTCCTCTGTGGTCTGTCAAGGCTGCTCCCCCATCAGGGGGAGGTGATCAAAGAGCAGGCCAATCAGTTCATGTCAGAGGAAGTCCCTGTTCCCATTACTATGGAACCCACTTGGACACTGAACTGCCATGAGCTACATCTGTGCAGGGGTTCTAGATTATCTCCATGCATGGTCCTTGGTTGGACCATCAGTCTCAGGAAAGACCCCTGTGCTCAGATTATTTGGTTCTGTTGCTCTCCTTGTGGAGTTCCTGTCCTCTCCAGATCTTACTATTTCCCACTTCTCAGAAAATTCTTTTTAAAAAAATGAAAAAGAGTTGAGCCCTCCTATCCCATGTGGAAGCGCCTTTCTCAGTCATTGCCTACAACTCCGAATTGGGGCGGAGACTGCTGCATCACCTGTGCCTGCCCAATCATCCCTTCTTTGCACTCTCCCTCCTCAGATATCAGGCTGTGTGAAGGTCCCTGGGTTCTCTCTCTACTCTGCTGTCCCTCTGTTTGCTCTGTAAAAGCATTAGCTACAGTATGCTTCTTCTGCTTTCAATTCCATCTTGGCACCTAATTCCCACTGGACCAAAACCAGCACAGGTGGTGGCATATGGACATCCTAATAGAAAGGCTTTGCAAGGAAACTGTACAGTCTTGAAAGGATGAGGATTAAGGGATAATGGAATCCCTAGCTCTTCCCCAGCGGCACACAGGATGCTTGGGGAACCTCTTGTTGAGGCTCAGGTAATACTTAGAATCATAAAGGCAACTCCAGACAGAAGGGGAGAAAGATATTGAAGTGTAGAAGGAAAATGAAGACATTTCATCATGATCATCAAAGCCATCAAGACAGAGTGTATTTTTAGGGCTGGGAGGTAATTGTGTCAGACATTCCAGATGAAAACCTAACTAGAGACTAGAATCTTAAATACAGAAACGGTGGCTCTTATCTATAGACCTGGAGGGACTATAGACTTCAGGGAAAGAAGGGGAATTGTGCCAAATATGCAAGAATGGAGGTAAAATTTGGTGGGAAATAGCTGGCAGTTAACAACAATAGGACTGTATATTTTCTTCAAGGTCTGATCATTCATTGTTACACTTAAAGACTGGTTTTTGTTTTGTTTTGTTTTGTTTTTGACTGGCCTTAGAAGCTCTCAGCAAGGACAGCCTATGTCTCTTGGCAGTCTGTTCCTGGCATTTGTCTTTGGCTTTCTCCATTCTCCTGGCCAAAAGTTCAGCAGATTCTGTAGCCTCCTCCTTGGTTTTCTTCAGTGTGGCAGCATTTCTGTTGCAGGCCATGTGAGTGACAAGATGCTCTTTGTTTCAGGGCTTTCTGACAGCATACTGGCAGACATCATCTTCTTTAGAGGCTGAAACGCTGTTCTAATTCTGTGGCCCCATCCTAAGATGCTGGAAGGTTGTACAGATTGTATTTTGACAACAGCTATCTTAATGGAAAGAAACACTGGGAGCCAGGCACCTTCAGAGAGAAAGCGCAACAATGATAGAGGCCAAGCGCTCACTAGTGTTAGGGAGATGGCTCTGGGAGGCAGTGATCGGGGAGATCCTGAGACTGGGCCAGGATGAGCCAAGCACGTCAGTTTCAAAAACTGCCAACAGATGGGTCTACAACTGTTGCTTATGCTCACTAATCATCCTCAACCAAACTTTTAACCAAACAAAGCTCTGCATGCCTCTGATTTTGAAGTAGAACTTGGAGACAGGCCATCCAGCGCCCCTCCTCCTGCAGTAGGCTGTGCAGGTGTTAGCTTCCCAGCTTGTCTTATTCCAGCGATGGCAAAGCTTGCAGGAATGTCCTGAGAAGAGATTTATAATACTTTCTGATCCCTCCCAGTTCCAAATCACAGTATGAATAATCTTTCTCATAGTGTGCTAGTTATTCTCTGAGCAGCCTTGGCCAAAATCAACCAAGCGAGCAAGCCCAAGGAAGTATGTTTTTTTTCCCTTTTAAAGAAATCATTTTGCTGAAGTTTTACAAACTACATAAAGAATTACATGTTGGCTTGAATTCGGGAGAAAGACTTGCTTTATCTGAACCCGTTTGCCAAAAGCATTTCAAGGAGCATGTGTGGGATGTAAATGTGCTGCAGATAGCATCAATTATGCATCCCCAACTTTCTAGTCTGTCCGGAAAGGTAAAGGCAGGGCTTCGCTACGGGTGTTAATGAATTCCGCAAGGAGGAAGGTGGCTTTGAGTAGGGTTGTGACAGAGCTCTTGGGTGGGGTGCCATGGAATGCACTGAGGGGCTCCGGACCCCACAGTCACATTTGGATCTGACCATGGCACATGTTGCTACAGCTAAGCGTCAGTTAGGAGAAAGTTCCCATTCCAGAGCAGGGATCAGCTCTACCTACTCCCAACATGGCTGCTGCCTTCATACTTTGAGGATGTGTTTATTCAGCCCAGTGAAAACATTGAAGGTGGAAATAAATCTAGGCAGGCCCCAGAATGCATTTCCCTGCAGCTGTAAACCATAAAACATGCGGAAAGGTGCACAGAAGTAAAGACAGTGAGCGCTCCCCCAAGCAGCATAGAGAGAGGACCTGGAGGTGGCCCTCGAATAGATGGCTGCCATGCAGCGCTTCCCTGCAAAACCGCTGAGAATGGACAGCATCGAGAAGGTGCTAAATTATTAGTGGTGGGTTGTTTTTTTTTTTTTTTTTCAGGAGGGTAGGGTGAGTAATAATGAAAACCATGTGTTCAGCAGCCTTCTTGGCCATATAAAACAGTGAGGCCTGTGACTTTAAGTGTTGTAAAAGGGGTTAATTGTCTATTTCTGAATGTGGCAAGTTTATTGATCTTGTTAACAGCAGCGGAGCATGTGCCATGGGTTACTAGAGCAGGAAAGACAAGTATTCAGCCCACTTTCGTGGGCGCTGTGATTGGGTCTGCCGCCAGAATGAAGGGAGGTACAGACGAATGCTACGCAGGTCACCAACCTGCCTCAGTCTATACCCACTCCCAAGTTCCAGTTCCTTAAGGCTCTATGCTCACTGTCATTTCTCTCATACCTGTGGGGGCCAGTTCCTTTGAGATAAACTGGATCGTTTCTTGTATAACAACCCAATGCCATAGACACGGTGAGAGCTATTTAATGGATAAAACATCTCTTAACTCAGAGAGGTTAAGAAAAGCTTCCATTGTTCTGGAGCTGTTAAGCAGAGGTCCAAATGCAGTTCTAGTTATGCAAATAATTCACTTGTCTATTTATTCCATAGGCATTTACTGACCATCCACCAAGAGCCCAACACTGGCCTAGATGTTGGGGTTAGAACACTGGACTGACAATATCCCTGCCCTGGTGGAGCCTGTAGTTTGGAGTACATTCACCGAGCTTTTCGTTATTGCCTACTTTCGCATGCATCTGTAATCCCATCATTTTCCTTCAGGGCTAGTACTGTGACACGGGTTACCTCAACTCTCTCGGGTCCTGTGAAGGTGCAGCCACCCGACTATTCTATTCTGTGGTAGATAAGGTAAATGTGCCAGTGAGGGTCACTTTCAGTCCACCAGCCAGAGATGCAGGCGGCCACTCTGACCTTTCATGGCAAAGGTCATTTGATATGCCCCACCCTTCATTTGGTGTTTATCTCAAAAGCACCCCTTCTAGTAATTTTCAAAGGAATACCTGTGTTCCTAGAAAGGTGACAAGTCACAGATTGACTAGAGTCAGGCAGTGGAAGATTCACATCTGTTTGGGATAGTTGCTTCTTAAGAATCATGTGCCCAAATGCTTGAGTAGTCGGCATTTGTGAGACAGGGTGCCCCCCTCCCCCAGGGCACTGATCAACTGGTGAAAGGCCTCAGGCCAGCTGGAATCACCAGGGGTCTTAGAAACACAAACCCAGCCCTTTCTCTCAGTTCTAGTAGAATAGCTTCTGCTTTAGGTAATGTAGATGTAATCCTCATTTATAGTCTGCAGTCTGCACAGAAATATATTGGTTATCGCCTGGAATAATCTGTAATGCTGAGAGATCGTGGTGCATCCAGTGGCCTACAGGAAGATTCCAGGGCCCGGATGAAAAGACCTAAAAATATAGTTAGGAGAGACCTGCATCCTACAGTTTAGTCAAGCGGAAACAAACAAAAAATCAAAGAATGAATGTTAGACTACTTGGAATTCTTATCAGTTCATCCAGTATCAAGCACCTGAAGGTGTGAATGTGAAGACTTGGGTGACAAATGAGTTTTGTGTGTAGCTACGTTCTTTGGCTTCTCTATGTGGAAGCGATGACCGGCACATTGCAGCACAGCGCAGGCCAGCAGCCTAGGCCTCCTGTTTGTGCCTCCTTAGTTGATGGAAGCCTCCTGCTTTCACTGGGTAATGCTGAGAGAGTGGCACCTTGCCTACACGGGCTACAAGCAATCCTACTTTTGAGACCACTTCCCTTAAAATACATATGTCAGAGTCAAAATCCATAATGTTTTCCATGTAAGCACGTTTCAGTTACATCTCTGCTGCAAAGAACGAGACGATATATACTATGTCATACATATGTGTATATATATGTACGTTTATATGTTATAATCTCTCTCTCAGTATCATAGAGTGAGACAGTCTGAGGAGCAATCCAGTGAGGCAGGATGCGGAAGTGCTGCACATTCTCCTGAAGGGGTCACGGACATCAAGAAGAAGCTATTATTTCCTTCATCTGCAGGCCTCTCCTCTTTCTAGTTAAGAGTCCACAGTCTTACATTCTTGCCGAGCAGGCTGGGTTGAAAGCTGACCCACTCCAGGCCAATTCTAACCCCTCCCACAAAATTTCTTCTAGTTGGAACCTGTCAAAAACACTTGCCTTTGTTTCTTGCACGTGTAATTATAAGTCTGGAAATGTTCGTGGCCGTAAAACTAAGGTCCTAAGATAAAATAGTGATGGAATTAATCAGGTTCTTTGGATGTAAGTTCCCTGGGCCAGCTCCACACCCACTTTGCTCATGTATTGGCAAGTAAATCAGTGCATTTTTTCTTTATTTCTTTAGATGGTGTTAGACTTTTATCATTCGCAGCCAAGAACCCTGAGTGATATAAATGATTAGAGTAGGGCAAGGGAATTGTGGCCCTTGGTGATTTAACATCTATCTTTTCATCTTATCTAGATGAAAAGCAATCTAGGTAAGACATAAAATAAATGACATTTTAAAAAATGCCTAGAACTCATATAGCAAGCCTCCTGCCTCAGCCTCTGAGGGTTGGGGTTACAGGCAAGAGCTACCCCGCCTGGTTTCAGAGAGGTGGTAATGTGCCTTCTAATATATTATTTTAATGTAGTGACTCACCAGTATAAGGCTTTTATTGGTATTTTCAGAGGCATTTCTATAAGGCATTAAAACATGATTGTACTCAAAATCATTGCCCATTTCACCTTTGGAACACTATTTCCTGTGTTAACGCTTAGCTATATTTGATAGTAGTGGTTAACAAAACAAACCAGGGGCCAGAGAAAGAGAGAGCTCAACAGTACATCTGCTGCTCTTCCAGAAGACCTGGGTTTGATTCCTATCACCCATATACCAACTCACAGCTTTCTATACTCCAGATCCAGGAGAGCCAATGCCCTCTTCTGGCTTCTGTGGTTATCAGGCAGGCATGTGGGTACACAGACATGCTAGAAGCAAAACATCCATACAAAAAAACCAAGCCAGCACTTTATGAAGCGTTGCTGTGGGCAAGCTTTCCTGAGGGATGGGGCTTGGGGGTTGGAGTGGATGGAATGTACTCACTGGACTCCCTTCTGGTCTCTGGGATGGATCTCTGCATTTCTATTGACACTTCTTCTAAGTAAGGGAAGAATGTGTGAAAGTTTGGCCCAAATTTACAGGACAGCTTCTCTACTCAGGCTTCCAAATAGCACAGAGAGGAAGCCTGTTGAGCTTCCATTGTGCAGATCAACCACATATCAAAACAGGGTCTCAAAAGTTAGATATACTTTTGATATACTCCAATTGCTTCACTGAAAGACTCATTACATCTAATACGCTATGGATGCCGCCTCAGTGAAAACTCTGGAGTACCCAGCTCAGTTGCTCCTTAAGCACCTGGGATCGCTGTTAGTGCGTACAGAGCAACAGACAAAGATGAGCGAATAAAAAAGCTGGACTGTGCTGTCACTGAAGTGTAAGGAAATGACCCAGAAGCCTAGGGTGCTGGAACTGTTTTGCAAGAGGAAATCAACTCCCGCAAGGCAAGGTCATTGCTAAAACCCACAATCTGGAGTTTGTTTGCACTTGATCACAGAGAGGAAGAGAAAGGAAAAAAAAAATGTTGGCCCGGTGAGATGCAAATGGTTAGGATGGATGTCCTCCATGGAAATGTAAAGCAGTGTGATTCTCAAGCTTCCTAACGCTGCAACCCTTTGATACAGTTAGTTCATCATGTCGTGCTGACCCCCAACCATAAAATCATTTTGTTGCTACTCCAAAATTACTACTGTTAGGAATCGTGATGTAAACAGCTGATGTAAAGGCTATCTGATGTTCAAACCTCCAAAGGGATCTCGACCCACCATTGAGAACTATTGATCTACACCAAGCCTTATTTCCAGGCCTGCAGAAATGCTGTCTGAGTGCTGGTATCACTAGTGTTCCCCTCTTTCTCCTGGTGGAGACTCCTGTTTGGCTCCAAAGTAGAGTTTTCACCTCAGTTATGACAATAATAGACATTATGCTTAATTCTGGTAATTCAGAACAACCCTAATAGTTTGACTCTTTTATTATCATCCCTGGAAAATCTTGAGAGCTGGAGAAGGTCTTTTCCAGAGGTGGCTGGAGGCGGCTAGGAACCCCAAGCCCAGTTGGCCTTAGTTTGAAGCTAGGCTCTGCTGTGATGCACCGTCTGCGCCACTGGGCTGATGCTGTTTCCACACCTGAATGCCTCTTAAGAGGAGGTGGTTCCAGGCAAAGCTGGAGTTGTTTCCCCGCCCCTCCCCCAGTGCAATCACACCGGGGTTAGTTTGGGAAGTCCCGCTGGAATAGAAATACTGATGTGCGAAAGCATGAGGTAGCAGTGTGCTTCTCCTACATTCTTCATGAACCAAACTGAACAACTGGCAAAAGGCATGCTTCACCCCCCGCTTTGTTCTCAGAACTGAGATCTCCAGAGCCTGGGGACACTGACCTCCAAATATCCACAACAGGGGCTGGCTACAGGCAGTGCCTGCTTAGATGCCTGGGACCTTTGACCCTGTAGTTCTTTCAAGATTCATTGATATTACTGATTGTAATCACTGTGGTAACATTTCTTTTTTTTCCCCCTTTTAAAATCATCTTAATTTAAAATGGGATTTCATGGAGGTTGGGGTAATGGCTTCCCTTTCCTCTCCTTTCTCCCATGGTGTGTGTGTGTCTGTGTCTGTTTGTCTGTCTCTTTGCCTGCTTACCTGCCTGCCTGCCCACCTCTCTGTCTGTTTGCCTGCCTGCCTGTCTCTAACTCTCTCCATCCTATCCTCTACCCTTCCCTCCTTTCCCTTCCTTCTCTCTGGTGGGGACGTACCTTGTAACCCAGTCTAACTTTAAGCTTTTGATTCTCCTGTCTCAGCCTCCAGAGTGCTGGAATTACGGACATGCACCACACAGCAGCTTTTTCTCTTTGAAACAGGGGTCAGATCTCTGACTTCCTGTATGTGAAGCATGTACCCTCCAACACTTTGCAGGCATTCTTTAGACAAGAAAAGAGTGAATTGTCCTTGAGACTAAGAAAGTTGTGTCTCCAAAGAGATGCATTGCCGCTGGTTTCAAATGTCTCATTAGAATGTCTCCATGGTATATTTTGGCAAGAACACTGGACCAGATATTAGAAAGCCAGATTTGGGGGCTGGAGAGATGGCTCAGATGGCTGTTCTTCCAAAGATTCTGAGTTCAATTCCCAAACACATGGTGGCTCATAACCATCTACAGTAAGATCTGGTGCCCTCTTCTGGTGCTCAGGCACACATGCAGGCCAAATGCTATACAAACAATAAATAAATTTAAAATTAAAAAAAGAAAGCCAGATTTGGGCCCTGGCTTTCCTTTTCGGCATGTCTGGGAAGTCACTTTGTCTTGCTGTACCTATATTGACACCTGCAAATCAAGAAGGCTGTAGAAGCAACTGTGCTGCACACTTTTCTGCACACCTTGAGATTCATGGCACTCTCTCGGGATCTGTCCTAAGGGGATGGCATGGCGGAAGAGGGCAAACTTGTATAAGCTATGTAGAACTAATCCCCCATCCCTGCTGTAACCAGAATAAATGTTCTTGATGAACTCTGAATTAAAGAAGAAGTTAAAAGGAAGCAAAAGGCATGACTGGGCCTGGGAAAAAGGAAAGGAAAAAGGACATGACTACTCCTAGATATGGTAGAGGAAAAAGGTTGTTGTTGATAATAGGGAGAGTCCAGAGAGGACATGACCCTGAGCCATGTGAAAAGAGGTAGGAAGGATTAGGGGACAGCAGCTGCCGGTCAAGAGGGACGGCCTGGGCCAAGAGACTAGCTGAGAGAGTAGGACTAAGAGGTGGTTAATCAAAATGGCAGGATCATATAGAAAAGAGCAGCTGGGGAGAGGGAAGCCCAATACCTAGGCTGGAAAAGTTTGGGGTAGGAGATAAGGTATGGCAGCCATACCTGCAACAGATAGGGAATAGGGAGTCCAGGTGAACATTGACCTCTTTGCTGTTGTCTGCTCTGATATCTTAAATAGGCACCTCAGCCATTTGTCCTGGATCGGAGACCTAACAAACTCTTTTTAGTTGTATCACATTTTAAGCCTCTACTGGAAAGCCTATTCAGAAAAAGGATGAAAGTCACTAAACTACCTCAAATGTGCTTTCCAGCATATCTGATTTCAGTATAGAAACGATCTGTTTATGATCATCTACAGGCGGAAGGGGGACTTTATTTTGTCATGCTGATATAAGTGTGAGTTCCTTATCAAAACATCAGTCCCTTCACCCTCTTCCTACCTGGTCAGTACCATACGAAGCACGCAGACCAGGTCTGTTTCCCCTGTAAATACATTCTGCCGAGCCTCTTCCATCGCTCATGAAGGATGCTCATATTTTCACAGCTTCTGTACTAGACAAGCTGAGTTGGTAAGAATGACAGCTTAGGGCTCTGAACTCAGAACTACCCCGTCACAGTTGAGCAGCCAGAAACCATTATCCATGTAAAGCACAGGTTAGAGGCACCTATGCGATGCCAGGCCATTCCCTACGCTCACTAAGCATCCTTGTGAGAGTGTGTACTTGGCTGTCTTCTGGACCAGTTGGATGAGTCTCTGTGTCAGCTGTGGCTCTTCATTGGGTTGTTTGTTTCCTTGTTTGTTTTGTTTGTTTGTTTTTTCCTGCTGCCCCAAGACAGATGAGTTAATGAGCTGCTGGGAGTGTCCAAGCTGCTACTGGCTCTGGTGGCAGCTCAGCTTCCTTAAAGACTGCCAACAGCGTCCTTGTGGTTTAGGGCAAGAAACATCCCAGGGACAGGATCTCAATCGGCATTATTTTTAAGATGCTCTGTAATTTCTCAAGCATCAAAACTACCCCCCCCACACACACATACACACCCCCCAAACAAATCTGTTGTTTCTGTTTATAAAACAGATCAAAGAAGAGAATTCTTCCAAATTCCACTTCTTGCCAAATGCTGTGGGCTTCTCTCTTCTGTAGCTTTGTGTTTCTGTCCTACTGGCTATATTACCAAATCTAGTTTCTGAAGGTCACACAGGTGCTCTCTGGCCGCCTTTCTGTGGTGACCTGCCTTTTTCACATATGCACCATACAGTCCTGGTATTATGAGAGACCTCAGCTAATGGGCCTTTCGGTCTGCTTGGTTTCATAGAAACAAATGACTCTAAAATCCCTTTTACAGTGTCACATCCAGAGATCTGCTGTAGGCCTACTGACCTTCTCTCTCCTAGACAGAATATATGAATTATGCATATTCACCACAAATTAGCTAGGAATATAAAATTCAATGAAACAGCATAAAATACCTTGCATTTTACAAAAAATTAATTTTGAGGCAAAATTCAAGTTATCTCTACTGCCCAGCAATAATAAAATATATAAATTATGATGTTAAACATTCATATAGTATAGCAATAAAATATTTTGAATTCCAGCTACAAGAACCCATTGAGAATGAATCCTACAACTATCATGTTAGGAAGTCAAATACAAAGAATACAGATTGCATAATTGTTTAATTACAGGGTTAAAAAAATCCTTAAAACTGTATTAAAAAAAAACTAACATAAAAGCACAGAACTCAGAATAATGGTTACTTTTTAAAAGAAACCAGTAGAATTGATGAGGATGCCATTGGGGATATGACATCTTTACTGAGGTCACATGGGTACAATCATTTTGTGAAAGTTCACTAAACTCTACCATTTGCGTAAAGATCATTTCTGCATCTACATTATTCTTAAACTGTAAAAGCTTATGTCCAAATGTCTAACTTATTAGCAAGTAGGTATAGAACTTACTTCTTCTGAGTCATAAAATGTATATCAAATAAGAAATTAAGTTTAACATTCTTACGACCTGGACAAACCTAAGAGGTGGTGTGTAGTAGTTCAGTACAAAATATCTTACTGAGACCAGAACCAAGTAAATGGTAGGCTGTATAACTCACACCAGTTATAAGTGGTTAAGCCAACATTGGGCTTTATGTATCTTAGCTGTGTTAACAAAGATATTTTAAATAAGCTTCTTATGCTGGATACCAGTTAACTCTGAAGTGTACTTTTGTTTGAGGAACAAAGGGTTTGTAAAATAAATAAACAAAGTGAACAATGCAGTCAGTGTTTGCATAGAAGCCATCTGATGATAGAACTCTTAAAGATAAAACTCCTCTGAGACCATCCGTGAGTTGGCCATCTGGTTTGTTTTCTGAGAATTCTGGCAAAACTACATGTGATTAGGGACCTTCCCAGGCTATGTTTGAAAAGAACCTTGATGAGGATGAGGAGTCAGGACGGTGGTGATGCCACCCACTGACGACAGTGATACCATCTTCTAAATAGGATGCTGGCTGCCTAATTTGCTAAATTAGTTCCCTAACTGCTAAATCACCACAAATTGGATGTCTAAAACAGATTTACTACATCAAGATGAGAAGTTAGAAGTGGAAAGAGCTTCAATGGGCTGAACGTAAGGATCCTCCAAGAGGCTCCCGAAGAGGATCCATTTCTCTGCCTTCCCCACTGCATTCCTTGGCTGGTGGTTCTCTCTTGCCTTCAGTCAGTGTCCTGATTGCTTGCTTCTCTCTCCACTATTTGAAGGGTGCTTGTGATTACATTAGATCTACCCACATAATCCTTGATCAATGATTGCCAGACCCTATCCAACTGGCAACCCATAAATTCCATCTTACCATCTAACTTAATTTATTCAGAGGCTCTAGGGACTGTGGACATCTTTAGAAGTATTTTCTCTGTTTGGTGCAGATGAAGTTGCCTTTAAGTGTTTTGAAAGTATGTTTACCTAAATTTTCCTCGTTAAGCCTCAAGAAGCTGCTTTACATAGCATGAAGGTTTTTCTTTTGTTTGTTTGTATTTTATTTCTTTCTAGGTTTGGGAATAAGCATTTTAGGAAGGGTTAGGGATGAGGGGTAAGGTGAAGTCAATTACTACATTTCCATAACTGGTGAAGGAACAGCCAGGATAGTGGTCAGTTTCTCAGTTCCCTGCCTGTGTGGAAAACTTTATTCTAAACCCAGACCCTCTTGTGGCTGAGCTATGGGCAATGTGAGAATTCAAGTGGTTTTCATTTCGAAGGTTAAATAAAGCATTCAAGATAGGAAAATTGGCAGGTGGCGGGTACTAATTGCTACTCTGTGAAGCAGTGCTTGCAAAGCCCTCCAGTCTGTTGTCACAATTGCTTTGCCTCATTCTCCCCTGCACTTACCCATCGGCCTGGCTCATATTCTCATCACAAAGAAGTATCTCTCCCACTCTAGGATACTTTAGGCCTTTAAGATCTGTTGTGCGGTGGCCTGGGTTAGAATGGGTTGGGACGCTACTCCACAGCAATGCTAAAATAAAGTTGAAGCCCTTGAATCACTGGCTGTGTGGGTGTGTTGTTGGGGAACAGTCCTTGGGGCTGTGTCCTGGACAAAAGGTCCTTGCCACCAGCATCTGTGCCCTCTACCACATGGCAGGCTCTCTGCCTGCTCATTCCCTAATCCTCTCGAAATTGGGGAGGGGATTTCAGATTCCATTTATGCAACTCAGGGTATCTAAATCTCTGCTTTGTCAGGGCCAGGTAGAGAGGGTATTTCTGACTTTCACCATAAAAAGAGCCTGGTCACTGTCTGAGCCCATTCCCACCACCACCACCATCACCCCCACACACCTCCTATGATTCTCAAACATAGGCAGCCCAAGTGTAATGGAGAATTTCAGGCTAGTTTTTAAAAGTGACCAGGAAGTATTTGTTAGGTGAAGGCTGGTTCTGTCTAAAACGCCCCGGCAATTTGTCTGCATTTCTACACCGTGACTTCCACGTTCGTGAGAATAATAGATCTGGAGTTTGGATTTCCTCTATATCAGCGGTTCTCAACTTTCCTAATGCTGCGGTCCTCGTGTTGTGGTGACCCCCAGCCGTAAAATTATTATCGTTGCTACTTCATGGCTACAATTTTGCTGTTATGAATCATGTCGTAAATATTGTTGAAGACAGAGGTTTGCCAAAGGGGTTGCAGCCTACAAGTTGAGAACCACTGCTCTTGATCAACCCATAATGTAAGCATAGGGCCTCCCTGCTCATGTACCTACTGTATACTCTATGTTGCTGTGTCTCTGCTGTATGTGGTGCAGGAGGATGCCTATGTAAAACTGAGGCTGCCCTTATTTCCCTTCAAGATTAAGAGCCCGAAATAGCTTCCTCACAGTAACCACCACCCTAGTAAAAGGTTAGAAACAATAATTCTGTGGCAAAATAAGTTGCTAAGGAAACATTCTCAGAAATGGCCTGGTTTACAGTCCATAAAGCATGTTCACGTGTGCTGGGCACTTCGTGCAGAAGTCATCATTGTGAACCCCAGTGCCGCAGCTGGATGAAGCAAAGCAGGGCTCTCGCTTCCACCGAGTTACCCCACTCGTGAGATGATAAGGTAAGCTGGCTGGGAGAGCAAACTGCAATCTTGCCCGTGGAAGTGTCTGCCCCTGAGCTACGCTCTGTCCACAGCGCATGCAGTCACACACGGAAGGCAGGATGAGACCACTACCTCAAAACAGGCACAGAATGGGCCCTAAGTCTGACCAAAGCCCACACGTTGCTGGGTTAGAGTCATGTTTGGGTTTCACAGCCTATCTTCTTTGGAAAGCACAGTGCCTGGCCTCTTACTTCCATGAGAAGTGTGCCGTGAGTGCAGGCTGCTGTCAGCATGGTCACGCTGCCCTGAGAAAATGAGGAACATCATAGGAGCGCCTGGACCCATCTGGGATCACAGAAGGGACATTGTACTCCAGCTGTCTTCTAACTGAAAACATGACAGCAAATGCCAAGTGTTTATTCTTGCTAATTGGTTATAAGTAGTGAAATAATGATTAAGACGAATTTGTTGCCTCTATGTTTTGAAGTTTGCACATTGAGTAATAGTTTTCCTGTAGTAAATCTAGTTAATGGTTATTTACAAAATAACTAAATTTCAAGTAATATGTGCTTATGTTGCTAAAGTGAGTTTGCAGGTTTGTTGCTGAAAATAAAGAGCAAATAATTTAATTTTATTGTGTGTGTAGCCAATTGGCTGTTTGAAAATATGAAAAGGGAAATTAAACTCAGTTGAAAAGCATTTTGCTACCATATCTGAGGCCTTGGATTCAATTCCTGGCACAACAAAATAAATAAACAAACATGATTGAACGTTGAAATTTTACCACAATAGATAGAAATTGTTACTAATACATCATGGACTTAAACTGGATTGAATTCTGTTAAGTCTGGATTTGGTCATTTAAAGAAAAGGAAGTGTCAATATCTCCAAACACTATTAATGGGTGGCTTAAATATCCAATTATTTCAGATTGACATAGTTTAATTTTGATGAGCAAAAGCGTTCTCTCTCAACAAGCTTGTAAAATTATTACAGAAAAACGTCAAAACGGCTGCTGATGTGTGCCCTCCCTTGAGCCAGCATGTACAAGCAATTCACTAGCCGCTAGGATACATCTGATCCTGCAGTATGAAGAGGCATTTCTTGTTCCCAGTCCAGACCCTGCATGGTCTGTAACTCGACCTCAACAGGCCTCTCTGGGGCCTGGGCCACAGCATAGATCTCCCGTCAGATTGCAGAGCTCAGGAGACAGGCTTCTCGGGAGCAGTCCACGGTTAGGCCAAGTTATTTGGGAAAACCAGTCACTGTGTTTATTTTTACAAGCCAGATGACAGTGCATAGTGCATTCTTTGCTTGAAATAAAAGGAGTTTGGGGGAGAGAAAGGAAGGTTCAGGGTCACTGAAGAAGCCATGAGGGTATTTTTTTTTGTGGGTTCAGAGTTTCATCTTTACCTTGTATGCTGGTTTAGTTCAGCTTCTCTGTGTACAGAGTGAAGTGAAAGCCTCTATCCAGAGCCCCAAAAAGCCATTAAGCCAGGACTAGGGGCCTTCTCCCTGCTGGTGCGGACAGAGTCTTAGTGGTGGCACAACAAAGTGGTAGCTACCACAACTCTGTCATGTTGCTGTGGAAACCATGCTTAAATCTCCTTGACAAATACTGGTGACTGGGTAGACGTGAGAACGTGGGGTTGATTGAAAGGAGGGACTACTTCGTGATCTAGTGGAGAAGAAAGGACCAAGTTTCTCACCAAGAAAGGCCGTGAAACCATCACTTGGTCTGCACATAATCACGCTGAGCTGATCAGTGTTCTAGGAACCAAGGAAGCAAGAGTGCAAGGAACAGGCCAAGGTCTTTGTCTGTTACTCAGAGGGAAAAGCCAATAGCACTGAAGAGAGATCCCTGACTAGAAGAAACAGAGATTGCTGCTGCTGTAGAGGAGTTGACAGGGAAGATGGCAAAGTTTAAATGAGGTGAGAGTGAACAACAGGGCTATCCAAGAGAGAAAGAATATTCCAGAGAAAGAGACAGCCAGCCTGAAAGTGTGTTAGCAGAAGCATGCTTGGTACCCACCATGAGCCTGCTGCTGCCCTGGGAACTGAGGATGCAGGACTGAGAAAAAATAAAGTCAAATAACAACAACAAAAAACTAAAACAGGTCAAGGAATCTTAGGAATAGACTAGGTAAAGCTTCAAAGTTAGCTGCCATCTGCTATCACTTTGTGGGAAGCCCTTCTCTTTGGTGTTGGCTACAAAGTTTCTGCTCAGCCATGAAGAGCTGGAACCTGCTGGTAACCATTGCACTTCCTCGGCAGCCAGAGAGACCCAGAGCTAACATGGCGACTAGCAGGTAGCAGAGCCCTGACCTCCATGTTTCTCTTGTCTGTTTTAATAGCTCTCTGCTTAGTGGTGTGGACAGTCTGGAATCGGGTCTGCTTGCCCCATTTTTACATTTCCAGCAGTTAGGTGAAACCAAATCTATATCCTTGTCACTGTAAAGCAAAGAAGGAAAATAAACTTCAGCTCTTGGTGTGGATGGTGAAAGAGAGGGAAAGTGTCAGGGTCCTTTATGCTGACCCCGCTTCTTTCTGCAGAGATGCCCCTGGGTTTCTCTCAAGATGTGTCCAATCGGGGAGCAAAGGAAGCCCAGAACATTGTTGCTGGGTCTCATAGTTCTGCCTTTATCTACCCATCTTATTATGTGTCCAATGTGTGCCAACATCGTGTTGCTTATGGAAGGTCTGTGATGGAGCCGTCAATAGAGGTGTGTGATGGCCAAGTTAGAAACACCTTCCTAATTGACGTAGTATGGATCAGTTTCATTCCATCACTAACAAACAAAGTAGTGTGCTTATTATTCTGCTACATTTACCCTGTGTGACTGTTTGCTGAAGGGAACTGCCCTGTGCATTATGGGATCTGTTGAAGTGGCTCTGTTCTACACATGGATACAACAACCAAAAGTATCTCCGGTCCTTCCCAGGTGTCCCATAGGGTATAGAAACACCCCTGCTGAGAATCACTGGTCCAGAATACGAAGTCTCGGCCAGGTCTGGTTCTCCTTACAAGTAAGTGCCAAATCTCCAAGAATCAAGCTCTCTTCATGAACAGCTGCTCTCATTTTTCCGCTGAAGCCTGAGCAATGTAAAAACAGACTTAAAGAACAGCAGGACGATGTTATGTTAACTCTGGAAAAGAGTTCCCCACTTTCAGAGTTAGCAAGAACCTAGGACACCTCAGAGCAACTGTTCTGAACATCCCCCACTTTAGACGCACAGGTGACAATAAACCACTGGTCTCCTTATCAAAAGACACACATCTTCACCAGAAACCCACTTGGGGAAGCGTCATTGTTTTCATTGTTATAGATAAGGAAGCTAAACTTACCAGGCAACAGTAGCTGTCAAAGCATACACCACTCCTGCATGTTAAGGCTGGCCATCAGTCAGGAGCTGGGAACTGGCAGGCTTTCCAGAACTGCAGTATACACCACACTTCAGTGAACTATGTAGATCTGAGTCACAGGGATCCAGGCAGCTAAAAACTGAGCTGGGATTAGAGCACAGGTCCTCTGGACCCTAATATCATCCCTCTTGCTCTCTGCCTCAAAAAGGGGGAGCAATAGACAGTTGTTTCTATTTTCAAATTAAGATATTTTGGGGGAGGAGGGAGATGATAGAGTCTGCCATCCCGAGAATAAGGCTTTGCTCTCATGTTATGGATGAGACACTGAGCAGGGAAGTTTTGAATTCTCAAAAGCTCTTTCACAGGCCCCGTGTCTTAGAAGCAGAATGTGAAGGGGGTGGGGGGAGCAGAACCATTAGTAGGTTGGTATTAGGAACATGTCAGGAGTTCATAAAGACCTTCAACTTAAAACCTGTTTTGTTTTGTTTGTTTGTTTGTTGAAAAAAGCTTTCACACTGTATTTTTGTGAATCCATGTTATTTATTTTACTAAAAACCTTTTCTTCCAAAGTGGCTGGTGAAATACTTGTAGGAAGGCTCAAGGGGACAATACTGCCATTCAGAAACTTGGTCCTAATCCTTATCCCCTCCTGTGATCCATCCTCTGGTGTCAGCCCCTGGTGTTCTCTGGAGGTCTTCAGCGATCCTCTTGTGTTTTTATAAAACCATGTCCAAGAAGAGAATGGGCTTTTTTTTTTTTTTTTTTAGGAGCCAGACTTAAGTACTTTACAAGTGGAAAAATACATTCGGTTATGATTTTTGTTAGTGCCGCTGTCTGGCAAGGCTTGAGGAAGCTTCCATTTCTGCAGGGATAATAGCTATTATATGCCAAGATGCATCCAAGCTGGACAGCACTGTCTGTGTCCCAGCCATTGTTCAGAAGATAGTGTTGCCTAAACCCGAGATTAACATAAGCAAAGCCACTCACGTTCAACTCATGAGTAAACTTGGCTTCCCTGGATTCCTATTCCTGCAGCTAAAGTGATTTGAAGGCAAAACTGGTGATTTCTGTACAACTCCCAAGAGCACTTTGGAGCATGGGTGCTCAAACAACTAGCCAGAGCTTCTGGTCCCTCACAAAGCCTGTGATACAGTTGATGGGCTGGAATGTTTGGCACACGGTCCTTCGCCCACAAAGATGCTGTGGTGAGGCCTGGAGAGGGCTTTGAGAAGGTAGCCTGGGGCAAGTTAGTTCACATTTTCCTCGTCTTTATCTGTGGAACCTGGAACAGACAAGGTGCCGCATAGAGGGGAACACAGAATTCAATTCTTTAAATCCACTAACAGAAACCCCACGGAGTAAAAACCAACGATTAAAAGTAACACAATCGCCCTATGTTTTCCCTCCTTGTTGCCATGTGTTAGATCTGGGATCATTCTGGACAACTTGCAAACCAGTCACATGTGTTGGGGTTTTAAAACTTGTTTACAGTGGTTTATCCAGAGCTCATCAATGAGATGTCTTTACAGTTCCAAGACCAGGTCACACTCACTGCAACAAAACTAG
This sequence comes from Pachyuromys duprasi, assembly GCA_028658305.1. NCBI lineage: Eukaryota > Metazoa > Chordata > Mammalia > Rodentia > Muridae > Pachyuromys > Pachyuromys duprasi. The sequence goes on along the minus strand of CM053754.1, from coordinate 31,410,650 downwards.
AGAGTGTTGACTCTTACGATGTGCCACCCTAGCCCCGGCACCCAGAGCCTGGCGATGGGACAGAGGGCTGGACAAGCCTATGGATCCTCTGCCCAGAGATCATGAGCTGTTTAAAAAAATAAGTAAGAACAAACAAAAGGCCCTTCCCCGTGAACCGACCTGTATGGGGTAGGCTCTGACTCTGATTGAGAGAGCCTTTTCTAAGGGTCATTGTAAGTCCTGATTATGATGAGTTCATCAAACCCCCAAAATAACCTGTGAGGCAGGAGAGGTATCATCCCCAACTACACCCAGAAAGAAAGGGTCAGTTATCCAAGTCATAGGGTTAGCAAACGGCATCGCTGGGATCCTTGCCTTGGTCTTCTGTAATGGTCACCTAGGAAGCTGATGGCTACAGGAACTTGTGGTACACAGGGGGAAACTGTGTACTGATACTGGGCCACAAAACCCTCTTGTAACTAAGTGTGGTGGTTTCTTGTAAGTTGTGGATGGACTTTGTAAATGGCTACCTCACCTTCACAGGGCATCTCAGGGAGGCCGACTCTGTGGGCACGTCTCACTGCCTTCCTATTTTACCTCTGACTTCATCTCACTTGTGTATCTTGGCAAGCTCATCCATCTCTATTGTGTCCAGCTACCCCAGATTCTTCCTGAACTTCTGACCTGCCTTTTAGTTACCCATTGGGAATTGTACCATGGCCGACCTGCGACAGCCTGACCCATCCGACCTGACCAGATTGTCCTAGTAGTATGCACAGCAGCCAGCACATAATAGGCTGCAATGGATGGCTAAGGCATGAGAAGTTGCAAAACTCAATGAGGTGTCTGCCACACTGTATGACTCTCACCTTCCAATCATTCCTTATTGAGCTGCTGTCTTCCACCCCCCCGAAATTCCCATACTTGCTTTTCCTTCAGGTCCCACGGAGTCATGCCTTTGTCTTTGTTCTGGTTCTCTTCTCTTTCATGCCAGTATCTTCTTAATAATGTACATACTTTAGAAGCAGGGATCATGTTTTCTTCACCTACATCCAACAAACAGCCTAACACACAGGCGGAGAGAGAGAGAGAGAGAGAGAGAGAGAGAGAGAGAGAGAGAGATCTTTTATAGCTGTGGAAATAAAAATAAGAAACAATTGGTTGAAGCATCTGTAGTCTGCAGAAGGCTTTGACATTCACATTGCTGCTTCCCCACAGTAGGCTGCAGAGGCAGGAAGTGACCTCATAATGTCCCATCTTACTGTTAAGTCACTTCTTTTATGTCAGAGATTCTAAACTTGAAGACCAATTCATTAGCCCACCGTCAGAACCTTCTCATCCATGCAATCTAGTAAATATGGGTGGGAAAGGGACTTGGGGGCCCCTTGAATTTCATCAGTCCTAAGCATCTGTTACACTAGGTGTCAGTCACTCACCTAGTGTGCATGTTACATCAGGGACCCTATTTGCAACTCCTGAGAGAGGCTCACCTGTGTCAGGAGGGTGACACACCACACTTTCAAGAGATTCTCCAAGTTGCTACATCAAAAAAGAGAAAGAGAGAGAGAGAGCTTATAAGCTCCATGGATCATTCCCTTGGGATCTGACAGAATTGCGTCAGAGAAAGACAGCTTTGTCTAACACCCAGCCTTTCTCCATCCATAAAATAAAGATAAACCTCTTATTCATAGGACATGTTGGTTAAAAGAAGCAATTTAGCAGTGTTTGGTATGACTCCTGTTGCAAGTAGATTAACCCATTTTCTTCTTCTCTCCTTAAATCATGCCTCTGCTTTTACTTATGCTCATATGTGCAACGATGGCAGTGAACTCAGGGCCCGGATGAGACTCAGCTCTGTGGAGGAGAGAGAAGAGACTTAACTGTGGTGGAAGACGTGAAATGTGAGCTGCTCTTTGCACACTGCCATGTGGGCAGCTCCAGGCCATTCCCAGTGCATGGTGTGGCAGTCAGTTGGGTCAGTGAGATCAGCCCATCAGCATCCTTCAGCCTAATGTCAGTTGTTAGACAGTTAACGCCCATTTGATACTATCTGTGAAGTGTTGAGACACAGCGGCTTAAAGGCTTAGCTTTAGGGGATCGAGCCATTTCCAAAGGAGTGGCTAATGGAAAGGCATTCACTCTCAAGGGTGCAGAGGTGTGATGGCAGGCGTGAACAGACTGCTGCTTCCTTAGATGGTTAGTCCTGACAGAGTGTCCTCCAGCACCCCTGAACAAAGGCTGGAGGAGGTCTGCTTAAGTGGTCTTTACTGTTCTGTTATAGGCCTGGGGTGTTGACAGAAATTGTTTGGGATGGCATTAACAAAACTGGCATATTGCCTTTTCTGATTGACACGATTAAAATGGACATCAGCTGCCTTTCAGTGCCACTGAGAAGTGGTGAATGATGGCATTATGGAACCATCTAGGTGAACCGTTGACAGGGACCATGAAACATCTTCCCATTTCACCTTCTCTATCACACAAAAGAAAGAAAGGAAGAGAAAGAAAGAAAGAAAGAAAGAAAGAAAGAAAGAAAGAAAGAAAGAAAGAAAGAAAGAAAGAAAGAAAGAAAGAAAGAAAGAGTCAAGGCTCATGACATTGTGAGACACGTGACACGTTTCCCATCAGCTACAATATTTGGTTAACTAGGATTACTCACCTCTCCTATTATTATAGTAAGGGTAAATTAGGTTAAAATAAAAAGGTTGTAATTCTTTTAAATAACTGTAAATAGTATGTGTTCATTCATATCTGGTACCTTTGTTCTACCACTTAATTAAGAGACTCTGGACACATTCTTAAAACTCTTATGTTGGGCTCACTTTGCTCCTCTGTATAAAGAGACAAATACCACTTACCTCTTAGGTTTGAAATTTTAATTAATGCCCGGCAGTCCCGTCATCCCCTGCTTTCTGTCTACCTGCTCCTGCTTGATCTACACGAGGGTTGGCGGCATGGCCCTTGGTATTGTGAGGACCTGGGTGTGGACTCAGGGAGCCTGCTGCACTTCTTACTGAATAGAAGCTGTAATGATTAGCCCTGATTGTCAATTCGATTGGTTTGAGAAGCACCTAGGAAATGAGTAAAGTCTGTTTCTGGGTGTGTCTGTGTGGGCATTTCCAGAGAGGATTAACCAAAGCAGAAGAGAGATCTTGGATGTGGGTAACACCAAGCCATGGGCTGGATTCCTACGGGATAATAAGAGCAAAGAAGAGAACCACCTAAGGAAGGCATTGACTCTCTACTCCCTGCTTCCTGTATATGAGAGGGTCCCCTCCACCATAGCCCACTGTAGGGGACTGGCACCTCTGAACCCAAGATCCAAAATAAATCCTTCCTCCTTTAAGAAGTTTTCTCGAGTACTTCATCAGGGCAACAGAAAGACAACAAAAGACTAACACGAAAGTAGAAACATCTGCCTGTGTGACACTTAGAGAATGTTTAGTACCGACACATGCGCCAGTTAGTGGTCAGCATAATTACAGACTCTGAAACAATCAGAAGGCCTCTGAAAGCACTAGAAATGTAGCAGTAGGAACAGTGATCATTCATTCACTCAGCACCTATCTCGTGAGGGCGTGCTCTGATCCGGACAGAGTTTGGCACGGAGGACACAGATTTACAGTGTGCTGAGACTGCTTCTCACGAGCTCTCAGTCACTGAGGAAAGGCGGGCATCCATCCCGCTGCACTTTCAAGGAATCCATGCTCCTCTTTAGGACCCCCACTTCCAGCTGTGGGGTGACTGTGTTTCATATCCCCCCAGATCAAAAGGTCTCTCTGGGAACAGTGATCCTGAGCAGAGAGCTGGCTGCCTGCAGCTGGAAAAGATGGTGCGGTGGCTTTGTGTCACAACTTTTAAGTGCTGTGCCTGGTGGATCTGCACGTGGTAGACATAAAGGAGGCTCTCAGATGGGAAGCTAGCTTGACTGCTTGAGCTCTTTCAATTGCCAGGCTGCATTTTTAGGAAAGCCACATGAAAGAGTGCCATTTTGAAAATGAGCATTACCTCCAAAAGAAGACAAAAGCAGCTCAGCATGCTGAAGGCTCGTCCTCCGCCCGTGCTTTTACTGACATTGTGGTATCATTTTGTCCAACACATGACTGAACATCTAACTAACACACATTCACAGATGTCCTCTCTTGCCAGGAATGATATCCAGCAAGCAAGCACAGTAGTGTGTGGGTGTGCACACACATGTGTTCATGCACGTATGTGCTTAAAGTTAAAGGACACTTCAAATGTTTTAGCTACTCTTCCCTTTGGGCCCCCATCAGTCTGTGTAGTATGAAGAACCATTGGCAGGACTCAGGATCTGGCTTCCGCTCTGCTGTGGCTGAGAAGAAGCTCCAGGTTCTCCACACTCAGGAAAACCCCAGCCTGCAATGGTTTGGTGCTTTGGCTATCGAGAGTCCAGGCTTTAAGAGATACCCTTTCTGGTTATTCCAATGTTTCGTATCTTTTTCTCTCTGGAAAGATGCTGTACTCCCTGCAGGAGGAGGCAAAGCCACGTTTTGAATCTTTCTCTGAGTTATAGGACAGTATCTGACAGTGTATCCTTAGTGTTGGCCTTAAAAACCAATAGTCAGTGATGGCTCTGTGGGTCAGGGCATCTGGTTGCCATCTGCTACATCATTCTTGGGGCCATAAATAAAGGGCAAGAGACAGGAGATTCCATCAAGAGGAAACTGGGAGAAGAAAGTGTCTTGCACCTCTGGTATGGAGTCCTCCCCTTGTCCTCCAAAAGCTGCTTAGCAAACAGGTTCCTTGATTTTTCCATTGCCTTTTCCTCATCCTTAAAATGTTTGCTTCTTAGCCTGATCCTGAGACTCAATGAGATAATACTTGGAAAACACTGGGTTTTCAAGAAGCTCCTCTCAGCATTATCCACTACTCCAACTTTCAATTTGGTTTGGTTTGGGGGGCGGGGGGGGGGGAAGAGGAGAAAAGGATAGCAATCACATTTTCCAAAGCTATGTAGGGTTATGTAAGAGTTTAGATCTCTTGGTATTTGCCATTTTCTCAAAGCAGCCTGATCATGATGGGCCACATACCCGATGGTTCTGTTATAATCTTGTGGCTTTTGCTAGCCACACACAAAAGAGCCTGTAATACAAGTAAATCACCAAGGAGCAACTGAGACTCAGAGTTTGCAAATGCTCTAGTACCACCATTGTCTGTCCCCTGCCCACAGTGCCACATTTGTTGTCCTAGGCTCTTATATCAGGCACTCCCCAACCCAAATTATTTCCATCACAAATACACATTCAGCCTGCTCTCTAGTCAAGGACATAGCTTACCAGAATTTTGTCTCCATAAAAATCATTCAAGCAGTCAAGCTAAAATTCCATCACACTTAGAAATCTTTAGCATTCCATTAAAAAAAAAAAAAGTGCACAACAGAATGGTTAAGAATAGCTGGACCTGATTCTAACCCTTCCTTGGGTCCTCACAAGGTCAGGGGAGATTGGGAAGCCCTATTGATGATCATCCGTGGATCATTCTCCATAATAGGTCACTGGCGAGACTGTGGTGGGAGTGGCTGGGAAAAAGCAAGTGAAGCCCTGTTCTCCTCCCAACTCACTGATGGGTGTGTTTACTGTTTCTGTTTATGTAAATTAAAGGAAGATTTGTGCCTGGGTGGTACCTGCAGGCCGAGGTCCAGGTTTGACAACGTTAATTAAATGGGCACCAATTAGCATTGCCGTGTGGTCCATTGTAACCCAGGACCAGAAGAAAAGAATATCTGCCTGAAGTCACCATGTCTCCCTTGCAGAGACATTTCAATTGAGGGGTTGCTTTTTTTCTCTCTCTCTTTTTTCCAGGCATGTTCCTGACCCCTGCTTAGCCTCCAGGTAGAACACTGTCCAAGCAGGATAGGAATGTTGGCATTTATTGCTTGTTCGCTGAGGGAATGTGGCTTCTTTTATGGCTTCTCCCAGGCCATTCCCCTCTGGCAGAATTTTTCTATGAGGCAGTGGAAGGAAAGGTGAGTCATTCCCCTGTAGTCATTTTTTTTTTCATTCTTACTGAATCTGAAGCTACTTGAGAGTGATGGGGTAGGGCACTGAAGTACATAATCCCAGAGTACCATAGAGCAGCAGAGAAGCACTGTGAGATGCGTAAGAGCATCCAGATTTTGGAAAGGGAGAGATGAATGCCTGAAATAGCTAAGCAATCTTTAAGGCCATGTGAGTAAGATAGTGAGTGAAGACTTGGTGGGTAGGACTCATTCGTCTGAGCCTAAGGCCCTTGTGCCTGGGCACTTGTAGGTTTAAGTTTCTCAAATTTCACTTTATTTATTAAGATTCTGGTTATGGAGAGAGCTTTTAAGACAAATACAAGTTTTAAAGATGGAAGCCTATAAGTTGGGTAAAGCCAACTAAACAATGATGTGTATTTTTGTGAGGCAATGCCTTTTGGTACTTCTTGGCCATTCTCCCAGACATGACAGCCCTTTGACTACAATTCAAAGCTCCCTGCCATGGGTTGTGAAAGGGGTCTGTTGAGCAATCACTATTCCCAGTAAGGTCTAATGTCCAGACAGCTGGACCAGGAAAGGATTGGAACTTGAATGGACTGTGGAGGCAGTGGCCCACAGGAAGATGCAGCTTGAGGCAGAGCCAAGTAGGGATGCTATGTAGTTGCTAGAGGAACCTGAAGCAACACTATCCAGTAGAAATGTTGTGCAAGCTACAAATGGCAGTCACATTCATGACTTTAAGGTTTCTAAGAGCCACACCTTAAAAGTAAAAAAAAAAAAAGAGCAATATTTTAATACAATAGACTCTAAATGTAATCATTTCAATGTGTAATCAATATAAAAAAATAATACTGTCAGAGGACAGTTATGCTAGGCTCCTTTCTGTGACCATAGCAGAATATCATTAATAGTGTCAGGGCTTGGCTCTACTTTGTGGGGCGGGTCTCAGGTTGGGGCAGTCATTGGTTGGCCACTCCTTCAATCTCTGTTCCATCTTTATCCCTGCATTTCTTGCAGGTAGAGTAAGTTTGGGGATGAAGGCTTTGTGGATGGGTTGGCGTCCCCCTCCCTCCTCTGTAAATCCCGCCTGGCTGTAAGGTGGTCACGTCAGGCTCCACGTCCCCCGATGCTTGGACTGTCAGCTAGAGTCACCCCATATCCTCCCAGGGGTTTATTCTGTCTCCATATTATCCCAGAGATGTCCCCCTCAGTTTCCCTTCTCTCTCCCAGCCCTCTCCCCTCTTACCCCTGCTCTCCCAATAGCTGATCACCATCCTGTGCCTCTCCCCACTCCCTTTACCACTCATTTTGTACAGTTTACCCACTTCCAATGTCTATTCTAGTTCCTCTTCTGAGGGGTATTCAAGCATCCTCCCTTGGGCCCTCCTTGTTTCTTAGCTTCTTTGGGTCTATGGCTTGTAGTGTGATTATTCTGTACTATGTGGCTAATAACTGCTTATAAGTGAGTACATACCAAGTGTGTCTTCCTGGGTCTGGGTTATCTCACTCAGGCTATTTTCTAGTTGCATCCATTTGCCTGCGAATTTCATGATGTCCTTTTAATAGCTGTGTAGTGTTCCATTGTGTAAATGTATAAGTGTCCTTGTGGTATGGTGGAGTATCTTTTAGGTATATGCCCAGGAGTAGTATAGCTGGGTCTTGGGTAGAACTATTCCTAAGTTTCTCAAAAACCAGCAGCTGCATTCCCACCAGCAATGGAGGAGTGTTCCCCTTTTTCCACATCCTCACCAGCATGTGCTGTCACTTGAGTTTTTGATCCTAGCTAATCTGATGGGTGTAAAGTGAGATCTCAGAGTCATTTTGATCTGCATTTCCCTGATGACCTAGGACGTTAAGGTAAATACACGAAAAATGAGGAGAAAGTGGGAAGAGCCTTGAACCCACTGGCACAGGAGACAACTTCCTGGACAGAATCCCAACAACTCAGGTCAACAAAACAAAACAGCAGCCTACACACATTACAAAAAGATCTTCCCCACCCCTACATCTGACAGAGGGATAATATCTAAAATATATAAAGAACTCAAGAAATTAAACACCAACAAACCAAATAATCCAATTTGAAAAATGGGGTACAGAGCTAAACCGAGAATTCTCAACAGAGGAATCTCTAACGGCAGAGTTTGGCTCTTAAGTGTCTCCCACAGTCTAATCTGTTAACGGCCTGGTCCCCAGCTGTTGGCACTATTGGGAACTTGAGGAAGAAAGGAAGTTCCTGGGAATATGCCTGAAGTGGAAGTTTCTGGGTTTCTTTTGAAGACTCGGTTGAGTCATGTGATGTTTTTCTAGGAGCTGTCTTGTGAGAGGGTATGTGATGTTTTGTTAGAGGCTGGCCATAAGAAGGAATTGCCTGGGCTATTTGCTTTGTAAAGACATTCATGTCTTAGGTGAGAAGAGGTTTCCTTTTTGTTTTGTTTTGTTTTTGTCAGATCTCATCTTTGTAAGTTCTCATGGTTATGCAAACTTATAAATAGGGAATGACAAAATATGATTACCAACAAAACTTACAAAGATTAGATCTGACCAGGGAAAACATCTTATCACCGGAGACATGAATGTCTTCACAAAGCAAAGCCCAGGTGATTGCCTCCCACAAGCCAGCCTCCAACAAAGCATCACATGCCCATCACAAGACAGCTTCTAGCAAGACATCACATGACTCAGCTGAGGTTTCAAAGAAACCGGAATCTTCCACTTCACAAGCCCTTGAAGCAAGCATTACAATGTGAACACTGGCCAGCCATATTTCCTAACTGCCATGAGGTGGCAGCTGTGTTCCACCGCACATTTGGGCCACAATGTTCTTCTTTGCCGTGGGCCCAGAAGCAGTAATGGCATCCAAACATCGCCTGAAACTTCTGAAACTCTGAGTCCAATGAACCTTTCCTCTGTTTAGGTGTTTTGTTTTTCTTGAATATTTTATCACAGTAGTACAGAGCTAAAAAATCAAAACAACAACAACAACAACAACAACACAACAACAACCACAAAACAAAATGGGAGACTCATGTCTAATTGTTTTTGTTCAAGTTTAAATTCTTCCAGACTCTGCCCCTGTCATTGTCTGGCTCAGAATGTGTGTCCAACCCCATGCCTATGCTTCACGATATCACTGAGCCCGGGAACCTAGAATGATGGCCGGTTACAGTGACCACTCAGTACCTGTAGCAGGAGCAGGCTGGTCTGTAACTGCCACCCTGCCTGTTACTTCCTTGTGATTCTGAGGAGGAAGGACTCACAAGAAATCAGCCCTTGTACCATGGATCATAGCTGACCATTCCTCTTTATTTAAGCCTGGAGTCCTTGAAGGTTAGAACCTGTACCATCTGCCATCACCTGTCACAGACCAGGTAGCCAATTAAGGATGGCCAAACCAAAGAAAAAGTAAAGGTCACCAAGGCCACCTTGCACAGCTGTCCCTTGTGTGCACCGATTGGCTCCAAGCAGCAACTTTCCATCCAATTCTCTGTGTTTTGTCAGAACTGGAGAGGAGGCTGGAAAAACTGGTTTCCGTGGATGAACTTCCTAAGAGGTCAGGTTAAGTTACAGAATTCGTACTGTCATAAAGCAGTAGGAGTCATCTGCATCATTTAACCTGGTGAAGCTTTAACTAACCATGTGTCTTAGTGATGCAAGGAAGGGTAAGAAGAAAAGACTGGCTGGTCTTCTCTCCTCAACCCTTCTGCCTTTAACTGTGGAGACGGTGCCATTGCCTCATCTCTTCCCATTTCTCAAGGAGGCGTTGGTGGGTTCCTCTAGCTGTTCCCCATTTCAATGTTTAGTCTTTCACTCATTCACTTAGATGTTCAGCAGTCAGGTTGAACATTTGGGTCTTGTTCTGGCTTGCTCTCTACTTCTGTGTCCCTAAGAATGTGGATAGCATATTACAGTTTCCCAGTAACTACCATGTGCCAGAATGCTGAAGACAAAGACAGAAGGAAGAACTTGAAGAGTGTGCGTTTCCTGCAGTGAGCAGTCCTTTGAGCCTTTGAGAAGAATGTTATGTTGCCTGGAGTCAGCTCCTGTCTGGGGTCATACCTCTAGTTCCATCAATCATTCAGCTCTGGCAGGATTTTAGTTCTCAGTAGCCAGGTCTCTTTGATATCAGTGAATGGCAGTTTATGTAAAACCTTGTAGCACCTACTTATCTGGTTCCCAGCACATTGCCTGATGTTCAGGTGAACTTAGTCAAGGAGAGATGAAGGCGGGTAGCTTCTCCCTCTTCAGGAAAGATGCTTGGAGGCATGGATGTCTTTAATGTTACTGAGGTTTATTTATTTATTGATTGATTGATTGATTGATACCAGTCTTCCTCAGTGATCCAGTAGAGCAGCAGTTCTCAACCTGTGGGTCATGAAACCTTTGACAAACCTCTATCTCCAAAAAATATTGACATTATGATTCATGAGAGTAACAAAATTACAGTTTTGAAGTAGCAACAAAAATACTTTTATGGTTGGGAGGGAGTCACAGAGTTAGGAAGGTTGAAAAACACCACCACAGTAGAGCACTGTGAACTATGACTCCATCCCCACAGACAGGAAGAGAACACCTTCCTCCTAACTCCCCATCCCATCACCTCTCCTTACAGATTTCTTAAGTCAACCAGTCTCAGGGGGATGCTGGAGATCATGCAGACAAGGCACGTTATAAAAGTAGTCATCATATGACTGTTGTGTCCCTGAAATCCATTAAGCATAATGTGATAAACATACACAAAGCCCAAAACAAGGACTGGTGCTTCTCACGGAGGGGCACCTGCCATCTTGTTTCATTGTAAATGCTTAGGGTTTGGGTTGTTCGTTTTTTTTTTTTTTTTCTATTTTGTATTCAGTGAGGCTGTTTCTAACATGTTGGATTTCAGGACATTGTTATTCCTGCGGTTTAGACTCTCTGTATCATGCACCTGTCATGATATAAAAATGACTTGCAAAACCCAAATTTGAATTTTATTTTGTCACTTAGGTGGTTTTGAACTCTGGGGCAGATCCATTTAGTCTCTTGAAATGTCTTCTAAAGAATAATGCAGCTGAGTGTGGTGGCGCACGCCTTTAATCCCAGTACTGGAGAGGCAGAGGCAGGTGGATCTCTGTGAGTTCAAGGCCAGCCTGGTCTACAAAGAGAATTTTGTGGTAACAGGAAAAAAGAAAGAAAGAAAGAAAGAAAGAAAGAAAGAAAGAAAGAAAGAAAGAAAGAAAGAAAGAAAGAAAGAAAGAAAGAAAGAAAGAAAGAAAGAAAGAGAGAGAAAGAGAGAGAGAGAAAGAAAGAGAGAGAAAGAAAGAGAGAAAAAAGAAAGAATTAACAGTAGAATGAACATAGAAAATACAGAAACCTACACACTGTGTATGTCCAGATAATGCGAAGGTTTTATGAACATAGGAAGAACTGACTCTACTGGTAGTAAAAAGTGATAACACTGAGCACATACTTTTCAGCAGTGAACGCAGAGAAATTTATATTATACTGTCAATAATAGATATATTAGGATAATTTTCCTAGATATGCTGGTTGGATTTTGTCAACTTGACACAAACCTAAACATGTGGGAAGAAGGAGCACCAATTGAGAAATCTCTCATTAAGACCGGTCTGTTGGCAAGTATGGCATTTTCTTGATTAATGATTATGGTATGAGAGGGTCCAGCTCTCTATAGGTGATGTCACCGCTGGGCAGGTCATCCTAGATAGTATTGGAAAGCAGGTTGAGAAATCCATGAGGAACAAGCCCCAGTTAGCAACATTTCTTCATGGTTTCTGCTTCAGTTCCTGCCTACAGGTTCCTGCCTTGAGTTCCTACCCTCACTTCCTTCAATAATGGATTGTAATATGGAATTGTAAGCTGAAATAAACCATTTTCTCCCCAAGTTGCTTCTGGTCATGCTGTTTACCACAGCAATAAAAACTCTAAGATACTATGTAGGTACCTGCAAACATATTTTGCACATCTTTTACTAAGGAAATAATTTCACTTATTGTTTTCAGCCTAGAGAGTAATCGTAGCTATATGTAAAGATATGCAAGGACATTTACCTCACTATATTTTTATAAACAATGAAAAGTTGGATACAACCTAAACATTAAATGCAACCACTAAAAGCAAATAGTAATAATAATCCAATGTTAGAAAAAAAAAAAGGGCAGAATGGGAATTCCCTACATGCCTTGTAAGAATGTGGTACAGGAGCTGGGGTGTAGCTCAGCAGTAGGAAGGGAGGGAGGGAGGGAGGAAGAGAGGGAAGAAGAAGAAGGGAAGGAGGGGGGAAAAAAGAAGGAAAGAGAAGAGAATACCCAACAGGTAAATGCACTTGCTACTAAACCTGAGTTTGAACCATCAGGTGAAAGGAAAAACCTGACTCCCCGAAGGTTGTTCTTTGACCCCCACACACATACAAATAAATAAATGTAAGATGTAAACAGTTTTCTGCTTTGAAGTTCAGTTGGGCTGAAGTGAGCAAGAAATGAAGAGATTTCCCGCATTGCCTTGCAGACCTCAGGTCGCCTTGACACACATTCTGGACTAATCAAGACCGCGAGCTGTGTATATGTAAGTGCAGAGCTGGGCCCTTGTCATAGACGACTGAGTTACCGACGTCTCAAAACCTGCCGGCTGTGGGAGGGTTCTTTCCTTCTCCATTGCAAGGACAGGGTGCCCCTGCCCTCAGCGCTACTCCAATCGCTTTGTCAAAGAAAACATGAATGCTAGCAGGTTCCTGGCATTCCCATAACTATGAGCATATGATTTGCAGTTCATACTGAGTAACGATGTAAGAAATCTGCCAAGAACACTCCGAGTCCTGTTTCCAGCGCTGGTTCCTAACCAGTCACAGCTGCCTCCCCACAGAGAAGTACAATGGCCGGCCACGCTGAGACTCTCCTGCTTGCAAAGTTTGTATTGGGTTACTAGAAGCCATCCTAGCAGGGAAGCCACTCTCCTGGAAAGCATGTAAGATGACTAAAACGAAGGGTTTAATGTTCTAATGAAGAAATGTGTCAATATCTGAATCAAATGTGTGAACACTGAGTGTTTTTCCATATGCTTGCTGTGGAGGTTTTGAGGCCGCCCTTGGCACTCCAGACAGGAATCAAATAGACAGATGCACTGTTACACTTCCGAACAATGACAAAGAAAAACATGGAGTAACTGCTTCACTCAAAGCCTGCCAAGGGATTAATTGCCTGCGAGATGGATTTTATGTGCTGTCCAAAAGCCGCACAATCTCCCGGAGTCCCTTGCCTTCACTAGGAGAAAACTTGTCACCCCTCACCATGGGTGTTTGTGTCTTTTTCGGCCTAAAAACTTTCCAACTGGAAATGACTACAAAGGCAGGAGCTGATAGGTAAGGGTGTATTTAGTAATGCACATGGAAGTACAAATGACTGTGCTACAAGCCCTGTACAACACCAACCCGGACCACAGGGACCGGGGAGACCTGTCACTTCCAGTTAGAAAAATCGGTGGGAGGGGATGAGGATCAGGGAGACCGAATTTAACCTGCCAACTCTGAAAAGAACTGACTTGGGGATGTAGGGCTCGTGGTGGAGGATAGCTAAGTGAACTCAAGGATTGGAGGTGAGCTCTGTTCCGTCAGCAGTTCGGGATGCTGTTCAAAGGAGGGCTTGCTGAAGGCCAATGGTATTGGAGTTTGGCAGAGGTCTTCGTAACTGTGAGTAGAGAGGCAGACTGTAATTTCATACACGTTTCCCCGTGCCTTCTATAGGCCAGGCTGTGTTTACCAGGCTCTGTGGAGGCTGCAGTGGGGGTGGGTTGGGACTACAGAGAAAGGTAAGGGCGGCCCCCTGCTTTTCAGGAATGTTCTGCCCAGTTTGGGAGCAGACCTCTCACAAGGTCACCACAGTCAGAGAAAGTATGTGCAGCATCCTGGAGAGTGGGCCTCCTCCGGTGGCTTCGGGAGAGCATCCTCGAGGAGGAAAACTGGATGGGAACCGAAAGGATGAGAAGAGTAAGCCAGGTGAAGGGAAGCGAGGGTGGACATCCTGGAAAGTCCAGGTGTATTTAGCAATTACAAGCTGCTCTTGCATTCCAGGGCCTAAAAGGTGCTAAAGATGTGGCTTGGACCCTATGGTCACTATTACGTGGTGGGATTTTCACCACGGGACTTTGCAGTGGACTGCCAGGGAGCAGTTGTGAGAAAGGTAGTCTGGCTGACATACTAGGGTGTTCCCTTCTACCACAGCAAAGAAGATGCATGGATCTCCAGGGCTGGGAGCGGAGGTAGAAAGGCCATCTCAGAGGCAGCTTGAGGGACACGCTTACCGAGACATGCGGAACTTTTCAACTAGAGTAACCATGAAATGTTCGACTTGGAAAGAACATTGGAATCAGAAAGGACATATGTGGATCAGATTACAGGGCACACACATGAAGTGGCTGAGGACAAAAGGGGCTAAGTGACCTCAGCAAGATTTATGGCAGCCAAAGTGAGTGAAGGCCCGTGGTCTTCTGATTTCCAGCCCAATGACTTTTCCACACAGCAATGCCAAGTTCAGTGCAAGCATCCTGCTTCAGTTAGGTAATACCCTGGAAAAGCTTGGAACTTACTTGGCCAGCATTTTTCCTGTCATTATCTGGGAGTGAGAACAGTCCTCCCTGGATAGAAGGAGAGTGGATCAAGCCAGATTTTGTCAGGGTAGATCTTTCCTTCCTATCTGCTTGCACTCGCCCTCACTCTTGGTTTTGCTTGTACTCTGGCTGTCACCCTCACTCTGGCTCTCTCCTTAGTCTGAGCTGCCCACAATAGGCAAGAGTACATACTGTGTAGTTACCAAAGGCTAGCCCCTTCTCAAGCTTGTTTTCCCAGCTCCCTAGTCTATACGCTCTCTCACTGCTATGCCCTGGACAGTTTTGAGGTTGAAGAATCTGCTAAAATAAAACTTTCCCATCTGAAGATTACTCTTTTCTCATCTAAACACAAAGAGTCAGATGTAAAAGTGTAATTTGTAAGTTTTGTGTTGTCTTTCTCGTTAAATCATTTGTGATCACATTTTCACATTGTCTTAATTGGGGTTTTATTGCTGTGAAGAGACACCATGACCGTAACAACCCTTATAAAGAAAAACACTTAATTGGGGCTGGCTAACAGTTTCAGAGGTTTAGTCCATTTTCATCATGGTGGGAAACATGGCGCATGCAGGCAAACATGGTGCTGGAGGAGCCAAGAGTTCTACATCTTGATCTGCAGACAGCAGGAGATTGTGTACACATTGGAAGTAGCTTGAATATATATGACCTCAAAGCTCACCCCCACAGTGACATACTTCCTCCAACAAGGTCACACCTACTAATAGTGTCATTCCCTATATATCAAGCATTTGAACACATGAACCTGTAGGGCCATATCTATTCAAACCACCACATACATATATTGCTGTTAGCTTTATAATATTCCTTAAAGTGGAAACATTAAGAAATTTGGAGGAAGACTTAATGATTTCTGGACCTCAGTTTCTTTAAATATAAAATATGAATTACATAGTTACCTTGAGATGGTCTTGGCATGAGGCATCTTACTTTCACTATCTTGCTTGCTTCTGGTTTAAAACAATAAATCATTTACACAAAAACCTAGGTTTAATTACAAAGGACATTCAAAAAATGGAAGGGGTTTTTAACATATGGAAACATGTAGTGTATTACTGAGTACCAAAGGACATGTTGATAACTTATACGGTACAAGAATTGGAGGGTGAAGAGGAGAGCTTGTTTGAAATTGAAAACTAAATGAGCTTGGAAATTCATTCAAGTCACCTAAGAACAAGAAGTATGATATGGAGGCTTTGGCCTCACAGGTGACACACATTTCTGCGATAGAGGTCCCTTTTGTGGCCTTTAGAAGATAGACTAAGAGAGCAATTCCCTTGTTGAACAGGGATGTGTAGACTGGATGTGGTGGGGATTCAATCCAGGGGCAACAAGTCCAAAAAGAAGTTAGGATGCTAATTTAATAATTAGGTAAAATTCTGCTGCTTTAAAAAGCTCCTGCCCTCTGTTGAGCACAACTAAATGTGTGAGAAATGACATGGAGGGAAAGGGGACCATGGAGAAACTGACTATGAATTTTAGGATTCTAGGTGAACTCTTTCTTTGCTTCTACCAAACAGAAAGTAAAGAGAGGGGTTTGTTCATTTATTAAATAATTTTTCCTGTCAATAATGTATAGAAAGATAGCAATGGCCAACACTTCTGTCTACGTGGATTGTACATGAATAGTAGGCAGTGTACAATTTCAGAGTGGGCTATGCTGAGCCACCATAGCCTAAGAGAAGTGGTGGGATGTGGGGACAGCAGTGATGAGGCAGGGGACTCTGGGTTACAGTTTTGACCACCTGGGAAGAGGAGCGTTTGAGCAGAACATGTGAGCAGGTCATTGTCTTGAATGGCCCCCTATAACTGCTGTCTGAGAACAGAGGTGGGGCAGAGGTCTTGAAAGGTGCCAGGAATGCAGGAGGAGGTCAGAGCTGAGGCTTCTGGAGAGATCTTTGTAACAAGAATGGTTTCTTCCCTAACATCCCGATGGAGCCAGGCCAACCTCCTGGCCAAGGAACGCCCCCTGGGGAAGTGGACGCACCTTAAACCACACAGACAAAATAGATAGAATAATTCATTCTACCCTTACTCCAAGATAGGATGAAAGAAAGAAAGAAAGAAAGAAAGAAAGAAAGAAAGAAAGAAAGAAAGAAAGAAAGAAAGAAAGAAAGAGAGAGTAATGTCTTAATGAGTTTGAAAAAAGTATTTTTTAAAAGAGGGGAGTTGTAAGAAATATCAAATGGGTTGTAAGATAGATAAAAAAATGAGTCTTTCTATCAAATACTATAAAACTTGTGTTTAAGACAAGAAATTCAAATCTTTTTATTTCTCTTCACACAAGACTTTTCTACTTTCTCTCATCAGTAAAACCTTTGTTTACACAAAGGACCACTGCTGTATTCCAAGAATTTGATAGCCTCGAGCGGTGACCTCTTTCTCCTTCCTTTATTTCCTGTGTGCCAATTCTTCTTAGACTAGTCAATTGAATTAAGACTCTGAGGTCAGACCCCAGCCAATGGGGAAAAGACGCAGTCACCACCTGATTAGAATAAAAGCCAAATGAGCCTCCTGCCTCTGGTTCCTTCATTCCTTTGAGTGCTCACTCTCCTGAGGACATCCTCTTGATCAAGAGTAAAGTTTACCTTACACACACACACACACACACATACACACACACACAAAGAATGATTCCCTAAACCAGAAATAAACATTGAAGGCAGATCTGGGGAGATCATTTTGGAGAGATGATGGAAGCTTAGGTTGATGGCATGGATGCAGGTCTAAGAGATGTGTAGAGTCAAGGGGGAAGTAGAAAGTTTTGATTATAAACATTAGGAGGAAGAAATTGTCTACCGGATGAGGAAACACTCAATGATAGTCTCACAATGAGGAAGAGATTTGCGTTCAGACATGCTAACCATTGAGTCCATTCAGATATTCAAATGGACGCTGAGCTTCAAAGAGTGATGTTTGCTGGAGATAAGAGGTTGAGTCCCTAGCATGGAGTTACCAGTGTAGAGCTGGTCATTTAAAGCAAAGGAGTGGAATAGAGAGCAAGGACAGGAAGAAGTCTGAGCCTTGAGCCCAGCTCTCAGACTGGGATCTCGAAACGCTGAAGGAAATGAAGGAAAAGAGAATGGTATTCTGGAAGCCAGTGGGAAGAGAATGTCTCCTAAAGGAAGGGTGATCTGAGTCACTGGGGTCAAGGGCAAGCAAGTTCGGAGACTGCCTAAGCTGAATGGGAGAACTAGGGAGACTAGGGGTGGGCATTTTCTTTAAGAGAAACTGTGCTATCCAAAGCTGGAGGGAAATGCTGAGCTGGGTTATGGGCTGATGAGTTTGTTTACAGATGAGACACTACAGCTCATTAGTATGACAAAAAGGACAGTAGAGAAGGGACAAGTCCATGAGTTGGTAAGAGAGATGGGATCCAGGCGGTCAAAGTTAGGGCTTGGGGTAAAACACAGTGGGCCATCCACTGTAAAAATAAAAACAAAAACACAAGACCAAAAAAAAGGGGGGGGGGTAGAAATGGCATTTTTTTCAGTCTTTTTTCTTTTTAAATACCAACCCCTAAGACTGAGCTTTCCTATGGGCTCCTTCAGGCTTCGTAAGTCATGCCCACTTCCGCCCAACCTGTGCCAGGAGTTCACATCCATGCAGAAGTTCAAGCCTGACAGTCTTGGATGGGATGACAGAGAATAGTAAGAGAGCAAATGTCAAGAGTGAGAGTAGCTCCGGACACTCATCCATTTTAGTTACTTTGTAGCTGTGGCAAAAGCAACAAGGGAAAACAAAACATCATTTTGGCTCACAGTTTAAGGGTAAAGTCTCTTGTTGGCAGAGAAGTCACCCGCTGCAGGAGCATAAGGCAGCTCGTCTCATCAAGTTCACAGTCAGCAAAGAACAACGAAGGCTGGTGCTCGGCTCTCTCTCTTCTTTATATGCCGTCCAGGTTCCCTGTTCACGGAACAGTGCTACCCACGTTTCTAGCAGAGCTTCTCCCACGAGCTGGCCTAGTTGAGAAATTCCTTCACAGACGTGCCAGGAGATTTGACGTCCAGGTGATTCTAGCTAGAGCTTATCAACTTGACAATCATACCTGTGGGAATATGTGAGCAGAATGTAAGCAGTGCACAGAGATGCATGCCAGCTTCTCTCTCTTCCTAGGGTGGCACAGAGCAGCCAAGCCAGTGTGCATCAAAAAGGGTCACTGTCGTGGGCCACAGACACATATTCCTATACATTATAACTTTAGGTTTCCTACCAGTTTTTTCAGGTTAAGGAGACAAGATCCAGGGAGACCTAAGACCAAAAGAGGGGCAAAGGTTCTTTCCAGTCTAACCACATGGGGGCTTGATGAAGCCCTACAAATTCACGGTCTAACTGAGGGACTCCATGAGGTGGCGAGTGTGCATGCGCCTGTCCCCAGGGCTCTCCTTTCATACCTGTAACATCCTGCTTCATCAGCTTTGTAGTGAGTCAGTGTGGTCTTTCCATGTTCCAAACATCTACCTAGCCCCAGTGGGAGGCATGGCCTCTCTCTCTCTTGAGTGGACCCCATCATCTTGGAAACCATCTCTACCATGGCTACCCCTCCTCATGGTCAGGACAAACTGCAGTCTCTGCACCCATTTTGTAATCATTTGAAGAAGTTTAAAATAAGACTATGTAAAAAGAAAAGAAAAATAGGAATACTGATTCTTTCTACTCCTCAGATACCCCAAACTAAGACTCTGTCCTGGGGCCCCTTATTTCCCCTGCCCTTTCCTATGGTCTGCATTAAGCCAACTGACTGGCCACAGTTTCCTCTTCGCTATCATGCCACGTGATCCCTGTTCAGTTTGAGACTGTCACCTTCTCCCAAAGCCATCCTGTTCTCAAGCAGATGCCTCTTCTGGGTTCCAGCAACAGGCTTGAGTGAACCTGAGAGCTGGGAAGGAAAAGGGATGGCGAATACTGGACAGAGGTACAGATGGGAGAGACTGTGTCTTTCACACCTAAGTCTCCTCCCCTTCTTCCAAGCACAGAGCCTTTTGTTGGAACTTATATGCTGAGAACCTGAGGCCTCCTACTCGCATTTCCTGATGCCCTTTCATCCTTCATGGCCAGCCCTCTTAGTTTCTCTCAAGGAATAAGGAACTCCCCAGAGTTCACAGCCCACCCCAGAGACCCCTTGCCCAGAGGATAGTTCATCTACATTAAATACTACTGCTCAGTGCATTGTAAATTAACCCCTATTTTGATTTAAACCTCTTCAGAGCATTTTTACTTCATTTGCTCCTATTTTCTGCCAAAATTGTTTCTGTGCGGTATAGACGTAGCAGTCCACACTGTACTTAAGCATGTGTAGCAAAACTCCAACATGGCTTCGAGGCCACTGACTCTGTGTCCAGGCCAATGGCTTAGCCTGGATACACCTTCCAACTCTACCAGTGTACTGTGGAAATGGCACATGTTGCTTATTTCAAATGACATCTTTCAGATCCATGTGACACTTTGGATACACATACCGTTGAGGGTCTGGGCAAGGTTCACAGGTGGTCTTACCGTGAGCACAGACTGCATGAATGTCGTGGGGTATCGTGGGTCCAGAGGGTATGAAAGCATTTTCCTGGGTCATCCCAGGCTTCCCGACCTTAAAGTTCTTGATGCTGTAAGTTTGGCGTGGCCTCTCCCTATTGCTCTCTGGGGATCTAGGGACTGAGCATGCCTTTACCTCTCCATTGTTTGTCTGAAACCTTGTGTAGCTACCAACAGCAGGAGCGGGAGATAAGGCTGAGACGAAACAGAAAATAAAACCAGGAAAGGGTTTTGCCCTACTTCTGAGCAGTAAAATGACATTAAAACTTTAAGAAGTCCCTGAGTTCCATTTACCACTCTTTCCACAAACCAAGTATTTCAGTCTATAGCCAAAGATGTAAAAGAAAAAGCAGGAGAAATCAAATCAAATCCTAGTAATGTTTGCGGTAGAGGAAATCTGTCCAGACAGGCTTGTGTGAGTTGCATAATATTCCAAAGTCTCATTATTCTCAGTGGGAGATTTTAGAGAATGATATGGTTGTTTTTTATTTTTATTGGAGACACACACACACACAAAAGCTTGAGTGAAGGAGTTCTGATAAGAATTTGGGGACCCTGTGCTTGAAAGAGCTCCAACTGTAACCTCTGGCTTCCTGGCATCAGCCTGACCTCAGAGGTCAAGAAGCCCCTCACAGCAGGAGAACTGGAAACATCCAAGAACTTCTGAGAAGGCGGAGTGCCCCCGACCACGGAAACCTCAGTCAACTGAAGAAGCCGAGCCCGCTTGCCTCCATTAGTGCCTCCCTACCTTCTAATACCACACCAGTGCGGCCCTATGGTTTCAAGTGTGTTCTTAAATGGGAACTAAATACATTACATGCCTCATTTTCCTTTGGATTACATTTGTGAGCTACAAGCCCAGGGAATTCTGCTCTCCTTCCAAGCACATTGCGGCAGGCCGTGCGTTCCCAGCCCCGCCCTGAAGCACGGCCTGTACCTTCCCACCGCTAGGTTGGACACAGTCACCGTGACGTGTTTCTGGAAACTATGGCAGAACAGTATTTTTCTGTTTGTTTTAATGGTTCCTAGCCAAGAAGGCGGGGGGGGGGGGGGAGGACTTGAAATTTGATTTTGATTTTTTTTTTTAAGCAAAAACCATGATATGAGATGTCCAGTGGAGGGAGCCACTCACAGCGAACTTCTTGTGCTCAAAGTGTTATTCCAGTGACCCATGGGAACTGTTAGGCCTTGCAGAGTCCCAGCCTCATGGCCACTGGTCTCCTGTGTGAGCCATCAGGCTCCTGGGCTCACATGCCTTGATTGGCTCACTTTGAACGTTGACCCTGGGGGTCGGGTATGTTAACACATCCTTCTCTTTGATGCGCACGTTAAGACTAGTCTTTGGAGGGCAGAGTTTGTGAGGGAAACTGGAGGTACACATTCCACCTTCCTGCAGCCATTCCAGGTAAAGCCCGCTCGGGACTGCTGGCTCTTGCCCTGTGCCCACCTGCTTTCTCTCTCTGCGCACACCTGTCCAGGTACCACTTCAAAAAGCTTTGCGCCCTGGCATGTGACATATTCTATCATTTCCTCTTGGCTGACGGCTTGCTGAGTCCTCTTGGGGAAATGAAGACATTTGAGGACAGGCAGTAACTTTGGAAACTGCATTTGATCGTAACTGGTTCTTCACTTTCCACGTCCTCTGGTGAGCTTCTGTTTACCTTGGAATGGTTTGGCACCCCTCACTTGGATTCTTAGTTGGATCATGTTTCATTCCCTTCCTAAAAAGATGTAAATTGTCACATAATTATGCATATTTATGGGGTGTTCCATGTTGTTTTAATACATGTACACAGTATACGGTGATCAATCAGGCCAGACCCTGGGTCTCATTTATCATTTTTCTGTGTTGTGTTAGGAACATTCAAAAATCCTTTCTTCTAGCTCTGCTGAATTATAAAATAAGACACTCAGCTTGGAGCCACCCCTCTGTCAAGAGGACACTAGGTCTTATTCCTCCAATCCAGCTGTGTTCTGTACCCAATCACCAGTTTTTCTCTGTTCCACACAAACTGACCCCCTTATCCTACAGTGACCATAGTTCTACCCTTTACTCTTATAGGCTCAACTCATTTACTTTCCACACAAAAGCAAGAGCATGGCAAGTGTGACAGACTTATGTGACCTTATATCCTTCATTTCAATCCATGTTGCCACAAATGACAGTATTTCATTATTTTTCATCTCCAAATGCTATTCATACACACATACACACACACACACACACATATATATAGCCATTCATCAGTCAACCTTGGTTGTATATAAATATATAGATACTGAGAGACAGATAGGTAGGTAGATGACAGTTGATAGATGATAGATAGATAGATAGATAGATAGATAGATAGATAGATAGATAGATAGATAGATGATAGATGTATCCATTCATCAGTTAACCTTGGTTGACCTGGTGCCTTGGCTATTGAGCAGTGTTACAGTAAAAAGGAAGTACGGATATTTCTTGACATACACGTTTCTTTTTCTTGAATGTATATCCAGTTGCAGAATTTCTGTATCCCTGTGGTAGTTTTGCCTTTGGACATCAGTAATCTATTACTGTGTACAAAGTGCTCATTTATGTGTCACTCACTAGTGTAGGAGAGTTCTCCTTTCTGGGCATTCTCAGCAGAGGTCTTTCTTATTCCTTGATGACACTCCTTCTGACTAGAGTCAGGCACCATCTCACTGTGGCTGTGATGATTAGCGATGTTGTTTGTCTCGTGTACTTGTTAGCCATTTGAAAAAATATCAGTGCATATCATTTGGCCATTTTAAAATGAGATTATTCAGTCCCTCTTCCCTGTGGAGTTGTTCAGCTGTAACCTGCCAATCAATCCTTGACATACTTCCTCCCTTCCTGTGGCCATTTTTTCACCTTACAGCAAATTGTCACTTTCAAGTGATCTGACTACATGTCCTGGGAAGATGCTGATTCTTACACCACCCCAGGGTCTCTGCAGTGGATATGCAGCTACCAGAGAACCATTGACAGACTGTCACGTGGATTCTCTGCACCTTCTCAGGGCCATGACAGTCATCTGGAAAGTAATTGTGAGTTACTTTTACTGGGACAAAGAAGAATCACTCCCCATATGAGAAGAAACACCCACCTCTTCCTGAGTCTCTAACCGGGAGTGCCATTGAGAACACTGACTTTAACCAACACCATGGTTTTCTTCAAGGATACAGGCTTTGCCATCCTCATGTACTTCATCTCCTGGCTCTGAAGAGGCCCTATTGTGGGCTGAGGGACAAGGAGGCTGAAGTGCTATCCTTAGACTCCTTGCAAAGGCACCTGCTGGCATTCTGCAAGCTGCCAGTGTCTCTGCCACATTAACCCATTGAGAGTCCACAGCCTTGACTTGAATTTTGAAGCCCAGGCAAAGCCTGTTCCCAGGCAAGCTTCTACCTTGCTCCCAGATAAACATGAGATTCTTTTTTATTATTTTAGTGAACTTTGCATAACATAAAATTAGCCATTTTGAAGTGCGCAGTTTCACACAATGTTGTATGACTTCTACATCCTTAGTTAAGGAATTCGCCAGTCCCTCAGCCTTGGCAACTACCAATCAATTTTCTGTCTGTGGAGTTGCCTATACCCAGCATGTAATATGGGCTCTTTTACAGTATAGCAGGTTTCCAAGGATGTGGCTGGGTGGAAATGAAGAGAAAGATGGAAAAGTAATAGAGAGCATCCCAGGATATGAACAGTCTAGTCAAACAGCAAAGTAACAGCAGCAGCAGCAGCATCAGAATGAAGTGGCTTGACTCTGCCCAAATGGTAGGAGTCTGACCAATTGGCAAAACCCCCGTCAAACAGCCTGAGAAGTTCTCTGGATCACTTCTCTCTTTGAAGACCAAGGAGGGATGCGAACCGTAGCAATGCAGAAAGCATTCTCTCACTGTCTGTGACCTATTTAACCCTTCTCAGAGTCCATACAAGGATGTTTTGAGTTCACGAAACCCATGCCCTTTGGAGGAGGTAGCTTTCAGCTGACTAACATCACACACCCTCTCACAGGGGCTGTTTTCTGAAGGGGAAAAAACGTTCCCACATCCCATCCTTGGGACCAAAACAGAAAACAGATTCACAGGACACAACTGAGTTTCCAAAGAAACCAGAAACTTCCTGAAGAGATTTCTTAAAAAAAAAAAAGCATACATCAGAATGCCTGCCACCACATTACTCTTGTTTCTGAAATCAGCACCTTTCTTCTTCTACCTTCTTCTACCCGGTGTGGACAGGGAGGTTCCAAGGGTAGACCGAGCTCAGATGGTCTAGCCTATGGGTAGCAACTCTCTTTACCGGCTAAGCTATGTTGAGTGTCCCTGCAGAGAGCTTTACATACAGCTAAGGATGAAAGCTGCTCAGATGCCTTGCCCACTCACTCGGTTGTTTTGGTTTGGGGTTTTAAAATCTCTCTACCTCCGATAGACTGGTCAAAATTGCAGAAGTCTGGGGTATATAAAGCATCCAGTACACCACTAACTGTGAGCAGTCCACAGGAAATGGGCAGCCGAAGGGTTGCTTCTCACTTCAGTTCGAAAAGAAAGAAATATTCAGTCCTTTTAGGAGCCTTGAACTAGAAAGGTGGTAAGAAGTTTAGCCTAAGCCTCACTCATAAACCATAGGAACTCCCAGTGGGTTAGGGATTTATATCTGGGGGTGTTTCCAAGATTTTTGTCCTCCCAAGAGATATAAATGAAAGCCTTGAGAGTTTAACATAGGGAGGGAAAACTGTTCTCACAAGAGTGCTTTAAACATCCACTAATGTGGGGAGGGGGTAGGAGAGCAGGGCCTAGGGTAGCAGGGGTGGTGTGGGTTGGGGCCGACTCTGGTCTCTCTGCTTAGGTTTCCAGAAACCAACTTGAGGTCATCCAGAGCCTTCTTTTTCCCCATAGGTTTATGGTATTAGTTACCCAATAAAAGTTGGGTTAATTTTATAACACAGGTAAGATTTAAGCCAAAAAAGGCTTCATCATTACTGTAGGGTTTATGAAAGTAAACTCGTGGGGTGCTTGAGGGATTGCACAGACCTGGAGTCTCGAGTCTTTCTCTATCAGGTAGATGGTGTGTCCCTTTTGTCCGTGTGTTTGACAAAGTTTTCAAGGCTTTGCTATACAAACTCTCTCAGGGTAAAACCGAAGATGCTGTATTCATTTACTTCAAACTGATTCAAATAGAGAATTCATGTAGGAAGCTGAAGAAAAATGAGCATCCTGTCCCATGGCCTTTCACTCATTTGGCAGCTATCCTAAGCCTGCTAGTCTCCTAAGCACATGAAACCTATAGGTGAAGAAGCACAGCACCGTAGCTCTACTCCATGGCCATAGTAAAGAAAAAAAAAGTGCTTAGTAAATGTTATTGACAATAATATACCATCACTGCAGTCTCAAGGAACTTCCATAGCAGCTAGTCATGGTAGAACACACCTATAGCTCCCAGTCACTTGAGAGACTGAGGCAGAACTATTACAAGTTCAAAGCCAGGCTAGACAAACATAGTAAGACTGGTTGTAAAAATAAAACAAATGTGTCTGGGGACATAGCTCACTGGTAAGTACTACCTGCCTTGTATGAGGCCCTAGTTCCATCTCCAACACTGCTAAATTAATACACAAACAAATATTAAGCTTTTATCTTATTTGATGGGGTCACTCTGGCTTATACCTGTAGGGCAGAATGGTTGATCACAACCTCTGTTTTAAAGGCAAGAATGATATAATGCACAAAGAGGATTTTGGTACCCTGTCTTTAACTTAGAAGCCAAAAAAGGCAAATGGCTTTGTGTGGAGATGGGTGTTGACGTTGGCCAGAAGAACTGGTGTCAAGGCAAACCCACAAGCGCAGCAGGCAGTCTTCAGTGCGGCCTGGATCTGGCCTTCCATGTCTCCTGCATCCCCACTGAGGGCTTTTGTGGGAAAGAGTGTCAATCTTGAATCCTGGTCCTCTGTCCCATCACTTGTGGCAGTATAGCTTTCTTGTCATTGTCTGGTGTCCCCGGTCTTCAGGATGAAATCCACTCCCCTTGCTCATTTATTATTATAATTTGAAAGCAGCAAAATCCTCATGGCTATTTTTTTTTTAAGTTTCAAGGGTTCTTAGATGTAAGCTTTTTATGGACATTTTCCTCAGAGTTCCTTAGATTTAGTGGCTGATCTCAAACCCTTTGGTCTGTGACTTGGTCTAGCCTCTCTTGCAGGCAGACAGAACAAGTCTTACCCAGTGAGGAGCCACGAGATTCCACTGTCTTCCCTTCTTCCTAGCTATACCAGCTTCCTACTCTGTGGATCCTAATTGACATGTCAGTTGGTATGGATCTTGTAGCTAATGTGCCCACGCCTTTGTAGCAAATGGAGCAGAAAAACATCTGCACTCAGAAAACAAGCAAACAGAAAAACTGTAGAGCATGTGCCCAGCTTTCCAGCTTGCGTCCTCTTCCTTCTCAGCACTACATCATCTTCCAGCTCACCACCAGCTGCAAAAATAAAAGTTCTTTCCCATATTTAAGGATGGTTTTGTGCTTCGGGATGATTTTTCTGGGGGCGTAGGAAACTTGACCAATGTGACCAACAGATGTTTTAAGGGATGTTTGGGAACTGAATATTTTCGTTAAAAGGGGATTCTGTAAACGTAGTCTTCGTTATAAGGTGCCCAACCGCGCCCCCTTGTGACCATTTAGAGCATTGCTCAACTAGAATGCATGGTATGGGGGTAGTTCTGTGCTAATAATCACTGTGCTTTACTTGTAGAGACGAGTATGAAGAAGATGGATTCTGTCAGCCGTACAGAGGCATTGCGTGTGCACGGTTTATTGGCAACCGCACGGTGTATATGGAGTCTTTGCATATGCAGGGCGAAATAGAAAATCAGATCACAGGTAGGTGCCATCAAAGACATGATACTTAGGCCTTTCATAACCATTTTTCTCGCCAGAAGTTTTTTTTCTGGGCTTCTTTCCTGACAGAGAATTAGGCTAAGCTTGTGGTTGGGAGTGGGACCATAAAGAGGAATGAGATGTGATCTCTGTGCTCTGGAATTTACATTAAAATAATTTATGAGAGGTTAGTCTTGGAGGAAAAGGAAGCTTCGAGAAGTCTCACATTCGTGCAAACACTCAATAAATATCCCTGCATGCCTTCAGTGTGCCAGGTCTAGACTGGACACTTGGGAGGTTCTGAGAGTGTGAATGAGCCAGGTGTGTCCCTGCCTCACAGAGCTTGCCTTTGGAAGAGGTGTGGTAAAGACTAGGAAGGAGTGAGCTTGGACTAGAACATTACCCCCGAGCTGTTGTTACAGAGACTTCAGTAAACTGCTGCTCTCTGTGAGCGCCCCCTCCCCCAGAGGCACTTCCTAACACACGGGGGGGGGGGGGGGCAAAGGTCAACGGGCACCATTTTGCACCTAGTTACGGTGGTCATGTCATGGCAGTATCACACCCCCCTTCCGTAGCACAGCGACCATCCTCTGGGTTAAAATGACCTCCCCAAGAATCTCAAAAAAACAAAAACCCTGCCAAATTTAGCAAACGCCAGACACAGGGACCCAGTTACATCCGATCTTTGAGGTGAATGGCAAATTGTTTTTTAGTATAACCGTATCCCACAAGTCTTCTTCGAAAGAGCACGTGGAACTGTCATCTTAAACTTGAGGATTTTAAGAGAGGCGTACACAAATCCATGACAGAAAGGCCCAGAAACTCTGTTCTCTGAGCAACTTAACAGAACCGAGAAATGGCTGAGGGGAACTGCCGAACCAAAATCAAGGGCGGGAAGGTGAAGCTGCCTTCTGCCGGAGCCCTGGGGTTTTGAGAACAAGAGCAGACTACAGGCCTGGCAGGGAGGAGCCGAGGAGACCGTGGTTTCCACCCAGTACAGGAGCATCTGGGCAAACTTTAAAATACGGATACACATTAAATAAATGGTGTCCTGATATAAATATTTGGTAAACAATATATAATAGCCCTCTCTTGGATCTGTTCAGTGGGTATCAGCTTGCTGGAGAGTGTCATAGTTCCATTTGGTTTTCGAAAGCCTCATTTTGTTTTGTTTGACCCAACACTTCCCGGACGTGTCGGCCTCTGTGGCCCTTCTCAGAAGCATTAATGTGCTGTCGGCTTCATGTCCCGAGGAACATGCTTTGGGAAACAGTGTAAATGGCCTTGGAGGCGGCCTTTGGGGCCAGTGCTCTTTTGGTTTAGATGCCCTCCTACACGGTGTGAGGTGAGGTGAAGAGACCCCTGAGATCCTGTGAGGCATGCTACGACAATTGAATTGTGGTCTTCTGATGCATTGCCTCATTTTCCGGAGACGGAATAGAAAGTATTCAAGCCACAACGAAATGAAGCGAGTGGTCCAAAGCCGCCGAGCAGTTCTTGCCACCTTGCACAGTGCTCTGCTCCAGCTTTGCCTGAAACAGGCTCTGACCTGGGGCTGTCTAATGTCTTAAAGCCTCAGAAAATTAATGATAATAATGATAGTAATAAAAGTACAGGGTGAAACACAAAGTTCTATTGCTCTATAGAGGAAAAAAAGGAAAATATATTGTGCTTTAACCCAATTAATTCTTTTTATTAGGAAATGGTACATGTGTAACTCAATCCTGTTTTTCTAACTTTGTAGTCAAAATGATTTTTTTCAAGCTAGTGAAAGTGAGCTGCTTAGACATCTGAAATGAATCTCCTCCCCCTTGGCCTTGTGGGCTTCGGCCCAGCAGATTCCCCACAGTGGGTTTCCCCCGGTATCTGTTGACTGGATCACAGCAGAGATAAACCCTGGCCCCTGGGAGTTCAGAGCTCTGTTTGTTTTTCAGCTGCCTTCACCATGATTGGCACCTCCAGCCATCTGTCTGACAAGTGCTCTCAGTTCGCCATCCCCTCCCTGTGCCACTACGCCTTTCCGTACTGTGACGAGACCTCCTCTGTCCCAAAGCCCCGTGACCTGTGCCGTGACGAATGTGAAGTCCTGGAAAATGTCCTGTGTCAGACAGAGTACATTTTTGCCAGATCAAATCCCATGATTTTGATGAGGCTGAAGTTGCCAAACTGTGAGGATCTCCCCCAGCCGGAGAGCCCGGAAGCTGCGAACTGCATACGGATTGGCATCCCCATGGCGGATCCTATCAACAAAAGTAAGTGACAGCTCTGACGCTGACACACAGTGACTGCTCACACTGGGACAGCGACTGTGCTGCTGATCACTAACCACCATCTGGTGAGTTAGTACCCTGCCTGAGCATTCCGTGGTAGATTGGGCAGAACTGCCTCGGAAAAGCTTCAGGGAGACAAATGAAAAACAGAGGATCTGGTTTCTCGATAGCTTAAACCCAGAATTACCATATGACCCAGCAATTCCACCCCTGGGTACGTAACCGGAAGAATTAGAAGCAGGTCTTCAAAGGGAAACTCACACACGAGAGTCTCCACAACATGGGCTTAGAGAGGTTATCTGCTCTTAAGAGCACTAGCTGATCTTGCAAGGGACCCTGGTTCAGTTCCTGGCACCCACTTGGCAGCTCACAGCTGTCCTTAACTCAAGTTCGGGGGGGGGTGTCCAATGCCCTCTTTTGGACCCATAGGCACCAGGCATGAATGTGCCACACACATGGACATGTAGGCAAACACACACACACACACAGGTAAAAATAAATACTTTCTAAAAGGAATGTTCATAGTAGAACTCTTCACAGGAGGGATGGTGGATGTGGCTTACTCGGTAGAATGCTTGGCGAGCATGCCCTGGGTTCATCCCCAGTGTTACATAAACTGAGTGATGAACATCGGTAATCACTGCACTCAAGAAACAGGGCCACTAGGATCGGCAGTTCAAAGCCATCCTTCTCTATAGCGTGAGTCTGTGAGTTTAGGACTAGCCTGGGATACTAGAGACCTTATCTCAAAATGATTGCTTATTATAAAACAAACAGTGGTAAATACACATTTTGAAATATCATCCGTAAAAGGGAATGGAATGTAGATATGTGCTACAACTGGGTGAAAATTGAAAATATAGTACTGAACCCAAGAAGCCACTATATGATCCCGGTTACATGCAACGTGCAGAATGGACAGGTCCAGTAAGACATGAGGCAGATTTGTGGTCCCGAGGCTGTGGTGAGGGCAAGGAGATTGCCTAATGAATATGGAGTTCAATTTGGGGATGATAGGAGTTTTGCAAAAAGTAAAACTGTACAGCCTTGGGAATGTGCCAAGTGTGCTCACCTTCTGTGAGAGCCTGCATTTTCCCTGGCTGCCCACTCCACCAGCACAATCAGCCCCAGCTCTAACTTGAAACACACGCTGCGCTGCCCCTCGTGGGCTTTCTGTGAGTTACCCTTGGGGTCTTTAATCACAGGGTTTCTAGGACCACCAGTTGGAGTGGAGGAAAAGGGTTACCTTGAATCTCCCCTGAGCCACGCCCTCCTGAATGATAAGAAACTCCCCCAGCGTCCCAGGTCCCTCCCCGCTCGGTATTTTTTCCATATTCCCCGTTTAAAAAACAAACAAACAAAAAAAAAAACCCAAAAACCCTGCAGAGACTCATTTTATTCCTGAAGCATAAGCTTTAAATCCTCACTGGAATGTGAGTCCAAGGCAGGCCCTGAGTCCAAGGCCAGCAAACAGGGAGAATGGCCCTTACCGGATGGGAGACCTGCAAGGGCCTTAGCCTGCCCCTCCCCCAACCCAAACCGCTGCCAAGGAGGACAAGTCCCCTCTGTTTCTTACTTAGAGTCTGGGCTTTTCGTTCATGCTTTTCAGATCACAAGTGCTATAATAGCACAGGTGTGGACTACCGGGGAACTGTCAGTGTGACCAAGTCAGGGCGGCAGTGCCAGCCGTGGAATTCGCAGTACCCACACACTCACAGCTTCACCGCCCTGCGCTTCCCGGAGCTCAACGGAGGCCACTCCTACTGCCGCAACCCTGGCAACCAGAAGGAAGCTCCCTGGTGCTTTACCTTGGATGAGAACTTTAAGTTTGACCTGTGCGACATCCCAGCGTGTGGTAAGTCGAAATCATTAGCTCTGATGGAGTCAGTCACCTTTCAAATGTAGGAGAAGGCCTAGAAGGAGTGTGGAGTTTGGTCGAATTTCTCCGTCCTACAGACACCACCAGTGCCTCTCTCAAGGAGCCCCTGTAAGTCACTGCATTGCAGTGGCTGTCCTCCAGAGGCACGGGGTTCAGACAGCCGGGCAGTCATCCCTGTGGAAAAAGGTGTTTTCCCAGGAAGTCCACAGACATAGGAACCTTACCTTCTTGGCACACCGGTGGGTTGGAAACGAGAAAACTGTTCTGTCCCACTGAAATCACCCACGAAGTAGGGAGCGTCTGCTGTCAATGTTCAGTCTCCTGTGGCAGTCTACTAAATTGTGATCTTTGTCTTGGCCACTAACAGCGCAGAAGAGGAATGGGGTTCCTCTGGAAGAGGAATGGGGTTCTGTCAGTTTGTTCACATCTACTGAATGGTTATAAAGTATGAGAGAGGATGGCAATGTCCAAGCAAAAGGGCTTGGAAGCCACTTTGGAGCTGATTCACCTTTATGGTCCTGGTATTCATGTATGGGTGGACTGGGCTTCCCAGCATAAAGGGAGGAGCTAGGATGTCACTGGAGAGAAAACCAGAGTCGAGGCTACAGAGTGGGACCAAGCAAAATGAGTGCTCACCCAAAACAGATAGCTTGGTTATAAGGAGCCGGGTGTCTGAACAGATGACAGTCCAAGTCACTCGTCAGAGGCATTAGTGGTAAACCCACTATATGCTTATCAGGGAATAAGACGAGGCAGGCCTAGCATACCCCAAAAGAACAAGGAGTGGGTCCCAGAGCAAGGGAGGGATAGATGAGGTCCCAAAGGTAACAGTCCCAGAGGGCTGGTAAGCTGGTGGCTTCTGGGATGGTAGTCTAGTGCTGAGTGTATGGGCAAGCATTGGAGTGTTCTGAGCAGAAGGTTGACACCCTAACTTATTGAAACAGAGTAACTTTGGCAGGAAGAGAGGTGGAAGAGGCCTGTGGGCAAGTTCAGGGTGTATTTGGAATCTGGTGATAATAGAGTCGCTGGTGGGTCAGATGTGGGGTACAAGAAAAAACTCCAGGGTTACTTCAGAGCTTTTGCCTTAGCTTTTTTGAAAGGAAGAAGAAAATCACAGAAAAAAGATCTTTGGTGGAACCTGGACTAAATACTACTACTAAGAAATACATCATTTGTTTCATCTGTATAAACAATGCCTTACTCTTTAGATGAATTATTTTCTGTTTTTGAGACAGGGTCTTGTTATATGGTTCAGGCTGGCTTTGAACTCATGAAATTACTACCTCATCTGAGTGCTGGGAGTTTCCAATCATGCACAACCCAACCCTGACTTTCTGTAATTGATGTGTGGTTTTGAGTATCTAGCTAATGCTGGTCAGAAGTAGAAAAGTCACTTGCCCTCAAACTGAAAGACTTATCTATGATCTGATTCAAGGACTCAAGAGCTATTATGCTATCTCAGATTGCTTATATCTGTAGAGTACCTACTGTTTACCTTTAGGATGCTTGGTATTTAATGACTTCATTTCCCTTTAGAGCTCATAACCATCGCATGGAGAAGGTGGTTTTAATATGTGCCACTGAGGTTCCGAAGGGTCAAAGGCTTGGTGTATATCACACAGCCAGACATTGATATAACTGAACCTGAAACCCTCATCTCTTCCTTGTAACACTGACCAAATTCAAGGCTGTGCAATTCTGACAGGCATTCCACTGTCACATACCTAAAAGTCTTATGACAAATACAATTTAAGAAAATGCAAGAACCACAGTAGGCTCAATCTCTGCACTCCTCTGTGCTGGTTCTAGACTTTACTGAGGAAGGATGCTATCATGGTGCCTCATCATTTTTGTGGTATTAGTCAGCAATGCAGGAAGGGCACAGTTTATTTCTTTCTTGATGTCAACTTGCAGACATCCTAGCCACAACTCTTGGGACTACATAATTCTTGTCTATGAGCAGTAAATTTATGTGAGCATTAAATCTAGAAGTAAGACCATTTTTGCCACATAGGATTTCCATTTTGAAAGAGCCCAGTACCTTGGCCTGCTCTTTGATCACCTCCCCGCAAGGGGGGAGCAGCCTTACCAGGCCACAGAAGAAGACAATGCAGCCAGTCCTGATGAGACCTGATAGAATAGGATCAGAGGGAAGGGGAGGAGGACCTCCTTTTTCAGTGGACTGGGAGAGGGACACAGGTGGGGAAAAGGGAGGGTGGAATTGGGAGGGGAAGAGGGAGGAAGGTACAGGGGGATACAAAGTGAATGAACTGTAATTAATAAAAATTAAAAAAAAAAAGAGCATGGTACCTCTTGAACTCTTTGAGCCAAGCCACATACACACCCGTTAAAGGAACAGGGAATCCGTGGCATGGGACCAATAAAAAGCTGCTTAGATACAGTTGCTCCCTAGTGTGAAAACCAGAAGAAAGCCAGCAAACATCAAGGTTTCTCATAAGCCCTTAAGCAGCCTCCCTCTAATAGAGTGATCACAATGGAACCCTACTTTGAAACTGCTACAGAGCACCGCAGATTTTTTCTTGCATTCTCACAAAAACATGAAAGATAAACAAGAATTCTCCAACACTATTCCCTCCCACTCTGTCTCCTTTCCTTTCCCAGTGCTCAGCACTGAACCTAGGGACTCAAACATACCAGGCAAGCGCTCTGCTGTGAGCTACCATACATCACTACAGTTCTATTTTACCCCCTGAGAAACCAAGGCTCAGAACAGTGATAGGACCAAGCCCACCAATTAACAGAAACCATGTCTCCCTCATCTAAGACCATTGCTCTTTACTCTTTGTTTTTTGTTCTGGGTGGTAATTTTGCCACCCAGAGAATACTTGGCAATATCTGCAGATATTTTGGTTATTACTATAGTCATGGGAGTAGAGGATGATTCTGTATATATCAGATAGAGGCCAGGAGGTGCTGTTAGGCACCCTAAAATACCCAGAATAGCCACATAAAGAATGATGCTAATAATGCCAGGGACAGAGTAAAGAACCTTTGTCTATACTATGTAACTGTCAACTGTAGAATAACAATATCAAGTAGTAATACATTAGCCATTTATTGTCCTTGGAATAAGCCAAAATCCATAAGAAGAGTTTTTTTGCTCATCTCAGAATAAGAAATTATATAGCCTCTGAGTAAAGAGATCTTTTGTTTACACACACACACAAATCCTGAGATTCTGACATAGATACCTTATCCAAAGTCATATACCCAAAAGAAGTAGATCCATTTCTCAACCTACAGTCAGCCTTCTAAGCTCTGTGTTTCATGTTTGTGAGTATATGTGGAGATAAATGATAGATAGATAGATAGATAGATAGATAGATAGATAGATAGATAGATAGATAGATAGATAGATAGACAAGCAGGCAAATAGCTCTTAAGAAGAACTCTTGAACTGACAAGGTATCACATAGGATAAAGGCTCTTGACACCAGATTCCACTCCTGGGACTCTCATCATGGAAGAACTCCTGAAAGTTGTGCTCTGACTTCCACAAATATGCCGTAGTATGTGTACGCACACACATACACACACATGCACACAAATAAGTGTAAGAAAAATTGTAATAACTCTTTATCATACAATGAGCTCTATGGCATGAGGCAGATTGGAAATGAGTCATTTTCCTTCTCCATCTCAAGTAGGATAGAATTTCAAGGGAATGTTCTTGCATTCTCTAGTTTGGTCAAAGTTAAGGAAATTTCAAAATTGTCATGGGATTTCTCATTTTCCAACTGACAACTTTTGTTTTAGTTTCAGCTAAGTAAGGTTAAAAGAAATAGTGTAAGCTTCAAGAAGAAAATACAGGCGTTTTGTACTTTCTCAAATACCAACACTTGAAGTTTGTTGAGGATTGTTTTATCTGTGAATTTTTCACTCTAAAATAGAATCTGAAATTAAGTACAGCCTAATACAGCTTTTTGGAATTCTGGGATTTGCCTGGGTAGGCGTGGGTGCATGTGTCTAGAGAATTTTTAGAGGATGCTCTTTCTTTCCTAAGATGAAGGATAGTTTGAGCAAGACCTCACCTTTCATTCACCCTGTTTGCCATTCCCAGGCATTTCTGACATTAGGAAGCCTGTCACCCGCTGAAACTGGTCTGTGTGTCAGACTGAATGAGCTAACTAGACCATGCCCTAAGAAAACAGGCAATCTAGTGGGAGAATTAAATTCGAAGGGTAGAACCGTATTAAGCCCTGAGAGCTGGCTCTCATCACTGTGCCTGCCATCTTTGTACTTTGCAAGCTAATGACTTGTGCTTGGTCACATGATAACTGCTACCTGTCCAATACCTTGCTAGATTCTCACACCAGCTGGTGCTCAAAAAAAAAAAAATTCATTGTACTGATTCATTTTCATTTTTCTTCTCTTGGTAACCATAAGATACAGGATCATCTTCATTTTAAAGATGAAGAGGCTGAGGAGATTAGTGTTTTCCTAACACAAAGCAGGTCACTGGATTCCTCCTCTCCTCTGTTCACCATGCCAAACCTGTTTCAAGAACAAGCTCAGGCTCCTTTTGGAGGAATGTCATTATCTTACCACTTTCCTTTTTCCTGTGGTTACCTTGGTCTCTGTGCCTGAGGAACTGAATTCCTTATTCACAATTCCAAGGATGTGAGGAGCCTGTAGATGTGAAGTGCCCAACATGGACCTTTGCCCTCATCCCGCTGCCTCCCATCTCTGTTCTCCAGACATGTCCAGTTGTCAGAGCTGGCAATGCTCTGCAGATGCTGCCTGCAGAGCCTCATTGCTTGCGTCTCACCTCTATCCTCTGGCTGTCTTCCATGCCATCAGCCTTGGGTGAGGCGGAAACTAAGCTGGAAAGGAAACATTTTGTCAGTGTTCTTTCCAACTAACGCCTGGGCACAGCTGCGTTCACTGGTCTCTGTTGCCTTTCTACACAACTCTGGAGTAGAGATGTGTGTGTGTGTGTGGTGGGGGGAGGGGGTTCCCTTCAGAAAGGTCTGGCCTTTCCCTTTCCCTGTATGTTTCCTGACTCCTTTCTCCACTGCTTGAGTTCTCTATTGGCGCAAGCGGGTAGAGGCTTCCTGTTGTGTGTGATGGGGGTGGGGAGGCGCGTATGGGAGGCATGCAGAGCTCTGCCTTGTGTTAGTGTTTTCATGTTCAAACCTCTCCACGCTTTCTTTTACTGCATCAGACCTGCTGTGTGTTACAGATTTCTCTTTATGGTAAGGTCTTGCCTGTACCAAACAAGGATTGCTCCTAAGCAGCAGCACAGCTTCCACCAGTGCCCACTCTGAGAAAAGTAGTGAGCCACGTGGCTCCATCTGGAGTGCTTCTGCCTGGTGCATTGCTTTTGTCCTCCCTTTCAGCATCTCAGCTTACAATAATTTGCCAAAGGGCACATTGCCGGGTTCTATACCTGAATAGCCTTGCCTTGTCCCATCGACTCACGAGCACCCTCTTGGTTTCTGCTTTGTCCCAGGCCATTTTCTGCAGTGTTGTAGTTTACCACGCTGGGCAGGGCAGATGTTTTCCAGATTGTGAACACTGCCGTTTTTTAACTCACTCTGTCAGCAGCCTTCTCCCGCGTTTCACAGAAGACCTGTCGCGAGGCAATTTGTCATTCAGCCATTTCTTTAAACCAAAATTGAACATTACAGGGAGCCGGATGGTGGCAAGGAGTGGAGACAAGTCTTTTGTAGTCTGCAGCATTCTAGAAGAGCTATTTTTGTGCTGCAGATTTCTAAAATGTACTTTAGTTTCTAGTCTTTATGCATTTTCAACAAAAGAAATAAACATTAGTGAACCAAAACATACTGCTCAGCCATGTTATATTTTTAGCCATAAAATGATGTGGGTTTTGTTGTTGGTAGTGATGATGGTGGTTTAGTTTAAGATTAAGGTTTCTGTTGTTGTTTTGTTTTAAATATTTAATGCTTCATACATTTGCATGTCATCCTTGCACAGGGCCATGCTATTCTTCTCTTTATCATTCCAGTTTTAAGATATAAGTTGCTAATGTGAGCACTAGCTTTATTTTTTTTAATTATGGGTAAACTTGTGCATGTGTGTGGGTCTGCATAGGTAATGTGTGAGTGCATGCGCACAGGGAGTCTGGGAGAGGGCATCAGATTGCCTGAAGC
The DNA here is from genome assembly GCA_028658305.1 of Pachyuromys duprasi. Classification (NCBI taxonomy): domain Eukaryota; kingdom Metazoa; phylum Chordata; class Mammalia; order Rodentia; family Muridae; genus Pachyuromys; species Pachyuromys duprasi. The sequence goes on along the minus strand of CM053754.1, from coordinate 31,373,377 downwards.
TAGGTGGTTGTGAGCCAACTCACACAGGTGTTAGGAACTGAACTAAGGCCCTTTGAAGGAGTACTGCATGTTTATAACCACTGAGCTATCTCTCCAGACCCTGCTGATTTTTAAGTTTGCCTATGACATAGGCACTGTGTGTCTGTTCTTGAAATAAACTCTGGAAAACACCACTCTTTGGACCCACGCCAATAAGAAATGCTCATTGCCTCTATTTGATGACAGAATTCTGATATCCTGCAATGATGGTTGCTATTGAGTTGGTAGCTGTCGTTCATGCTTTTGGCAGGAAACAGACAGCACAGACAGAATAAAAGGAGTTAGGTAATTGTTTAAACAGGTGGTTATCAAGGACATGGAGCCAGAGAAGGAAGAAACTTGTCTTTTACATGCTTTCCTTGCATCCATACACTCTGTTGTCTCCAACTAGGCATGGAAGCCTGAGATTGGGGCCCCCACTAATATTGCCCACAGAAGTCAGCTTCAGCGAGGAACTGGACAGAGAAAGGCTAAAAGTGGATCTGGCTGCGTAAGGACACTCAGGATTCACTGAGTTCGTGTTGCTCTGTAGGAGTCAAGAGTTTTGTAGGGCCCTAAATAAGTTATAATGACTCAAACTTCTAAAATCAGAAAACTTTGGGAAGGCCATGAGACTTGCCAGCCTCCGTGTAAACACTGCCAGGTGCCTCCAGGGCTAGATCACTTGTTCTACCCTGAATTCGGGGTAGTTCCCAGTACTCCTGGGTTTCCCTCTGTAACACAGGAACTAATGAGCTGAAGGTACAGTGCAAAGTTGGAGTACTTGCCAAGCATGCACAGGCCCTGGGCCCACCCCCACCCCAGCACCACAGATCTGAAACGTCTCTTGCATCCTAGCTCGGCTTTCTCTTTGGCCTAAAAGATACTTAGCTCCTTCTTTCCCTTACCCATCCTCTGCCTCTGGATGTTCCTCGCTTTCTCAAAATAGAAGACACCTCTTTAGAGTAGAAGACATCATTTAGTGTTTTGTAACCAGGGCAAGCAGAGGCGGGCTTCTGTGATGTGTCCCTTCCCAGAATGGGCAGTGGAAGCTGCTATGTGGCTGGCTGGATGCTGCTATGTGATGCTCTCAGGGGCAGGTCTATCATGCTGTGTGTGTTCCACTTGAACCTCGAACTTGCCAACGAAACACGTTACTGTTCTTCAAGGGGAAGGGAGCGAGTTATAGCACTACTTGCTTGGACTCCGTAAATCATGGATTTTATGAGCAAGGTCTTTCTTCAGCCAAAATGCAAATTCTAGGATTTATCTATAAATTTCAGCTGATGATTTGAGTACATGCTTTGAGTACAGCTGAGTCCCTAGGCTCAGCTCCCTGCAAGTAGGATAAGGAAATCATCATCACTGATAAAATGAGCAGGCAGTTACCTAAAGTGTAGCCTTCTACAGTTTCATCTTGATTTGCCATTTAATGGTATTAGTTAAAAGCATACGGCAAATTACAAATCCACCCAGCACTGCCTACTATCCTACCTTCCTTATCACCCTGAAGTATGTCATGCATCAGTCAAGATACTTGGTCAAAACTTTTGCCAAAGTTTTTGTGTACTGGATTTCCTATTCTCCCATAGGTCTATAAAAAGTGAAAGAGATTTAAAACCTACTGAATGTTTCCACATAAACATTGAGCAAAGGGCTCAAATACACCTTTCTCCGAAGATCTACCTACAGATGGCTGACAAACATCTGACAAGATGCCCAGTGTCCCTTCTCATTAGAGAAGAGAAATCAAGATGCCACTGAGCCACCAGTTCATGCGTCTTAAGATGACTGCTATTCTTCACTTCCCCTCAAATTAATAAAAAGTGTGAGTGAAAATGTGGGGAAGTCAGAACTGCTGGACAGCATTGGCAGCAATGTAAAATAAACAGCTCCTGTATAAAAGAACGAAATGCAGAAGGCTCTTTAAAAACTGGAAGTAAGGTTCACATAAAAACCAGTACTCTCATTTTTAGGTATTTATCCAAAATAATTGAACCAGGATCTTGAAAACATAAGCACCCATGTTCATTACAGCAACCCAAATGCTCACGAATGAATGGTGTTTGACTAGTGTTATGTCAATATGACACACGTTAGAGTCATTTGGAAGGAGGAAATGGCAATTGAGAAAATGTCACCACAAGATTGGCCAGTAGTGTGTTTTCTTGACTGATGGTTAATGCTTGATTCGGGAGGGCCCAGCTCACTCTGGACAGTGCCATCCCTAGGCTAGTGATCCTAGATGCCAAAAGAAAGCAGACTGAGCAAGGTCTGAGTAACTCTGTCAGCAGTGTTTTCCCATGGCCTCTGCATCAGCTCCTGCCCTCACTTCCCTGAATGTCAATAGACAGGCGGTAAGATGAAATTAACCCTCTCCTCCCTGAGTTGCTTTTGGCCCTGGTGTTTCATCACAGCAATTGAAACCCTAAGACAGAGTATGGGAACTTTGTTCCCATAGAATATAGAGTATTCTATAGAATATTGTTCGGTTTTAAATAAAAGGAGATTCTATTATGTGGTACAACATGCTAAGCCGTGAGGACATTCATTATTCAAAGATAAGAGAGTCGCAAAAATAAATGCCGTGTGATTCCATGTACATGAGAATGGAAAATAAGTCAAATTTGTCAAAACGGAAGATAGGATGGTCGTTGCAATAGTGGGTTTGGAGCAAGGGATAGGGATGGATAGAAGTTACAGTTTCACAAGATGAAAACATTCTTGATGCCATTTGCCTGATAACACAAACATATTTAGCACATATTTAGATATATTTAGATAACACAAATATATTAAGCTGTGTGTTTAAACATGGTCGGTTTCATCCTAGGTGTTTTTAAAACTGAAAAATCATTTCCTTATTAAGAAAGATTGCCCCATTTTTCCTTTCACAGAGGAAGAGAATGAAGCCCTGCATTTAGCTTTAGTAAGCTTGTCCAGATTCCAGTTGCTAAGATTTTCCTCTGCTGCTCACAGCTGGGCTGCCTTCCCTTACTGCAGAGCTATCAGTTTCATCAGCGATATGAGCTGTTACGATTGTAAGCAGAGGATTCATCTGAGAAGAAAGTATGTCCTGGAAGCTTCTAGGCTCAGGTCAGGGGCTTAAGTGCTGGGCACATGTGCCAACTGAAGAACTGATTATGGTTCCTCCTCCTTAGCAACAGGGCCTATACTAAAGTACTGCCAATGAAGCCTTCTGCATGGGACAGACCCACTTATTCTACAGTTTCCAGATACAAAGTAGCAGTGATTTCCATTTCCTATGGTTTTTATTTTTATTTTTTTTTCAGATATCACATTAAGACTTGTTTCCTCTCCTTTGAATTCTCAGCTTCTGTAAGCTTTCTTCCCACCTTTGCTGTTTAAAATCAGCGCATTTTGTTCTAACTCAGGAGTCACATTTAAGTTGATAATTTTGCTTTATCAAAGTCCCTCTTAAATAAGAAATTATGTTTACCTTGCTCTAAGCACCAGGGTATAGAAAGGGTATTTTCTCCATTATATTTAGTTACTAATCGAAGTGTTGAGCGGCATTGTGAAAACAAAATAGGAATGTCAGGTATGTGCCAAGCCATTCCTTTTTTAAAAGGAAACTAACCATGTGATCCTGACTACAGTGTTGGTTCCAAAATTCCCAAATACTTAACAAAGATGGAACAGGTGCATTTAACTTTTGAAGTTATACCATAGTATAAAAAAAAAAAAAAAGCCTTCAGGGGGCTGGAGAGATGGCTCAGAGGTTAAGAGCACTAGCTGTACATCCAAAGGTCCTGAGTTCCCAGCAACCACATGGTGGCTCACAACCATCTATAATGAGATCTGATCTGGTGCCCTCTTCTGGTCTGCAAACACATGCAGGCAGAATACTGTATGAATAAATAAAATATTTTTTTAAAAAAGCCTTCACCATTCTAGTTTGGAGCCAATTTCTCTGCAGTACATTTGAGGTTTCTGATCCCCCTTCAAGTGAATAGTAAGAACAACGGTCCTTGGTCCAGTGTGATGTGTACTTTCTGCCAAGTATGATCCCCACTCCTCATTGATAGAGAATCTTGGAATCTAAACTGATGAACATCATCCCTATCTGATACTATAGAAAACTGATGGTGACTGAATTTGGGAAGCATGGTGGTGCTGGTGGCAGAGTCCTCTGGTGCTGCCTCACTTTGGGCTTTAAGCTCTCCACATGTAAACTGAGATCACCCCAAAGTGCCGGGTTAAAATGGGGAGTGAAAATGCCGCAGCTGCCAGGTGAAATGGATCAGTGAGTCTAGGCACTGGTCATCAAGCCTGAAGAGCGGAATTTGATTCCCAGGATCCACATGGTGGATGGAAAGAAACAACTTCCTCACATTCTCTGACTCTGCAGGCAAACTATGGCCCAAATATACCACACACACAGACACACACATACACACACACTACAAGATTTTTTTTTTATTATTATGTAATGGCCACTAGTGGTCACTTTTGTAATTTTTTTCATAAAAGCTGATTGTTGTTCTATGGAGCATCTTTTTTTTTTTAAGGCCTGTTGCTGTTGCTGCTGAACCCCCTTCTAGCCGAGAGCAGACAGTAGCATGGGAGAGGAATGGCCTTGAAATCTTGGGATACCCTGAACTTATCTTCCATCTCTCCCAACATGACTACCTATTGTCCCTTGGGACTGTTGCGCTTGGCAAGAAGACTCTCTGCCGAGTCTGAGTGTGTTGAAAGGATTTAGCCTCTTGAAGTTTATTCTCCAACAGATCCACAGGAGCATGTTTTTCCCCAGACCGCCCATTTACAATAAAAAGGCCTTCCTTCCGTGCCTAATCTGATAGGGGATGAATGCAGAATAGACTTCTTTGTTGGCAGACAGGTGAGATCCTACTTTCTCTTGTTGCTAAAACTCTGGGCCAAAAAAATAACCAAAGCTACATTAGCAGCAAATTAGCCTCGCTCCTTTTGTGATCATTACGCTCATAATGATTTCACTGAAAATCCAAGAATAACAGCAGGGATACCCTGCTCATACTGAGAAATTCTATAATGTTAATAATACAGCATCCAACAACTGAATAGCAATTTTCAATTATCCAGGGTTCTTTTGTGAACCTGATCCCATTTGAGTCTCACATGACCCAAATAGGATTGGAAGACCAGCTATTATTATACAGGAAGAGGTGGAGATCAGAGAGGGTGGTGATTCTTGCTTAAGGTTATTTGGACTTCCAGCTCCGAATAACTCAGAATCCCCTTCTCTCTAAGGAAAAACTCTCAAGTTGCAACAGATACTAGAACAGGTACTTTCCATATCACTGTTTACAGCAACATATAAAGTCTGTAGATTTTTCATTTTACATATTAGTTTGCTCGGCATGGCTAAGCGCTGGCTCAACTTGACCTAGATGATAATCAAGGCAATCCTCAAAAGTGTCTGACTTTAAAACATATGGTTCCCTTACTCTTCCAAATTGTCTTTAGCCTGTGTACACACATGCTCTCATTAGACCCTATGCTGTACCCTCTACCCACCTGATTCTTTTATACCTACCCCCCAGACATTGCAAACACGTTCACCATTAGAGAAAACTATTATTACTGTGAGTCCCAGCAGCTCCCAGGTTTGCTATTTACACATCATAGTGGAAAATGAGGAGCTTAGAGCTATAGTAGAATGTAAAGGCTATGTTCAGGTCCCCATGCCTAGGGACCTTCTTGTTTAAAGGGACTCTCTTGGGGTCGCGTTGTCAGACCGTAAATACTTCTGCGTCAGCATTTACAACAAATACACTATAATAATATCTTCTCTCTTTCCTTTAAGACTGTGAGTTGTTTTGACTGTGAGCTTCTTAAACCACAGAGAGCATGCAGTAATTCATTCTACACTCCCAGTTCTAAGAACAGATCTGGGTACACAGTGGCTCATATTTAGTGAAGTAGGATGGCTGAATGGAAGCATGTTGATTCTTCCATAGAGTAAATAAGCTTCTCTGAATTTTGTGTAGTCAGAATGTTCACACTTCAGGTTTTGTTAAAAACAGACTTCTGCTCTTGGTGGTCAGGGTGTGTCATTATCGAAACCCCTCTAATTACCATCCCATAATTTGTGTGTTTATTTTACCAGACAAATAATTCATTGATGATGACATATGCCCAACGATTTTGGTTTTACTGGCCAGGCTCAAATTAATAAAAAGAAAGGCATGCCTCATATCCTTCTATACATATTATACCCTTTGCCAAGCAAGTAAAATGGATGTATAAGATTTCAAAAATATACTTCAAAGTGTTAGCCCTCACAGTTTCTGGGCTCATATGAAACTATTCAAGGCAAATTCTGGGGCTTCAAAAAGTGTCAAGTTATACCGTGCTTCTGTGTTGGAGGGACTTGTAGACACCCCACACACACACACCCACACACCACCAGAACACTCACTTAACTTCTAGATGAGAGAAAGTGAGACCCAGCTTGTTGAATGATTTAGCTTGAGTTGCACAGCTTGCCAGACACTGAACCCAGCCTGCCTACAGCCCCCACAGCCTCAAGGCAGGGCCTTCTGAGACAGTGACTGGGATTCTGCAATCATGTTGATCCTGGAAGATGCAGGGCTGGCCCTGAGTGGCCCTAACACCCAAGGCAGGGGCACCTTGGAACTCAGGAATACACACTGCAGCAGCTGGGCTGGGCTGACAGCCAATGGAGAAGAGCCCTGTGGTCTGTATTAAGACTTCAGTGTACACAGTGCGCTCACATGTCATTTAATTTCCAAGGTGTGAGAGAAATGCAGGTCTGCTGGAAAGGGGAACACCAGAAGTCCCTTCACAGGTCCAGAACCTTCATCATGTCCTTCCGTGGTTTTCAGACATTTGAACTTTAAACTTTTAAACTTCAATAAACTATGTTGAGAGTTTGATAGAAACAAATTCGTAATAAGTACTAGATCCTTTCTTTCTCGCTGTGAATCCGTGTGTATAGAATAAATGGTTTAAACTCTGCAATGTAATATTATACATCTGTGTTTTAACCAGTATAACTCTTGCCTCTTTTTTTTTTCTGCACCCAGATTCCAAAGATTCCAAAGAGAAGAATAAAATGGAAATCTTGTACATTCTGGTGCCAAGTGTGGCCATTCCCTTGGCCATCGTCTTCCTCTTCTTCTTCATCTGTGTCTGCCGCAATAACCAGAAGTCTTCCTCACCACCAGTCCAGAGGCAACCAAAACCCGTCCGAGGACAAAACGTAGAGATGTCAATGCTGAATGCATACAAGCCCAAGGTAAGATGGGTGGCGTGCTCCAGGGGAGAGCGGATCGCTGCAACACTGCCACTTAGCACGGGGGAGGCACACAGGCAGAGTTCAGCAAACATGGAGACCAACCTCTGCCTTTGCCAGGGTGGCTCAGGCTTCCTTTCGGCAGTGCATCTGCCCCAGAGTGGGGCAAGACAGACCAAAGCCTTACACTAGAGCCAACCAGCCTGAAGGGCTCTTGGCCAGGCCCATGGGGCTCATGAGGAGTGTGACCTGGTTTTCAAATTCAGAGAAGGAAATTCCATGCACTTTTAACCAAAGTGAAAGAAAAGAATGACCTAACATTGTTTACAAACTTGCCTGTTTTATGGCACATGATATGAACAGAGAAATCTGTTCTACTATATAATTTTAAATGATTACGATGGTAAATTATATGTCATGTACTTTTTGTTACTATGATTTTTTTAAAGAATTTTTTATGCCTAATTTAAATCCATTTTCCTCTGCTTTAATCTTTTAATAAAGGTTTTCCTCCCGGCCCTCTTTGAAGCTGTTCTATGATAGTCCACCTGGGCCTTCCCCCTCTCTGCTAAATCCACGCCCCCCTTTTCTTGTTGCTGTTCCTTCACATCTTTCAGCACGTGGGTCGCTTGAGGTCCTGGTGTGGATCCCAGGGTCACTAGCTTTGCTGTCAATGCAGCTGCTCTTAAAGAGCCAGGCTGTAGCCCAGCAAGTACCGCCTCTCAGGAAAGCTGCACCTCAGCCCCGGGCCCTTCTGCAGGGACTCATTGCAACAGCTCAGAGTTCTCGCTTCCAAATGCTTAGCTTTTCATCTTGTTCCAACTCCAGAGGACCCTGCGTACATGCAACGAACATTGGACTCCTCTCTGTTAGGGACTGCATTATTCTTTTGACCTTGGCAATAAACTTTTAGGAAAAGCAATGCCTTCACAACTCAAATTAATTCATCATCTTGCTTATTAAGTAGAATAGAATTATAGAGACTATCACATCTTATTTTATTTTGCTTAATGTTGTAGACATTTTTTTAAAAAAAAAGTCTTCATAACACATTTGCAGGTACAAAGTCATATTTGTTGGTGAAGTTTTCAAGTTCTTTACATGTAAAAAATTCACTTTCAAATACTGTTTCTTAAGCCAAACCACTCTCACTCGTTAAGTGTAAATTTCTACCGCTTATTAAAAAAATAATAATAATGTACTCCCTAGAGGTAAGTTTCTGTTCTTTAGGATGGGGTTGGTGAGGGTAGAGCTTCAATGCTTTTGAAATTCCAGCTTCTGGCTAGCTGGTTTGCATGCATTATAGTATTTAATGTTATGCTGTACTCATTTTTTTTACTTTATCCTACTACAAGGGTGAAGGGAAGAGTGTACATTCTCAGAGCAACAGTGGCCTTGGCAAGAACTTTTACATATGCTATGCCTTCAAGATTCCCATGCAACAGCCACTGTTCCGAGAGTGTATTTCCGCATCCTTTCTGTAGCACTCAGTTAGTCGGTTGCAATGGGCACAGCACGCAGTAGCCACTGTGTTGAGGAGACAGTCCCAACAAACTGTGCTGCAATCCATGGAAAAGTGACTTCTATTCAGGAAAAAAAATTTCCATTTTATAGATTAGCTTTGCTCATTACCATAATTCCATTCTTAGGAGCCTTGCTTGTAATACTCAGTCTCTAAGCAGCAGGAATCTCTGAATTAACAGTTTTTTGAAGAAAAAATTCAGAGTCCTTTGTGGTGTCAACAGAGAATGTTAGTATACACTGATTAATACAAATAATATATATATGTAATATATATATGTATATATATATATATATATATATAGCTTTTATTTCCATGATCACACTTGATCTTTGTAGGTATTACATAGATACTATTATGCTGTTGTATAAGTATGGAAACCTAGCCACCAACAAAATAAAACATGAAATACTGCATTCAGTATCAAAGGCTCAATAATCCACGGACATACAGTGTGGATAGAAGATTTTCCAATTCTAAGTAAAACCCTTGGTCTCATCAGCTTATAGAGTTTTTGCAAAGTAAAGTGGGAAGGGAGGATTCGTAACCACTTGGCCACTGTGCTGGGTAGCCAGAGGCACCCTGGCTCCTCGGAAAGCTTGCAGTGGCCAGAATTAAGGGTGATGTAGCCCAGTGCCAGGAGGAACATGTAAAATTTGGCCAGAGTAAAAACCCTTCTTTCCCTCGGTGATCAAAGAGACGAATGTAAGAGATACTGGCACGAGATTTGATGGGGCAGACATTGTTTTCATTGTTTCTGACTAATTTTTGACATGTTCCTTGAGAAATTTCCCCAGTGTGGAGATTTCCCCAATACAGGATTTGGTATTTCGCCACAAAAATGGCACACAGGCTCTCCTGGACCAAGCCAGGAAGTAGGGCTGGCTCAAGCAGTTGACTGAATTGGGGGCGAAGGGGGGGGGAGAGAAACAACAAAATAAATGCTACTCCCCACCCCCACCGCCGCCCCTCTACTCCTAAGAGATTTGGCTCTGGGTTACCCAGCTGTTTGTTTTGGTTCTTACTGAGTGCCTTTCCTGAAAGAAGCACAAAGGGGTAGCCCTTTAAGAAAATTCCCAAATGTAAACAATCATCTCTAAGACTTCTTTGAAAGGTCACTGCCACATAAATATTGCATTGTGCCTATAAAAATCTAAAAGGAAGGGACACATATAAGAAAGGAAGGGGAAAGCTCTGAGATCAAGCCTGCTCCTGGAGCCAAACGGAAAGGCTAGTTGGAACCAGAGATGAAAAGGGACCGAGCGGTTGATGCTGGCCTTCTTCAAGTTTTTCCTCGTCCTATTAAAAAGCCGGAGGCCCCCAAGATTCTTAGTTATCCAACTGACTGTGTCTTTCAGAGTGGAAGCTATGTGCTCCCATCTCTGCTCACTGGTGGAACGGCTAACATTCCCCTTCAGTGTCTGAATGAAGGAAAAGACCTCTCCTGGAGATTAGATTAGGATTCCTCTTCCCAGGAGACACTAAGCAGCTACAGCTGATAGACTGGCTGCAAGGTGGGCCTGGGCCCCACAGAGGATGCTGCAAGAAAAGGCTCTTGATGGGCCCCCAGTTCACTAGCGAGGCGGAGGCAGACAGGAGGTGGGATGCTCTCCCCTGGGTACCCCCTCAGGGCTCAGAGCCTCTAGGAAGCCTCCCAGCTCTTCAGAGAAAGTAGACTCTGGCTGGAAGAAGGGATGTGTTGGTTTGTTTTCCCAGCAAAAGATTGAGAGCTGCATAATTTTTTAAATGTGTCTTCAAATGATGACCAAAATAAACAGTTTTTCTATACCACAGTGTGAATTCTATAGTTGAGTTTTTGGTTATTGTCTCTGCCCCCTTTGGGAGCTTTGCTTTGGTGGAGGTAATGTAGAACATGAGGAACCTGGAAACTGATTTTCCTTCTCTCTGATTCTTTCCCTCTGCCTCCACTTCCCCAAACCCTCCTCAAAAACAGACCATCTTGTCTCATGTGTGGAAAGAGAGAGGGTCTGTGGCAGGCACAGAGGACATTCAGCCTCCTCGCCTGTCTGGTTGGTTAGGCAACTGGAGAGCCTAGAAGTTGGGGTAGTTTAAGAATGGCACAAGGAGAAGAGGGCAGGCCTAGGCAGGCTGCAGCCCAAGACCAAGTAGCTCTGAGGTCAAACTCATCCATCCCTGACTGATGGGGAGAACTGATAGGAAGACCCCGAGCTGCCAGGCTTTCTGAAGCTAAGCTTCAGGTGAGCTCACCCTCCTCTCTTGTCAGTTGCTCTGTGTTTTAACTTTTAGGCTACCTGTCTTTCCTCTTCAGACTGAAATTTGTTGCATACATGTTTGGACCCATCTCTTTTGCCAGGTCTTCAAGGCCCTGCTGTGGTCTGGCTGCCCTTTATTGAACATCTGTCCTTTCCAGGTATCACACCGCTTTGTAACTGAACTGTTCTCAATAACTTTCCCAATCAGGGGCTGGAGATACGGTTCTGCCCTGAAGAGTACCACTGTACTCTTCAGTACTCTTAAGTACCAGAGTACCAGTTCCAGAGGAACTGGCTTCAGTTCCCACCACCCACATGGCAGCTACAGCCATCGGTAACTTCAGTTCCAGGGCATCTGATGGCCTTATCTGGTTTCCATGGGCACCCGACATGCATGTAGTGCAGAGGGATATGTGCAAGCTAAACAGCCACAAACCTTTTTTTTTTCCCTTAAGAAAAGCCTTTTCTACTTAGTCTTCCAAAGCTTCCTAGCTCAATGTCTTATTAACACAGCCTTCCCACTGATGGTGTGATTTAATGCAGCGGCCCCCATCCAAGTGCATATCCTCTTTAATGTCGCTGAAGCTTCTAATCATCTAAACCACCATCCTAAGATCCTTTCTTTCCCCCTTGCCTTTTCTCCTATCTCCTTTCTTTCATTTCCTTTTCTGCAGCTGCTTCTTCACTTCCCTGGAGGGAAACATCTCTTTTCTATTTTCTCTGTCTCATTCCATTCTCTGGGCGGTGCGGGGGGGGGGTGTAGTTCCCCCTGGGTAAAATGACCAGACTCAAGCTATAAAGTTCACCCAAGCACCCCAGAGAGTCCTCCTCGACTGGGCCTAACTGTTCTAGCCACATTTTTCTCCCAGCGTATTGCTAGGAGGTAGTCTGATAGTCTTCAAAGAGCTGGGATTTAGAGGCAGAAAGATTGGATTACAGATCTTGGCTCCATTATCTACTGGCATGAGATCTTAAACAAATCACTTACCCAACAATTCTCTGAACCTTTATTTTCCCACCTGTGAAGGAAAGATAAAAATAGTTCTTAAGAAGAATGTTTTTGACACTTTGAGGTAGTATGTCTGGCACCTTGCAGGTAGAAATAGCTAGAAAGTTTTTTTGTTTTTTTTTTGTTTTTTGTTTTTTTGGTTCTGGTGATAACTACAAACCTTTCTGAAGCCAGTTTGAGGAGGGCAGTGTGGGTTTAGAGGAAAACAAAAGGACCTATCAGCACCCCAGCACAACTTGGAAGAAACAGAGGCAAGAGAATCAGAGTTAAGACCTAGACCTAGCTCTCTGGACAGCTGCAGTATTTATTTATTGCTGGTGCCCATCCTGATGGTATAAATTCCTGCCTCACTTCCTGGATAAAATGCACCAGGGTTGCTGCGCGGGCATCCATTCCCTCATCTCAGCTGGAAAGCCCCTGTTCAGAAACTGCTTCTAGGGAATGGACCCCACCAATAGGGATTGTGAATGGGTTAACTTCCTGTATTTCATCACTGAGGTATGGCTGTTGTATCTTTACAGGTTTTGCATAACTTCTTCAGGAAGAAATTCTCATTTGAGTGTTAAGTTTGGGGTGAAAAAAAAATGAAGCTTGAGATTAGTTTTTTCCCCACAGTCCCTCAGCCTACAGAAAAAGCCAAACCTCCTACCCAGGGCCATATGTGTCCATGGTCCAAAGACTTCCTCTCTTTAATCCACTGCTTTAATTTTTATGTTTGCTGAAACACATGAGCACATAGGACCAGAGTGATCAATCTGGTATCAAAATTAGTGGCTGGAGATCACTAATCAAATTAGTAGAGATGAAAGCCAGAGGCTGGAGAGATGGCTTGGTAGGTAGGAGTGTGCACTGCACTTGCAGTAGACGGGAATTCAGTTCCTCATACCTACGTTAGATAGCTCATAATTTCCTGTAACTCCAATCCAAAGGATCAGACACCCTCTTGTGGACACAGGTACCTGTTCTCACATGCTTGCATGTACACATACATACATACACCTCTATTTTAAAAGAAGATACAGGCACCTATTCTGTTGCATTTCTGAGCAGAAAAGAAACCTATGGACATTATAAGGAAACTCCCAGGATCAATACTAGTCACCACAAAACACTCACATGATCAGACACTTGAAGAGAAAAGAAACACTTCTAAAATTAAATTCCCTCCAGAGAAGGACAGCTGATCTCTGATCAAACGTGGCAAAGTCCGGGTTGAACCTTCTGCTGGAGTTTGATTACGTAAGTCAGAAGCTTCTTAATTCAGTTGTAGTCTTTGAAACTATCCATAACCTTCCCACGGGCTAGCTGCTAAGCCTTTAGAATACAGTCATCTCTGTTTTTATGAGTGGAGTCAATTGTTTTACCTAAGGAAGGTGGGCCCTCAAGGCAGAGTCCACATGCTAAGGCACCTTCTGTTTAAATAATCTCCCAAGTTCTTGTACTCATTTCAGTCAAAGGTGCCATGCCCAGGTTCTGTTCACTTACCCGCTCACCAACAGAATGCCAGTGTGTAAGGCTGAGCTTGGATACCAGAACACTCTTCAGGTTTGGACATCCCATTTGCCTTCTGGTAGTCACGATGGTTTTAAGGTGGAGAGATTTCAAGGATCAAGTGAAAAACTCCACAGCCTTTTCCAGAAAAGTTCTAAACTTTGGGATCAGGCTTACTTGGATTTGAATCTTGGTTCCATCATTTAAGGTGGTGCTTCTCTAGGCCAGTTGTCTAACTGCTGAAAGCCTTACTGTCTCCATTTACGAAATGGAGAAATCACAGGATGAAGCCCTGGGGACTATGAGAAGAATTGAATCAAGTTTTGGAAAAACTTACGACAGAGAGACAAGGAATCATGGTGGAGTCGTTGGCAAAGGACTTCTGAAGTCTGAATTGAGCCTCTACTAACCAACTACTCAACCATTCGAGCCTAACATATGGGGAAAACATATATTAGTAAGCCAAAGTTAAGCTCTTGATGTTTAGCACATGACAAGGATTCACTATATGGTTGCTATAGGCTGTGATTATGACATTCATGTCGGAGCTCTGTTTCCCCTCACATACAACAAGCCAGTAACACAAACCTTGGCTATTCCAAGGTATTAATATCTATGTTAGCATAGGATTCAGTATATTAATATAGATTAGAGAAGTTGTATGGCGAGATGTGACCAGTCTATAAAACATATCCTAAGTAACTGACTTTCCATTGAAGGCATAGCTCAAGCTCTCTCAAGAGCCTTGAATCTCATTAATGCCACAGAACATAAGCTAGGAGCTGGTCACTAGTCAGTAGCTTGTGCTTTTTTTCTACCTGGCATTTCCAAAGCACCTTGCTTGGGTCAGAATTGCACAAATAAGTGTGTTGTCTAGGCAGATCTGATGCCTGCTCTGTGGAGATGTGTTGGCTGGTACTTGAGAGTCTCCAAGGCAAGCAGATCTCAGAGAAAACTGTGCCCGAAGAGAGAGCAGAGCTGGTAACACCCTCTGCCAACACCCCACTACCAAAACTACATCTCTCATTTTGGTAGGGCCAGGGCCTGTCTCCTCACTCATAGATGGGCAAGCACAAAAACCATGGTGTGGGACCGTCTCTGCCCTTGCAAATGCTTGTGTTTAGGTACAATCTCCTTCTAGAGCAAAACAAAATAAAACACCATGGGTTTGCAGTTGGCCTGGTCATCAAAACATGAAGTGACTTTGCCTTACATGACAGGGATGGCAGGGGCTAGAGGCTGCAGCTTCAGGGCGACCTTTTAGATGTGAACTTCAGTCTTCCTTTAATACCCGCTATCAGAGCTCCATTCCTGATCTAGGCTCTTTCCCCTCCTTTACCACACTGTAGCTCCTTCCAGTGCAGAGAAGTGGAAAGTCTTAAAGGGAGAGTCATACTGTAAATGGACCAGGCCACATAGAGTCTCACCTCATTTCCTGGGGTAGTCTAATCACTCATGCAAAAGGAGGAAGAGGCAGCCAGACAATCATCAGCTGCCCTGCCCGAAGCATCACTTTATTCATATTCTCACCTGAGGTGAAACTTCCCCAAGGTAGAAAGATAACATCATTGAGATGGCTTTCGTTACCCATCTGTACCCATCTCTATACTAAAAGCAGTTTTAAATTCTGCCCATGGCTTATCGCTTCCATATTACACATTACAGGAGAGAAAAAGGGACAGGCCTACTTACCGCTCATCCCTGGGACAAAAGATCACCCTCATCATCTTGGCCTCAGAATCTGTGTCTTGACAGACCTAGACCAGATACATATCAGACTCTGAATTTGAATGCTCTTCCCTTTGTTTTCTGAAAAGAGCTCATTTCCACTCTGGTCCAGCCACTCTCCAGAAATGATGGGGGCGGGGAGTGTGGGGGAGGGGGCAGAAAGAAGCCCTATTAGACCCCCGGCCAATGTATCAACTTCTACATCAACTTCCCCCTTCCCCCTCCATCAAAAATTATATCATTTTTAAAGCTGAACTGAGGCAGATGTGTGTTTACTTTGAGAAGTAAAAATGTTAACATTTAAACTGAAAGCCTGTTTCGGTTTTAAGGTACTTAATTGCCTTACAGCGTATAATAAACGCAGCCCATCTTGTCATTCAACTAATGGAGGGGGTGATGAAGAGATAGGAACCCAGGACCCTGTTCTTTCCAGGGTGCCTTTGTACTTCGTTTACTTTGGCACTGTGCCTCATGTGTATTTTACACTTCTTTACATTTTGTACATCCCTGTATGACAAATACTTGTCAAACAAAAACTAAACAGATTTATAACCCCTTAACTTGAAATGAGCCAAAATTGAACTGCCAAAACTTTATGACTTCATTTTCTTTCATAGTTTTCCACTGCATTGGTTCAAACAGACAAACCCCACTTGAGGTCAAGCAGAGGTCATTTCACTTTCATTACTAAAATATAATTTACAATATGCCAGACCTAAACAAGTTTAGCCTAAAGGGTTTGTATAATGTAAACCATCTGTTCCTTAACAATACAGCTAATTTCCTGCCATCTCCAAGCAGTCTACTGACGGCTTCTTTTAAGGGGTTTTATGATTTTTTTTAACTAGTTTAGGATTTATGTAAAATTTGAAAATGAGTCTGTAGTTAAGACTCATTTGTACCAAGTAACTTGAGCATTTTTTAAAATGCAAATCACTGTGTAAATGGCTCCCCAGAAACCAAGCTTGGATTCCGTGTTTCTGGCTGTTTTTTAGGCTAGCTGCTGCTCAGGTGTTCAAAAGGAAAGCCTTGCTGAACTCTGTCATGCTAGGTGTTTCCCTACTCGTTCCCAGAGCGAAGCCTCAGGCTTGGTTTCGGTGACTCTTGCAAACCTTCCCTTCCTTAGATCAGTTAGAGAGAGCACACTTAGCTGCATGCTGCCTACCTTACTGCTGCTGCTGAGAGGTGACAAGAGACAGTCGGGTTGCAGTGTAGCCTTTTGTGTGTCTACACAGAAAGACAGAACCAGTTACAGCCCCCTAGAGTACGCCACGTCATCCAGGTGAGTCTCAGGGTCCTGCTCAGCCTCTGGAGCTGTTGCTCTGCCTGGCCTTGCTGGCCAGAGCTTCAGAACATTTCCTGAACATTGTCTATGCTTTCTTCTTTCCCCCTTCTTCACCTGTGAAATGACAAAATAAGTTCTTGCAGAGGTGGGTGAATGTGAGAGAAGGAATTTGCTTAACTCGGTGGAGGGGAGGGGCAGCTCCAAAGACTGGAACCCATAGGCCAGGCCCTTGCCAAGAGTCTGGTCACCCCTTCTCTTCCTGTTCCCAGGAATTTGGCCTGTTCCTATCTCCATTTTACCTGATCTCTGTCTCCATCCACACATCCCAGAAAGAAGAGCACTCAGCAGACTACTCGACACACTACCTGCCTTCAGGGTCCAAATGAATTCTACATTAATTTAAAGAATACTTTTTAAAGAAACAAAACAACTATACCATAACAGAGAAAGTCTAACAAAAATTACAAAAAATTAAAGCCAGGTACAGTGGCACACAGCTATAATCCCGGCACTTAGGAGGCAAAGGCAGGTGGATCTCTGTGAGTTCGAGGCCAGCCTGGTCTACAAAGTGAGTCCGGGACAGCCAAGGCTACACAGAAAAACCCTGTCTCTAAAACCGACCAACCAAACATACATACAAAAAGTTTAAAATTAAAAGAAAATGAACCCCAAAACATGTTTTAAAAATAATTACAAGAACTCTGTAGAACTAATTGAGGCTGTATGTGGATCTAAATCATCCACAAAATTCAATCTACTTCTGGATGGATACAGAGAAGTTAAAAAACTCAAGGTCATTGGCTACTACATAGAACCAACCTTGCAGGCCTGTAGTCAAGTGTTGTTCAGGAACTAACTAGTATTAGTGGAAAACAGCACAGTCAAGATGCAAACCCAGATTTACTTGCATTCAAAACTCATTGAAATATTCATTCATTCATTCATTTTGTCGTGGGCTAACTTCAAGCTATGTAGAGAACTGTGCACTCCAGTTCTAATTTTTTTAAATTTTTATTTTATATACATTGGTGTTTGACTGTGTGAATGTCTGTGTGAGGAGTTATAGACAGTTGTGAGCTGCCATGTGGTTGCTGGGAATTGAACTTATGACCTCTAGAAGAGCAGTAAGTGCTCTTAACCTCTAAGCCATCTCTCCCAGCCCCAGTTCTAAGTTTTATTTTGTTTTGTTTTTTTCTCAGTCTGATAGTCTGTTGATTTATGTCCTAGTTCTCATTTTAGTGCTTGGTCCCTTACTCATCCTTGTCATTAAAACCTGAAAATCCGGTTCAGGTTGAAAAGTGATTAACATCTACTAAGTGGCCAGGGCAGCCACTGGATTCCTCTAGGTTACATCATTACCCATCAACTGAATATCATGCAGCTACTCTTGCCAGAAAAAGTGACATCATCCTTGCTATGAGAAAGACAGTCAGTTTAAGTTACTGCATTTCTCATTGCCACAGCTTGTCTCCCAAAGGACGGATCAGTTTCCACAGAATCACACCCTAGGAGCTAAGGATGGAACGCAGTGGTAGAGTGTACTTAGCGTGATGTGTGAGGCCCTGGATTCAATCACCTGAAACCAAAAAAAAAGAAACTATTTAGACCAACGTTTCTCAACCTGTGGTGGAAACCATGGAAAAAACCATAGTCCTGGTGGTCTTAGGAACTGAGACACGGCTTAGTAGCAAATTTAGTTACTGGCTACCTGTTAAACCAATGGTTCAACTCAACCTGTGGGCCACAGCCTCTTTGGTTGTAGAAAGACCCATTCCTTGGGGGTCACCTAAGACCATCAGAAAATAGAGGTATTTACACAATGATTCATAAAAGTAGCAAAATTACAGTTACAAAGTGGCAATATAAAATAACTTTATGTTTGGGGTTACCACAACATGAAGAACTGTTTTTAAAGGGTGCCATCATTAGGAAGGTTGAGAGTAACTGCTCTAGACCATATAAGCAAAATAGTAGGTAGACTTAAAACTGCAGAAGAAAAAAATTTATTAGTAAGATGGATATAGTAACCTATGATTTTATACTCTGCTAGTTAATGTTAGCAGAATCTAGCCCTAAAAAAATATTTTTTTTTGGCGGTTTTTACCTGCATATATGTCGGTGTGATGGTGTCAGATTCTAGAGTTACAGATAGTTGTCAGCTGCCATATAGGTGCTGGGATTTGAACTTGGGTCCTCTAGAAGAACAGTCAGTGTTCTCAACTACTGAGCCATCTTTTCAGCTCCTAAAGCTTTCAAGTGTAAAAAGCATGAGATGAAAAATCTCTACCTCCACTCCTTTTCGTTCTAATTCCCACTCCTATTAGCCGTTGCTCCTCCGAGGCTCCTTTTGTCAGTGTTCTACATTTTCTTATGCAAAGAAATGTGGACAGGTTCTTTGTATTTCTCCTCTTACACAAAGGTCATGTGCTTTTTATGTTGAATTGAAAGCAGTAGGATTTTAGAGATCATGCCATGTCTGCACAAACAAAGTCCCTTGTTCTCTTCCACAACTTTAGAATATTTGATTTAGAAGTCCCACTCCCAACCCCCCACACACTTGTGTTATTTTGTTTTGTTTTGTTTTGTTTTTGTTTTTATGCCTAGGAATTAAATTTAGGGCCTTGCAAATGAAGCCACTCTTAACCTTTGAATGATATTCCGAGCTCTCCTTGAGAGTGGGATTTGGCCCACGCTCCCCGCAAACCCCTGATATTCCACCTCTGCTTTCTGAATTCTTGGATTGCAGGCATATGCCGTCATGCCTTGCTCTACCTCCCCCTCCCCCTGGCCCCTCTTCTATTTTCTGCTTTTGTTTTTTCTGATAGGGTTCCCTGGGTGGTCTAAGATACCCTCAGTCTTCCTGCCTCAGACTCCACAATGCAAAGACCACTTGCCCCTCCGCCACACCTAGCTTCTTCAACAGTCACTGAAATTAGCCTCCTCCAGGGAGATAGTTGAGTCATTTCAGTCCTGTAATGGACAGGACTACATAAACAAGCCTGGATGTGCAGGGAACTGCAAGCACCTTACCGTTACCTTCAGCAGAAGTATCCTATCTATTTACCTTTGATGTACACCCCATCTCTTCTTTCTGTGCCAAGATGTCTTGCTTTGAGAAAGATTTTTTATAGTCTTTTTAATTTTTCTTTTTTTTTTTCATCTTTTTTTTTATTCCAGTTTATTCACTTTGTATCCCAGCTGTAGCACCCTCCCTCGGCCCCTCCCAATACCGCCCTCCCTCTTCTCCTCCCATGCCCTTCCCCCAGTCCACTGATAGGGGAGGTCCTCCCCCCCCCCTTCCATCTGACCCTAGCCTATCAGGTCTCATAAGGACTGACCACATTGTCTTCCTCTGTGGCCTGGTAAGGCTGCCCCAACCCCCCAACCGGGGGAGCTGATCAAAGCGCCAGCCACTGAGTTCATGACAAGAGACAACCCCTGTTCCTCTTACTAGGGAACCCACTTGGAGACGGAGCTGCCATGCGCAGAGAAAGATTTTAACCCACACTTCCCTTTTCTTACAGAGCAAGGCTAAGGAACTGCCTCTTTCTGCCGTGCGTTTCATGGAAGAACTGGGTGAATGCACCTTTGGAAAAATCTATAAGGGCCATCTCTACCTCCCAGGCATGGACCATGCACAGCTGGTGGCGATCAAGACCCTGAAAGACTACAACAACCCCCAGCAGTGGACCGAGTTTCAGCAGGAAGCCTCCCTCATGGCTGAACTACACCACCCCAATATCGTCTGCCTCCTCGGTGCCGTCACCCAGGAGCAGCCCGTGTGCATGCTCTTTGAGTATATGAACCAGGGGGACCTCCACGAGTTCCTCATCATGCGATCCCCGCATTCCGACGTCGGCTGCAGCAGCGATGAAGACGGGACAGTGAAATCCAGCCTGGACCACGGAGACTTCCTGCACATCGCCATCCAGATCGCAGCCGGCATGGAGTACCTGTCCAGCCACTTCTTCGTGCACAAGGACCTCGCAGCCCGCAACATCTTAATCGGGGAGCAGCTGCACGTGAAGATCTCAGACCTTGGGCTCTCCAGAGAAATTTACTCTGCCGATTACTACAGGGTGCAGAGCAAGTCCTCGCTGCCCATCCGCTGGATGCCCCCCGAGGCCATCCTGTACGGCAAGTTCTCCTCCGATTCCGATATCTGGTCTTTCGGGGTTGTGTTGTGGGAGATTTTCAGCTTCGGCCTCCAGCCGTATTACGGGTTTAGTAACCAGGAGGTGATCGAGATGGTGCGGAAGCGACAGCTGCTGCCCTGTTCGGAGGACTGCCCGCCGCGAATGTACGGCCTCATGACCGAGTGCTGGAACGAGATCCCTTCCCGCAGGCCGCGCTTTAAAGACATCCACGTCCGGCTGCGCTCCTGGGAGGGCCTCTCGAGTCACACCAGCTCGACCACTCCCTCGGGTGGGAACGCCACCACGCAGACCACCTCCCTCAGCGCCAGCCCGGTTAGTAACCTCAGCAACCCCCGGTTTCCCAACTACATGTTCCCGAGCCAGGGGATTACGCCGCAGGGCCAGATCGCTGGTTTCATTGGCCCAGCCATACCTCAGAACCAGCGCTTCATTCCCATCAACGGATACCCAATACCTCCCGGATATGCGGCCTTTCCGGCTGCCCACTACCAGCCTGCCGGGCCTCCCAGGGTGATTCAGCACTGCCCGCCTCCCAAGAGCCGGTCCCCGAGCAGCGCCAGCGGGTCAACCAGCACTGGCCACGTGGCCAGCTTGCCCTCGTCAGGATCCAATCAGGAAGCAAACGTTCCTTTGCTTCCGCACATGTCAATCCCAAATCACCCTGGTGGAATGGGTATCACTGTTTTTGGCAACAAATCCCAAAAACCCTACAAAATAGACTCAAAACAGCCATCTTTGCTCGGGGACTCCAATATTCATGGGCACACCGAATCTATGATCTCTGCAGAAGTGTAAAATGTGCGACTTTGGTAAAATACACCCTACCGGAAAAAAAAACAAAAAACCCTAGAAGGTGGCATAAAAGATTTATATTCAAATGTTTTGGGGTTTTTTCTTTTTCTTTTTCTTTTTCTTTTCTTTTTTTTTTTTTTTATTGAAGGTTCTCATTTAGCAGACAGTGCAACCAGTATCTTCTGTGAAGTTTAACTGGGTCTTACCGGAAAGACACCAGCCAGCAAAAAATAATGCACTGTGGGATTTATACTCCATCAGAGTGTGTGATATGTCCGTGGAAACAGACCATTTCAAGTACTGAAAACTGCAAAACCAATGAAGAGTAATAGAACATTGTAATTAAATAGCAAACCAAAAAAAAAAAAAAGGAAGTCAGATGGTGCTGTGTATTTGCTTTTGGTCACCGTGACTGATGTACCCCCAAAATGTATATACTGTAGCATTTGTCTACCTGCTGTCTCTACTTCAGGACAGATGTTCAGGAACTATGTTGATTCAACTTAGACTCTAGGTATGTTTGAATTAGAAGTGGTGTTTAGCACCACGGAGGGAACTTTAGGCTGCATTTTAAATCTCGGATGGAAATGAGCCATACAGACATCATGACCACAGAAGTCCTCTCTGTAGCTGGGCTTCTCGGGGATGGTGTAGCATGTCTCTGTGTGAACCTCCTCTTCTCATCACGAAGGCCTTTTCCACGGTCCCTTTTTGCCACAAGTGTTTACACAGGCCCTAAAGAAGGTGGATGCGGATGCTGGAAATGGTTGTAGATTATAATTTGGGTTATTGCTTCTGGGATGGAGCATCCAAGGAGGCACAGTCAAGAAAATGGTCCCTCAGCCTGGATCAGTATCCGTGGGAGAGGGACAAGGGTTGTTTCATTGCTCCTTTAGTCAGCCTCTGTAGGAGCTTCCCTGGACCACTCATGCTGCAAACAGGTAATGCTAGAGGCAAGCACACCCACACCCATGCCTTGTAGTGTGTTTACAAATTGGCCAAGGTCTCAGGAGTGCTTACTGTTAACAGACTGAACAGGAGGAAGTCCTGTGATGATACCAGTAACTAGGAAATTTACACTCTCACTTTTCTTCATGTTTTTTTTTTTCCTGGGGATGTTCACTGATCATATTCTAGCATCAAGGATTGTAACATTTTATTCACAGAGCTAGCTTGAATCCAAAGACAATACATCTGTTTTGCAAAACATAAAATGTCTAAAACAGGCCAGGGTTCTCCAAAAGATTACAAAACTCTGAGTTCCTTAACCTGGCGAACAAACAACTTGATCCTTTTTTGCCTTCCTTAGGGGGTGACATCAAGTGTGCCTGTCCTGGCACTTACTTGCCAACCACCTTTACCAAGTTCAGAATCCTTGTGGGATTCAAGTTCTACACAGAAAGGGATTTTAGATTTGTTTTCTTTTTCCTTTTGTTAAAAAATAAATTCCTTTATTCTAAGAAAAAAATGTCAGCAAGTTTTGCTTTTATTTTAAAGCTATAGAGACAAGATGCACAATAAATGCTGGAAATATTTCATGAAGGGAATATAAGCGGTAGGAAGACTCTGATGTCTCTGCTTTTAAAGGTAGAATTTGCATAGGAGATCAAAGAAATCTGTCTACCAAGAATGTGCCTAGGTTTTCCCAAACAAACATGAACTTATAGGTACTGTGAACTCAAAAGAGTTGGCTATATTCAGATTTACTGAGCAATAAATTAAGACCTATTTTGTGGCGTGAATAAGCTGATTCTATGTAACATTTCTTGAAGTGAAGTAGAGGAGAAGATTTGTATCCTTTTGTTGCTATGCAACTGTTTAATGATGACACTTCAAACCACAATTTTGTATATCATATGACAATCAACTGTTTTTCAAGAATATTTATTTTGAGGAAACAGTCTCAGTGAATCTGAGTTTTCAAGGAGTCCCTTAAAGGGGGATTAGCATTCCATGAGCCAGTAAGATACCTTCTCTGGAAAGTCCTTATTATGGTTAAAAATAAATAAATAAATTCAACTTAGTTTTTTTATAAAGAACTAGAGCATTTATTTTTTAGCCTTGCATAATAACTGAAACCATTAAGGTGAGCAAACTAAATCTCAGAACCACTTGTTATAATGTATTGACACAGCGCTGTGGTGCTGCATTTGCAGCCTCTTTTATATTAAATGGTACCTTTTTTCACAAGCTGAAAAATCTCGCTTTGTTGACAATGTTTTATAAGGCGATTTTATTTTCAGATTTTTTTTTTCTCTGCACAAAACTGTTTATGATTTATATCACAAAAGTGAAAATATATCTTCATTTTTATATCTGGTCTGTTTCCTTATTTCCTTTGCTTGTTTTTAACTCAATGTAGATTTTTTTCAAATATATAATGGCAGTGTTCAAATAGATCACATTACCATATCTTTCTTTATTCTCACTGCGTGCATTTAATCACTGTATCGCTTAACGTTTGATTTGTTCTTATGGGCATTCCAAATAGAAAAGCATGGACTTGTAATGACCAAAAAACTATTTTATATTGAGGATATATGCATTTGTATTTCACCACCAGAGATGATATTAAACACTGATTATTTTATGCTGCTGTTTATTAAAATGTTTACTATAAAATATGTCCTGAATATTGTATGTCATGGGAACATTTGGAAATCTTCATATTATTTCTAGTGATTGACATTTCTTAGAAAGAGAAATCACAATTCTTATTTTTGTCTTACTTCAATTAAGTGATATTTTTAAGTAAAATTTAAAACTATGCTCACAGGGCTGGGAACACAGCTTAGTGATACAGCACTTGCTTAGCATGCATGATGCCCTAGGTTCAAGACACAACACTACAAAAGAAACCAGATTTGGGCATTATTTTGTAAGTGACCAGAGTGGAGGAAAAAAATCCTGATGATTTCATAATCAAGTATAAATCTGTCTATAGATGGAAAACTTTGGACTTTTAAAATCAAAAGTATATATTTATAATGGAATGTAAACAATTGAAAATAAGACTGAGGTTGAATTATTTTTCTGCCTTGATGTTTCCCTATGAACTTAGCAAAACTCACACTTTTGGTCTCTAAAGAAGATTGGGCCGTGTCCAACTTAGATTCCAATCATGTTGGTAAAATGAAAACGATGCAGCCATTTAATTGACACAACTTATCACTATATACCGATTCGCCACAAAGAAAGAGCTCTGTGTCCAGCAATTAGCACACACTGGCAAGAAAAGTGAGTATCCTTGTGCAAGTCCAAAGGCCATATTCATCTCTGCTGCTTAACACAGAAGGAGACAGAAGAAAATCTTCAGGGCCTTCTCCATCTGTTTTCAGTACAGCCCTTGTCACCACCCCAACCATCAAACCCAAAAAAGCAACCACATCCCAACACAGTGGGGTCTGTGAGCGTTTCTACCTCACGCTTGAATGTCTGGCTCTGCCCTTCACTCCTGCTTACTCTCTCTGTCTCTCCAGACTCCCTTGATTCCCCTAGTTTATTGACGTATGCAGGTTCCTGGCACCACCAAGCCACAAAGCATGTGATTAAGCACTGGATGCTCACTGGACAAGAATTCTTCTCTCTACATGCCTTCAAGGATATTTACCTATCTCAGTGTTTCTTCTAGAGCCAGCTACCAAGAGCACCCAGGAATGTGTCTGCAATGTAAATTATCAAGTCCTTCCTTGAAAATTTGCTAAATCCAGTACTAAATCTACCTTTCTAAGGTTAGAACCCAGCAATCTGTGTTTCAATAATCTTTCATGTGCAGGGCCCTGGTGGTGTCCACCTTGATCCCAGCACTTGGGGAGGCAGAGGGAGAGGCAGGCAGAGCTCTATGAGTTTAAGGCCAGGCTAGTCTACAGAGTGAGTTCCAGAACAGCCAGGACTACATAGAAATCCTATCTTGAAAAAAATAAAAACAAACCAAAAAGAATCTTCCATGTGATTCTGACACTGAAGATCAAGAACTACAGAGGAATAAGGTAAAGACATGGTAGCCTTTTCATCTTTAGTGATGTAGGGCTACACAAGTGCCTATTCCTCTTAAAGAAAACCTGGCCACCCAAAACCACAGCCCTAAACTTGAGCCATCTGAGAATCAGTTGTACTTTTCTGAAGCTGGGGCTACATAGCTCAGTTAGTAAAGCGCTTGCCAGGAATTTGGAAAGTTAGGGGTAAGATCACCAACAACCCTCCCCCAAAAGATATATTTTCCTGTAGTTATTTGCTTGGATAGAAACTGAACAACAGGCAGGTGAGATAGCTCAGAAGTCGTGGCCCTTGTCCTGAAAGCCTGGCAGCCCGAGTCTATTCCCTGGACTCAGTGTAAAGGTGGAAGGAGAAAACAGACCCTACAAAGTTGCTTTCGCCATCTCATGTGTGCCGTGGCGTGTGCCCCCCTACGCGGTGCTAAAAAAAGAATAAATGCTGCTCAGGCTGAAGGTCCCTGGCTAAGCGCACCCTGAAAACTCTAGGAGGCTCTGTGTCTTCTGTACCCTTAGTGGGAGGGATGGGGAGAGAGAGGGAGGGAAAGAGGAAGAACCAGGGAGCCCTCACATTCTTGGATCCTGGCGAAACGCTTTTCCTTTCACGTGATCAAGCTCGGAGAAGCTATTTTCTTAGTACAGCTTTTTGAACTTCTAAACTGATGGTTGGGGAAAAAAAAAGTGAAAAGATTTTTCTCAGTGCTGCACCTAAAAAAAAAAAAAGTCTCTGAACACAGGGAGCCTTGTCTGTAGGGGAAGGCCAACCCCTAGACCACATCAGGCTGGACGCTGCCCAGGGGCCCCTCCCTTCTCTCTGCCTCCTGTGACTTATGATGGAAGTGGTCAGCTTGTTTCCTGCATCAGCTGGGGGCTTGGCAGTCCGGGAACTGTCCTCTGTATAGTCCTGGCTCTCCAGGGAGCTACAGAGCCTAAAGCTTAATGGGGAGGACAGCAAGAAGGATCCATCCAGAATGGTGTTAGAATGAAGTTCATACTCTTAATTTATAGAGCTATTATTTTTTTAAGTTCATAGCTCAAATGCTAAAGAGGAAATACCAGATCAGAGAAGGAAAAGGAGCAACACACAAGGGGTTTTGCAGCGCAAGTCAGACCTGCACCTGAAGTTTGTTACCATAAACACCAAGAGTACTGGGTCACTGAAACTGCAGGAGAGTGAGCCATTCAAGGTCAAGGCAATCCTCTGGGAAGTTAGTTTGGGAAGGTTTAAAAACATGGAGATGTAAAGGAAGGCAGACTACTGACATATTTATGGCTGGTTAATTTTGAATCACTTAAGAGCTGCTTGTTAATAAATAAAAACTGTAACACTGGCTGACCAGGCCAGGCAAGACCCATACTCCTTCCTAAGTGACTATGTGAATGAATGTTCTTGTCTGCTAGAGAGGAAAACTCTGCCTGAAAATTAGATAGGGCTTTGCCTAGACCTTTTCAAAAGATGGTATCATGATGTGCAGAAATAAAAACTCACGGAATGTTTAATATGAAGAAAATGAGCCTGTGTGTCAGTTTCCATGGAGCGGCACTCTTGACTGGAAACTCAGACATTAAAAGGACTAGCTGCATAACCATAGATCAGTGCTCAAATTCTCCCAGTGGTGGAGGCAAGGTGGAACTCATACCAGCAACAGGCCATCACCCATGTCTGTCTGAGGTGAGTGTGCTGTGGTGTCCCTGTGTGGGTCTTTGAAGGACATCTGTTTCATGGTATAGAGAAAACAAGAGTCCTAACCAAGGCACAATCATTCATCCAATCTTAGCTCAGTAGCTCACAGCTGCTTGTCAGTACAAGTTCTGAGGCCAAACTTGAGTAAGGCGTGAATCAATTTCTACGTGTTCAGAGGCAATGAAAGCCATATGGCCATGAGACGGGCTCCAGAATATTGATCACTCTTAAAACTGTGTGCTAAATAGTGGGTGTAACCACGACATTTTCAGACATATGTCATTGTACTCTGCTCACAACCATCCCCTATAAATTTCACAACCATCAGCCTTTTCCCACTCCAAAATGGCCCCCTTTTGATTTTAGTCATATGATAGTTGATAGATAATGGATGATGATTCCCACCAGCACTTTTTCCTTGACAACAGCCACTCTCATTAAGGTGAGGTGGAATCTCAAAGGAGTTTTCATTTCCATTTCCCTGATGACCAAGGAAGCTCAACATACATACTTATTGGCTATTTTTTCATATACTTACTGGCTATTTCTATTTCTCCTATTTTTCTTCTATTTCTTCTTTGAACTATCTAGTTTATTTTCATTTATTGAGTTATTAGTCTTTTGGTATTTAATTTTTGGAGTTTTAATGTGGTTAAGAAACTATCAGATGTATATAGTTAATAAATATTTTCTTCCGTTATATAGGTTTTCTCTTCCTTCTGGTGAATGTTTCCTGTTGTACAAAAGCATTTTAATTTAATGGATCCCATTTGTCAGTTCTTGTAATTACCTTTTGAGCTGTCTGAATCCTTCCAGAAAATCCTTGAGTACGCTTATATTCTTTGAATTTTTGAACTTCTAATTATATCATTTTCTCCTTCACTTTTCTTTCTCCAAACCCTCCCACATACCCTGTCTTGCTCTCTTTCTAACTCATGATCTCTTTTTTCTTAATTACATAAATAAAACCTGTTGTTAAATTAACTGTTTGAGTGTTTTCAAGACTGACCATTTAGTACTATACAGTCCCTGAAGAAGACTAGTTCTCCCGTTGGCAGCATTCTTTAGTTGTCTGTAGTTCTTTGTGTAGGTTGAGGCCTCATGGGCTTTCATTTATCCACACTGTCGTGTCTACTCTCTGCGTTCACCTAATGTGTAGACAGTCATTTTGGTAAGATTTTATGGGTGTGGCATCTGACATTCCTAGAATACATACTCTCACAACTCCCTGATCCTCCAGCCCTTTAATCTTTCACCCACTAAGCTTCTCTAAGCGGAATGTGCGGGAGTTGTTTTCTAGAGGTATCCACTGGGACTGTACTCTAGAACTCTGCATTTTGATTGGTCGTGGTTTTCTGTAGT
Source organism: Pachyuromys duprasi (assembly GCA_028658305.1). NCBI lineage: Eukaryota > Metazoa > Chordata > Mammalia > Rodentia > Muridae > Pachyuromys > Pachyuromys duprasi. The sequence goes on along the minus strand of CM053754.1, from coordinate 31,344,842 downwards.
AGTCTGTTTCAAAGAGAGGTTTCTTTGATGAAGGGTGAAGACTACACTTATCTGTGAGATAAGAGATGTAGTTAGCAGTTGTGCTGGTTGAGTGTAATGGCAATTATAGGTTCTCCTCCAAGATCCATGACTTCACTGGTCCTGCGTGATGGGCTAGATTTCCAGACATGATTTCCGTCTTGTTAAGCAGGCCTTTAGTTCAATCAGAGAGCTATTGGTTGCTACCAGGGTCTGTGTGCCACTACTGCACCCTTAGGGTTAAGGTCATGCTGGTTGTTGCTGTGGCTCATGGGCGCTACGGTAGGGCAGGACTGTTCAGTTGCTTTCCTCCTTTGAAAAGCTTCATGGTGCCTTTTAGTACCATGAATGTTAGGCATCAGGAAGTCCAGCCCCGTGGGCTCTGGGTCCTGTTTCTGAAATGCGTAGAGTCTTCAGCAATAGATGCTTACCTTCTACCTGGGGAGAGAGTGGATGGGGCAGGCTACCAACAAAAATCGCAATGGCCTGTAATGTTTTGTGGGTCCCTAGAACAACTGTTCAAAAAAGCACTTCTCATGCCTGGTGTGGGGGAGTTTATTAGCTAGATAATTTGACAATCAGGAGTATTAATTCTTTCTTAAAAGTTGATAGAATTTATCTGTGAACTCATCTGGTCCTGGGCTTTTATTTATTGGAAGACTCCTTGTTACTGCTTAAACCTCATTGCCTGTTACATATCTATTAAGTTATATCTTTTTTATTCAATTTTTAAATATTAGTTACGGTTTATTAACTTTATATCCCAGCTGTATCCCACTGACTCATTCCTTCCCAATCCTACCCTCCCTCCCTCACCTCCTCCGTGCCCCTTTCCAAGTCCACTGATAGGGGAGGGCCTCCTCCCTTCCCATCTGACCCCAAGTTATATCTTGATTTAATTTTTTGTAGTCCACAGGTACCTGGGAGTTTATCCATTTCTTCCAGATTTTCCATAGTTTTAGAATGTAAGCATTTCAAGTACTGCCTATGAAGTCTCTGTATTTCATTGGAATCTAGAGTGATGCCCCCCCTTTCACCTATAGAGCTCTTTGTTTTGGTTAAGGGTCATTCAATCTTGTCTATTTTTTTCAATCTTGTCTATTTCCCTGATTCTTTATATTGCTCTTTTAGTGTGCATTTCTCTAATTCCCAGTCCTTCCCTCCCCCTCCCTTTTTTTCTGTCTACTGCCTTTAGGCTTCACTTTTTCTTTTCTTTCTTTCTTTTCTTTTTTTGATTTATTTATTATGTATACAATATTCTGTCTGCATGTACACCTGCATGTCAGAAGAAGGCACCAGATCTCCTTACAGATGGTTGTGAGCCACCATGTGGTTGCTGGGAATTGAACTCAGGACCTCTGGAAGAGCAGCCAGCGCTCTTAACCTCTGAGCCACTCTCCAGCCTCTACTTTTTCTTATTTTCCTAAGACCTCAAAGCACATGATTGCAATATTTGAAGTGGCCCTGGTTTCTTGATGCAAGTACTCATACTTATGAACTTTTCCCCTGGAACTGTCTTCACTGTACACTAGAAGCTTTGGTAAGTCGTGCTCCCATTTTCATTTGATTCTAGGGTGGAGGTTTGTTTTGTTTTCCCTAATTGAAATAACACCCTGCGTTCTATTTGACCATCATGGATCAAAGTTGAATATCAACAACAACAGAAAAGGCTGAAGTATGCAAAACTCATGGAAATTAAAGAACTCAATACTGGCTTAAAAAATGTCAAGACAGAAATTAAGAAGAAAATGTAAAATTTTTTTTTCAAATTGAATGAAAATGAAAATACAACATGCCCAATCCAATGGAACACAATGAAGGCAGTTCTGAGAGGAAAGGTCATAACACTAAATGTCTATGTAAAAGACTAGAGAGATCTCATATTAGCAACTTAATGGCACACCTGAAACCTCTAGAACAAAAAAGAAGAAATAACACACAAAAAGAAGAAATGGCAAGAAAGAAACTTGGGGCTGAAATTAAAAATAGAAACAAAAACAAAACAATAAAACCAAGAGTTGGTGCTTTTAGAAAAAACAACACAATTGATAACCTGTTCACCATATTAACTAAAAGACACATAGAGAAGACCCAAATTAAAAATTAGACATGAAAAAAAAGAACATCAGACAATAAGGAACTTCATGGAATCATAAGGATATACTATAAGAATCTGTATCAACCAACTAGAAAACCTAAGGAAAATGGATTATTTTTTTAATAAAAACCTACCAAAGTTAAATCAAGATGATAATCAATTTAAGCAGACCCATAACCCCTAGTAAAATAAAAATATTAAAAGTCTTTCAACCATTAAAAAAAAAAGAAGAAGACAAGAAAATAGGGCCAGGGGATTCAGCACAGCATTCTACCAGACCTTCCATGAAGAATTAACACCAACCAGTACTGCTCAAATTATTCTACAAAAAACAAAACAAACAAACAAACCATTTCCTAATTATTTTTCCATGGTCACAATTAACCTGATACCAAAACCACACAAAGATCAAACAGAGAGAATTACAGACCAATTTTTCTTAAGGATATAGATGCAAAATTTCTCCATAAAAATCCTTGCACATTAAAAAGATCAAAAAGATCATCCACCATGATTAAGTAGGCTTCATTCAAGAGTTGCAGAAAGGGCTGGAGAGATGGCTCAGAGCTTAAGAACACTGGCTTTTCTTCCAAGGGTCCTGAGATCAATTCCCAGGACTGCATGGTGTCTCACAACCATCTAGAATGAGATCTGGTGCCCTCTTCTGGCAGGTAGGCGTATATGCAGGCAGAATAATGTAAAAATAATAAATAAATGTTTTTTAAAAAAGAGATGCAGAGATAGTTCAATATACATAAGTCAATAAATATAATCCGACAGATAAAAATCACATGATCATCTCGTTGAATGTAGAGATAGCCTTTGACAAAATCCAACATACCTTCATAATGTAAATACTGGAGAGATTTATTATACTGAGATATGTCCCCCACAAGGGACATATCTCAGTATAATAAAGGTGAATTAGAGCAAGCCTGTAGATAACATCAAGTTAAACGGAGAGGAACTCAAAACATTTCCAGTAAAATCAGGAAGGAGACAAGGGTTTCCACTCTTTCCATACCTGCTCAATATAATACTTGAGTCTTAGCTAGAGCAATAAGACAACTGAAAGATATCAAGGGGATACAAATAGGAAGGAAGAAAAAAGGGAGAAAGGAAGAAGTCAAAGTGTCTTATTTGCTGATGGTATTATTTTGTATATACACGATTTTAAACACCAAAAGCCCAGGAAACTTCTGCAGCTGATGAAGGCTTTCAGCAAAGTTTCAGGATATAAAATTGATACACAGCGATCGGTAGCCTTCCTAATATACAAATAACAAACAGACCTCATCCAAAAACTAAAATTTCTTGGGATAATCTACGCAAGCAAGTAAAAGACTTATATAATGAAAATGTTCAAGACTCCAAAGAAAGAAATTGAAGAAGACATCATCAGAAGATGAAAAGATCTCCGAAGCCCAGGAATCAGTAGGGTTCATGCAGTGAAAATGGCCATCCTACCCAAAGCAAGCTAGAGAGTCAGTGCAATCCCCATCAAAATTCCAACACAAGTCCTCTCCTCAAGCTTGAAAGGACAGTTTTCAGCTTCATATGGAGAGGGAATAAAAAGCCCAGAGAGCTAAAACAATCCTGAATAATAAAAGAACTGCTGGAAGTATCACCATCCCTAATGTCAAGTTTATACTATAGAGCTATAGTACTAAAATCACCTAAATCAGCATGATATTGAAATTAAAACAGGCACATTGATCAGTAAAATGAAATTGAAGACCCAGATATAAGTCTACACATTTATGGTCATGTTCTTTTGACAAAAAAACAGCAGCATCTTCAACAAATTGTGCTGGTCAAACTGGATGGCTCACGTAGAAGAGTCCAAATAGATCTATATGTATCACCCTGCACAAAACTCAATTCCAAATGAATAAAGAACCTCAACATAAAACCAGATACACTAAATCCATTAGAAGAGACATTCAAGGAAAAAGCCTTGAAATTATTGTCACAGGAAAAGACCTTCTGAACACTGATAGTACAGAAACTAAGAACAACAGTTAATAAATAGTATCTTATGAAGCAGAAAAGCTCCTTATGGCGAAGAACTCTATCATTCAGAGAAAGCAGCAGGCTACAGAATGGAAAAGGTTTTTACTAGCTACACATCTTGTAGAGGACTAATATACAAAATATATAAAGAACCGAAAAAAAAAAAACCTGGAAATCAAGAAAAAAAATAACCCAACTTTAAAATGCGGTACACATATAAACAGTATTCTCAAAAGACGAAAACACAAAAATGTCTTTAAAATGTTTAACATACTTAATCATCAGAGAAACGAAAACCAAAACTACTTTGAAATTTCATCTTACACAAATTAAAATGGCCAAGATAAAAAAAAATTGCAGCTCTGGTGGCAAGGATGTGGACTAAGGAGAATGCCCATCAATTGCTGATGAGGGTGCAGACTTGTACAATAACTGTGGAAGTCAGTGTGGTAGTTCCTTAGGAAGCTGGGAATAGATTACCTCAAAATCCAGCCATTCAAATCTTGAGCAGATACCCAAAAGATTCCATATTCTACTTCAGAGATACTTGCTCATCCATGTTCATTACTGTTCTGCTCTTAATAGCTAGAAATTGGAAACAGCCTAAGTGTCCATCAAGTGAATAGACAATGAAAATATGGTACATTTACACAATGGAACATTATCTGGCTGTTGAGACAAATGACATTTGTAGGTAAATGTGTGGAGCTAGAATCAATCATCTGAGGTATCCCACCCCAAAAGACCAACGTTGTATATATTCTCTTATATGTCCATATTCGATTTTAAGCATTCAATAGACATTCTACAATCCATATTACCATAGAAAGTACAGGTATATAGGTTTACAGTTAGGTATAGATTAAGGAACTAGTGAAGTGGAGAGGATCTCCCAAGGAAAGAGAAATAGAATATATAGTTATGGAGACAGAGGAGAAACAGGGGCAGGAGTATAAAAAAGGGAAGATGGTGGAAGAGAGTGGGGAGGGGGAATACAGAGAGGAAAAACTAACACTAAGGGCCTTCTGAGGGGTCATATGGCAACCAACCACAGTAGAAGCCACTTCAAATACACATAAATGTGAAAGAAATCTAAGTGGAGTCACCAAATAATGGGGGAGATAGTTACCTCACTAGACGTCTTTCTCCACCAAGTGCAACCTCTAGTGCCTGGAATAGATTACATCTAATTGAGTTGTTGGCCAAAGGGGCCCCATGGACACTCCCCAAAGGCTATCTTCAAAGCCTTTGGTTGCTCTTCACAAACTGATGGTAAGGCCCTCTCTCTGAAGCTATCACTTAAATATCTATTTGAACACAGAGAAGTCAAGTTGGTGCCTACCTAGGGCTTTCGTCCCTGTTGAGTAGTGTTCATGGTACTGGAAGGTATTCTGCATGCTAACACAGGAGAAAGACAAGCACTGACCCAGCTATGAAACATGTGATCTGTGACGGTGACCTGCCTTCATTGTGTCGTGGTGCAATAGTGGCGCCAATGCTGTGTGAGTAACCAACTACTCTCTGGTTGGATTTAAGGCTCACTCCACAAGATGGAACACATGCTTGACACTGTTTAGGTATCCAAAAACCTGAGCCTTGATAGGCTATGGGTCCAGGGAAAAACCGAATAACTGCGGTTCTGTTAAAGGACCATAACGATAAAATGTCTCCTAATGACATTCTACTGTACTCACAGGTGAGTGTCTTACCCAGCCGTCATCACTGGAACTTCTCCTTCTAGTGGAAAGGAACTAACACAGAAACCCACAACTGGACAATGTACAGAGAGTGAGAGAAGTTGGAATACTCAGGCCTAAACGGGATGTCTTCATCAAGCCACTCCCCGCTCAGGGAGCTATGCAGAAAAGGGGGCGATTGTAAGAGACAGAGGGGTGGATAGCACAAAGGAAACGATGTCTTTCAGACACAACACTACGGATGCACAGGACCTACATAGGTTCAAGTCAGAGGAGGTCCCAGTGCCTAAAGGGAGGAAGTGGGCCTGAGCTCTCATCACTAACTGAGAAGCTTTTTCCAACTGATATCCACTTGCAAAGAAAAATTAGTTTTCCCCAATGGATTCTCATTGGGTTTATTAATCACGATTGAGAATAAACCACAGGCCTGGAAGTAGATGGAGAACACAAAATTCAATGGTATTTTTGTTGACTTTTGGTCTCATATAGCCCTGTTTAGGCAATTTTTCTTGTCTCACTGGTCTTTTGTTTGTATAATATTGTTGCTGTTTTTGTTTTTAAGTGTTTGTTTTGTTTTATGTGTTTGTGTTCTTTCTTTCTTTTTTTTAATTCTGAATTGTTTCATGTGGGTTTTTTTTGAAGTTATTGTTGCATTCAACTATGAATTTTATTTCAGCCACAAATATTAAACATGTTTTTTATGTCCATACAGACACTGATATACACATAATCCATGCTATCTGAAGGGAATATGGATATATTTCCTGTATGTATTTTATATTAGTTACAGTTACTTAACTTTGTATCCCAGCTGTATCCCATTCCCTCATTCCCTCCCATTCCCACCTTCCCTCCCTCATCTTTTCCCTACCCCTTTCCAAGTCCACTGATATGGGAGGTCCTCCTCCCCTTCCATCTGACCCTAGCTTATGAGGTATTTTCAGGCCTGGCTGCAAAGTCCTCCTCTGTGGCCTAGCAGTGCTGCTTCTCCCTCAGGGAGGGGTAGAGGTCAAAGAGCCCGCCATTGAGTTCATGTCAGAAATAGTCCCTGTTCCCCTTACTAGGGTACCCACTTGGATACTGAGCTACCATGGGCTATATCCGAGCAGGGGTTCTAGGTTATCTCCATGCATTGTCCTTGGTTAGAGAATCAGTCTCAGAAAAGACCCCTGTGCCCAGATATATTTGGTCCTTGTGGAGCTCTTGTCATCTTCAGATCATACTAACTCCCCCTTCTTTCCTATGATTCCCTGTACTCTGCAGAAGGTTTGGTTATGAATTTCAATATCTGCTTTGATACAATGCTCGGTAGAGACTTTCAGAGGCCCTCTGTGGTAGACTCCTGTCCTGTTACTTGTTTTCACCTACATCCAATGTCCATCCCATTTGTCTTTCTAAGTGAGGGTTGATCATCTTACTCAGGATCCTCTTTCTTGTTTATCTCTTTAGGTGTACAGATTTCAGCATGTAATCAATCAATTAGAAACAAAACAATTCAAAGAATCAATGAAACCAAGAGCCGGTTCTTTGAGAAAATCAACAAGATATACAAACCCTTAGCCAAACTAAGTGAAAGACAGAGGGAAACTATCTAAATCAACAAAATCAGAAATGAAAAGGGGAACATAACTATAGACACTGAGGAAATCCAAACAATCATTAGGTTGTACTACAAAAGCCTATATGCCACAAATTTTGAAAATCTAAAAGAAATGGACAGTTTTCTTGATAGATTCCATCTACCAAAATTAAGTCAAGATCAGGTAAAAAGATTGAATAGTCCTATATCCCCCAAGGAAATAGAAGCAGTCATCAACAGTCTCCCTTCCAAAAAAAGCTCTGGGCCAGATGGATTCAGCACAGAATTCTATCAGACCTTCAAAGAAGTGCTAACTCCAATTCTCTTTAAACTATTCTACAAAATAGAAACAGAAGGAACATTACTAAACTCATTCTATGAAGCCACAGTCACCTTGATACCTAAACCACACAAAGACCCAACAAAAAAAGAGAACTTCAGGCCTATCTCTCTTATGAACATTGATACTCAATATTCTTGCAAATAAAATACTTGCAAACTAAATCCAAGACTTCATGTGTTTTCTAAATAGAGAAAGAAAGGACTTGAAGCTGGTTTGGTGGGGTAATAGAAGGATCTGGGAGGATTTGGGGGGGACTGTGACCAGAATATTGTATGCCAAAAACATTCAATAAAAATATTTTAAGATCAAAAAATACTTTTTTAAAAAAAGAACTTCAACATATTAGATGAGACATCCTATCAGTCAGTCAGGAAAGCCTAGTGGTCAATGACATGTATTAGGTACCCTTGTGCTATAGCAATCATTGTTCAGTTTGGTTATCATCACAATCACCTAAAATTTATAACCCATAAAGACTACTGCAGAATGTATCACAAAAGGTGCCCGAGAAGAAGTTCTCAGACATGGCATGGAACACCACGTCCAGGCTTCCTTTTTCCTAATGGAAGAACAGAAGCCTAGCTTTTCAACTGCAGCGGCACAGGAGCTGCTGGCCAGCCTCAAGTAACTAAGGTGCCCTATCTCCTTATCTAGGAAATGGTCTGAGTACAGCATCATGGTGAAAAGGGATCTGGGTTGAGGGTACAGCTGAGTGGTAAGGTGCGTGCTGAGTGAACCTGGATCTATCGCCATTACCACCAAAGAGAAACAAGGGCGTGTTCTCTCCCCGTCACTCATTCACAGACATACAAACTTCAGTTACTGAACCACTGTCTCTTCACCTTAACCTGTATCTGTTTTATAAGGTCTTTAAAATGAGCTAAGTCATGGTAATTGTAGAGAAAAAGCCTGACATAAAGTTCTCAGAGAATTCAGTCTATCCAATTTTATACCTTTTTTTTGTAATACCAATTGTTCAGAACATTTAGTAAGAATATACTTACATATGTACATGTAGATATAGACATAAATCTCTATATGAATGGATAAGGATGTGGCATGTGGTAGTGCCTCAAAAAACAATACTATTAGAATTTCTTGTGTTTTACACAATTTTTATAAAGGGATATATTATTTTCAAGTGAAGTTAATAGAGCTCAAACTATTTCATTTATTCGTGCCTGTGTTATAATATAGAACACCCCAGCACTGATGCTGAAGACGTGGGGGTGGGCTTCGCCCATCAATAGTTTCCATCATCTCCCTTCTAACCAGCTCTCATAAGCACACAATAAGTAAAAACAGCTCCAAGAAGCATCCCCAAACCATATGTCATCTCCTACCCTTGCAAGCTGACTACCACCTCAAAGCCTCAACCCGCATTGAATTTCCAGAGCTGCCCCTGAGGGCAGCTGAAAACACCATGGAAAGGTATATTAAAGTGACACGCATGAAGGAAGCCTGGAATAATTGTGCCTTTTAAACGCCCATCCACAATTGCACTCAGACATTATAAATGCCGTGTCTCTCGACAGATGGCGTTTTCCGGTGGGGAAATGAAAGGAGACCCAGTTCTCCTAAAACACTTCAGCACATGTAACGTTCCTGGCGGACCCTGCATACCTTCATCACAGACACCTCTGGCATCTTCCCCTAACATGATTCTGAGCATGACTTTCATAACTTTGATTGTGGGGGCTTGAGTGCCAGCCTGTCATAGAAACAAATTGGGTGCTTTTTCGTGGCCAAGTTCCAAAACAAGTAAATGGCTTTTATCAAGTTATTAGACAATTCCCACTTAAAAAAAAAGACAAAAAAAATTGCCTTGGTACTGAAGATACCATGACAAACTAAGCCAGTTTTCAGGGGACTCTTCCAGGTTAGCATTGCCAAGCCCTTTGTCCTAGGCACAGCGGGGCTGTTGGTCATACTAGCCAGAACAAAGATGGCCAAATAGAAGCCAGTGTGTATTGGTTCTGAGACCTTCTGTTATACATACTTAGCTTTCAGTAAAGATTAGGGGCCTTGCATCTCAGGTGCCTCAACAGGGAGAAGTCAAATTATTTTGTTAAATAATTCTGAAATCCGGGAGCTCCAACTTTGAAAAGAGGAGCCAAGCGTACCTTCAGCTGAGGCTTTTTATTAGCGAAAATAAATTTTTTAAATGAGAAATTTCAGGAATTCAAGCCACTGAGTTCGGCTGCCCACCTCTTTCTTCCTGTTTGATCTTTGAAGATTAGCGTTCAGTACTTTTCGTGACATTTATATTGGGGAAGGAATAGAAGATTATTAAAAGCAGAGAAACTCAATATTGGGAACGCACATCAAAAGGTCTTCAAGACAAAGAAGAGATCATCTGATTTGAAACCCGTGACTAGAAGCATGTGTGCTGCACTCAGTTTTCTGGTTAACAGCGTAACATACGTCAAAATATGATCTAAAACACGTCTCGCAGCTGAGCTGACATTTGGCGGTCCTCCACCCCCTTTTGCTCTTGAGGATGGGGGTTCAAATCCAAAGGAGGTTAACACTTCGTACTGGGACATATTCCTGGTGGATGAGGAAAACAGCCTTTTCGTTGAAGTAAAATGAAAACATCTGTTCAGGTCCTGAGGGAAAGAATTGTTTTTTACAAAGAAGGGGGGATGGGACGCCTGTTTTCAAGACTGGAGACAGCTTCAGTAACGTCGCATACGTCAGACAATGACACTGTCCATTGCCTGGCTCACCAAAGAGGATGAAGATTTGCGCGTGAGCTGTAGCTGATCTGGAATTTTAAAGATTGCTCGCCCATATTTATCCCCTTGTCCAAAGTCAAGTGGGACTAGCTACTCACTGGTTTCAAGTTCTTTTTGCAGTAAAGCAGGATAAACACAGGGTCAGTAAGGAACCAGTTTTCTGTGATATGATCTGTCTTGGTCAGCAACTGTGTCCTCTGGATAGATGCTGTATTTGTTTGATATTGATGCAATATGAAGTAAAGTTGAGCATCCTTGATCCAAAAATCCAAAATATGAAGGGCTTCAAAATTGGAAATCTGAGTTGCTAGCATGAAGCTTCAGACGGTGGTGTATCTCAGATTTCAGACTTGGGGGCTAGGAGTGGTCACCCAACACTGTACCTATAAATGTTCCAAAGTCAGAAAAAAAAACTTGGAAAACAGTTCTAGATGAATTTCAGATGAAATTCATACACAAACTACACATAACTAAGCATCTCAACACAGCATCCATTGATCACAACAGTTCCATCAACTTGATCCAGGCATGGCTTGATGTCATCATCTGCTCAGGGTCTCATACAGTGTTTACTATTAGGATCTGAAATTCAAGACCCCTTCCAAACTTAGGAGATTATGTCAGAACTCCATGTTTTGCTGTTGATGAACAGATACTCTGATTCTCTTGTTGCTGCTGTCCAGTTGTTCCCTACAGCTCTTGGATGCTGCCCACACCATCATATGGCTTCTTACATTTCCAGTGCAACAGAGACGCAATCTGCCATGCATGGACTCCCTCGCATCTTAGGCACTGCTGGTTTCTAGAAGTCCCTAGTCACATCAGGGCTCACTTGAGTCAGTCATGCTCACACTACAAAATCTCCTCCTCTCCAAGGCAAGTGTCCAATTTAACTTAACCATAGAACAAACCCATCGTGTTCACAACCCTGAAGATGGTGCAAGGCTCATGTGTGTCTGTGTGTCTGTGTCCGTGTGTCTACACCTGTCATAAAAGTAAAATACAAATCTCACCTTTCAGACCTGTACAGGCCCAATTTTAGGAGGAAATGACAAAAGCAAAACTCTGAGAAGGCCTTACTTACATCACCTTTCCACTCCATGGGATGAAAATACTAAAATACAACATATAATGAATGATTTCCCAATGGTTAAGCATTTTGAGCAATATATAGAATAAGGTATATGTATGTATTTTTAAGGTACAGAAATTAGAGACAATTCTTAATGAATGGATAATGTGTAATCTGGACACATCATTAGTACCAAGTTGGAGATGGGGCACTATTTCACACAGTGATGATCTGCCTTTTCTGGATGGACAGTTCAGTGAAAGAGATGCTCTGAAAGCAAATAGGCTGGCCCCACCTGCTTTTCCTGCTCCACAGCCAACCTCTAAGCTTCTGACTAGACCCACCTCCCTACCTGCGATAACCCATAGGTCCCATTCAATTGACTGTCCATAATCTCCTCCAGGGTCTAGCCTGGTGAGTAAACCCTACACCATTCAACACCCAACACTACCACAACCCATTAGATGTAGTCTGGGTCCATAGCACAACAGCTCAATCCAGCCTTCCCTGTCTTCATTGTAGGGGATCTCTAGGCTTGACTTACCATCTTCCCTCACTACCTGCAAAACTACAGTACTTTCCCATGTCATATCCAAACTGTCCCCTCAGACCTGTCTATCCTCACACTCCCGACTTAGAACAGGAAGCACATCCCGAATACCAGCCCAGCCCCCTCTATCCATCTGACTTCATTCCACCCAAGACATTTCCAACCCAACACACCTTCTCTTTCCCCCACAATATGCTTCATCCATAACAAACTCGGAACTAACAAAGGAAGTCCACATGCCCAGATCTCACTGCAAGAACACCAACAACATGAAATACAGAGCCAGCATCTTCTCTCCCAAACCTGCCAGTCCTATAGGGATGCTTGCCAATGGCAATTGCCTAGATGAATTGCAGACTACTGAAATTAAAAGAAGGGTAATCCTCATCAAAGAATTCAAGAAATTTAAAGAAAACACAAAGAAACAGCTCAGTGAAATCAAAGAGAAAGAGCTTAAGGAGAATCAATGCCTGAGTGATGTCCAAGGAAATACAAGCATAAGGCTCATGGAAATGACAAAAACAATCCAAGACTTGAGAATGGAATTCAATCAGGAGAGGAAAATTTTTCAGAGTATTCAAAGTGAAATGAGGATGGAGTCGAAGAACCCAAAATCCCAACTAGAAAATTCAAAGGAAAGCATTACAAGTAGAATGAATCAAACAGGAAACAGCATATCAAGACTCAAGAATAAAACAAAGGGTCTATCTAGGTCAGTGGTTCTCAAACTGTGGGTGGCGACCTCTTTGGGAGGTCAAACAACCCTTTCACAGTGGTCACCTATGACCATCAGAAAATGCATAATTCTGGCGGTTTTAGGAACGGAGACACTGCTCCTCAATCCATCTCCAGGTGGGCCCACCCACCCAGAGACAAGTCTGAGTACTTGGCATGATGACATATATCATCACACAACCTCATCTCATACTCCCCGGACAAATTCAAATGCATGAGAAAGGGTTATGCAAAGCCAGTCCCACATGGGTAGAGAGCAGCTCCTGAGGTGAAAGCAGCCGGGTTGGAGGTAAAACACTTTGTGAACTATAGTTACTGGGTAAATGTAAAATCATGTACTGTAAAATCATCAACTACTGTAATGTGTGTATGTGTACCATGCTCACTTAGTCTGGATCCTACACTGTCTTTTCTTATTTCAGCTATGGTTGGTGTGAATATTGCCCCATTGTGATGGTGACAGGTACATAAAAAGAAACACACAGGCACAGACACACAAAGAATGTTAAATCACAGGAAACTTTAATGAATTGTGTTGACTCATCTATGCCATGTATCATGTTTTGTATTATTAAGGTTATTGTTATATATTATTCTCGTTATAAAGCCATCCCATGAAAATGCATTGTCTAGAGAAGAATGTTAAGAAAAGATAATATAGTGAGGATTTTTACAGTATGAAATTATAGAAAAACTGCAACATGTTATTTGTTGTGAAGATTTATCAGCGGAACCTATGAAACTAAACAAACTGAAACACCATTTTGATAGCAAGCATCCAAGCTTTGTAAGCAAGGATACCAACTATTTTAGAAGCAAAGCTGATGGACTCAGGAAAGCCATACTTGACACTGGGGGCAAGTACCTCAAAGAAAATGTAACAGCCATTGGAGCTTCATATTTGGTGGCACTCAGAATCACCCAAGCTGTGAAACCTCACACTACTGCTGAGGTTTACTGTCACCAGTAGCCAAAGATATTGTTATGATCAGGGATGAATTTGTTATACAATTTCCTTCTCTAGTGATGCTGTCTGAAGAAGAGTAGATGACGTACTACTGATATTCTACATCAGGTAATCCAGGACATTAAATCTGCTCCACTTCCAATGTTTACTATCCGTCTTGAGGAATCTACAGATTCATCAAAAAGTGTTCACAGTTACTAGCTTACATGAGTTATATTAATGATGGCAACATTAAAGATGAGTTGGGTATTTTTGTTCTATTTTTTTTGCAAACCTCTTAAGACTACCGCATGTGATGTATTTGACGCTATTGGTTCATTTCTGAGAGAGCATCCACTCTCTTGGGGAGAGGTTGTTGTTGGTGTTTACACAGACAGTGCTCCCATTGTGCTAGGGTACTGATCTGGATTTCAATGTTTCAGAACTCACTGTATGATTCACTGGCAAATATTAGCAATGAAGACGATAGCACAAGAGTTACAAGAAGTAATAAAAAGTGTTGTAAGTTCCATCAGTTTTGCAAAGGTGAGCACTTTAAACGGTCATCTCTTCGTAACTGCAATGAGTTGAATGTGGCAAACAAAGTTCGACTATTTCACACTGAAGGGAGATGGTTGTTGAGGGAGAAAGTTTTTAAAGAGTATTTTTGAGCTTCATAATGAACTCAAACATTTTTTAATCAGAAAGCAAGGCCATAGTGCGAAGTACTTTTCAGGGATAAAAGTGGATTGCAGAAAACAGATTACTTGGTTGGTATCTTTGCCACTTTGAATGAGTTAAATTTATCACTGCAAGGACCAAATGCAACATGCCTCAGTTTGTCTGAAAAGATCTGATTATCCCAAATGAAACTTCAGCTTTGGCACGCACGCACACGCGCATACACACACACGCACACATACAAATAATAAAATAAAATGGATGAAAATAAAATTTGCATATTGCTTACTTTATCTGCTTTCTTTGAGGAACATGACATTGAGCCAGACAAAAGGATTATAGTGATAATTTCTGTGAAAGAACACTTCTACATTCATGCAGACAAAATTTCAACATACTTTTCAAAGCTTCCTGATGCTGTGTTTGCACTTGCCAGAAGCCCAGTCAAAGCTGACACAGCACAAGAGTTCCCTGAGCTTACTCACAGAGATGCGGTGAGAGCTGATTCTTACACACCGCCAGTGACAAAATTCTGGATCAAGTATTTGCAGTCAGAGCCTGTTCTTTCCGAGACTGTGTTGTCCCTTCCAACAATGTATCTAACAAGATATCTCTGTGAAACAGGATTTCCCAGCGTATTGGTTATCAAGCCTAAATACAGAAGTAGATTTGTTGTGGAGGGGGATCTTGAGCAAAAACTGCTCTGCTCTGGCGAGGAAGAAGCAATCTCAATCTTTGCACTGACCTTGGATTTTCACTCATACTGTCACAAAATGTAGTGATGTAATTTAATCTTGTTATATTAAGATCATGCTACACCAAGCTTCAAGACAAAATTTCATTTATTTGTAATTAGAAATAAGTATTTCATAATATAAAATTATATACTGTTTTTGTGATTAACCACTATGCTTTAATGGTGTTCAATTTGTAACAATAAAAATACATTTTGCATATCAGATATTTACATTATGATTCATGACAGCAGCAAAATTACAGTTATGAAGTAGCAATGAAGATAATCTTATGGTTCGGGTGACCACATGAAGAGCTGTCTTACAGCTGCAGCTCTAAGATGGTTCACAACCACTGATCTAGACCAAATAAGCAAGGAACATGAGGGGAAAAGTAACACAAGAAAAGAACACACAGGAAATTTGGGACACCATTAAAAAAATCTTCAGATTATAGGCATAGATGAGGGAAAAGAATCCCAAATCAATGGCCAGATCTTCAACAAGATCATTGAAGAAAATTTCCCCACACTGAAAGAAGATACACTCATACAATTACAAGCACTGTTGGCATAATGTTCTTGTGGACTGTGTGCAGTTTACCCTTGTTCATTCAAACACTGATTTCTCTACCCCACTATCTGGTTTCAATCTGGACAGTGCATTGTGATGTTTATTCTAAGCATCTCTGGTCTCAAATTGGTGTAAACATGCCATCATTTGTTCTCTGTATTGCCAATAAAGCCAATGAGCAAATGCTGAGCAATGGAGAGAATAAGGTAGGACATCCTTGTCCAGTGAGAGGAGCAGAAGGGAAGTGCAGGTTGGATCTGTGAAGAGAGGATCTGGAAACATTAAAAGAAATGAACTGGGCCTAGGATATGACTAAAAGGAAATATTAGCTCAGAGGTTTAGGATGGAGTAATTAACGCACAGCCTTGTGCTCTAGGCTAATTAAATAAATCCTAGTTTCCTTGTGTGGTTATTTGGATATATAGGTGGCTAGAGAGTGACCACTGCTTTACTAAAATATAAATCAACATTAAATCTTAATATTCTTTCAACAAAGCACATAGAACACCAAATAGACAAGGCCCAAAAAATCCCTATGGCATATTATAGTTAAAACTCTTAAGTACACATAACAAAGAGAGTACTGATGGCTACATGAAAACAAAACAACAACCAAGGAAGTTCCATATAAAGGAAAACACATCAGAAAAACAATTTCTTTCTCAACAGAAATCTTGAAAGCCAAAGGAACCTGGATTCTAAAGCCAAGTTCTAAAGACTGACAATTAACCTGAAATACTACACCCAGAAAAACTACTTGCCACGATTAAAGGAGAAAGAAAATTTTTCCGTGACATAAACAGTTTAACCAAACCTAACAAAAATAAGCATTATTTCCCTGTAATCCCAGCACTCTGGGAGGAAGCAGACAAGTCTCTGTGAATTTGAGGCCAGCCTGATCTACAAAGTGAGTACAGGATAGTGAAGGCTACACAGAGAAGCCCTGTCTTAGAAAAAGAAACATAAAAAGAGGAAGCATTATCTCAGGCTGAAGAGGGGAGTGAGCATAGCAGAAAGACTATGGAAAGAAAGATAAAACCAAAATTATTAAGACCCAGGTTATCACTGAGAACAGAAACAACAACACACACATTTCAGTAATAACTTTAAATACCAATGGTCTCAATTCTTTAATCAAAGGCAAAGAGGATAGATAGAGAAACCAAATCCATTTATCTGCTGCCTATAAGAAACACATCTTAGTTTTTAAGATAGGCACCACTTTAGAGTAAAAAGATAGAAAAAAAATATTTGAACCAGCTGAAATCTACACAGCTAGGGAGGATATACAGGAAGGAGGACCCAGGTGGGTATGATCAATGCTCATTTGGATGAACAAATGGGATGGACATTGAGTGGAGGAGAAAACAAGCAACAGGACAGGAGCATGCCAAGGAGGACCTCTGGGGGGGTCAACGTAGCAATGTATCAGAGCAGATATTAAGACTCCCGATCAAGCCTTTGGCAGAGGACGAGAAGTGATGATAGAAATGGAGGAGGTTGGTGAGACTTGGTGAGAACAAGAGCTCCACAAAGACCAAACTGAGCAGGGCACAGGGTCTTGTATGAGACGGTTTCTACAACCAAGGACCACGTGTGGATGTGGCCTGGAACCCCTGCTCAGATGGGGCCCATGATAGCTCAGTGTAGGACTGAAGACCCTAGTGAGGGAAACAGGGACTGTTTCAGTCATGAACTTGATGGCTGACTCTTTGACCCTCCCCCATACATGCCAGGGAGTGACAGACTGGCTAGATCCCAGGGGAGGACATTGCAGCCAGTCCTGAGGAGACAGGATGAGCTGGGGTTGGATGGAAGGGGAGGAGGTACTCCCCTGTTGGTGGACTTGGAGGGGGCGGGGAGGAGATGAGGGAGGGAGGAGGAGGGTAGAAGGGAATGAGGGAGGGGGCTACGCTTGGGATGCAAAGTACCTAACCTGTGATTGATACAAAAATAAATTAATTAATTAAAAAAATATTTGAACCAAATGGATCCAGGAAGCAAGCATGTGTCACTATCCTAACATCTAGCAAAACAGACTTTACACTAAAGCTAATTAGAACAGATAAAGAGTCAGACATTATTCTAATCAAGGGAACAATTAACCAAGAAAATACCGCTGTCCTGAAAATATATGCCCCAATCTTAGGGGAGCCCAATTTCATAAAAAATATATTACTGAAATTATCGACACAGATTAGCATCAACCTCTTAATAATAAGCGATTTCAATACCTCACTTTTCTAAAACAGACAGGTCATCTGGAAAAAAAAAAAAACACCAGAATTAATTGACATCATACATCAAATGGACTTAACAGTTACCTACAGAATATTCTATTCAAACACCAAAGAATATGCATTCACCTCAGCACCACATGCAAGTTTTTCTAAATTAAACCACATCCTGGAACACAAAACAAATCTTTACAAATTCAAAAAGATTGAAATCACTCCTTATATCGTGTCTGACAAAAATGCAATAAAATTTAAAATTGGAAACAAAAACCTCTAGTAAATATGCAAACTCATGGAGATTACTAAATAATTATTACTAAATAACAGACCAAAAAAGAAATCAAGAAAAATAAAAAAGAAACTTTCTGGAACAAAATGAAAATAAACACAATACAACATAACAAAACTTCTGGGACACATTGAAAGCAGTCTTAGAAAAGAAATTTATAGCTCTAAATGAACACATTTAAAAAATCCAAAAAAAGCACAAATAAATGGATTAATAATTCAACTAAAAAATCTGAAAAATTACTAACAAACAAAATCCAAACCCAGTCAATGGCAAATATGTGTGTGTGTGTGTCACACACACACAAATCTAAGCAGAAATCAGTGAAATAGAAACAAAGAAAACAATACAAAGAATCAACAAATATAAGAGCCGGTTCTTTGAGAAGATAAACAAAATTGACACTTTTGACCTAACTAACCAAAAGAAGAAAAAGAAAAAGAGAGAAAGAGAAAGAAAGGGCTGGAGAGGTGGCTCAGAGGTTAAGAGCATTGTCTGTTTTACCAAAGTTCCTGAGTTCAACTCCCAGCAACCACATGGTGGCTCTTAACCATCTAGAATGAGATTTGGTGCCCTCTTCCTGCCTGCAGGCACAAATGCAGACAGAATACTGTATAAATAAATAAATAAATAAATAAATAAATGCATTTTTTAAAAAACAGAAAGAGGAAGAAAGAGAGAGAGAGAAAGAAAAAGAAGACCAAAATTAACCAAATTAGAAACGGACAGAGAAACATTACATTAAGAAAATTCAGAATATTATAAGGTACTATTTTAAAACACCATTAAGCTAGAAAATCTAAGAAAAATTAATGATTTTTCTATTGTCAGCCAAACCACCAAAATTAAACCAAAATATCAATAACTTAAACAGATTCATAACAAATAAAATTAAAATAGTAATAAAAAGCATTCTAGCCTTTTTTTTAAAAAGTCCAAGAATAAATTTATACCAAGATTCTACCAGACTTTCAAAAATATCTATATTCAGTCTTTCTTAAACTACTCAAAAATAAAATAAAATAAAAATAGAGGGTCAGGTGGTGGTGATTATAGGTGCAGGCCTATAATCTCCGCACTCAGGAGAGAGGGACAGGCAGATATCTGTGAGTTCGAGGCTAGCCTGGTCTACAGAGTGAGTTTCAGGATAGCCAAGGCTACACAGAGAAACCCTGTCTCAAAAAAAAAAACATTAGAAACAGAAAGAATACTCTGAAACTCTTCCTATGAAGCCAGTAAAGACATAACAGCAACAACAAAAACCCACAGACCAATGACCCTGATGAACACAAACTCACAAATGCTTAATAATAATTTCAAACAGAATACAGATATACATAAAAAGTGTTATGCACCTTGACCAACTTGGCATTATTTCAGAAATGCAGAGATGGTTCAACATAAACAAAAGTCAAAAAATATAATTAACCACATGAATGGAGTTAAATTTTTTTTAAATCACATTATCATTTTAATAGATACAGAAAAAGCCTTTGACAAAATCCAACATATCTTCATGATAAAAGTTCTAGAGAATACAGTACTACAAGAAACATGTGTCAATACAACAAAGCTATACACAGCAAACCCACATCTAGAATCCTAAATGGAAAAAAGCTTGAAGCAATCCCACTGAAGTCAGGAACAAGACAGAAATGTTTACTCTCCACAATCCTTTTCAGTATTGAGCTCAAAGTTCAAAGCTCAAAACAAGACACAGAAATTAAAGGGATACAAATAAGGAACAAAGAAGTCAAACTATCCCTGTTTGTAGATGGCATGACACTACACATTAGTGATCCCCAAAATTCTACCAGGAACCTTCTAGAAATGATAAATTTAGCAGTGTGGCAGGATACTTAATCAGCTCGTACAAATCAATAGCATTTCTATACTCCAAAACTCAAACATACTAGGAAGGGGATCATGGACATGTTCCAATTCATAATAGCCTCAAAGAAAATAAAATGTCTAGGGATAAACCTAACCAAGTAAGTGGAGGACCTCTACAAAGAAGACTTTAAACCTCCAAAAAGAGAGATAAAGACACTAGACAATGGAAAGACACTCATGCTCATGGGTTGATGGAACTAGCGTCATGAAAACACTGTTCTACCAAAACAGTATCTCAATCAAATCCCCATTTCACTCTTTGCAGAAATAGAGAGAACAACAACAACAAAAAAGCTCTCCTAAAATTCACACGGAGCCATCGAAAGACAAAAACAACAGCACAACAACAACACATCCTGAATAGCCAACACAATCCTGGAAGGGGGGGGTGGGGGGGGGAACAGAGCTGGAGGGATTACCATTCTAGATCTTAAGATATATTACTGAACCATGGTAATAAAAACAATATGGTATTGGCACAAAAGCAGACAAGTAGACCAATGGAACAAAATTGAACACCCAAACATGAGCACAAAGAACTTCAGCCCCTAACATTTGACAAGGACTTCAAAAACATGCACTAGAGAAAAGAAAGATCTTCAACAAATGGTGCCAGGAAAACTAAATGTCACATGCAGAAGAATGAAATTAGACCCATCTCTACCATCTTGAACAAAAACTAACTCCAAAATAGATCAAAGACCTAAACCTAAAACCGGAAACACTGAAACTACTAGAAGAAAACGTGGGCAGTATGCTATATGGTGTTAGTGTAGGAAAGGACTTCTTGAATAAAACTCCATTTGTCCACTAATTAATTCCCACAAGGCTCTTAATGTAATTCCCGGCTCATGGAACATGTTGGCTATTCTTTGCCAAAGAGTGTCACTTCTCATACTACTCACAATGTCCCTGCAAGGTGTTAGCATTAACTCATGGAACAGATGAGAAAAAGGAATATAGTGGAACTAACTTCTTCAAGGCTGCAAATGCTAATAAAATACAGATATGCTGGGATGCAACTCAGCTCCTTCTTGCAAATAACTGCTTTTTACTCCCAAATATTAAAGTAAGATAGATGAGGAACTGGAAGTAGGGATTAATTTTCTTGATTGAGTTAGTTTAGCTCCTGTCCTGGTTTAGTTTCAATCGTGATAAATACCATGGCTGAAAACAACTTGGGGTAGAATGGGTTATTTCTGTTCACAGGTTACAGCCTATCACTAAGGGAATTCGGAGCATGAACCCAAGACAGGAACCAGAAACCTGGGAGCTAGAGAGATTGCTTAGCAGTTAAAAGCACTGGCTACTCTTCCAGAAGACCAGAGTTCAATTCCCAGCACCCACATTGCACCTCACGTGTAACTTGAGCCCCAGCGGATCCAGCACCCTCTTCTATCTGTGGGCACTGCACAAATACGGCGCACATACATACATACACACAGGTATATACACTCATACACATAAAATAATGATAACGATAAACCTAACACTAAATAAATAGGTACAATGCCATGCAGGCACGACTATTTTCAGATTGGCCTCTGCTCCTAAGTTTCCAGTTCAGGTGGTCCAGGTGTATGAACAGCTGATGTCGATTATTGTAGCAAACTGAGGCATCTACATCAGGTGTGGACCACACAGGCAGGCACGCACAAACACTTTCTCTTGCTTGCTAGCCTTACCAATTGGCCCTAGGTCTTCCAACCTTTTTGTCTCCTCAGCTCCACCAGCCGTGGGCACTTTCTCATTCCCTTTACCTCCTTTTTGGTTGCCCTGGGCTTTGGGTCCATTGCCTGCCCCGCCTCCTCTACTCTGTGGGCTCTGGTTCTCAGCAGAGGATCTTCCTGCTCCGTGGCTGCCCGCTCTGTTATCCTCTTCTAGAGGTTAACCTCCTACATGCTCCTAGCTAAGCTCCCGGGGAGCATTCATCTCTGAACATCTTTACCAGAGCCTTGTTTTGCTCGTAAAGTCAACTTTCACCTCTCCCTCTTAACCCCAAATCTTTCATCCTGCTCACTTCAGTTCATTCAGCCATCTGTTGATGCCTTTTCTGGACCCCGTGCTTCAGAGCTGGGACTGCAGCTCTGTCACGATTTATGTTCAGTGATGGTAACGACGGTAATAACATGAGAAGATGAACCCAGGTTAACTTAAACACAAGTCAAAAAGGCTTTCGGGAGGAGTTTAGGTGCTTCCAATACGCAAGAATTGATCATCAGAAATAGGAAGGAAATCCAGGGGGAGAGGCTGGCTGGGGCCAAGCAGGCTAGTACACATTGGGGGTAAAGGCATGGCAAGTCCGTTCCCGGGTGTCTCAAGCGTGACTCGAGAGAGGAGAGGCAAAATGAACCCGGGAGGGCGACTCATTCAAGTATTTCAAGCGGGAATCGCATGCCTGCATGCTTCTTTAAATCTATGGCTGGCGGTCCTATGACAGGATGGTCTGTGTCTAGGCAAGTGACAGGGCTGTTGACCTGAGCGATGTTTGGTAAGTGGGGGTAAGCCTTGAAGAGGAAGAGAGTTGGGGTTGCTTTCAGCTACCCAGCCTGGAAAAGGAGCGAATAAATTGGGGTGGAAGCCTAGCTGGGAAGCAGGAGTGGTTTTAGTTTTAGCAATTGGAATGTGGAAGGTTTTTGCGAAGGACAGGCGGGTGATGGGCTTTGCGTACCAGTCCTGTATTTTTTGATTACCTGACAGTCAAAGAGAAAGGACAGGCACGGCTGAGAAGCTTCTGCGAGTTGCAGTCCAAGTCCCGGGGCGCAGGGAAGACCAACTACACCTGCGCTGGCCGGGGCCACTGCGGCCATCGTCCTGAAGGCTGCCCTCATTGGCCTTCCCGGCTGAGACTGTTCAGTGATTGGTTAAAGCGGACCTGCAGTCCCGTCCCTGATTAGAGGAGGGGCAGCGGCCTCGCCCCGCCTCCAGGGACCTGTCGCTAGGCAACTGGTTTGCTTGGCTCCCCGCGCTGACAACTCGTCTTTCTCTGTGAGGTAGAAACAGAACTTGCCAGCGCTGTTTTGGAGTTTGCCCTTTCCGTTCCGTCTTCGCCTGCCAACAACATCGGCTTTCCTCAAGTGGTGCCCCAAGTTTGTCTTGGCGTGGAAGCTGGTGGTGAAACAGCACAGATAGGAAATACCCCAGTCTTCCCTCGGGAAGTCCCAGCTTGGAGGAACAGAGGTGGAGGGGGAAAAGTCACGATTAATTCCTAAACTTAGCAATCATTTAACTGGGCAGTGAGTAACTAACTGTTAACCAAGGGTGAGGGGGTGACCCGAGACCCCAGTCAAGAGCTCTGCCCTGAGTAAAACTGACTAGTGACAGCCCATCCGCTGTCCCATCAGCCTCGCCATGTACTCCAGAGCTTACATCTTGCTGCAAAGAGATTGGCTGGAGTTTCAACACAACCCAATGGAGGTAAGCACAGATTTGTCCCCAGAGCTAGAAGATCATTTCTTTCTTTCTCTTTTTGTTCCTTGGTTTTGGTTTGGTTTTGGTTTTGGTTTGTTTGGTTTGTTTTTCGAGACAGGGTTTCTCTGTGGAACAGCCCTGGCTGTCCTTTGTAGACCAGGCTGGATTTGAACTCACAGAGATCTGCCTGCCTCTACCTCCCGAGTGCTGGGATTAAAGGCGTGTACCTGCAACTCCTAGCACACTACGTAACTTTTCTGGTCCTTTGTTTTTCATTTTTGTG
Source organism: Pachyuromys duprasi (assembly GCA_028658305.1). Classification (NCBI taxonomy): domain Eukaryota; kingdom Metazoa; phylum Chordata; class Mammalia; order Rodentia; family Muridae; genus Pachyuromys; species Pachyuromys duprasi. Next base: position 31,320,952 of record CM053754.1, on the reverse strand, counting down.
TTCTACTCTCTAGAACTTTTTCTTTGCCTTCTAATTTTAATATAACAACAACAAAAAAAATACCCTTTTCTCCAATGTCACAGGTGAAGTTATTGGCATTCATTTGTGCCATGGACTAATATATGAAAAATGAAGAATGAGAGGGAGAGAGAAGTACAATAAAAAGCAAACATAGAAACAAAGTCATCAGTAGACGAGTGTGTGCAGTGGTCCCCAAAATAGTGCTCTCCTTGGTAGTTCAGAATATATGTTCCATTTCACTTGTACTATAAACACATTTAAAAAAGAAGGAAAAAAAGCCCTCCCTGGAGATGCTTAGGATCAACTAAACACTGTGCACCTCATGTCAAATGCCACTTCTGTGGCTGTTCTCTGGCATGATAGAGTTTAGTGATGGGTTCTATCAATACAGATAGTGTATACAGACAAATACAGTGCTCACCTTGACAGTCACCTAGCACACCTATTCACTATGCTGGCTCAGAATTACTTTGCTGAACTTACTCAAGTACACTCAGCATAGCTGCTAAGGTTTTCTGTGAAGCACATTCTTGTCTCTTCTTAGAGACAATACTTGAGTGTGGGGAAAAAGTAATCTTGGAATTTTAATTTAATTTTCTTAAGTTTTATAAAGTTTAATGTGAAAAATGAATTTTTAAAAATTCTCACATCGAAATTAACCAGACCTAAAGTAAATGCATTCCAATGAACTTCAAAACAGTTAGAATGGCTGTTTAGAACACGTTATAGAGCATCCCACTTTTGCTATTGAACATATTTTTATGCACTTATCCATTACCAAAAACAAACAAAAATCCATGACGAAGTTAGAACTATAAAAAACATTTGGCTTTATGTTCTCTTTTGTAACACAAGGAAAAAAATCACTCATAAGCACAGGTAACAGACATGAGTTTGGAGTTTTTTACGAAAAGTGTTTCTACATCACACCCTCCCCTAGCTTCCAAATCGTCTTTCAGGAAACATGCGCTTTCCAATTAACAACTAGTTCCTTCTTTTCTGAGATCCTAAACGGCGTGCCCTGCACATCCACTGAACAGACACACAGCCCGCTGCTTCCTTTTTATTTCCACTAGTGATTTCTAGTCCTAATAATTTGTTGTTCTTGTTATTGTTCGGTTGGTTGGTTGATTGGTTGGTTAGTTTGGGTTTTTCTTTTTTGTTTCTTGAGACAGGGTTTCTCTGTGTTGCCTTGACCATTTTGGATCACTTTGTAGACCAGGCTGGCCTCAGACTCACAGAGATCAGCCTACCTCTGCCTCCCCAAATGCCAAGATTACAGGCATACGCCCCACTGGGCCCTTTACAATTTGTTGTTAATTTACTGCGAGTTTGTGTGTTTCCTTACATCTGCCTTAAGGCACATAGCACCTCCGTGTATCAGTGAATGAACTGTCAAGAAAAAAGTCAAAAATTTTAAATTCAGTGTAATCCAGTATCTGATTTTCAAAACTATGATACATATTTCAGTCTGCTTTCATTTGTTTATTTGTTTGTTTATTTTTAATGACAGGGGATTACTGCTATTCCCCTAAATGATGATATGATGAGTTGGAAAGCTGAGCTCAAAGGACTTGAGGATTCAATTTGGGAAGGTTAGTGTTTTTAAAATCAGTCTGAGAGAGGGAGAGAAAGAACAAGATGGTATAAGGAGCAAATCCAGGACCTCACTCCCATCCCTAATGTTACTATATTTTTAAGAAACAAACACAATAAAGTATATTTATCAAGAATGTCTGCCAACAGTCTCATAGCATCAGAGAATATCTATCAAAATTCCTGTTGACGTCAGTTTTCCGTAGTTATTTCTTGGTTTTCCCTTTATGGTTTTTCCCTAAATCTCCAGAAGCCAAATCTTCAAGGAAACTGGTCCCCTGTGAAACGTGCTAGTTTCACAAAAATTAATAAAATTCCTGAGTATTTTTCAGTTGTTTATTTAAAAGAGACTCTTTGGCTGAAGCGGGTGGGACAAGCACGTAACCATGACAGTAACGTCCATGTTGCTATGGATTTCGGAGAGCATGCCAAAGAGGGGAGCTCAGCCATCACACCTGCAGGAGTGAGCAAGGCTTTCTAAGGAAGCAACCTTGGGGTTGGCAGGTGAGCAGCAGCCAAGCTCAAAGGGGAAAGAGCCTTCATGGAGGAAAGGTTGCCGCAGATTCAGGGAAGGGTGAGTTCAGCCAACACCAGCGGAGGCAGTAGGGAGGGGACGGAGGCTGTGAAGTGACAGAGCTGTGGGGAGACTGAAGTTTGGTTTTGGTTAGGTGGTACAGGGTCTGCTCTGCAGTGCAGAATGGTCTGTGCAGTGTGAAGGAGTTTAAGAAAGTCATGGGGAAGCAGGCAGTGATACGATACGATATGATATGGCTAAGCAGGAGCAGTTGCTGCCAAGCCTGATGCTATGAGTTCCATCCCCAGGCCCCTCGTGGTATAAATGGAGAACTCTGGCAAGTTAGTTCCTTACACACCCCCATGCACACACACACACACACACACTTTCTCTCTCTCTTTCTCTCTCTCTCTTTCTCACACAATAAAGAAACAAACAAACAAATGATATAAAAATTTGAAGAAGAAAACAACATTTAAGGAAAAAAGAAAATTATGAATAGGTTTAATCATAGGGGGACCTCCAGTGTTCAGTCCGGCTAGAACTAACCATCACAGTTTAATTGCATCGTTCCTTTCTACATTACAGGATTTGCCTTCGACCTGACAATAGATTTTACAGAAGAGTACAACTTTGTTCCTCCAGTTGTGAAATTTGTAACAATTCCTTTTCATCCAAATGGTAAGGACTAAGTGAGACTCTTACTGCTGTGGCTTTCTCTTTAGCAACTGATAATTTTTTCAACTCATTGGAAAAAAACTTTAAGAAGCAGAAGAATTAGCAGTCTCTTTGGATCCTGATAGTTAGTGAAGCCATGTTCAATATTTTACCAAACCCATTCTCATTTTTCTGTGTACACATTTTTTTCCACATAGTTGAGATGTCACATATAGTTTTGAACCTAGGTTTACTTTATACGGCTTGGTCTTTTTCCTCCATTTAAAATTTCTTATTTTTACTTATGTATGTATGTGAAGCAGGGGTTTGGGGGCTTGGGGTGGGTTGTACACATGGATGTGGTGTCATTGGAGGCCAGAAGAGGGCTTTGGAGCCCCTGGAGGTGGAGGTCGAGGAGTCATCCAGTGTGAGTGCTGGGAACCAAACTCAGGAGTGCCGAGGAGCCCATCTTCCCAGCCCCTTTCCTGCATTTTTATACATGCTGTAGAAGATCAAACTAAATAGTCAAATATTACGCATATCCATGCATTGTTTATCCTTTTAGTCAAGTGTAATTTTTCACTTTATAAAAATAATAAGCAGACAACCTAACTGTGGAGAAAGAAGATACATTAGGTTTCTGTGCTGAGTTATAGGTAAAGCAATTTCCTGAAGTACTTCTTTTTTTTTTTTTTTTTACCTTGAAAGAAGACAATGTAATATTACTATTTGTGGACTTGTATGGAAACTATTGAAAACTATAACATTTAAACTACAAAAACTTTTCAAAATATCTGTAGCTATACACATTATAAACAAACTAAAAAGTAACAACACTAAATTCTGTGAACTTAGAGACCACTTAAGATCCTCAGAACAGAATATCTATACATAAAGAACTCTTGTGAACTAGCAGAAACCATTGTAAAATCCATGAACAAACACTGGGTAGAGGAAACACAAGTCAGTCTCATTATGAAGAAAATAGGTATAAATTAAAACATAAAATATGGGGCTGGAGAGATGGCTCAGAGGTTAAGAGCACGGGCTGCTCTTCCAGAGGTCCTGAATTCAGTTCCCAGCAACCACATGGTGTCTCACAACCATGTATAATGAGATCTGGTGCCCTCTTCTGGCGTGCAGGTGTACATGCAAGAACAACACTATAAATAATAAATAAATTTTTAAAAAGATTTGTTAAAAAAGCATAAAATATTGTGATTCAATACTTCTGCTCACAAATTTCTTCCTTCCTTCCTTCCTTCCTTTCTTTCTTTCTCTTGGTTTTTCTGAGACAGGGTTTCTCTGTGTAACAGCCCTGGCTGTTCTGGACTTGCTTTGTAGACTGGGCTAGCCTTAAACTCACTGAAATACACCTGCCTCTGCCTGGGGTTAAAAGGCCTACACTACCATGGCTGGTCTGTTTATAAGATATTAAAGGACATTAAGATGCAGTGTTAGTAAGCTTGGGCAAGTATTATTCTTTGACATAATGGTGACGTTTTAGGGAAGAGATTTGACAATTTCTAATCAGCTATAAAATACATGTATTTCTTCAGGCTAAAATCCAGGTTTATAGATTATTCTGTAGAATAGTAGCACAAGAGTACGTTATACTGAAGGATGCTCATTCTCAACTTAACCCATAGGTTTGTTGCAGTCTCTCCCGTATACTTCAAATTATCTTTGGATTATTTAACAGTGAAAATGCAATGTGTATGATTGATATGTTATACTGTTTCAAAACTACTGACAAATAAAAAAGCCTGTACAAGTTTGGTATGAATGCTATTCTTTCTGAATATTTTTGATTCTCAGTTGAGTCCACAAATTTTGAACCTATGCATACAAGGAGCATATTACCACCACAATGTCGGTTGACATAGGAATTTTTTACATAACATGTTTTTAAGTGAAACTTTCTTCATACTACAGCTTTCCCCTATGTAGAAAAAGGAAGACCTATGAAAGCTGGATTTTCTTGGTCACTGCCGTGTCCCTAGATTCATCATTGCTTGGCACATAATAGGGGCTTACATCTCTTTTTAATAAACATATCTGGGGGGCCAGCATTGCTGACCAGCCTGAAAATCCCCAAAACTCACGTGGCAGAAGGAGAAACAACTCCCACAAGATGTCCTCTGACTTCTAGGCATATAATGGAGTACATATGTATGTGCACACGCTTGCGTGTGCACACACACACACACACACACAAATAAATGAATGTAATTCTTAATAAATAAATATACTGCCTTTTACAAAATGAGGCACCCAATCATTGCTGGTTTCTGGGCAGAGACTAGCCTCCAGGTTCAGCCTCTCCATCACGGCCAGATGGCTGGACCTAGTGGACTCTGAGCTGAAAGTCCCAGTCCTTCTGGCCACTGCAGCATCCAGTGAGGAGGCAGGTGCCTGGTTCTCAACATCGTCAGAGTCTCCGCCAGGCCTGCAGGTTTGGTGTCACCGTCATGGTGTCCCGGCTGAGTTTTTCTTCCAAGAAGAAAGAGGAGTAGGGCAAAAACATTCAGGCAGTAGGAGATGCAGAGCCATGAATGGAAAATTAGCTGTGCAGGGGGAACAAATTGTTGAGTTGGCTTCTTGAGGAGGAGCTCAGTAAGGCTACCAAGTTATTTGCGGATAGTAAGAATGAATTTGACCAATGTAAATCTAACCTGCAAACCAAAACCCAGGATCTTGAAACCGCTCAGCAACATTAGCAGGGAACAAAATTACAACTTGTTTCAGTTTTGGAAAGAACTCAGGAGAAACTTCATGATAACGCCAACAAGTTGCTTAAGGCGATTAAAGAAACCACCAGGGATGTATCTGGTCTCCATTCTAAACTGGAGTTTAAGATAAACACAGTGCTGAAGCTCAAGATATTTTTGGCAAAACAAAACAAAAAAACAGTATGTTCGATAACAGGGAAGAATTAACTAAGGATGGCAGTGCAAAGCAAAAGGCCATGCTAGAAGCTCATAAGACACTGGTAACCTTCTAGTGTCTTCTGGTATCTCTCTCTGCATTTCACACCATTGCCATGACAACACTTGAATCACTCATGTGGATTCTAGAAAACATGTCATTTCGTGTTTCTCAGATTTCTGGTATGATGTTGGAAGAGCAATCATTAGCAACACAAAGTACAGCTGTGCTGCAAGGAGTGATTAATGAACCCATGGCTGATCCTCTCGCTTCCCTGAAGACCATCATAGCCCATCTTGACCAACACTGGGCAACTGCAGCATATTTTCAGGGCCTCATCGACAGTGGCTGAAAAAGATAGAAGATCAAGAAAGAGAAATGGACGGTTTTCTCAGTGTATTGTGTAACCAATCTGCATGAACGCCAAGAAAATACAGTTCCTTCCTTGGCTGAATCCCAAAAGCTTTATGGAAACCTAAAGGAAGAGCTGAGGACAATAAAGGAAACCCTTTTGCAGGAATGTTGCCAGTTAATCAATAGTTGGGCAGAGAGGTTCTGTGCTTTGGAGAAGAAGTGTGAAAACATCTAGAAACCACTGAGCAGTATTCAAAAAAAAAACAATC
>CM053754.1:31259947-31314513 GCA_028658305.1 Pachyuromys duprasi | reverse complement strand
ATATACATATATACATATATACATATATACATATATACATATATACATATATACATATATACATATATACATATATACATATATACATATATACATATATACATATATACATATATACATATATGTATATGTATATTATACATATATATTATACATATATTTATTTATATACATATATACGTTTATATATGATTCCGAGGGAGTATTGCAATAATACCTGCTAGGTGGGTCATCCCCTTGAACCATATTCTTCTCTTCAGCTGCCCTCAGCAATGTAACTTTCTAAACTGGGAAAGCAGTACTCTACACTGCTAAGCAGAGGCAGTTTCACTGCGACAGATGGAAACATTCACTTGGTGATTTGCCTAGGGCCAGGCACTGAAAGCTGGGGCCTCAGAACTCAGCCAACGTATCCTTACAACTGGTGAAGCATCACCCCACTGCTCGGTCTCAGGTCTCATTCTTAAGAACTGTAGCTAAATGAACAGGGGCCAAGTACATCCAAGGGTTATGCTGCTTTAGCTCAAACCTTCATGCGGCCTCTTAGGCTCTAGAGATTTGAATAAACCCCTTCACTAAACCCCTGTGCCCTCATTTACAAAATGGGGGGGGGGGCATGAACTGAATGAGATTGTGCCCAAGGCACTGACAGAGTGCACCCTGAGCTGTGTGACCTGGAGTGTAACCTGAGCTGTGGCTAACGTCAGTGACTCTGCCATTCTTTCATGGGGGCTTTCAGAACTCATAAATTTCTCACACTTAGATCACTGTTGCAATTTTAAAAATGCTCACATCTGAAAATGAATAAGCCTAGAAATATGCTGCAGATTTATTTTTAAAATTATCATTCCATGTGATAAACACGTGAGCACTTATAAGTATTTATACAAATGGAAGTTTGTAAATCAATGTGACTTAAGAGTAGAATTGTTAGGAAGGGAACATTCATAGTTTACTTTATATTTTCTTGTATGCCTTTTTTCCCCCAAAGTCCACTGTTAATTTTGTAATTAAAATCTAGTTTTGAGGCTGTGCAAATGGTTTGTGCAAGCAGAAGGACCTGACTTTGAAACACACACACAGGCCTCAAATAAAATAAGATAAGTTTGAAATTGCTGGTATGAAATGCCACACGGGTGCCTGTAATCAGATAAACACAAAATCTGGTAGAGCCTGGAGATCCATCCAGCGTTCATCATTGGAAGAAATAGGAAAAAAAAAAGAAAGAAGGGTAGAAGCAATCATTTTCTTGATGTATCGTTATGATGCTTGATATGTTTTGAATGATAACATCACTACATTATTTTAATACAGTAGACCCATCTACCGGTCAGCCCAGTATAGACTTTTTGGACAACCATGAGATGTGGAACACAAATTATACACTTAGCAGCATCTTGCTTGCTCTACAGGTAAGAATACTGTTATTGTAACTCTGTGTGTGTGTGTGTGTGTGTGTGTGTGTGAGAGAGAGAGAGAGAGAGAGAGAGAGAGAGAGGAGAGAGAGAAAGAGAGCTGGGGGTTCTCTTTAATACAGGGCCTCACTATGTAGCCCTAGGCTATTCTCTCTCTCTCTCTTACAAGTTCATATCAAACCTGGGGAATAATGACACAGATACTCTCTCCTCAGGTCAATGTCTGGTTCCCAAATGCCACATTCACCACAGGATCACATCCTTAGAACATATACCTCCATCTTAGGGTAGCCCTTCGCCATAAGTGTCCAACTTTCTCATCTAATGAAAAATTTAATTATTGCAGTAGCATTGTTTTGACTGCTCAGGTAAAGTTTAGCAATAGCCTCCCCAGGAATCTACTTCTCATCAGTAATATTGGTGATGATAAATTATTAAGTTTTGATTATCTGAAACACCTGGAGAATAATTTTAATATAAAAGGAATTTTTCACCAGAATCGTAATTACTATTCATGAAAATAAGAGTTGCTACTCCGATGAATCATCTTAACAGAGTAAAATGCAACTTTTTAAATGATTCAGTTCATGCGTTCATTCATTCCACAAACATGTATTGAGCATCTGCCAGTGTGAGACTGGGTTCTGATAGAGACATCTGCAACACGGGGCTGGGGAGTTGGCTCAGCGATTAAAAGCATTTGCTGCGCTTGCAGAGGACACAAGTTCATTTCCCAGCAGCCACATGGTGGCTAACAGCTATCTGTAACTGCAGTTCCAGGAGAACCAGTACCCTCTTCTGGTCTCTTCAGCCCCAGGCATACATATGGAGCACAGACAAACACATAAAATTACATACATACATATATGTATGTATATATATGTGAGTATGTGTGTTTATCTGTATAAGTATATATACAGAAAAACTCTAATTCCAATGTTATTTATATTTCTTTCTGTCTTTGTTTCTAAGTTTCTGTTTAGAATCATCCATTGGCTCCCACATTCTCTATGAGTTTAAATACAAAGCCTGTCCCAGAACAGAAGACCTGCTCTTTTGCATTTGAGAGCTCCAAATCATAATATGCAATGAATGCTGCTTCCATTTACATCCCTATGATTTTTTGCACTCACATTGTTTGATGTAATTCATATCGAAGAGAATTTACAACGTTGTAAACTCTGAACAGTACAAACCCAAGCAAGGCTTGAACCTCAAGTAAAGCTGAGCCCTCCCCATAAGATGGTCACCCATCTCCCTCCCTTCTTCCCAGGATCTTCATATTAAGGGGCTCTTCACATCACTGTCAGGTCAAGCAAGTCTCCTTCACATACATCTTTTCTGATTACTTTTCCTAGAGCAGAATAATGGCTTTGGTTTGGAGGGGCCTTGCTTTGCCAGGTACCCAACAGTATTTAGATTTCCATCCAAACACTGTGGTATGTCAGTGCACATACTATCTCCTGAACTGTTTTCTATTGGACTATACCCCTATTGAAAGGTGCCAAGGAACTGCATTTTCACTTACTATTTAGCAGTTTTATTTAAATCACTGTCTGTGACCAGTGTTTACTACTAATGGATGATACAAACACAAGCCATAATTATTGCCTATTTCCTTTTAAATGAAAATAAAAGCCCATAGTTCTAAAAGCCATACTGTTGCTGTTCACAGATGGTATCTTAAATATCATTTACAATATTTTTAAAATAATGATAATCTCCACTAAAAAAAAATTTTTGCAGTCTTAAATAATTAGAAAATTTCAAATTCCACATAATATAAAGAGGTAAATATTATCCATGAATGGTCCTTGGTTGGAGTATTAATCTCAGAAAAGACCCCTGGGCCCAGATATTTTGGTTCTGTTGCTCTCCTTGTGGAACTCCTGTCCTCTCCAGATCTTACTATCTCCCCCTTCTTCCATAAGATTCCCTGCACTCTGCCCAAAGCTTGGTTATGAGACTCAGCATCTGCTTTAATACCCTGCTGGATAGAGTCTTTCAAAGGCCCTGTGTGGGTAGGCTCCTATCTTGTTCCTTGTTTTCACCTTCTTCTGATGTCTATTCTGTTTACCTATTTGAATAAGAATTGATCATCTTACCCAGGGTTGTCCTCCCGCTTAGCTTCTTTAGGTGTACAGATTTTAGTATTTATCCTATATTATATGTCTAATATCCACTTATAAGTAAGTATACACTGTGTGTATCTTTCTGCTTCTGGGATACCTCACTCAGGATGATCTTTTCTAGATCCCACCATTTGCCTGCAATTTTCATGATTTCCTTGTTTTTAATGGCTGAGTAGTATTCCATTGTGTAAATGTACCCCAATTTCTGTATCCATTCCTCAATTGAGGGGCATCTGGGTTGTTTCCAGGTTCTGGCTATTACAAATAAAGCTACTACAAACATGGTTGGGCAAATGTCCTTGTTTTCATGGAGATAACCTAGATCCCCTGCACAGATATAGCCCATGGCAGCTCAATATCCAAATGGGTTCTCTAGTAAGAGAAACAGATACTGTCTCTGACATGAACTCAGTGGCTGGCTCTTTGATCACCTCCCCCTGAAGGGGGAGCAGTCTTACACAGAGGAAGACAATGCAGCCAGTCCTGATGAGACCTGATAGGCTAGGGTCAGATGGAAGGGGAGGAGGACCTCCCCTATCAGTGGACTTGGAGAGGGGCATGGGAGGAAATGAGGGAAGGAGGATGGGATTGGAAGGGAATGAGGGAGGAGGATACAGCTGGGATACAAAGTGAATAAACTGTAATTAGTACAAAAAATAAAAATTTAAAAAAAGAAAAAAAGGTAAATATTAACACTTCCACAAAATGAATTTCAAAGCCATGGGCTACAGTTAAATGGATTCAGTCTCTTACTGAAAATCTAGAGCTTTCTGTTTATCCCCTGAAGAGTTTCTTGGTTTTGAAATGCCAGCACCATGTGGCTAATTTAAAGACTGGGCCTTTGTCGTCTTTGGCTCCTTTAGCAGCAGGACTTACTTGCACATATACTAATATCCTAATAACTATACTAATAGCATATACTAATATACCAATTTTTGAAAATCATCGAATATATGCAATCCCTGTGTATATGCTTCGTGGAAAAGCCTTACACACAGCAGTTAAGGAGAAAATACACAATAAAATTTTCCAGGTGTGTCTTGATCAGTACGACTCTCTCCTCAGCCAGAGACCAAAAGCTTGTTCCTGAAGATTGGTTTCATCTGCTTCCCACCTGCACTGTGGGACCCGCACTGAATCCTTATTTAAGCAATTATTATGATTGTGGAAATGTAGCTTGAATGTGCTTCCCAAGGAGAAAACACCAGTAATAACGAAGAATTCTGGTCGGTTTTGAGATATCAGATGTCAAATGATTACTTTCATTAGTGAAAGTCTGCCATAATTCCTGTAATTTTTGTTTTGGTTTTGCTTGTGGTTTTCTGTGTGCATTCATTATTGACTGTGTGTATGTGCTTCGGTGGGCATGCCGAGGTCAAAGGACAAACCTGCTGGAGAAGTTTCTTTTCCCTTCAGCATGTGGGCCTGGGGAATCAAACTAAGGTAGTGCAGCTTGGCAGTAAGCGGCTTTACCCACCTCTCTTGCCCTGTTTTTTTGTTTGTTTTTTTGTTTGTTGTGAGGTAAGGTCTCACTATGTAGTCCTGGTCAGCCTCAAATTCACCACCTCCTGCTTCTGTCTCCTAAGGTATTGTGCTACTGCACATGACTTTTTTTTTAAATGGAACTTTCTTACATTTGTCTCTTTATTTAGGAGTGGCAAGGCATGAAACACATGTAGAGGTCGGAAGAAAGCTTGCAGGAGTCTACTCTCCTTCCACCATGTGGGTTCAGGGATCAAACTTACATAGTCGGGCTTGGTGGCAAGTGTCTTTAACCACTGGGCTATCTTGCCTGCCTGACTCTTTTCCTAACTTCGAAGCCGCCATTACTCATTTGGCTCTGCATCTACATTTAGGTTTTCTAGTAGTGTCCTAGTTGTTTATCTGTTGCTGGGTTAAGACATTAACCAAAGTTAAAGAAAAGGTTCCACAGGCTTGCCCACAGGAGACGCTGACAGAGGCATTTCCTCAGCTGAGGTTCCCTCTTCCCAGACAGCTCCAGTTGGTGTCACGTTGACAAGCGAAAGCAAGCCGGGACAGGCAGTAATACATGCAGCAATTCCTTGGACTGTATTCTATTAACCTGCACAGTATAAACCACAATGCTCAAAAGGTTGAATTATGAAGTAAATATTTGCAGTATAGGGCAAGGCAATCTTTGAGGTTACTAATACACAGGTCATAGTCTAGCAAGCCATTCTGGTGGCCACTGGTCCTCTGTTCGGCCCAGATGCATGGACTTTGTGGGATGCAGCATTTTAGAGAGTTTCCCCCAAGACACTAACCTATGAACTACTGTGAATGGTATACATATAGATTTTTGGCTACCAGCCAGCTGACCTTAAGACAAGAAGGTTAGTCTATACTACGCAAAGTGTTTATGGTCTCTTAGCATTAGATGGTAGAAAAGCGAGGACTGTGGAAGGGATGCGGCCAGAGGAAAAGCCATGTTCCAACCGTGAGGTTCTCTCATACCATGGCTGGCTCTGAGATGTTAAAGGGCAAGGGCTGAAGACACATTTCTAGCAGCAGAGTGTAATACACAGCTAACACTGAATAATGAGATCTCAGTCCTACACCTGCAAGGAACTGAACTCTGCTAACCTCAGACATGGATGGACATGAAGATACTCCATTCAGAATCTCTGACATGAGCCCAGCCTGCTGATGCTCATCTGACTAGTTCAATCTGGAAACTAGTCCTACATCCTGGACTAATTTATGGTAGTGACACAATCCTAGAAAGCCATTGCTGATACTACGTTAATCATTTAATGACCTGAGGAGGTAGAGACATGTGTGTAAACTCCAGTACATATGTCACCTGTTCTCCGATGCTTAGGGAACTTTACATGAAAGTCCAATTTAAATTTATGATAGGGATGAATGCTATAGGGAAAAAACCTGATGCTTTAGACCCAATGTTTCATAAATAAGTGGTGTAAAACCAAGACAGAGTGAATTACCCCACGATGGTTTTTATTACTTTTGTTTGTTGAAGTTCTGTTTTGTTTTCAAGACAGGGTTTCTCTGTGCAGTCCTGGCTGCCCTGGAACTTGCTCTGTAGACCTTGAACTCACAGAGATCCGCCTGCCTCTGCCTCCAGAATGCTGGGATTAAAGGCGTGCGCCACTACCGCCTGGCTGTTCTGTGTTTCATATCATCTCTATAACTATCTCCAGGAATACACATACTAGGCACTTATTAAATGTTTGTTGAGTTTATATGTATTAATTTTCTTGTTATTCCAAGAAATTTTTGTTTTAGACTTGCTTGTTGTGTTTTCTTTTAGGTGTTGCTTTCTAACCCTATCCTGGATGCTCCAGTGAATTTGGAAGCAGCCCGACTGTTGACGAGAGATGAGTCTGTGTATCAAGAAGTAACTCAGAAATTAATACAGCCAGAATCACCAGGTAAGAATTGCTTGGATACTTTTCCTTGGCAATGAGCATCTATACGCGAAATGTTTAAAGCAAATCCATGATTAAGCAAATAATTGACATAGAAGGAATATTTTAATATTTTCTGTATTATTTTTAGTAATGAAATGACATTTAATTTTCTCTCCTATTGCTGCTTGTCAAATCAGTGTGATCCTTTTCCTTTTTTAAAATTTTATTCATTATCAGTGTGTGGTTTACATGGGTAGGCAGGCACAGGACACGTGTAGCGGTGGGAGGGACCCTTGAAGGAGTCAGTTCTCTCCCGTTATTGAACACATGTCATCAGGTCCATGTAGCACAAGATTTCACCTGCTGAGCCATCTTGCCTGCACAGTGCACTCCTTTCTGAAAGATCATCAGAGATTCTAAGCCCAGTGTATCCCCGTGCTATGGTCATGTCAGTGGTACAGATGATGCTGTCAACTAAAGTTCAGTCAGCCTGTTATCTTACGGCATCTAGCTGTAATCCTCACATCTGTGATGAAGGTTTCCCGGTCTCTCCTCGTGGTACCCCAGATGGTGCTGGCAGTGGCCGCCTTTCCTCTTGTTTAACAAATTATTCCGCATCTTTTTCCTGGGCATGTCTTTCCCAGCTATTTCTTCTAATAGTCCTGCGGGAATGACGCTGGAAGCTCTCCAGTCTTCTACTTAGTTATTGATATCCTTGGGTCCCTGCCAGCATCCTCCGCTCTTCGGGCTGGCTCCTTCCACCTCCATTTTCCTGTGTTGTGTCTCTAGCCAGCGAAGCCCAGAGGGCTTTCCCACACGCGAGCAGTGAGACATAGTTCTTTGTTACTTATCCTACCCCTCCCAGAGGCATGCAGCAACCTCGAAGACTAGTAGAATTGCCTCTCCAACCAGCAGACTCTAACTGCTTCACAGACCCCATGCATCCCAGTCCATTCATAAGGCTTGTAATAGCTTGTACCATCATGGTCAAGTTCAATTTTTCCTCCTCCAAGGGCTTTTGGATCTGATACAAATTAAGCAGTATTAGTCAGAAGTATTCTCTAGTATCTCCAGATATATACCCTTCTCTTTTCTGGGTTCTTCCAGCTTTTGCTGGCACTTTTGAAGTTGACCTGGGCATAGAGGAATGGCATTGCTTTCCTCTGGAAGTATTCCTGGCCCTACCAGTGTTCTGTACCATCCAGATAGTTCTCTAGAACACTACTGGCTCCCAGGAAATATTTGTGAGCTGAATGAAGAATATGTAGCACTTACCCTTTCACTGAAACCTCCTATACCTCATTACAAAGAAATATTGTATACAACAAAGTTATGTCCATATGCCGGCAAATAGCAAATTTTTAAAATTGGGTTTAAAGAACTTCCTGCAATAAATGACTTTATACAGTAGATTCCAATTTTGTCCTACTGTGGGATGAACTTGAAATCAAAACATGGTGGCACATATTTACCATTCCAGTACTCGGGTAGCAAAGACCAAAGGAGGGGTGAGCTCAAGGCTAGCCTTAGCTATGCAGCAAGATCTTGACTCAGATAAAAAACAAACAAGAACACTGGCTGTCTTACTTTCCCCATTTCCGTGACAAAAATAATCTTACAATGCAATTAAAGGGAGAAAGAGTTTATTTTGGTTTTCAGTGGGAGGTTACAGTCCACTGTGGTGAGGAAGTCACAGGGATAAAAGCATGAAGCAGCTGGGCACGTTGCATGTATAGGCAAGAAGCAGAGAGCAATAAATGCTGATGTAGGAGACAACCCCAGAGAATGGTGCTACCCACAGCTGATGGTTTTAGCCACCTCAATTAATCTAGAGACTATCACACAGACATGCCCAGAGGTCTAGAAGATTCTAACTCTCAAGGTGACAAGAGATTAATTATTACAGCTATATCCCTTGTCACTATGACACCCAATTACATCACTTTCTTTTTATTAATATAATTTTTTATTTATTACAATTTATTCACTTTGTATCCCAGCTATAGCCCCTACCTTCATCCCCTCCCAATCCTACCTTTCCTCCCTCCCTCATCTCCTCCCATGCCCCTTCTCCAGTCCACTGATAATGGAGGACCTCCTCCCCTTCTATCTGACCCGAGCCTATCAGGTCTCATTAGGACTGTCTTTCATGGTCTTCCTCTGTGGCCTGGTAAGGCTGCCCAGCCCTCAGGGGAAGGTGATCAAAGAGCAGGCCATTGAGTTCATGTCAGAGACAGTCCCTGTTCCCCTTATTAGAGAGGCCATTTAGAGACTGAGCTGCTATGGGCTACATCTGTGCAGGGGTTCTAGATTATCTCCATGAATGGTCCTTGGTTGGAGTATCAGTCTCAGAAAAGAACCCTGGGCCCAGATTTTTTGGTTCTGTTGTTCTCCACATAAAGCTCCAGACCCTTCCACGTCTTTCTATCTCCCCCTTCTTTCATAAGGTTCCCTGAACTCTGCCCAAAATTTAGCTAGGAGTCTCAGCATCTACTTTAATATCCTGCTGCATAGAGTCTTTCGGAGACCCTCTGTGGGTAGGCTCCTGTCTTGTTCCTTGTTGTCACCTTCTTCTGATGTTTATTCTGCTTACCTTTTTGAATGAGGATTGAGCATCTTACCTAGGGTCCTCCTTCTCACTTAGCTTCTGTATGTGTATAGATTTTAGTATTTATCCTATATTATACATCTAATATCCACTTATAAGTGAGTATATACCATGTGTATCTTTCTGCTTCTGGGATACCTCACTCAGGATGATCTTTTCTAGATCCCATCATTTGCCTACAAATTTCATGATTTCCTTGTATTTAATTGCTAAGTGTACCACAATTTGTAAATGTACCACAATTTCTATATCCATTCCTCAATTGAGGGACATCTGGGTTGTTTCTGGATTCTGGCTATTATGAATAAAGCTGCTATGAACATGGTTGAGCAAATATTCTTGTTGTATATTTGAGCATATTTTGGATATATGCCTAGGAGCGGCATACCTGGATCTTGACTTTCAACTAATACCTTCTATCTCTTGTCCCTAAACTCTCATGTTCATCTCATGCTACAAAATAGAATCCAGCTTTAGTCCCCATAGTCACTAACACTTCCACCAATTAAAAGTCCAAAGTTCTCACCTCACCTAAAACTCAAGCAAATCATTTAGTTGTTAATGCCTCTAAAAGGAAAAGAAGTCTAATACTTCTAATATACAGTGACACAGAATAAGCATTCATAATCCGAAAGGGAAGAACAGGGGGATAAAAAGGAATGATTAAATCAAAGCAAGACCCAAATCCAGCAGGAAGAACATCAAATCCTGCAGGACCATGTCTGGCATCTGGAGTTCATGATTTTATCTTCTTGGCTTCAATGGGTTGACATACTCCTAATCCTCTAGCTCTGCTGCCCGTAGCATGTATAGAAACTGCTGTACTAGCTCTGTCCTATGCCTGTACCTTGCCGTTGCAGACACCCCATGATCCTGGCATCCCCAGCCTCCTGACATTTCCTTGTAACTTAGGCTCCACCTTCACTGGCCACTTCAGGTCCTCCTCTCAGGGACTCCAATGTTGCCACACTGTTTTGCCTTACACACTGTCTATGGATCAGGACCATGAATTGCTCAATCTTGTAAAACAGACCAAGGAACCTCTTCGGGTTAGGCTTTCTTCCTTTCCATGACTTTGGATTCTCACAAGGCCCAGCCTCTAGCGGGTGAGGTTTCACCCTTAGAACATGTCCCGAATGTCTCAGTGAAGCACAAGCTTCTTTCTGCAGTGCTCGTCCCTGAAACAGTTACAGGTGTTTTCTCAGCAACAGCCCAAATGCTCTCCGGTGTCGAAATTCTCCCTGACTAACAAATAGTCCATTAACTGTAAGTTCAACTTCATTCAAGTTCTCAGGACATAGGCAGAATAAATCCAGACTCTAGGCTAAAACATCACAGAAATGAACCGTCCCAGTTCCCGATGGAGTCCTTATTCTCTCTGTTACCTCACGGGCTGGGCCTGCACTGTCCTCATGTCTCTGGTAATTCTTGTTTTTTAGGCTCCCACCAGAATTACTCATTTAAACTCTGCTTGCAGCATTAAAGACTGTTTCTGGCCCAATGCTCCAAACTCTTGCACGTTCTTCCCTCAAACCAGTTCCAAAGACCTAAAAACAATATGGTCAGGTTTCTGACAGCAAAGGCCCCACTCATCAGTGCCAAACTTACATGTTATCCATTTTTCCTGTTGCTGTAATAAAGTGCTCTGACTAAAGCAACTCCAGTGAGGAAGGGTTTGTTTTGGCTCACAGTTCGAGGTTATCACCATCCGCAGAGCACCATGAGTGCCCGTCCTCAGCTAGCTTTCTCCTGTTTATACTACAGGCCGGAAGCCCCAGAAAGAGAGCTAACCACAGCGAGTGAATCTCCTCGACGCAGCTAACCCAACCAAGACAATTCCTCACAGACGTGTCCAGACACCCACCTACTGGGTGACAATGGAGACTGGCCATCACACTGACCCTGTGGAGTCAGTCTCCTTTTATTCTCCATGAGCAGACAACATCCTCACAGCACACCATTCAGAAGAGCAAGTCCAATCACCCAACATCTCAGGCAAACAAGCAGTGACTACTTCGTATGCATATGTTAGGAAAGGTGTAGAAATCAAAGCCAGTTGCTAGGCACCAGCTGACTTGCCATCTTGGCTGTTCTGGGGGTAGAGTCTAGGACCCCATAAAAGGAGTGACCTTCTGAGGTTAATGGGAGAATAATTTGCTGACTCGGAGGATCAGCTACTTTTATACACCAGGAGGAGAAAGTGGGCAGGTAGTTTGCTCAGCTTTGTGTTAGAAGTATGTAGATGTGGACCTGCGTGAAAACTACATCGGCTAAGAACTAACAGCCTGCAAACACTTGCAAAAAGGTCTCTTACAGATTGTAAGAACTGTCACTTTTATACAATCTATCTGAAATATTACCAAAGAGATCCAGGAAAGCCATAGGAAGAATTATTGTCACATTTTAGACTATACAAATTCGGGTCAATACATGAGAAACAGGAGGCAGCTCATTTTACCACCTCTTGAGACATTAACTTTAGATTAGCACTGCGTCCTCAGCGTCCAGTGTGGAAGCTGACAGGAGGGAGTAGCAAATGAAAAGGAAAACCCCTCAAACTTAGATCCAGATTTTACCTCACAGTTTACTTAGTGTTTGCAAGGGCTTTTAATCATCTTGTCTTCACCACCTTATCCTCAGGGAGGAATCCAAGAATGAGGTGACTAGGTGAAGGCCACACAGCACCAGAGACTGCCACGAGCTTCCCAGTCTATCTTGCTCCCAAGTTTATTGGGGTGAATGCAATCACTTGTTTGGGTCGAATGGTGAGAATTTGCACATGTGAAATGGAAGACCGATGTGAAATACCTATGTGCTCCACTTGGAATGTCACATTCCAAGTGGATGTGACCACAAAGGGATGGCTCAAAAAGAAAGGCTTCTGTGTGGCCCTAGGAAATTACAGTCCTGATGTTTACACAGCAGTCAACATGCCCTCGACCCTTTAGACAGTAGCCACTGAAGGCCAGTTTTTATAGCTTTGGCCTTACCTTGTAACAGTATATATCGCAACAACACTGGAGATGTTTTCCTCAATGGTCAGTGTCTGGGATTCACTAATCCTAAGCCTCAGCCTGGCCTGCAATATGTGGATATGTGAACATTGCCCACTCTCCAGAATCACCCCAAAAAGCTTAAGCATTTGTCTATCCCACACAATGATCCACTCTCTGAGTTCCAGCTGGTTTGATGGTGACCCAGTGACTTTTTTATGCCTTTATAGGCCCCTGTCCTGGTAACCTCGCTCCCGTATCTAGATTGCTCACACACCCCAGACTGCCTGGTACCATCCTGAGAGAGTTGTTACTAGTGACCCCTTTCACGTGCAGTGTGCTAGTGTGGACAATGACTTATCAGTTGGCTGACAGATGCCTAACTGACCAATCCTAGAAACAAATGCTGCATAGTTACATCCTTAATGATAGACAGCATCCCATAAGTCCTAGCAGGCCAAGTATGAGGAGCAGGTCTCTAACTCAAGTTGCTGAAACAAATGAACAAGACCCGTTGGCCAAGTATTAACTCCATCAAAATGATGTTCTTTTATAAATACCGGTGTTGATTTAGTACAGTTAAGAAGCCATTTTCATTGTTAGCAAAGAAGATTGTTTCCTGGTTAAGTCAGAAATTAAACTAGAAGACATCCAAGGGTCCTCTGTTGTTTCTCAAGCAGTCCTTGTGAAGTTTGATTTCTGAGTGCTGATATGGTCAAAATATTGTTTGCCTTCCAAGTATCATAGTTGCTTTGGCATTTTAAACACAAGGTTATACAATTTAAAAAATCTTTGCTTGAGGGAAAACCTCAAGTATAAAAATAGGAAAACGGAGTAAATGGTAACTGACTCTGATATGATGATTGTTTTTGTTAGCCAGGTAGCTTTTTACCATGGAGCTTTTGATAAAGGAAGATCGTCTTGAATTTCAGATGCTAATCTGAACAAACTATAATATAATAAACTGTCAGATGTGTCAATAAACTAGCTTTATATAACCAACAAATGAATTAATATCTAAGTAAAAAGAACCATAAAAATTAGGATTATAATACTTTTTTTATATAATATACTTTTTCAAAGCCTGTGTTCTGGCTAGTCTTATGTCAACTTGACACACAAACTGGATTTATCCAAAGGGAGAGAACCTTAGCTGAGGAAATGCCCCTATAAGCTCTGACTGTAGGGCATTTTCTTAGTGATTCTTGGGGAAAGGCCCAGTCTATTATGGGTGGTGCAATCCTTGTACTGGTGGCCCTGGGTTCTACCAGGAAGAAGACTGAGTAAGCCATAGGGAATAAGCCAGTAAGTAGCACCCCTCTGTGGCCTCTGCTTCAGCTCTTGCCTCTAGGTTCCTGCCCTGTTTTAATTCTTGTCTTGGCTTCCTTCAGTGATAGACTACAATATAAAGTATAAACCAAACAAACCCCTTCCTCCCCAACTTGCTTTCTTTGTCATGGTATTTCATCACAGCCACAGAAACCCTAGCTAAGACAAGTTGGTTTTGAAATTCCTACTGGATGTAGCTTTTCACATAAGTCTACAGAGAAGTACCTTGTCTAATATAGAGTGATTAAGCTTCCTACCATTCCCTCCTCCTGGTATATATAGTCAAAATCATTGTGTTCAATTTTTAATTAGGAAAATGTAATAAGCATTTGATTCTCTAATTCTTTGAAAGCCTGATAAAATCTGACAGTGAATCCATCTGGACCTGGACTTTTCCTTGTTATTCATTGTTCTTATTTTAATTACCACCCAGTTCATTGGCGGCTGGAGATCTGTTTAAGTGGCTTATATATTCTTGACTTAATTTTTGTCATGTGTATATAAGAATTTATATTTCTTCTAGATTTCGCAGACTTTTGGAAGTGTAAGTTTACAAAGCACTACTTAATAATAATTGTCTGGGGTTTTTTTCTGATGGAATTTGTGTTAACTTCCTTTTTTAACACCTCTAATGTCATTAATTTGGATGTTCTCTTTACTTTGATTATTTGACTAGTGATTTGTTGATCTTATATTTATTTTTAGAAGAACCAACTCTCTGATTGATTCTATGCATTATTCTTTTAGATCCCACATCATTAATGTCTGCCCTGATCTTTATTATTTCTTGACATCTGATGCTTTTGGACTAGGATTTGTTTTGTTTCTTCATGAATCACTGGCCCTTTAGCAAGTTTATTGTTCAGTCTCTATTTATTTGTGCTGTTTCTTCAGGTTTCCTTCCATTGATTTCTACTTTTATTGAGTTATAATCTAATAATATATGAGATTATTTTGACTGCTTTATATTTGGTAAAGCTTTATTTGCAGCCAACAGTGTGATCTATTGTTCAGTATTGATCTAAAGTTCAGTAAGGGTGCTGACCGAAGAAGGATATTCTCTTTCCATTGGATGAAATATTCTGTAGCTATCTGGTAAGTCTGTTTTGTCTGTGACATAGATTAACTCTGGGGTTTCTTGGTTGATTTTAAGTTTGGATGAATTTAGAGATAAGAATGAAATAATGAAATGACCCATTGTTATTGTCAACCTATCTATCCTTTATATCCATTAGTGTTTGTTCTATAAAAATAGGAGTCATATTGTTTGGCACACATATTTGTGATTGTTTTATATTTTTGATGTATTGTTTCCTTTAATAATATGTAGTCCCATTCTTTATCTCTTCTGATTCATTTTAGTGTAAAGTCACTTTATCTGCCATCAGAATGTCCACGTAAGATCATTTTAGTTTATGTTCACTTGATATATTACTTTTTAATCTCTGATTTTCAGCCTGTGGATGTCTTCTGTTAAAATGTGTTTCTTAGAGACAACAGAAGTTTTAAATCCAATAATCTATATGTCTGTGTTATTGAGCTGAAGCCATTTACATTTCACGGTATTAGAGAGATTTACTAACTTCTGTAATTTGCCGATTGTTTCTCTGCTTGGCTGGATTATCATTTGTCCTTTACACTTTCTTCTCTTGGATACCAAGCATTTATTGCATTACTGTGAGGCATGCTGGGTTCCCTCCTAGCTCTCCTCACGCCATCATTCCCTCCCTGAAGTTCGTTCTTCTCCATCCTCTCATGATGAAATTACCCCTCTCATTGCTCTATATGTAAAATTTCTTTAAATGTCTTTGGCTGTGCTGACGTGGTGGCCACAAACTGCTTTATTTGTACTTATCGTGAAATGTCTTAATTTCTCTATCAATTTAAAAACAAACCAACACATTGATGGATATAGTAGCTTGTTTGGCAATTATTATCAAAGGTTGAAGTGTGTCATCGAGAAGATCTGACATTTGCCCTCTGTGGTGTCACCCTCTTCAGGGTGCATGTGTCTTTTCTTTTTACTTTTGACATCTTGACTCTATGTTATGAAGTTCTTCTCTGGTCATATCTACTTAGGATTCTAAATGCTTCTGGTATTCAAATGTGTTTTTTTTCTACTTTTGGGAAATTTCCTGTTATCATTTCTTTGACAGTTCTCTGTTCTTTCTTCTGTTCTTTGTATTCTTGTTTTTTCTCTCCATTTCAACTTCATTTATTATTTTGTGGGGTGTGCAATGTCGTGAACACATGCAGCTGAATGCATGTGTAGGTCAGAGGACAACTTCATGGAAGCTGGTTCCCTACTTCCACCTTCATGAGGGCTTTGGGCATCAAACCCACGTCTCTAAGCTTGTGCAGAAATGCCCTTGCCCACTGAGCTTCTCACTGGCATGGTTCTGTCTCTGTGTCACCGGACGTCATGGTCATGCTATCCCATCCCCATTTGATACTCTCCTTAGGTGGTACAGTGTTCTATCAACCTGTCCTGATGTTCACTTGTGATTGGTTGGGCCTATTTCTGTTTTCAGTTGTGTTTTTTATTTGATTCATTGAGTTTTTCACTTTCAAACTCTCTTATTTTTAAATCTCAATTTTCTTGCTGAAGTTTTCTTTCATGTTGCTGACTTTTTTCAACTACACAGCTGATTTTTTATCCATTGTCTGACACTTTCTTCTCTGTTGCTGACTTTTTTCTCTGGGTCTGGATTGAATTCATCTTCTTGTTCGTATCTTCTCATGGGATCAGTTTACCAGAATCTAGAAGAAGGAATCAAACTGAAGCCATTTTGAGTAAAGCTTCCATTTGGAATAGGGGGTCAGATAAAGTTAAAGCTCCCAAAATCTCCCTGGGTACCTGAATCCTGCTTGGTAGAGAGAGACACGTACACAGGAAACTGACATCCTGGTTGGCCGGTTGAGACATGAATGCTAGGTCAGCCATCCTGGTACAGATGAATAAACCAACCAATGAGAACAGGGAACGGGTCCCTGGAAAGCTCCCTGTTCCTGAATCCTGATTGGTGGAGAAATGTAACTGTAACTTGGCACAGATGTTTGTGGTTTACAAGCTTTATAGCTCTGTAACATTCTGGCAGTGTGGGGAAAGGCGGCTGTCACAGTTCGGCTCCCAAGTTGGTTCTGTATCCCTGATTAATCAATAGTGGCCTGATTACAACAAATTTTTTTGTTTTGTTTTGTTTTGTTTTTTGTTTTTTTGGCTTGACCTGGTATTTGGGTTGTCCTGGACCTAAGCAGACCCCCATAACAAAACCTTTGAAATCTTCATCTGAAATTTTTCTTACTTCCACATCTTTCATTTCAGGAATTAAGGCTTCTAGATTTGGGGGGTAGGCATGTAATCTTCTCAGTAATACTTAGGAGCAGATAAACTCCTATGCCAGAAACATCTACAAACAAGATATGGAAACACACTTTCAGTGATATATTGTGTGTGTTGTCAACTTGACGATATCTAGAATTAACTCAGAGATAAATCTCTAGGCAACCTATGAGAGATTTTCTAAATTAGGTTAATTGAGGTGGTTAAAACTAGCGTGACTGCTTGACTGATTGTGGATGCAATGTTATGTGTTGGCTCCAGTTCTTTCCATCGTGCCTTCCTTGTCACTGTGGAGCATATTCTTAAACTGTGCGCCAAACCAACCCCTTCCTTCCTTAAGTTGCTGTTGTCAAGTATTTTTCCAGCGTGGAGATAAGCAAATAATGCAACACTCAAAACTGATTGCAATTCACTAATATGTCTCTGTCTCTGTCTCTCTCTGTCTCTCTGTCTCTCTGTCTCTCTCTCTCTGTCTCTCTCTCTCTCTCTGTCTGTCTCTCTCTCTCTCTGCCTCATTGTTGTTTTATCCATTTACATTTACCATGTAAATTCTCAGCTACTACTCCAGCACCATGCCTGCCCATCTGCTGCCAAAACTCCCACCATGATGGTCATCGACCCTAATCCTTTGTAACTGTGAGCTCCCAAATTAAATACTTTCTTCTATAAGTTGTCTTGGTCATGGTGTCTTATCACAGAAATAGAAAAGTAGCGAAGACACAGTTAAAGAGCAAAA
Organism: Pachyuromys duprasi; assembly: GCA_028658305.1. Taxonomy (NCBI): domain Eukaryota; kingdom Metazoa; phylum Chordata; class Mammalia; order Rodentia; family Muridae; genus Pachyuromys; species Pachyuromys duprasi. Next base: position 31,296,565 of record CM053754.1, on the reverse strand, counting down.
GATTGGGGGGGGAAGGGGGAAAAGAAATAATTTCCCAATAGTAAAAACTTTCAAAAACAAAATTAGGTAAATGTAAGAAGGAGAATAATAAATAAAACTATCAATACTTAAGGAAAACAAGGTAAAGTCAAAGTACCTCTAAATGTAAGTGATAGAGAAGGAGGAACTACAGTGGGCAAAAAGAAAAACTATAGAGAAAAGGTACTCAATAGCGGAAAAAAAATAAGCAGAATTAGATAAACATATGAAGGGTAAACAAAAACATTAAAAATATAACTGATACAACAAGTTAAACTCCTGCTAAAAATGTCTTAAGTGAGAAAGGGAATCACACTCTAAAGACCAAAGCAAGGCTGAGGGCTGGGTCCGGAAAAAAAACTAGAGCTTGCTAGTTCTGAGCAAGGGCAGGTCAGCTGACCTTGTGGGCTGTACCTCCCTTCGGTGTATGCTGCTGCTGCTGAGTCTCTACTGGACAAAGGCGTGGTACCCATGAGAGCTATCTCCACAGCAACGGGCTCAGTTCAGGGTTTGCGTTCTGTGGGCTAGACTGGGTCATGGTCAGTGTTTCCCCAACCCTTACCTTTTCCAGTACCCTTCACTTCCTTTGGGAATTTCTGAAGCTTTAATCTGTTTCTCTCACTGGGATAAATTCTGTTTTGTTTTCTTCCTTCTCTGAACATCTCTTTCTCTGTACCTTGGTGGAGGAGTCTTTACCATCTTACCAGGAAGAGAGCAGCCATTATCTGTCCTTCCCCACCCTGAAACCTACCGGTCAATGCTGCCCTGTGGTCCCTGCCCACCCCCTCCTTTGCTTCCGTCACAGATGTGCACGGCTCCACCTGCCTCCTGGGTTGGAGCCCTGCCTGACTGCTTTCATCCCTCAGAGTTGGTCTGAGCCATCATTTTTACAGCGCACCCCACTAGAGCATACAGGGGGGTGAGTCCATCATTTTCTTTAGGAAATAAAACCTCCCATTTCCCTGCACTTCCCAGTTCTTCTTTTGATTGACAAATGCGCTCAGATTTTTAGTTCTTCAAGTGTGATTTATCTCTTCTTTCCTGGAGGTTTTATTTTTAATCTCTTGGTTCATAAGAATCAATAATTTACCAATATTTCTTGGCATATCTTATTTTTTCCCCTTTTATCCCGCATCCTGTGTTTGATAAGCTGTTGAAATATCAGGCTGGAACCATTCTGGTTCTAGGGAGTTCTCTTATATGCTTTGTTTTATGGTACCTTTCCTTTCTGTTTTCTCTGTGCTTCTTCTATTTCTCCTCTATTTTGGATGTTGGTCCTACTGCCTAATCCTCTAATTTTAAAAACGTACTTGTTTCCTATTTCTCATGTCCTTGTTGGTATGGTAATTATTGTGTATTCTGGAAGGCTTCTTAGAGAAAAGAAACATTTGTTTTGATTGCTGGGTTCTCTGAGATCAAATGTCTGGTGATCTTTGACTGTCCACATTCATGTGATGACCAGTCTTATCAAAGAGAGTGGGGCAGATGGGTCCAGGAGCCTGACAATGAAAGGTCAGGGGTCTTGCTGTTCATGGTGACTTCTTTTTATTTATTCCCTAATTTCTATCCTCCATACTCCTGTGCGCTTCAGCCTCGGGTCTCCCTGACTGTTAAACACCCTCCCTCCTGTCTGGACAGGGGATCTGTGTGGTTCCCTTGAGGGGTAAAGATGGCAAGGAGAGGTTGGTGCTCTGTGTCTGGCCCACCTGACACCTTTGGTTTCTGAGTTCCTTCCCAAGTTCCAGAGTACAGCCCCACTCACTGTCTATTGACCTCTCTTCACTCTGCAGCTGGGTTAAGCTTTCCACGACCTGCCAAAAGGCGGTTGCCATTTGACCTCTGCTTTCCACCTTGAAATTTATTTCTTGCCATTTTTCTTTGACTTCCTCGATGGTTTGTGCTTTACTTTTTATCCTTTTACTGTGATTTCATTGAGGGTCTGGAAAGAATGCACACAGAACCGCCTATTCGGACTCCAGGTCACCAGAATCCTTTCTTATTTTCTTTTTACAGTAGCTGAGGAGAGCTTTGCAGAGCTGCAGAAGCCCCCCAGGTACGTTTTCCTTGATAGATGTCTCTGTCCGTTCTCCACCTACGACTAAATGATACTGTTTTTATGGTTTACAATGGAAACTCTTTAAAAGATTCCTGTTTGTTTTATTTATGTGTGTCTGTGGAGAACAAAAGAGGGTGTCAGTTCCCCTGAAGCTGTGTTTCAGGTGATTGGAAGCCATCTGATTGTGGCTGCTGGAGAGTGAAGTTTGAATGTCTGCAAGAGCAGCCAGTGCTCTTAACTGCTGAGTCATCTCTCCAACCCCACATTTTCATCTAAAAAGGGAATAATTTGTTTCTCTGATAATAATTGTTTCTAGGAAGAATGTGGGAAATTGTTGAACTCTTTCTATTAAATCTAACTTCAATGTATCTACAGTTTGGTCTGTTTTATTTGTATTTTTAATAGGAAAAATGTGCTGTCAATAAAATAAGCATAAACCATTATTGATCACAAACTCCAAGCATTTTAGGAAAAGATCAGGTTAACCATCTCATAAAACTGAGTCAGGACCAAAGCCACTGTACATTTTTTGTTTTATTTTTGTTTGTTTCTTTCTTTTCTATAGATTTTGTATTTTGAGTTTTAATTATGTGCATGTGAGAGGCAAGGAGAACACAAACACAACACCCAGAGAGGCCAGAAGAGGGTATCAGGTCCCCCCCTCCCAAGGAGAATTCTAAGGGATTTCGAACTTGGAGGTGATTTTGTGTTGGGAACCAAATTGGTCCTCTAGAAGAGCAGAAAATCCTCTGAGCCATCTCACTGGCCACCAGCGTATCTTTTTGTTTTCCATGTGCCTTGGTATTTTGCCTGCATGTATGTCTGTGTGAGGGTGTTGGGTCTCCTGGAACTGGAGTTACAGATGGTTGTGAGCTACCATGTGGGTGCTGGGAAATGAATCCTCTGGAAGAGCAGCGAATCTGTTGAGCTCTGAGCCATCTCTCCAGCCCACCTCCAGTGTACCTTTTAAGGGAATAGCCTGGCAGTGTAGCATTAGTTGAGAATGTGAATGAAGGGTAGTCTATAGAGTCTCTCAAACTGTAAATACTTGGTAACAGTGTTCATGGTTTTCTTGAGCTCTAACCTAAAGCCAAATTAGCTAGCGTGGAAGTAGTGCTTGCTTCAGCCCAGGTTTCCTTGACTGGCATTATATAAAAGGTAAGCACACTTCAGCTACTTCAGGGGCTTCTGTTTATGACATGGTCCTGAAAACATGCAGAAAGACATCCAGCGAGTGGTCTGCTTGGCTGGGGATCAGTGAAGGCCTAGCTGTCCACTCGGCTGAGGACAGCTTCCCAGTCCTACACAAAATATACTCTGATCGGCACTGCCAAGTGCACACATGCCGTCATCTATGAAACATGGGGTTTTTTTTTTCTTCTTGTGGTTCGACTATTTGGAGTATCTATCACACAGTGCCAGCACTGACTAACAAACCCAGAGGACCTCATCAGAAGATTTGTCTCTGGTTCGGTTTCAGCAGTGCCTCTGAACCTAGACAAGGATAAATTACCTAGAATCAGGTCTGGTTTACCGGAATCAGGTTCACTTGCTTTTTGCATCCTTGAATGCTCCAGGGAAGCCCTCAGGTGGGACGAATTTGGAGCTGGAGAGTCAAGACTTCAGTAACGCTCCATGTTTATGGCCTATATCATGATTAGATTGGTGTGTGTGTTCCAGTCTTTGCCCCTGATATGCTGAGTTCAACTGTGTCCTCTCTCTTGAGTCACTTGTTCTTTATTTGTAGGTGTGTGTGTGTGTGTGTGTTTGTGTGAGTGAGTGAGTGAGAGAGAGAGAGAGAGAGAGAGAGAGAGAGAGAGAGAGAGAGAGAAATGGACAGAGGTAGGAGCATGTACGTGCCAAGCCATTCATTTGGAGATAAGAAGACAACTATTGGAAGTCACTTCTCTCCTACACTGGGGAGACAGGGTCTCTCCTTTCTGCTGCCAAAAGGTGTACTCAGGAAAGCTGGCTCTCATCAGCTTCTGGGTGGTTCTCCTGCCTGCCTCTCCTCTGTCTTTCAGAGGGCTGTGGTCACAGATACACACCACCACATCAGCTAACTCAGGTCCACTGGGCCACCCTTCTGGCCCCCACTTTTCAGTTTTGGAAGAACAGATCTCAATGAGGTCTTGTAGAGATTATTCAGAGCGGAACACCGCTCTTACATCTTGGATGTCTAATCCACTGGCTTGGAGCTTTGCATTGCTTTCATGAGCAGGAAGAAAAGATTTGTGTATAGAAATATGTTTCAGGGGCCTGTGAATACGAAAGGCGGGACAAAACTCAAGCAGATTATGCTTACGTGGCATAGAACATAGGCAGGGGGTGGTTCTGTCAGTGTTGAACTAGGAAGAGTAAGGGTCAAAGTCAAACTGTACACTCAGTACTAAGCCAAGGACAGATACCCCCTGAAATGCTGGAGGCTGTTGTTTGTGGGAGCTAGCAAGCCATGTGGTTTTGCTCCCCTAAACAAGTCTGTTTGACCAACTGCACCAGACGTGCTTAATCACATGTAGGGAAGGAGTACAGCAGGGTCTATGCTAGCTCCTGATTGGACCTGAGGGAAAATACAGCGGCTTCATAGTTTTGCCTTTTAAAGCCTCTGCAAACTGTGACTCATCACCATTTTCTGAGACACCCCCTCCTCCGGAATGGACCTAGCCAGAATCCATTCTAGCCAATATTAAAGTTTGCTCGAACATGGCTCAAAAAATTGTTGCACTGGGCTTTCTCTTCAGAATCTCAGGCTTAACAGGGGTTCTGTTCACACTGAATTTGTACAGTCAGCTGAAATGTTTGCCTATCATCTAGAACGCCTCTTACCAGTTGTGCAGCGGGCACAACTTCTCCATCCATGGAAAGGCAGATACTTTGTATCTTTAATAGTCTTTCACTAAACATATTATCCTATGGCAGGCACTATACCCCAGTGTTGGGGACCCACCCTGTAATAGGTGATCCCTAAATTCATGAGCCTTGTATTCTAGACGGCAGAGCCTCTTCTTCAGGAGAAGACTGTGTAGGAAACATCCAGGGCCATGGGGCAAATGCTAGCAGTATAGCTAAGAAGGGACTGAAGAATGCTAAGGTCAGAGTGAGTTCTGTTTAAATGAGTCACTTTGAACAGAAACTTCTTCCCTCCACAACCTTTCCCCCCTCCCCTTTTTTTTTCTTTTCTGTCTGGGCTTCTTTTAGAAGTTGTACTTTTTTTTTTTTAAGATCAAGTCATTGATCCCTGTACCCATATTGTATGTGCATTTTGATGTCTTATTGAGTTGTGACCATTTGCTGTTGAGTTCCATTGATACAAAATAATAAGCACAATGGCAGACGTACATCCAAGATGCCCAGGTGATATTGAGGAGAAATAGCTTCCTTGGCAGGACATGGAAAGGAGCATATAGAGGCCCTCCTCACTCTCAAGAGGAGACAAAGTTGAGGTTGTTTATTTGTTTCAAGGCAGGATTTCTCTGTGTAGCCCTGGCTATTCTGGAAGTTACTCTGTAGACCAAGCTAGCTTCAGACTCACAGAGAACCATCTGCCCCTCCCTCCCATCAAGGCAGGGCAGGAGCTCCCGTGTGGACTGGGAAGCAGGCCTTCCTTTACAGGGGGGTGATGTGAGGAAAGCATATGTCTGGCATATACTGGCAGCAAGCACATTCCAAGACCCATAGTGGATGCCAAAATTATACATAGTACCAAACTGCATATGTATTTCCCCCTATACATCTGTATTAGTCACTTGACTTCTTGTTATAACAAGACACTTAAGGCAGGAAGGGTTTATGCAGCCTCACAGTCTGAGGGCAGGGAAGTCATGGTGGTAGCCAGTTACACTGTGCACAAGAAGAAAAGAGCATTAAGTTTTGCTGCTCTCTTTTTTCCCTTCAAAAGGTGTTTTGGGACATGGGACTAGAGAAATGGCTCAGTGGTTTAGAGCACTTGTTTCTTTTGCCAGAGGACCTAGGTACCATTCCCAGTACCCACATGCTGGTTCTCAACCATCTCTAACTCGAGCTCCAGGGGATACAACACCTTCTTCCGACTTCTAGAGACACTGGCCACACATATGGTACACATACATGAAAGCAGCCAAAACATTCACATGCATAAAATTAAATAAAGAAACCTAAAAACGAAACGAGCAATCTGAAACAGAACAGTTAGGACAACTCCCTGTAATAAAGGGCTGCGGGTGTAGCATCTGTGTATGAAGCTGTTTTACTGCCCCACACTCACCCTCCCTGTCATGATGTGAGCTGAAAAGTGCCTACATGGAAAGATGATGTGAGATGAGTTTAGCAGACATTGGGACATATTACTGCAGCAGTGCGTCTGACAGTCTAAATGGCTATTTGTTGACTGATGGGCAAGGAGCACATTGAGTGTGGATACACTTGGATAAGAAGCTGAGGGGAAACTGAGGTGGGGCATAGTTGCCTGGCTGTGACCCAGCAAACTTATTCTGAGGGTAATTTTCCAGGGCCAGAACTGGTGGTTACCAACTGTGATTCCCACCAATAGTGGCGAACTGAGGGGCCAGAATTAAATTGCTGGCGTCAGCCAGTGCTGGTAGCTCCCTGGTGTGGGCTTACACCTGTCATGGTAAGCATTAGCTAGAGCTCCTAGCTTTGGCTTTCCACTGGTAGTGGCAAAGCGTATCATGATGGAACAAACTCTGAAGAGCGAGTTCCAAACCATACTTTGCATCTTTTTCCCACATCAGGCTGCAATTGAAGTTACAAAGAAAGAATCAATTTTCTTAAAAAGTAATCTTATACAAGCCTTCAAAGAATCACAAACCTAAACTTTTATACATAAAACAAATCAGCCATCTCTACTTTAAGTCTTTAAGGTGCACATCTACTCAGTAATATTTTTTATTCAAGCATATCAGGAGGATAAGGGCGAAAACAAGTATAAGGAAATCAATTGTCTTTGGTCATCAGCCCAGTGCTATGTTGGGCCATTGTTTCTGTTCAACCTTAAAAAGTCCCTGGCTTTACCATTAAGAGCATACTTTTCTGAACTTCAAATTGTTCTCTACGATGTTTTTACTTCAGAGCCCCTAGCAAAAACATCTTTACTTAACCTTGATAAACAGTCTGTTTCTTCCCTAAGATTTTCCACATCAGAGGCACTAGCAAAAACATTTCTTCCTAACCCTGCTAAACGATCTATTTTTCCAAATTCTCTCTAAGGGTAGTGGTCGTTCCTAACAATCCACATCTGTAGGTTCTTTTCAAGGATGATGGTTAAATCATTAATCTGCTCCAGCAGCAATGCCTGAATGAGATCAAGCACTGATATCTGTAAGTGCCAGATATCCCATCCAGTCAGAGAGTCGGGAACCACATGGATAACAAGCAGAGCTCCATAGCAGCATTGAGTCCTCAGGACATGTAGTTCTCAGGGCTGTGCCAGGCCAAGACATACTCATCATGGCTCCGCTAACTGGTGGGCCACATTCCATGAGCGCTAGAGCCGCTTGCTGTTGCTTCTGCATGGCTCCCAACACTTAGGCTTATGTGGCAAATGTCCTTGCCCATAGAGCTGCCTCTCCAGTCCTGGTTTAATCTTTGCAATTCGTGTTCCTGTCCCTGAAATAAATGTCGTATACAATTGTTAGACTGGACCCAGGCTTTGATGAGCATGAAGTGAAAAGAAACAGGGCAAGGATCTCTTCAGTGGAAAAAGTTGCACAGAAACAGAAGTCCAGTATTATAGGATGTTCAAGATTCACAGGAACTCCTAAGAGATGGGGGCTCTGATGAGAAGGATGAGACCCTAGGAGAAGGAAGGGCTGGGCACAGCCAGCTAGATGACACATGTCACTTCGCTTCAGAGGTGTCGCTGTCCCCAGCATGAAGAGTAGAAGGTAGAAAAGCAGCTAGCAGGGTGTGAGAAGTAATGAGGTAGTCTCTGGGAAGCCAATTGAGGAGACCATGACTCTGAGTGCTGATGAAGCGCTAAACTTGGCTCTTTTCATGCACGATTTCACTGAATACCCATGGCAACCTCTTGAGAAAAGTTTCCTCTTCTCTTAGCAATGAGGAAACAAGCATAGAAAGGTTACATGACTCACCCCCATCCCATCAAACAGTCAAGAAGTAACGGTGCCAGACCCCTCGGTCTTCACCATGACGCTGAGAACTAGTTTGGTATCACAGGAGTGCGTGTTGCTTCCCTAAAAGAGCATCACTGTTATTTTCTCCTTCCAGGCAACATGCCTGCCTTTTCCCGTCACTGGTTTTCTTCAAGCTGGTGTCTGCCCTTCCTCTTCCAAACAGTGTTTCGGGGTTTGTTTTCCTTCATAGCTTCACCTGTCAATCTTTCTTTTTCCATTCCCAAGCTTACCGTCAGATCCCGAAAGGTCATTTTCTCTCATCTGTCATCTCGTCACCTAAGGCCGCATCTAAAATTACACTCATATTTTTACTTTGGTCCTGCCTATGTTCTCTATTAATAGAAAGCTACTTCAGAAAAGGATCTGACCCCTACATTCCTTCACCTCTCACATGCCAGGTAAGCAATCAGCTCTTTCTCCAGCATCACCTTAGCTTCGCCTGGGCCTTTGTTCCCACCCCTGCCGACTCTGAGGTAGCTCCCACCCTTACTCAGCTTCCTGACTGCCCCTCCGTAGGTTTAGCCTTCCTTACAAAACTCACCCTCTGAGGGACCCCCCAAGGAAACCTTTGCTCAAGCCCCAGACTCTTATATGCATTCCAGTTTTGAATCCTCTCTCAAGCCTGATGGACCAAGGCCGTCAACCAATCTCATGTACCCTCCGCCTACACGAAATGATCCTGCACCAAGCTTCCCTTGTTTGAACAGCATCCAGCTGCTCTCCATCTAAACTGCCTATAGAACTCAACTGCCTCATGCCTTTCTTCCCCTCCTTCAAGATCCTCTGTGTTCATATGCACACACACCATACCCACCCCCAAATATGGCTGAGGCCGTTCCCCGAGCCTATGGTGCTTCCTTCCTTCCTGCCGACACACACTCCAAATGACTCCCTGATGACTTCTAAACAAAAGTTTTATTATCATCTTCCTCCAAATTCTTTTGTTTATTGCCACTTCTAAAGAAGTATGGCCGATATATCATATGATCCAAAGGTTGAACCATGCAGCACCTTATTACAGAATAGAGAAAGCTGCTCTCTTCACTTGCTCAGGGAACAGGTCTCATTTCAACAGGAAAAATCAGCTCTTGTGTCCAGCATAAACTTATAAATTTATGTTTCCTTCTTTTTCATTGTCAGAGACAATAGTATATCTTCTTGGTATTGGTGGGGACCACAAACACATTTTTATTCCATTTATCTCCTTGTTAGTGTCATAGTCTTCCTGAAAATAGTAAATATAGTTATTGTTCTTTTAAGGTACTGTTTCCCTTATCGAATTGGAAAGGCAAATATTTAAGATATTATTCTTTGTACGTTCAAGCTAACCACAGTTACGGCTTTTAGGGTAATATTTTTAATTATTCTGGGAGAAAGAAAAGAAATCCCCTGAGGGCCCACAGTTTGAAACTGAACAGGACACTCCTAGGAAGGCAGAGGGTCAGGGGTCATCCTCAAACAGACAAAAGACAATGGAGACGATTGTGTCTAAAGATGGTATGTGTTTTTCTTCATGACAGTGTGTTGACAGTTTCCTTCCTCTTGGGTCATTGTTGTCTGTTAAATGAACTGTGACGGCAAATTGATCTCAAGATTTTCCATGCAGCCTTTCATTTTGTTACCCTCGCTGCAAATTGCTGATACATTTCAGGGGCAAATTCACATTCCTTTAGCATATCGTTTGGTAGTGTGAATCTTGGCAGGCCAGCCTGGAAGCAATAATAGTAATGGTTAATTTATCTTCACCCTGGTTTAGAGTTCTACTTATGTGTGATTGGAAAAGTAATAACACATTTGAAAAATGTTAGTCTTAAAATTAGGTGTCCTGAACTGCTAAATAAATGAATGCACTGATCCATTTAAATATTGCTCCATTAATTTCAGCATTGAGTCAAATATTTACCTTAAGGGACTTAACCGTTGACCTGTAAAAAATTAATACTAATATTATTTGTTTTAACTGAAAATGTGTTTCTGCTTCCAAAGAACTGAGACACTAAATTGGGAAATAGACGTAAGGGACATTACACCTGATATTTAAGCATCTACCTGCACCCGTTAGCTGATGCTTTCACATGGCTGAACATTCTCTCTGAATAATGCTCTATTTACAGAGCTGCAAATTGCTGTGTTCAACAAGTTCATAGTAAGAAATACGTAGAAATGCAGTTATGTAAAGTGCTCTACAGTTGCCATTTACTGCCTTCCAATAGCCTTTGTTAGAGCCCCTGTTAGAGCCCGATGACACCAACACAGAGGGAAGAATGCAGGTGGGAGAATGAGAAAGGGAGGTTTTTTTTTTCCATCTCAGCAATGGCTAGATGCTGTATAAAGACAAAATCTCTCTCCTCAGGCTTTTACTGCCCCGATGAAAAGGAAATAAGAACAATCGTAATAGATTTGATATGGCATTTAAGAAAAGTTTATTGTAGAAGAAAAAAATAATTACAAATACAATGCTTCTCTTAAAGTTCCTTTTAAATATTGGCTCAAAAAGTAGATGTCTTACAGCTAGAGTTTGTTTTTACAGTATAGATAATGTGCACATTGGTGGACATCTACTCTGTTACTGAAAAATGCATCAGACAACTTCTCTTTTCTGTGATCTATACTCGTCAGTGGTGAAATTAATGTGTTTGATTCACTTACCAAATGTGTGATTCTTAGAGATTTGTGTCCAAAGCCTGGCATGGTGGTGCATGACTGTAATCCCAGCACAGAGGAGACTGAGGACTGTGAGTTTCAGGTCAACCTGGACCACATAGAGATCAAGGCCTGCCAGGTCTCAAAAGAATGAAAAAGAAAGGGAAAAAGAAAAAAGGAAAGAAAAGAGGTCATGTTTGTCAGTCATGTTTGGCATGGTATAAGCTGAATCATGTGCTCTGATCAGACAACTTTAAGCACAAACTTACAAATTATATATGGTCTTTTGTTTATACTTTCAGAGTTAAAAAAATCGCATTTAGTGATTACTACAAGACATGGTCTGAGGTAGCCACATCAAAAGCCGCAGAATACTCCAAAAATCCATGTAAGTTGATCTTGCCTTATTCAGTGCCCTTTTAATGTCTTTTGATCTGTTGATTAATCTCAGTTTGTCAGTTTGTCTCAAGACTAATGGACACATATCTGCTATTCAAGAGCAGTAAACTGTTTGGTTGGCTCTCTGTGCCATATTCATTCAGCAACTATTAATTTAGTTCCTCTTTTGTGCAGGGCCCTGACCTGAAGTCTGTTTAAAAGCCAGAAGTAAGGGTGGGCAATTGATGAAGTTCTTAATCGTATAAGGTCTACTGCCTTCACCCCAGAAAGAAGGGTTCACAGAAGGGTGGACCCTTTCCATTTCAAACACAGTCATCCCCAGAGTCACAGCCCGGGTGGAGAGCAAAGGCAGCCAGAAGACATGAGAGCTGGGGGCTGTTCCATTCCATCCATGTAAGAAAACACTGCCTGGGACCCGCAAAGACAGAATGCAAGCGCCGAGCAACTGGTTCCACTTAACTGGACTTCCAGAGTGTGTGTCACTGTTTGTCTCAAAGTAGGCTATCCAGTCTCCACACGCTTAAGTGAAAACATAGCTGTGCCCCAGCCATCCTGCCAAAGCACCACTGACGGTGTGAAATTGGAAGGGACTGCAGATCCCAGAGGCCGTGCTGACTTTCCATAGTCCCTTTCTTCCTTCTTTCTTTCTTTTCTTTTCTTCTTTCCTTCTCATCCTTCCTCCTTTCCTCCTTCCTTTCTTTCTGTTGTTGGTTTTTTTCCCTCAAGCCACAAGGTTTTATTTTCATCAGGCATACAATTAATTTTCTATAATATCCCTTCAGTGGCATCTGGGCGGAGTGCCCGGGTTCACAGTGCAGCCTGTGGCTCGCATCCATCTTGCAGGTGGCTCTTTCTCCACAACACCACAACACAAAGGGGTCTTGGAGATGACAGGGTGGGGTGGAGAAATCCTCCTAGGCTTTTAGGAAATGTTCATTGGTGTTCTCCTGTGTCTTGGCTTTCTTTGTGTTGGCTTTATTGTTATTTTAAAATGATGCACACGTGCACACAACAGATCTTATGAAAGAGTTTATTCAGGGGAAGGGAAGCAGAAGAGAGGTAGGGCCTGAGTGAGCCATGAGGGCAGAGACAGAAAGAGAGATGGGCGGTGCGAGGCACCCCAACAGAGAAAAGGGAAACAACAGCAAGAGAGAAGAGAGACAAGGTGGCAGTGGGCAACTGAACAACTCTGCCAGGTGCATCTGCCACACCCCTGGCGGGCAGACAGCACATGATGACATCATGTGTCAGAACCAGGCTGCCTATATGCACTTCCCCCCAGACGAGGCTTGTCTGCCATTTTCTTGCAACCCTGTGGAGTCTCAGTCCCCCAGGTGCAGCCCCTGGAGTTGATGCAGCAAGCGGCCCTCCTTTTCTTTCTTAGGTGTTCCACCCGTGAGTTTTCTGTTTCCCTCCTAAGTATTCTCTGCCTCTTTCCTAAATGATGACCCTTTCCCACCCTTCTCCCATCTCTCTGAAAGGGCCTCTCTCACTATCGTGTTATTCATCAGTCAGTAATTGCCAAAACCCCATCTGTAGCCAGACCCTCTTCTGCAGCCACGTACACATTTGCAGCCACGCCCTGAGCCTCACCTACATAGAGTACAGGCATACAACTGAGGATATCCTGAACCCAGTTCGCCCTCACATTCCCAAACCTGACCTTTCTTCCTTCTTCGTCTTGGGTACTGGTAGCTCACTATTTTTGCGTTTTCTTCAGCCTAAGAATTCCTAAAATAATCCTATGCCTCTGAACCTTTCTTCTTTGTATTTTTTGATTTATCTCTTCCAACATGATAATGCTCCTACCCACTGCCACCCTTATGGTCACTGCTTTAATTTGGGGTTTCATTGTTCATCATCTCATTGTAATAGTTTCCTAAGTATAGAAAAAGCCTTTTCTTTTCTTTTTTTTGGGGGGGGGGCAATAAGTTAAAGTAAAAGTACTACTAAGCTTAACACATACAAAACCAAGATAGATAGAGAATGTTTAGGAAATCACTGCTCTTTCAGGAAGTTGCTTATTGATTACATTGTGATTATATGTTATCATCCTCACTCACACAAGAGGGGTTGGAATAGATCATCCAAAGTGCATGATGATACACAGATTTTAGCAACGGTGTCAGTTCAGGAAATTCATATTTCTGATATTAGTGTATCATGGGTGTTTACTTTCAAAGTTTGGAGGCCACATGAGCCTATAACCAATCAGTTCATGTCAAGCACCTGCTGTGTGTGGAGTTGTGGAGAGTACAGATGGATTTGGGGACAATAAGTATTTGTCTTCAAAACCCGGTGTTGAGAGATATTAACTCGAGGGACTAAGAGGCAAATTTCTCCAGCCAAACAAAACAAAACAAAACAAAAACAGATTTTTGCAGTACGGTAACATGTAAATACACAGGGGTCCATAGAAGCCTAACCCCTAGGCAAAAGATACAGCCATGTGCCAAAATTTGAGAAGGTTTGGGTATGATTGCCAGTTCATAATAATAACAATAACAAAGTGATTTTAAAATGGAAGGAAATGATGGTGATTCCCTGATAATGGTTTCTCCCTCAAAAGTGTCTGGCTCCGGCGTGTTGAGTTTTGTTGTTTCTGCATCTGCCTGTCACTAACCCAGCCTGTTACTCATCCTCCGGGAAAGCCAGAGCCTGGGGATAGTTATCTGTAGCCCAGAAGTACTTCTGAGACTTTGACTCTAACGCTGAGCAGCAGCTTTCACAATCCACCGCCTCCTCTTCCCATGGAATTGTTATAAAAAAATGTCCCGAGAGCCTTCCCTCAAAAATAACCAGCACCTAATTTAAAAAAGGAAACGTAAACCTGACATATGCTGCTGGCCACGTTACCTTTTGATAGTCCAGCTGGACGAGAGCCAACGCTCTCTTCTTTAATGGCCAAATTTCCCGGCAGTAATGAAGATAAAGCTTTTAGATTGTAGAATACTTCTTCAGTGATTCAGAAATACAGAGGAACCCTCTTAGAACTTCATTTAAACATTTATATTCTTCTCAATATGCTTCTCAATATTCTTCTCAATCATTAAAATCCCATGCATATTTTAAGAGCTTTGTATTTTATGAGTAGGAAGTGGTTGTATTTTGATTTGGATATTAACATTTTTTCATATTTTTGAGCCACAAAGCTACGTCTAGACATCAATGCCATAATAGTCACAAGTGTACCCTTTCATGATACAGTCTTTAGAGTGTGTCTGTATATATTATGTTTTTAGCCACCCAGTTCAACACTCCTTTATTCAGCCAGTGTTTATTTACTGAACACCTTAATATATGTCACAAACAGTCATATATCTGCCCAAGGGGCAGACATTATTCTAATCCTTCTTATTCAGGTGAGAAAAGAAGACTAGGCAAAACCAGGTAAATTTATCTAAGGTCGTGTACATAGGAGAATATTCCACATATCCATAAAGAAGGTAAATTCTAGAGCCTAAATTCCCATGGCTTATCTTTGCTATGATTTGCTAGCTGTGTGACACTCCCCTTGGCCCAGCTGCCATGTTTATGAAATGAGAACAAGCACGTACATCCCTGGGTTGCAGTGCTTAGCGTGTGCTTAGTGCACAGAGTTATCAGCCTCGTGGTCCAGAGACTTGGACTAGACCCCCGGCTCTATATTTCCCTCCTATGAGACTCTTCTGCCTTTATAACGTGGCAGCGTATTATCACAGCATAGTGTGAGAATTACATTCAAACTCTGAAAGATAAGCAGAATGTCTGAAATGCAGTGTCATTTTCACTCACAATCATAGGAAATCATAAGAAGAAATGTGCCAGTGACCCCACTGTGTTCTCTGCCCATCACTATAAAATGTCCAATAAAGGGTTTGGCAGAGAGAAGACCCATGCATATGGTTGTAGGAACAGCTCTTTAACGACAGAATACGATCCCCATACGGAAATGCTTACGTTCCAGGAAAAGAATTCCTGAGTGCAGCAGCGTGCTGTGCCGCGCTGAGTGGAGGCTTCCTGGTGCTTGTTTGCTGTCAGCAGGCAAACCAAACAGCCTCCGGCCTCAGAGGGGTGCCTGCTTTCGCTCCGGGAGACTTTCATTCTTTGAGTCTTCCAAAGGCCCTTCCTTGCATCCGAGAGGCAGTGTGCCTCACTCCAGAGCCGTGCCTCTCAGCCACAGCTGCTCATTAGAGCCACCTGAGGAGCTTGTAAAAATTCCAACATAAAGGGCACACCCAGACCAATTCCATCAGGGTTGGCAGCAGGTCTGGGTAGTGGTGGCTTTTGAAAGCTCCCCCAGTGACTGCAACAGTGGGCACAGCATGATGTCAGAAGTCAGCAACTCCTCAGTCCCGTGCTAGTTTTTGCAACGTACAGGTACGCATGCTCAAGTGCTTACCTAGCTGAATGCCATCTTTCATTCCTCTAAATAAGCAAAGAATATTCTCCCTACTTTTAGGTGATCTGTGGTTGCAGGAGACAGTACGCATGTAAACACACACACAGTCCAAGCTGGTACCACGTTTTCTCGATTTGACAGTCCTGGCAGAGAAGATGGGCAACTTGGACGTCAACTTCTGCATTTGTAGGGAGGGCAAGCGGTGGGAGGACAAATTGACGCACGACAACCTGAATTTTCTTAGATTTTTCAGAGACCTAACTCCAGGCCGAACCAGGGTTCCTGGCTTCAATGCCAAAGATGTGGCGGAGTTGGAAAGTTAAAGACATTTAGCAGATTTAAGCATGAGAGCTAAGATACAGAAAGAAAGGCGCACCCCAAGCGTGTTATCTGTTTCTCAAGAGAACGTAGGAAAAATAAGGATAAGGCACTGGCTTCCCAGAGGAGAGTGGCAATTAATTGTCTCTGCGCTATCCGTGTATTGGTGACTCTCAAGTTACATCCCCAGAGGTTGCTCTGAGAACCCGGCCCCCTTTGGTTCTCATTTGATAAGTGAGATTATAAAGTGGTTCAGGAGGCACGTTGGATGGAATGATAATCTAATAAAGGGAAACCAGAGTCTCCAGGAGTGTAGTGTGCGTGTGTCCTTTCCCTGCAAACAAGGCTTCTGCCGAGATTGCCAGAAAATTACAGGTTTACAGCTGGGAAGGGAGAAAGGCCTTAAGCAGTTGTTAATTGTGCATTCTTGGTTCCCTTCTGGCAAGGGGCTTCAACTGGATTCCAAGGAGAGGGGTATTTCTCTCTTCTCATCAACACCCCACCCCATCACACCACACACACACACACACACACACAGATAATTCCCCTGCCTTTCATGCCTTCTTATGGGAGGGAAAAAAAAAAGAGTAGGCAGGCAAAAGTTCCTGGGTTCTATCCCCATTGCAGTAAAAACAAACAAATCCCAGAATGGAAGCAACACTATAATTTTCAAGAGAAAGAATTACGTCATGGAATAGAAAGGATGGCTCGATGAAAGCCATGAAACCTTTCCGCCGTGGCTTACAAAACTGTCCTACAAGCAAGAGACATGAGGCAGGGGTTTTACTCTCTAGTCCATAGGTGGAAATTTCATGCCCCCTCTCCTCTTCTGTCTCTTCCCTGCCCTCATCCTTTGTGGTTTCCCTCTAGTTCACTCACTGAGCATGTACATGCAAACAATTGACTGTGTCTTGGAGAAAAGAAGATCCATATTGTGGGTAGGCTTTCTAAGGAGTCTGCAGAGGGGGGGGGGGGGGAGTAGACAGATGAACAAACCAAACAAGCAAAAACCCAAACAACAGCAAAGCACAAACGACAAAGGTGTTAAAAGTCTGTAAAAAGAACTGTGGTTGTGTCGTCCCTGAGATGAAATCAGTGAAGCCAGAGCCAAAAGAACATGAGTGGACTTCTTGGAAGAGGTGACCTGCTCATTCTGGGTTTGTCGTATAGAAGGCAGAGACAGGTTCACATACATTATGCAGGAAAAAAAAAACATTTCAAAAAAAAAAAGAAAGAAAGGAAAATTGAACCTTAGTAAAATGTTTAATTCTGTCCATGTAAGTTGAAGATGGTTATTAAGAAGACAGTCTTGAACATTTCTAGTCTGTTTGTCTGGGAGATCTAGGGTACCCCCATAACTTCTCTGTATACATGGGCCTCTAGTAAGAATTTCAAGCTGGGTGGTGGTAGCATACATCTTTGATCCCAGCACTTGGAAGGCAAAGGCAGATGGATCTCTGTGAATCTGAGGCCAGCCTGAACTATGGAGTGAGTTCCAAGACATCCAGAGATATACAGAAAAAGAGAAACCCTGTCTCTTAAGAAAAAAAAAATCCAGTAGTGTTACTTATAATAATTACTAAAGGAAAGACAATTCTTCACCAAGAACTCTAGAGAGCTGAGATCTGCTTCTTTAATGGGAAGGATATCTTCCTCAGATACCAGCACAAAGAGTCTAGTGAGACCTGGAAGACAGCGTGATTGTGTATGCTCATATGGATCTGAGGAAGAAAAAAGTTAGAGTATATAGAAATGTTGCTGGTAAAAATCATGTAATTTAACAGAAGAAAAAAAATAAGCATTTTCTATCAAAAGCAAATATCATTGCATTACAAAGAAAAGGTAAACCACTGATATGATACTCAGGATAACATCAATAGCATCTTGCCAGTTTAGTGGTTCAACTACAAACTCAGTGTTAAGAAGAAGAGGAACAGAGACTTTGGTCTAAAACAATGGTCTCCCATAAATTTTATTTAATTGCATAAATGATATATAAACAAATGTCATTATAACGAAAACAATTTCCAAGTCACAGTCTACTTATTTCAAACAATATTGAGTATTACACAGTTCTAATAAAAAGAAAATATTTGCAAAGTCCCTGAGCTATGACATGAACTATACAGTTGCCACATATCAACTTAATCAGAAGTGAGTTACTCTCAACTCTGAACTATATTAAAGAGTGCTTATGAATACTTCTTTTTTAAATCATTTTCTTTCAGTTGTTGGAGATCCAGATTTCATGGCACAGTATCAAAACTGGACGTATGAGGGACTACAGTATGATAAGAAATGGGGATCAAAGTAAGACATCCCAAATGCCTTGAATGCATGATGGCTTTGACCTTGAGTGACTCTGTTCTCTACTGTCTCCTGAGCCATTAGCAAAAGCCCTGGAAATAGCAGCCTATGCCTTTCCTAATCATGAGTACAATAATAAGAAAGCATAATTTCCTTTCACAGGAACTCAGGGAGGGAAAGCTGGCAAACAAAGAGATAGGGCATGAGCCACAGTGAAGAGCCCAGCCAGCCCTCTTCCAAGTTAGTTATCACCAGCTGCCTTTTCATCTTTCTCATACCTCCAACTTGGTTTCCCCAAAGATTTCTCATTAGGAATCATATGTACACACACACACACACACACACACATATATATATATATATGCATTATATGTATGTATACAATGTTTATGTAGGTATACATATATACCTACATATATACCTATATATACATATATATATACAAAGAATACATGTATACATGTATATATAGAGATTATATATATAATCTTTATTATTGTATAATTTAAATTTTTATTGGAGGAAGATCTAAGAATAAAGCACTTGCCATGCAAGTCAAAAGACCAGAGTCTAGGTCCCCAGCACCATGTAAATGCCAGGTTAGCCTCCTGTCACCGTGTATCAGAAGGAGCCTGCCAAGCCAGCATACTTTCTCTGCTAACCAAATCAGAGAGCTCCAGGATAAGCAAGGGACCCTACCTTAGTGGAACAATTAAGAAGGATATGAGATGTCAACCGCCAGCCTCCATGCAATCCCACACATGTAAACATGCAGGTGTGTAGGCACACACAGTACATATACAGTCAATGAAATAGCTGTGTGTTTAATGGACAAAGCGATGGGCTTTATAATGATTTTTTAAATTCAATTATAACATACTCAGACCATAGTAAACACTTTCTTTCTCTCTCTGCCCATCTCTCTGCTAGGCTCTCTCCTCTTTCCAATCTCCCTTCTACGTGTGTGTGTGTGTGTGTCTGTCTGTCTGTCTGCGTCTGTGTCTGTGTGTGTGTGTCTGTGTGTGTATTCTGGATTCCACATAGGAGAGAAAGCGTATGAACAGTGTTCTTTCTTCACAGTGCTCAGCAACTGTGCTGCCATTTGGTGTGAGAAGGGAAGAACTCCCCTTCTCCCTCTCACATTTTAGCCCCTGCTGTCAGCAGTCGGTGCGCTGTGCTTTTCTCATGGGAATACATGATCATTAAACAGTGCACTACATTATGAATTTGAGTAAAAGTCTAATAGGTTTTTTTATCCTTTTCGCCCACAAATTTAGCAACAACTTTTATTGGAGCCAAAGTGCAGAAAAATTTTTTTTTGTATTTTCTGCTTTCAGCATAAATTATAGGCAGGAGGGGGAAAAAATCATATCAAGCTGAATTTGAAGGAGTACCAACATGTTTTTTTTTTCTTGAAGGCATGTTTCAAGTTTCTTTTACAATTGAAAAACTTACTCAGGCTCTAAGATGGTCATTGCTTTGACATGACTTCCTTTCCTATTTCCTGTAACAGAACTGTTTTGTTTTACTTGTTTGCTCATTGGTTCATTACGTAGTACCAATGTCTCACAGAACCCCAAGATTGAGAAAAATAAGGACCACGTCAATTTCAACTTAGTCACTCACTTCTACATGTGTCTAAAATAACTGGGCTGTTTTGAGTGCTAGAACACTTCAAAATACGTTATTTTGAGTTCTGTGCAGTGACCCTGTCAGAATAGAACGCTCACACCTTGTGCCATCTGGTGGCTGATGAGAATATATTCAGAGCAAATGCTATTTGCATCTTTTAAATTTCGAAACTGAATAGCCAGAAGGAAAAAAAAAACTTTGAATAAGGTTTTTAAAAGATGTTACATTTGCCTACATTATATAGTGACATAAACATTTGTATATGCAAATGAACGCAAGCATAGCAGAAACCTAAGGAATAGTAAAATTCAGCTTCTTTCCAGACAACTATCAGTGACTCTTAATGTTCATCAAAATGCATGATTTCTAATAAAGTACTCAACTGAGAGGCTCAAGTAGAAAATACTTCCAAGTGAAAAATGGTGTAGGTATGCCACAATACTTTATGTATTTGCTGCTTCTTTTAAATTTTATTGTTTACTTTTATGCATGAGTGTACATATGTGTGTGTACATGTGTATACATATGCATGTCGGATGCCCTGGTGATGAAGACACAGGTAGATGTGAGCTATCCAATATAAGCTCTGGAAACTGAACTGTGGTCTTCTGAGAGAGCGGAAATCTCTCTTAACTTCTGAGCCATCTCTCCAGCTTGCTTTGCGGTGTTTTTGTGTTTCTGTTGGGAGTGCATGTTGGTTACTTTTTTTTTTTTTTCATTTCTGTGAACAAATACTCAAGAAAAGAGTTTAAGAAAGGAAGCACTTGATTTGGCTTATACTGTGAGGGGATAGGCCATCAGGATAGGGAAGCAAGAAGCAGGAAGGCATGGTGGTCGCCACATTGTGTCCACAAGAGCTATGAGTTCTGGAGCCCAGTTTGCTTTCTCCTTTTCTCCTTTTGCTCCATCCAGGATTCTAGGCCATGGGGGAATGCCACTCACCGTCAAGGTGGCTCCTCCTTCATCAGTCAGATCTCTCTGGAAATAAGGGATGCCCAGAAGTGTGTGTCTTTCACCATTCTATACAAGTTAACAATTGAAAGTAGCCATGATTGCAGGGTAAGAGGTTCCAGTGTTGTCGGAGACTGAACTGTTAGATAAGCCCTCAACCACTGCTTTAAATACCCATGCCCTGACTTCTGGAGACAAAGTTGGCTTTGAACTTTGTAACTTTGTATAAACTCAAACTCGCTATCCTCCTGCCTCAATCTCTAAATTCAGGGATTACAAATGTGTACCACTGTGCCTGTTGTCTCTCTGTTTTAAATAAACGTAAAGATCTTCCTTACACGGATTATTTCCTGTTTAAAAACAAAAACAGAGTTGGAGATGTGGCCCAGTGGCAGAGCCCCTTGCTTACCACATTAGGACATCGGCTCCATCCTCCAATCATTATTCAATCATCAGTTCATTATTAGAAAAAATGCAAATTGAGACTCTTATTTGTATAGCATTAAGGAAAGGAATTTTTTCCTCACCTGTCTTTCCCTTCTCCTGTTGTCCCCCCCTCCTCATTCCGTTGGTCCCCTGCTCACTGCCCTCATCCAGCAATACCATATTCAGTAATTTTTCTCACTCTTCCATGGAGACCTAAACTTTCTTCTCCATTGGTGCCCTCTACCTGGAGCATCTCTCCCTGCAGAGCCTTTACTGGTACCCAGAGGTTAAGCCTCTGCCCCAAGTCACAAGGTGGCCTGTGACGTATGTGTGTAAGTACAGGCATCTGGAGCTAAGTCCTACCTGTCTGGTTACCACCTCTGGCACCCTGAGCATCATATCTGACTCCTTTGTGCCTCCGTTGAATTCATTCGATAGCAGCTGCCTTCCAAAGAGGTCTCGAGGATCCACTATTTTAATGTACGTCAATGCTTCTACTGCTGTCTTGCACACAGACGTGGTACTGCTACTTCTGCTTCCTCTATAGCCAGTGTTCCTTTCACAGATGGTAAACCTTCCCTTGGAACCAGCAGGGGGAAGAGTCAGGCAGCTCTTGGTGGGGTTCTGGCCCTCTCAGAATGTGTTGCCCGGGGCATGACACTACCTTTCTTGCAAAGCTGTTTTATATCGAGTTTCTTGAATGATACCATGTATTTAAAGTTTATTATGTGAACACCCTAGAAACATGAGTTCCCGAGGAGTGAGGAGTATAAGTTTATGCCCCGCCCACAGCTTTCCACAGAATAAAAATAATCTCTGGCAGAAACATGTAAAAAAAAATGTAAGTTTATCTCAAGTTAGAAAATAACACGTAGCTGACCTATCTAGCACCACTCTGCCTGTAACTTGCCTTCTCTACCTCTCTTCAGCCTGGTACAGCATCCCACAGGGTGACATGGATCCAGCACACACTTTTCCATGTGAAAATGTCCCTTATGTGCCCGGGTATCCCGGTTCCCACACCACCTCCCCCGTGGTATGCTGCTCCGGTCTCTGTCACTGCCCACGCCACTCAGATTTATCTGTTCACAGGGGGAAAGTACCCAGGACAGGGGTGTTAGGATAGCTCTGCACTCTCGATGCCTAGTGTGGTGCACAGTACATAGTAGGCACTCCGTTAGCGCTGTTGAAAAAAACATGCATACGTATCTTGTCCCACCATTTAACATTAGAATTAAATAAAATTAATTTTAGAAAAAAACCTGAAGTTTGAGGTCTGTGATGTAGAGACTGCGATTCTGTTTGGAGAGCTGTAGGGCATAGTCCATAAACAGAAGCTGAAAGCTGGAAGCGTGACTGCCGTAAATATTTTATGCAAATTCTATACTCTTAAATGTATTTTGGTTAGTGTTAATATAAACTCATTATCATAATCAGGTCATAAATATTCAGCAATCAACCATGTGATTTGGTTCATTTCTAAGGCTTTTTTATACTACCTTGACTATCACTTGAATATTCATAAACACCTTATTCCTAAAAATAAGGACATGGGAAGAAAGAAAATGAATCTAACATCCAATTTGTGGTTTGTACTTATTTTCACAAGAGAAACAATGAACACATAAAATCAGAAGTAACAAAGGCTGTTCTTTAGCATGCCTTTGCTTATGCACTTGCAAAATTGCCACACACTACAATTGTTACTTTACATAGCAGCAGAAGGAATCTCTATCTAGGAGAGTTATCTGTTATTAATTCTGGTGGAGTTTTCCATTCAGTATGTAGTCTCTTAAAAGAATATTGCTCCTGTGCCCACAAAGCAGATTGTCACAGTGTAAATCTCAACCTGTTCCCCCAAAGACCACATATCCTGCTTGGTTTTCCGTCAGCTTGATACAAGCTAGAGTTCCTGGGAAAAGAATGCCTCCATCAGATTGCCTGTAGGTGAGGGGGGGTGCATTTTCTTGATAGCTAGTTGCTAGAGGAGGGCCCAGCCTATGGGGGTGGTCTACCCCTGGGCCGGTGGTCCTGGGTGATATAAGAAAGCAGCTTAGCAGACCAAGAGGAGCAAGCCAGTAAGCAGTGTTCCTCCATGGCTTCTGCTTCAGTTCTTGTCTCCAGGTTTCTGCCCTGAGTTCCTGTTTCCACTTCCCCTGACTAACTGGGGGAGGGGGAGGAACAATCCTCTCCTCCACAAGTTGTGTGAGTCCATGGTGTTCTATCACAGCAACAGTAAATCAAACAATAGACCATGCTAAAGGCTCAGTCTGTGTGCTACCAGGAGCTGGTGGGATCTTCAGGAGGTAAAGCCTAGTGGAAGGAAGTTACATCACTGGGGTATTCTTTTTTTTAGGGGTGGGGGGACATTGAGATCCAAGCCCATTCTTCTCTTTGATTTCTTACCACCATGAAGTAAGCAGCTTTTTTTCACTATGAGGTATCCTGCCTTGTCTGAGGCTCAAAGTGATAAGATCAAGTGGCCATCGACCGAAACCATGATCCACAAAGAAACTTTTATTTTTATTTTTTTTAAGTTGATTATCTTAGGCATTTTGTCCCAATGACAAAAGCTAAAGAGAGGTATAGAAGGAACAGGAAGTAGCATGGGAGAATAGTGTCCACTCATTAGGCATATCCTCTTCATCCCTAATGTTCCATCTGAGGGGACAGGCAGAGCTGCAAGCATAACATAGGAAGATAAGCATCAGCACCCTGCAAAGCCACAAGTAACCAGCCCACATCCCATCACTCAGCCTGCCCCAGCGCAGAACGTTGAACCCAGGCTCCTTGTCACCATCTTCAACTTGTCATCACCTCTGACACTTCATCTAGAAAATTCTATACAAGAATTTTCTCTAAT
Organism: Pachyuromys duprasi; assembly: GCA_028658305.1. Lineage (NCBI taxonomy): Eukaryota > Metazoa > Chordata > Mammalia > Rodentia > Muridae > Pachyuromys > Pachyuromys duprasi. The sequence goes on along the minus strand of CM053754.1, from coordinate 31,272,440 downwards.
TTACGTGCTTTAGGCACAGAGAGCAACCAAATTGTGTTGCTACGCAACAACAACTCTTATTTGAAAATCGAATACTTCCTGCCTGCCTACCAATATGTACTTCCGGAAGATTTAAAGTTTCCCTAAGTATACATATCCTGCCTGAATCCAGGCAGGAACGAATCACATCCTCCTCTAAGGGAAGAGATTTGGGTGCATGCGTCAACATCAAGGCTTACTCTTAAACAATCTGGGTTTGGTCTGTTGAAAAGGAGATGAGTACCTGCGTTGTGTCAAATATCGGTGCAAGCCTTCCTGTACTTACAGAGCACACTCTGGACTCAGCCGTCCTGTATTTTGAAGTTAGTGTTATGTTTGCATCTGATTTTTAACTGTTTGGATGTTCTTTCTTCCTTCCTTCCTTCCTTTCTTTTGTTTCTATGTTTGTTTTTTGGTTGTATTTGAACTTATAAAACACAAATAATCTTTCTCACGGAATAGCTGATTCCCTTTTCCTTCAGCTACATAGAAGCATCTTTATTGAATGCATCTCATGTATGTTTGTGCTATTCTTTCAGAGTGGTCGGATTTAAACATCAGCCTCATAGGTTTACGTAATTACACAGTGAACATATTTTTAAGGAAATCCAGCGTTTTTATTCCCCAAAGATTAGACCTCCAGTGCCATCTTGTGTTTAAAGAGAGAATTGGCATCAGTGTAGACAATTGCTCCTATTCTAAAATATAAATAACGGGGAAAAATAGAATCAAGAAAGAAAAAAAAATCTTTTTAAAAAATGAGTTCTTTAGGCATAGTGTCACAAATATATAGTTCCTGCACTTGGAAGATAGAGGCAGGAGAGTCAAGGATTCAAGGCCAGCATCAGCTACTTCTGGAGCTGGCATGGTGCTATGTAGAACACTTTCCTAGCCTTCCCGAGGCCCTGGGTTTGACCCACACTCCACGGAAGAAAGGTGAAGAAGGTGCATAAGTAGCAGTTCCTCCAAGGCCAGTTCTTTCTCTCTCCTGAGATGCTTTTAGAGACTCGGAACTTCGTATTCCACGATGCACCCACTCGGCTCTAATCCTTTCTCCCTCTAGTTTACTTCTTAGGACACCTGATGGTGTTCGACCATTCCTAATGCCTTCCATTTGTCTGTGAAACCGTCCGGGAAATTAGAAAGTACCTGCATGTTATAAAACTGCAAAATACAGGAAGGGGCAGAGGGTTAAGCTTTCTAAGGTTACCCATTTCATAACAGCTGAAATTTGAACTTGGCCTGCAGTGCCACAGCCAGGCACCAAGGCAGACACTGAGAGCTCTGGGCAGAGCTGGAGCTCGGAGAGTGATTCAAAGGAGGTTGAAACAGAACCCGGATTACAGCTTGTTCTTGAATATCTTAGATCAGGCTGTTTCCGGCTGGACTGTGAAATCGCTCAGTCTCAGAAGAGGGCGGCTGCCCTTCCCTCCTTGACGCCACGCACTCCTTTTGAAGATAAACACATCCGGTTCCTTAAACGTCTTGCAATGGATTCGTTTCTGTTCTTATGCAGATAATTGGTTTCACCAACTTACTCTGGTCTTGTGGCTGTGGCAGAGGATTCGGTAGACCCTGACTTCAACAGCGTAGCTTGAGGTTGCTGCCGACCCCTTCTCCTAAACGCACATGAGGCTCTTCCTTGCTCTGATTCTGCTCCCAGTCTGAAGGGTTCTGGCCTTCTGTGGTCTCTCTCTCACCTTCCATTTCTCCTTTCCTTTTTCCCCTCCCACTTTTTGATATGCAAAGGTAAAGGATTCTGTTCTCTGAAGCATATTAAATTATATTTTAGAGGAAGAATGAGAAGGAAGACAAATGTCATTAATGCATGTTACCAGAAGTTGGGTTGTTTGTGGAAGGACAGAATCATTTCATGGTTCCCACTGTGTGCATGAATCTGCTTTTCAGGACCTTCTTACAATCTACAGTACTACTGAAATTATGTAAGAAATTTTAAATGACCAAGCATTAAGGGTTTTTGTTTTATTTCTTTCACTGGAAAATCATGGAATTTCGTGTCACCATAGTTTAATTTGCATCTCTTCAGTAACAACAAATATTCTGCTTTTACAATTTGGTTTGGAAACGCTCTGTCGTTAGCGCAGGCTATCCTTGAACTACCTGGGTCTGACCTTGCATCCTTGTTCCTCCTGCCTCTGCTTCCCAAGTGCTGGCCCATGATAAAGCTACAGATAGTCAAACCCAAGAGCAATGAAAAAAGCACGAAGTGCTGCAGCCCGGCTAGCTTCGTTCCGTCCCTGGAGCCCACATAAACAGCCTGTTGCAGTGGTGCACATCTGTAATCCCCAGAACTCCTTCAGCGAGCCTGCGGGTGGAGACAGGCTTTTCAGGACAGCTAATTAATCTGGAGCAGCAGGAACAAGTGGGGCCCTGTCCCAACAAGGTGGAAGGGGCGACCCGCTGCCCGGAACTTGTCCTCTGACCTGCGCATTTTCTTTATACTCGGTGTATACTCCACAACACATATAGACACATGCACGTGTGATAAATCATTTTAAATCAGATTCTCTTTAAGACAGAGGCTTATCAGTAGGTTAAAATTTTAGAGTGTTCTCTAAAAATATGTCTAATATATATCTAAATATATAACTATATTTACCCTAAAAAAAAAGGGAAATGATTTTTTTATAACTCTTAGCTGAAACAGAGCTGGTTATTATTTGTTCATGTGACCCTGAGTGGAGAGACCTTATGATACAAAAGACATTGGATGGCACATGCCTGTAATCCCAGGATTTGAGAAGTGGAGGCAAGAAGATTAGGAGTTCAAAGGTATTCTCAGCTACAGAAAGTTCAAAGCCAGCCCAGACTCCATAACTCAGACCTTGCCAGAGAGAGAAAGTGAACACTGGATAGATTTAAGCAATCATGTCTAGTCCCCAGAAAAAGGCTATGCTGGAACCGTAAAAGCCTAACACAAGCCCTGGAGGTTTCAAGCTGATTCAAAGGTACTGAATTACATGTTGCAACAAAGAGCAACCACATTTTTTTTAAAGATAAGAAAATTCAGATCCTGACAACACAAAATTATAATTTTATCCTCCCGTATGAAATGAACAGTTATGAATGTAAGCAGGAGATTCGAACCCAGAGCAGAAGTCATTAAGATTGATGATGAAGTTCATAGACGTGGACCTTAAAGCAGCTATATTCACATCTGATAAAACATGGCCAACTGAAAACGAACTCAGTAATACTTTTGGAGATTTTCATTTTTGTCTCATAATGCTTTGTCTGGGCATTTTTTAATGCCACTGATCTTTTGCTTATATATTAAGATTTCTGATTTTCTGGTTTTTCAGGGCATATGTATGAACTCATGATGTTTCTTTGTTTTTTTCTCTTTTATTCTGTTCTGGTTTGTTTTCCTATTTGTCTGTTTGTTTTCTAAAATGATAGAGAAAGAAACTATAAAGTTGAATAAGTAGGGAGGTGGGAAGGACCTAAGAGGATATGAGGAAAAGAAAACCATAAACAGAATATGTTGTATGGGGGAAGGGGAACTATTTTCAATTAAACTAAACCGTGAAAATGGTGAAGAAATAAATAGAGGAAGAATGCAAAAGAGCAGAGATAGATAAAAACAAATCAATATGGTAAAAAATGCATACTGTATGCAGGATGGATATAGTGGTATATAGTTAAAAGCCCAGAAGTTAGGAGACTGAAGCAGGGGGATTAGGAGTTCAAAACTAAGCTGGATTAAGTAGATTTTCTCTCCAAAATTACACACACACACACACACACACACACATATAGGTATGTGTGTGTGTGTGTGTGTAATTTTATATATATATATGTGTGTGTATGTGTGTGTGTCATATAAATGTGTAATTATAACTTGATTCCATTAAAATTAATATCGTATATACACCTACACACCCTCTGGTCTTGGAAGACCAGAAAAGCACTGTAGAAGAAATTTGCAGTGAGCTTAAAAGTGTAGTAAATTAAGAAAAATAAAAAGGGAAACATTGAAAATGAAAAGCTTAAGCACCCAAGTAACAGCAGAGTTGAACACATCACCCCGATATACTCAACCAAGAAGAAAGGGTGCCAGATGCGGAAGACACAACTGATGACACCGTACCCAGCATCCATAAAGGAAAAAAGGGGGTAGGCATGTCTACCGCACCTAGAAACTCCGGAATATGATCACAAGGCTTAACCAACTAAGAATCTTTTAATCTAGTCAATGAAGTCAGAGCAGAACATTTCTAAATCTAGAAAAATAAGTGGACATTGAAGACAGAGGGATGCTTAGAACCCTAAATAGGCATGACCAGAGAAAAATCTCTCCGTAACTTAGTCATGATGTCAAAAATAGAGAACAGAGAAACAATATCAAGAGCTGGAAGGGAGGAAATAGTGGGTGTAGCTAAGTTGCCAAACTGCCTTTTGAACAAAAGTTCCAGAGTTGGGTCCTCAGAAGCCATGTGAAAACACCAGGCATGGTGGCAGTGAGCAAGGGAGGTAGAGACAGGATAATTTCTGACACTCAGTGGCCTGTCAGTCTAGCCTAAGTGATGAGCCATAGGCCAAGGAAAGTCCCTGTCTCAAAAGAGGAAGACTGCATTTCTGAGAATGACACCCAAAGTTGCCCTCTGGCCTGCACACATAAGCACATATTAGAGCAAGGTGAAATGATAGCACCAGCACAAGTACCAAAGTTAAGACATAGGAACCCTGTCAAAGCTCTCATCCACAACCCACAAGGCTGGGAAAGCATGGAGTAACATAGCTCAGGCTCTGGAAGTTACTGCTAACCAAGAGTACTATATCCAGCAAAGCAGCTGAGCAGTAGTGGTACACACCTTTAATATCAGCACTCAGGAAGCAGAAGCATATTGGATCTCTGTGAGTTTGAGTCCAGCATGGTCTACAGAGTTCCAGGATAGCCAAAACTACACACAAAGAAACCCTGTGTATTGAAAAAAAAAATCATAGACTCAGATGCAAGTGAAATGCTAACGAACTCATTCTATCAAGCCAGCTATAGCCAAATGCAAAACTCAATGAAGATGTGGGGAAAAAAATAGAAAAACTAGACCAATATCATTGGTGAAAAGAGATAAAAAGTTCCCAGTAAAATACTTGTAAATCAAATTCAAGAACACAATATAAAGATCATACACCATGACCAAGTTGGTTTCATCCCAGGGATATAAGGCTGATTCAATTTAAATGTGTACCATACACAAATAGACTTGAAGACAGAAATCATGTGAACATCCCGATAGATGCTGAGAAGGTCTTTGATGAAGTTTGGCATCCCTTCATGACAAAAGCCTTGAAGAACTGAAGAACAGAAGAAAGATACCTCAACATAATAAGACTCTGTGACAGACCTAAAGCCACCATTACAATAAATAGGAGAAAACAAAAAGTGTTTCCTCTGACACAAGGAATGACACAAGAATTAAAAACAGTGCTTGATGCTTTAGCTAAAGTAGTAGACAAGAAAGAGAAACAGGGATATAAATAGGAAAGGAAGACATGAAAATTTCCCTTCTTGCAAATAGCGTGATCCTAGACTTCAAAAGCCCTAAAATGTACCAGAATGTTCATTAAAATGATAAACATTTTGAGCAAAGCAATAAAACACAAAATCAGCACGCAAAATGTAGCTGTAGCCTTTCTGTATACCAAAGGAAAAATCAGAGAAAAACCCCATTCATAGTAAAAATAAATAACTTAGGAATGAACCGGACGAGGTAAATGACTTCTAAGATAAAAACTTTAAGATGAAAAGAAATTGCAAAAGACAGTAGGAGATGGGATGACCTTCCACAGTCCCAAACTGGCCAAATTAACCTTGTGAAAATGACTATATTACCAAACGTAATCTATAGACTCAACATAAACTCCATCAAAATTCCAACATTCAGGGTGTGAGGAAGACATAAAGGGATAGATATAAATAAAGTTTAATGATATACATCATATATGTAGTCATATCTATGCAAATGAAGCCCATGTGCATGCTAACTTTAACTTAATGTTTTCAAGAACTAGCACCATATAAACTAGTGGAGAGGGAAAAAGAGCAGGAAGAGAATGAATAGTGAGCCACAGGACGATTATCAAACAAAAGAAGATGCATGTAATTGATTCAGCTCAGGGACAGAAATATTTGAAGAAACTTTCCAAATTTGATGACGATCTTGAAGTCACAGACCAGGCAATTTCACAAATCCCAGGAGAAGGAATATTAGAAATACCAAATCCGTGCTATGCAAAGAGCTGAAGCTCAGAGATGAGGACACCCTGACGGTAGCAAAGGGGGTTGAGGTGTGTGGCTCAGCAGTAAAGTGCTTGTTAGGCAAGAATGTTTGAACCGGAGCACCACAACATACACATGCACCGACACGCACACATACATGATACCACAAGCTAGCAAAGGGTTTTTTTTAAATTCATACATAGGGAATAAAAAACAACAACCAATAACATTATGTCAGAAAACATGAAGGCAAAATACAATGAATTCACCTTTACCTTGAATTTACCAAAATACAAACACCTTAAGGGGCTTGAAACTGTCAAACCTGGAATTCTATATCCAATTAATGTGTCTTTCTGAAATAAAGCTCTCAGACCAATAAGTCTAATGAAGAAATTTCTTGAAAGACAATGTCTAATGAGAATTAAAAATAAACAGCTGAGAGGTGGTGACACACACCTTTAATCCCAGCACTCAGGAGGCAGAGACAGGCAGATTCCTGAGTTTGAGGCCAGCCTGACCTACAGAGCAAGTTCCTGGACAGCCAGGATTACACAGAAACACTCTGTCTTGAAAAAAAAACAAAAAGGAAAAAAGGAATAGACAAAGGTTTGCGGGATAGCTCATTGGCACAGCATCCGTGAAGCAATGGATTTGACTGTCAGTATTTCAGGGGAAAAAAAAAAATAGAACAACTGGATAGCCTAAATATTTACACAGCTGATAGACTGAATCCAGTCCTAAAAAGTACCTGTACAAAACACTAAGCTCAGACGGTTTCGTGGGAGAATTTTTCTGCGCACTTAGGAAAATAACTGAAATGTACACAAAATCCTTCAGAAAACAGATTAGAAAGGAACAGCTGGCAGCTCCTGCCGTAAGGAGTTAGTGAGATGGGAAAGCAGAGAACAAGTAAAATGGAACTCAGTACGCCTTGTGTGCAAAAGCAAAGAGCCTGGTATTGTGGCACTCACCTGTGCTCTCAGTAGTTAGGAGACTGAGGAGTCCAGCCTGGGCTACAGAGTAAGTCGGAAGCCATTCTGTACTACACAGTACATTAAAAAATCTGTATTTGGGGGGGAGGGCAGGAGGTGTGTGTGAGATCTTCCTCAACTTAACAAAACATGTCTGTGAGGAATCAACATAGCACAGAAGGGTGAAAGATCAAATGCCTCATCTCTATGCCTCTTTATAGTCACTAACAACTTTTTAACTGAAAGTTTAAAACAAAACAAAACAAAACAAACAAAAACCCACATGGTTTTATTCCAAAAGGTGATCATTCCAAACCTTTTTATGGAAATTTTCTCTTCTGTACTGATCCGTTAGATGCTCTTGGTAGCTTGACTCGCCATCATCTTTATCATCTTCTTCGTTTTGCCAGAAGTCGGGAATTTTGCCCTTAAAACATTCTCCTGATATACTGGGTTGAATAGAGTCCTCCTCCATTATTTCCCTTTCCTTGGTAAGGGTAATGATCTTATAAGATGTTTCAAAAGCAATGTCTGCCCATGTAATTAGTTACCATGAAGCCCCACTGAACTGAGTGGTTTCCGATATCCAAGACTCCAGGCTTGTGAGAAGAGGGTTGGACATGGCGGCCCACACGGAAAATCCCTGCACCCGGGAGGCCGAGGCAGAAACAAATGGAGTTTGAGGCCTGCCTGAACCTTACTTTGGGGGAAAAGGAAGAGGGGTAGGGGGTATCAGGGGTCATAGCTCTGTAACAGAGTAGAGGCGGAGGTTGGAATGATGTAGCTATAAGCCAAGGGACGCAAAGGGTTGCTGGGAGCTGATAGAAGCTGGCCAGAGGCAAGGGAGGATTCTTTTGGATCCCTGCCTGGAACCTTCAGGAGAGAGAGCCTGAACCCTGAGCTCCAGCCTCTCAAGCTGTATAAGGATCAAGTCTGCTGTAGTAGTCCATTTACCCACAGTTCAGTCATCCAAAGCCAACCACAGTCTAAAAACATTAAGTAGAAAAATCTAGAAAAAAAATAATAGCTCTTCAAATGCATGCATTCTGAGGAACATGATAAATATGGCAGCCCCCCCATCCCACCACCTCACCCAGAGTGGGACCTGACCCTCAGCCCCTCTCACCCCATACTACCCACCCACGTCACTCAGCAGGTGACTGGCTTATCAGTCACTGTGATAGTATCTCAAGAAGCACTTGTTTTCCTTAGTAGCAGCCTCCAAAGCACAGGAGTGATGATGCAATTTGGACATGCCAAAGGAGCTATAGACTGCTTCCTGCAAGGACAGATTCTGGTTTAATGAGCTAAGGAAAACCATGAGGAGGTTACCAAGGTTGAATCCTCTGTTTGTAAAGAGAAAGAAGTGTCTCAGCGTCGTTGCCCCGCACCGCAGAAGTCAGGATGAAAAGTGAATACATAAGACATAAAAAGCATTAAGTGTATGCATAAACGTAGAGAGGCTGAGCATGTAGGTCCTGGCATGGCCTTGGTTCCAGGCATCCACTGGAGCCCTGGACATATGTAGGACAGGGGCAAAGGGGATGCCTCAAGACATCAAGTTTGTGGTGTTTTGTTTTGTTTTGTTTTGTTTTTACCTTTGCAGTGTGACAGCATTTACCATGTTAATCCACAGCACGTTGTTTCCTCTCCCCGCTGCTCCTCTGGAAAGCACACACTGAAATAATGTCACTGTTGGTCAGCGTTCAGAAAGACGCCATGACCCAAGCCTATCATTCCCAGCCCATGTTCTATCTTTCTGTCTCATTTAACCTGTTTGGTTTATCTCCTTCGAATGTAATGCACTTCCCACAGTTTTCAAATGTCTCTCTTTTTCCTATTTTTTACAGGTTTTGGTTCAATAGGTGCCGGGTTGATAGAAGAGACAGATTGCCTCAGCAAAGAGCCTTGGCCAAAAAGATGGTTGCCACCTCGTCTTCAGGTAAATTGGATTCAGCTTGTTTTGTCTTGTTTTTTCCTTTTATATCTAAACTGTTATCTATAATAATAAAGTGAAATTATTGCTCAGCTCAAATAAATTTGAATGCATGAGGCTTGAAGGGCATGCTTCTACTCTACCAAAATTAGTTCAGTAAACCAATTACATAGGAACTGAAGATTTTTAAATTGGACTACTTTTAAAAATATTTTTAAGCTTACTATGCTCCTTAACACACTAATATACAATTTGAAAAGCTAAGGCTAAGCTTCAAACTGTGAAAAAAGTAGCCAAAGCCAAAAAGGCCTGGAAACTGCTGGGCAACATGGCTGAAAGAAAGAGAAATAGCATTTGCACTTCTCTCTTGGCCATTGTCATCCTATGGTTTCTGTTGCTATATAACAAATTGTCACAACGCACACTTAACAGTTCGTAGTTTTTGTGTGCCAGGAGTTCTGACGTATCTCTGCCAGTCTTCTCGCGATGTCATAAGGCTTGCGATAACCTTGAGGCCGGAACTAGGGAAGAACCTACCTTTGGTCTCATCAAGGTTGCTGGCAGAACGCTTTTCCCTGAAATGCAACTGTGAGCCAGTGCATATATTGTAAACAGAGGTCAGCTGGTCAAACTAACAAACAAGAAAAAGGTTGAGGGAAAAAGGATAGGATGAGGCCATCGAAGGCTGTTATAAAATGTGCCATTTAGAAGGTTTTAAAAGGGAGGGGGGTTAGAGAGATGGCTCCGAGATTAGGAGCTCTTACTGCCCTTGTGACAGCAGTTCAGTGACCAGCGCCCACGCAGGGCAGCTCACAACCGTCTGAGACTCCAGCTCCAGGGATCTAACACTTTCTTCTGGCTTCCATAGGCACCGTATTCACACGTATAAACATAAACACACACATATACACACATGCACACACACGCATGCACCTACACAAAATGTTTTCTACAAAAAAATGTTTAAAAGGTTGTATGTCGTCATTAAAGTGACTGTCAGCGTTAGATCTCCCATTGATTTCCCACTCAGCCCACTAAATTCCTCTTTTTTGTGCTTCCCACCACAGCTCAACTTTCTGTTCCTAGAACAGAGAGTCAATCAGATAGTTTTGAACTATCAGAGGAGTGGAAAACTGAAAATGGCTCAGCTGCATCATGGGAAAAGGAAGTGGACAAACTGATCAACTGGACTGATCGTCTTAATGTAAATTCTTTGGACTATGAGGAGTAATACGCAAGGGCTTTATACAGCGCCCACCTATAATGCTGCCTCATTGGAGCAATTTTGGAAGATGCTCAGACCCTGGCTTCTGCTCTGTATCCCAGCTGGTCTCACTTTTTCTGCAAGCACAAAATACAAATGTTAGTCAGTGAAATTTGTTGCTCTGGGCTTTTCAAACTCTCTTCCTGTTTGAAAGTAAGTTAGTCAAAATTAGAGTGCTTCCTGCAGTGGTCTGTCGGTGCAGTTACACATATTCCCACAATCCACAGGGTACCGGAACTAAGTTCTTACCAGCAACAAGGTGGATCAGGAAATAATGCCAAAGAAGGAAAGGAAGGACAGGCATTTCAAAGAATGGACATAACCCAGGCAGAGGATCCTGTGACTTTGCCTGTTCCTGCCTGGGTCTTCTGTAATCAAGGAGGAGACACCAAACCCGCACTTCGCTAACCATCCACTCACCACTAACCATCTTCTTTGTTCCCAACAGTTTTACTGCCTCAGCTTGTACATATACCATGGCTCTTCTATGACAAAATACATCCCTGCCGTAGCCTGCAGCCCTCCTTCCCTCAGCAAACTCTCTAAGTCAGACTTATCAATGGCAGCGGTCACTACACTGTCTATTCCTTTAGTCCATGTCACATTTGCACACGCTGCGCAGTAGAACCTATCCTCTGCTTCTACTCCATAAACTTAAGATTACCAAAGAATTCCGTACTGCATGAACCCGACAATGCTCACTAGGCCTCTCGGCTATACCTTTTTTTTTTAAGATTGTTTTTTATCTTTATGTACATATATGTTAGTGTGTGTGTATGTGCATGTGTGTGCAGTCCTCAAGATGGCCAGAAGAGAGATCTGGATCTCCTAGATCTAGAATTAGAAGAGGCCTGATGTGAGTGCTAGGAACTATTTTCATGTCTGTTGGAAAGCAGTATGTACTCTTAACCACTGAGCATCTAACTGGACTATACCTTTCAAAACAATGTTTTGTCATGCCCTCACAGAGACTTATTTGGCACCTGTCTACCAATACATATCCACACATGCATGTAAGTCCAACTTGGATCTGGTTATTGGGCAACTCCTGTTATTTCTACAAAATATAGAACCATTCTGCATCATAGCTTCCAAGCCCGTGGTTCTTCTCTGGTTAGCTAAATGCCCCTGTCATTTATAAGAGATACAATAGAATAGAAAATTCCCTAGTCCTCTGACTCTTATAATCTTTCCCCCTTTTCTATGATGTCTGCTGAGCCTGAGGTGTGGGGTTGTACTGTAGACATGTCAGTATGGGCTGGACACCGTACAATCAATTCTTCTCTCCATTTTGAACACTGATGGCTTTCCGTAATGGTGTTGGTCAACTGCAAAGAGATGTTTTGTTTTGTTCTCTTTTTGTTTTGTTTTGTTTTGTTTTGTTTTGTTTTGATGCGGGATGAAAGCCACAGTTCTCTTTGAAAATAAAATAATTGTTTATTATGCAGCTAGGAATTACAATGGTTTTTAGAAAAGTGGCAATAGGTTCTCCTCCAAGCCCTAGGGTATCGCTAGTCAGAGGTCTACATTTCTAGACCAGGCATGATTTCCCTTCTGTTAAGAGGCCTTCGTCCAGTTATACAACTGCTGGTGACTGCCACAAAATGACACTGTTGCACTTTAAGGACATCTTGCTGCTCTGGCCATTGATGTGGTTCATAAGCATCACACGTAAGTAGAAACTGGATTGCTTTCCTCCCTTGGCAGCCCGCATAGCACCTTCCAGTGCTATGAAAGATATTCCTCAGAAAGGGGGTTTTGGGGGTTTGATCTAGCCGATGAAACTTCTTTGACGGCATCTCTCACCTTCCTGAATGCCCTTCTTGAGTTAGACCTTACCTACCTTCTCCACCACAACTCCTTACCTTTGTGTCTTAGTTGTCTTGCACTGCTCTATACAAAATGCCAGAAGCTCCTGTCCTGTTGCTTGTTTTATCCTCCATTCAATGTCCATCCCATTGGTTCATCTAAACGAGCATTGATCATACCAACCTGGGTCCTCCTTCTTGTATATCTTCCCTAGGTGTATAGATTTCAGCATGACCTGCCTATCCTAT